>CM062649.1:60833617-62033617 GCA_031772095.1 Zeugodacus tau
ATATAAAATATAAAATATAAAATATAAAATATAAAATATAAAATATAAAATATAAAATATAAAATATAAAATATAAAATATAAAATATAAAATATAAAATATAAAATATAAAATATAAAAATATAAAATATAAAATATAAAATATAAAATATAAAATATAAAATATAAAATATAAAATATAAAATAAAAAATATAAAATATAAAATATAAAATATAAAAATATAAAATATAAAATATAAAATATAAAATATAAAATATAAAATATAAAATATAAAATATAAAATATAAAATATAAAAATATAAAATATAAAATAAAAAATATAAAATATAAATTATAAAATATAATATATAATATATAAATTATAAAATATAAAATATAAAATATAAAATATTAAATAAATAATATAATATATAATATATATAATATGTAATATAAAATATAAAATATAAAATATAAAATATAAAATATAAAATATAAAATATAAAATATAAAATATAAAATATAAAATATAAAATATAAAACATAAAATATAAAATATAAAATATAAAATATAAAATATAAAATATAAAATATAAAATATAAAATATAAAATATAAAATATAAAATATAAAATATAAAATATAAAATATAAAATATAAAATATAAAATATAAAATATAAAATATAAAATATAAAATATAAAATATAAAATATAAAATATAAAATATAAAATATAAAATATAAAATATAAAATATAAAATATAAAATATAAAATATAAAATATAAAATATAAAATATAAAATATAAAATATAAAATATAAAATATAAAATATAAAATATAAAATATAAAATATAAAATATAAAATATAAAATATAAAATATAAAATATAAAATACAAAATATAAAATATAAAATATAAAATATAAGATATAAAATATAAAATATAAAATATAAAATATAAAATATAAAATATAAAATATAAAATATAAAATATAAAATATAAAATATAAAATATAAAATATAAAATATAAAACATAAAATATAAAATATAAAATATGTTGAAAATTACTAAAAGTGCGTTAACTCCCTAACGAAAAACGTCAGAAATACTAATTTTTACAGAAGAAATGGCAAAAAGAAGCTACACTCAATTTTTTTTTAAATGGTAAATGGGCGTGCCGTCGTCCACTTGTGACTCAAAAACCACATCTCAGGAACCAATCGACCAATTTCAATTAAAATTTTTTTTACATCCTGATCGGACCGGTGATAGAAAATGGGCGAAACTCAATTTTGAATTCTTCTGATTCCTTCACTTTATAATGTAGATATACATAACGAACCGATGAAAATAGCGGAATAAAACTTTACACAAATACTGTATATCATCTGTGGCTTCACTTATGTGAAAATTTTCGAAATGAGACTATAACTTTTCAAGGCCCCGGATATCGAACATGAAGAACTCAGTGCCTAAGGGTAATTTTCCACCGAAAATATAGTTAAATCTCTCAGATATTTTAATGTAATTCAGAGGAAATTTTTTTCTTCTAATAATGTGTCTCTGTACCAAAAATAGTTAATATAGGTTCATAACTTCCCTCAGCTCTCATATACCGAACTATAGGTTTTTCAAAAATACGATGGGCATATAGTATATGGGTTATATGTAATATATCTTTGCAAAATTAAGTTAGTCTTGGATATAGTGTACCTTGGTTGTGAAAATGAGTGAAATCGGTTCAAGAATTACCTCAGCCCTCATATACTACGAAGTATTTTCGTGATTCTAGTGAACTTTATGCCGAATATTTGACCTATATATACCTATATATATATATTGTGTTATCTTAATAAAATCACATCAATAAATTGCGCTAGTACAAAATGTTCCGTTTTTTTCGGTACTGCTCTTAAAGAATATTATTGAATGTCACAACACATTCATTCCTTTTCCAACTTTATAATATTAATCCAGTGAGTGAGGAAAATTTCACGAGAACATCAAAAGTACATGACATTCCAGTGAAAAATTAAATTTAACATTCTACCAAGCCTTAATTTGCTGACAATTAGAGAGAAATAATTGAGAGCGGTATAGAAACATTTATATATATTTTGTTAATTAAAAATCAAATATTTCACTGCGTTCCAACATCTAAAGCTATTATCTTCCATTGCTATCTTAATTACTTAATCTAATTTGAGAATTCTGAGATATTCTGAGATATATATTCAATATTTATCTTCGTTTTCCTACTTCAATCCATATGACACTGCACTCAGCGAAACCGTTAAGTGCGCCAATTACATAAAAGTCGTGATAAATATGCGCAAATAAAATAAAAAAATAATCAAATGGGTAATTTAATGAAGTGGCATGAATATCAAACATAACAACAACAAATATATGCATAAATAAATAAACACTAACACCTAATGGGCGAATATAAAATTATGAGCTTGCATAACAGCAACTAACAACTTGTCACATGCCACTTGCCACATCCGCTTCCTAGTATCAGCGCGCAACGCGTTGACAAAATATGCTGCAACAACAATCAGACAAACTCATACTTACGAGTATGTATGGATATGCGCTGCCATGAGGCTACTAAAAATTTATGTTTGAGCATGTATATGCGACACTTAGATGGTTATCAGGCAGTGAGATAAATTTTGCATGGCTTAACGGTTTGGGGTCCATTAAGTTTGCGTCAACTTAATTTATGCGGCATTACACTATAAAAATATTTTTGCACAATATTATCATATGCGTATAAAATATGCTAAAGATATGAGTGGGCACAAGGACAACAAGAAGGACAATCAGCAACGGCAACAACAACTACAGCGGTTGTAGCAATAACAACAAAAGCAATGCAAAACAACGACACTCAGCAGCTGGCCACTGAGGCGTGGTGTTGAACAAGCAGATATATTTATCTGTACGTGTAAACACACAGGATATTGTCTACTTACATACATATATAGTTATTAGAAATGTCTCACTGTAACTATGAGCAAGCACTTTTCGGCTGTTGTGAATACACACTTGTAGGTTAATGGAAATATATGTGATTTAGTTATCAACTGCGGAAGCTCTCTGAGTACGTTAGTGTGTGCTAAGTCTTTGCATAGTCATATTGTTATATTATATTATATATATATACATTCAACTCCTAAATATTTCCATTTAAAATGTCACACTATTCGGTTGCCTTAGCACCTTAAAGTTCTCACTTTCGGTGATTTTCCAATATTTCTTCAAATATATAACGCTTAGTCGAGCATGAGAATTTTAAATTGTAGCCGATTAGGTTTTCTTGAAATTATTTGCGAATTGGCGTATTTTTCTAAATGAATAAATGCTAAAAATTCCTGGAATTTACAGCATCAAAGCTTTGTTGGGCTATGAATAATGTGAAGGTTTCTATTTCCTTTTTGCTTCTAAAAAAGAAATCAAAGTTACAAAGCGTCTAATAAGTATTTGAATGAATTTCCTGTAAATTCTGTGTAAAGCTTATGTATTTAGAGCAGCTGCTAATATAAATTTAAATTGATTTCTAAGAAAATTTAATTTGTTTATATAAATACAATTTCTATTAAATTAGTTTTCTATATATATAATTTGTTGTCATATTACATACTTATACAGGGCGATTCATATTCGCAATTTAGTAATGCAAAAAATGTAAAAATATAAATTTTAATACATTTTATAATATATTGTAAATCTAATATATTTAATTAGCAGCGGGTATTCGATAATCACAAATTTTAAAATATAAAAACATATTTCCGAGGTTTTAGTTTGACAGCTGTCAAAACTCTTGTCAAAACAAATACAAGTGTTTGACATTTATAATATCAATCCTGAAGAGACTTTCCAGACTCACCTTCATATAGTAACAATTATTTCTGGAGGGTTTTCCGCCGAACATGATGAGTAAATTTGAAATCCGGATGTCTGTCCGTCTGTGCAAGCTGTAAATTGGGTAAAAATTTAGAAATCTTACTGAAACTTGGTACACGTGTTTCTTGGCCATAGGAAGGTTGCTTTCGAAAATGAGCGAAATCGGACCACTGCCACGCCCACAAAATGGCGAAAGCCATAAATAAGTTATAAAAGTAAATTTTGGTACAAAAGATCGCAATATGAACGGGAATATTTGGATGTAATTTTTTTGGAGAAGTGGGCGTGGCCCCGCCACTATTAAGTTTTTTTTACATATCTCGTAAGCTACTAGAGCTATATCAACCAAACTTTTAGATACTACCTTATAGAGTCCAAAAATGGAGCAAATCCACATCTACCTCCCATACAAAGTTTTTGTTGAAAACTACTAAAAATGTTTTAATTCGGTAAGGGAAAACACCAGAAACATCAAATTTCATTATAAAGATTTATGTGCCATCTTTATAATGAAATTGGGCTGCACTCAAATTGGTATACAAAATTTTACAAAAACAAATGGGTGTGGCTCCGCCCACTTATGGATCAACAACCATATCTCAGAAACAACTTGACCAATATCAATGAAATTCGGTTTATAATATTTCACTGCGATCCCAATAATATGTTGTGAAAATAGGCCAGTTCGGTTCACAAACACGCCTAGTTCCGATATATCAGAACCGTGAAGTCAATCTGAATCGTTTACAATATATAAAGTTAGCATTAATGAAGATATCGGAACAGAACTTACGTGCACAAATACTGCATTTATAGTGTGGCATCTTCTAAATATCACTGAAATCGGACCATAAGTTTTCAAGGTCCCATATATCGAACATGGGGACCTCAGTGCTTCTAATAAATTTTTGACCGAAAATATATGTAAGTCTCTCAGATATTCTGAAGAAATTCAGACGGAATATTTTTCTTCTAATAATATGTATCCGTGCCAATAATGAGTGAAATCGGGTCATAAATTCACTTAGCTCCCATATACCTAATTAGGGTTTCCAACTTTCAATGGACTTTATACCATATATATGACGAATATGTGGGCCAAATTGTATGCTATATTAATAAAATTACATGAATAAATTGCTAGAGTATAAAATGTTTGATTACACCCTGACTCAGCCCTTCCTTACTTGTTTTGATGCAATTTCCACAATTTTCCAAAATACTTATTGGAAAGATCTCCATATTAGAACGATCATCCTAAATGAATTTATAAAATTTTCGCTCCACAACCTTCAAAGTGATATATCGTTCCTTATTGCTGATACTATAGATAGTCTATGATATAAAAGCTTTATTTTAAAGTTAAATAAATAATATTTTTTATATTCATCTTACAGTTTTGTTAAACATAAACTTTGAATTTCATTCCCATATAAACAATAAGCGAGTGTTTCTCTTACACAAAATTTGTTTCCAAAATCTTGTTGAACTTATGGCTACATCTTATATTTTTTGCTTACTAATTTATTGTAGTTTCAGACGACAATCTTGCTTCAATTGGAAATTTTCAACTTCAAACTAAATACAACCACAATTTGGCTTAATAGTGCTTAAGAGTGCGAATGATTGCAGTAGAAGTGCATAACCAAAAGGAATCAAGCTCAAGAAAACGAAAACAATAAAATTAAAATATATTTTGCACAATTTGCTCTGTCTCTTAGTAATCGTTTATATGTATGCTATGTATGTTGGTGCTAACAATTGAGAGAAATCTACTCTAAGCAATAGTAAAGGGTATTCAGTATGCTCAATAGTATTCTCAATAAAGATTCGAAAGTTAGGTAGCTAAGTTGTGGATATAAACAAGAGCAGAACTTTAAGCTAAATTCATTTTAACTAGTTTTAAAATAACTAGCATGGATTTGGGATATCCAAAGCAACTCTGTCATACAGTTAAATATACTACAATGCTTCCTCTTGCCAAAAAATTACATGAAATATTGGGTTAGGTCTTACTTGAAAGCAAATAAATATCAAATTATATATTTTATTACATCGTCTAATAAAAAAATGGCACACCCTTTGCATATAAATATCTTTAACTACTATTTGTAGCAGCCAAAACCCACCGACTTCTGGGTTCAAATGACAACCGAAGCAAGTTGACAAGCAAAAACAATTGAAATTTCTTACAATTGCAGCACATTTGTGTAAATATGTTTGGAAGCGTATACAACTACATTAAAATATGCATTTATATATGTGTGCGTTGTTGTTGTTGCAAGTGCAAGTTTTCAAGTTTTTGCAGCATTTGCCTTCATTTTATGCTTGTTTACTGCTGCTTTCATTATGTATTGCTCTTGTTTTTGTTTTTGCTATTGTCATATTGTCTCTGTGCGTGCGTCTCTCTGTCTCGTTAGTGCTCGTCTCACAAGTGTGTGTGCACACATTTTGCTGTTGTTGTTACTTTTATTGTTGCGGTTAAGTATTTGTAGCGCAAATAAATTTCCCAACATATTTTATGGTTAGCAGAGAACTTTCATGTCATTGCAATTTCATTTGTTTTTTACTTTATTCCACTTCGCTTTTGCATTAAATCTTGCCTCTCTTTTTTTTTGGTTTATTTTTGTTTTTGGAATTTTTATTTTATTTTTCTCTATTTGCCACAAAAATAAGCAAAGCTTTGCGTGGATTGCTGAGGAATTTCCTGTGGAATTCTGTTGAAATTCAAATAAATTTTAGTTTAAGCAGTTGATAATTGAATGGAGAAGGTTAGCATTTATTTGTTTTTGTTTTTGTTTTTGGTAGTGTACTCTCAGCTAAATTGATGTATATGCATTGAATGTGAGCTAGGAAAGCAGTAGCTTTAATTAAAATAACGGAAGACGCTTTGCAGTTTATTTAATTGTGTATGGAATGGTTGATGATAAATTTAAGAGCTTTTCGAAATGAATTCAGTTTGCTCAAATGAAAAAATATCAATTTTGAAGGAATTCCAATATCGTAAGGAGTCAATATTTTATTTTCTTTTTTTTTTTTTTATGAAAAGTAATTTTCTAATTTATATAATATAAATAGTAAGAGCAGTGAACGAGTAAATTTTATACTAAGAACCAAATTAAGTTTTGAAGATAGCAAAGATGTATACTGGATTAACAGGAAACACCGCAGCAGAGTAACTCGAAGGGATTATATAAATGCTGAAACTCTTTATGTTGAGATCTTCTAAAATAGTGTAAATTATCGACAACATTTGCTTTCATTTTCTGAGATTCCAGTACTAAACATGTCTAGAAATCCAAGTTCCCTTCCAAGTTTGGCTAAAATCGAAAATTGGTCAACAATTTTTGAAAACAACCATTTCTGTCATCCATCTGAGAATTTCTCGATTTGCAAGTCATTAAGGAAAGCTGAATTCTACTTCATCCAATCGGCATCTACCTTGATTTGTGTTATAACATTTTCGAAAAGGGTCCATTATATTAATTTTTTGGCAATTTTTATTATGAATTAAGTATACTCTGGAGCTTTCTTAAACTTGAAAATGTATATCGTAATCTTTAAACCTTTATTAAAAATAAAAAAAATACGGAATAAAAGTCTGGAGTCTGGCCCTATGATTTTCCCACGCTATGAACAAGTAATACAGACCACTAATAGAAGTTATCGCTACTAAAATAAAATAATTATTCTCATAATTTAGCCTTCAAAACTCAAGTTTTCTTTTATTTATTTAGAATTCTCAACCAATTTATGTAAATATTCATACTTCTAAATTCGAAAATTCCGTGTATATTTCTCTGTTGTCTCCTTTATACTTTGGAATATCTATCTAAAGGCATTTCAGTTAACTTTTAATTGTTGCCATAAACAAATTGAAAGCAAAAACAAAAAGTGCCATAAAAGACTTACAAGGCAATGAATGCTACGAGTTCCAGCTGATTTGTTAGGCAAAATGGTTGCTAACAGATAAATAGAATGTGCGGACGAATGAATGATAGTTATATATCGTATATATATTGTAAATATATATATTTGCTAATGACCAAACAGTCCAAATATATATAAGCTAGACAGCTATAAACTGTGAGCATGCCTCCACCACCACTCAGTTCCCATTGTAGCAAGCGTAAAACCCTCAAAAATCCATTTCGACACTATACAAATGAGTGTGGCTATTTAAAAAGTAGTTTACGCTCGGCAACACTTTAGCTTCCAACATTCGCCCCCACCCTCCGCGCAACAACAAATTTGTGGCTTCTCTACTTGGCTGCCAAATTTCCGCAAAACACAGAGTAAAGGGTGGCATGAAAAGTGAAAGCAATGAAAGCAAGCGAAAATTTGTTGCGCTGCTGCTGACGTCGCTGCTTATTTTACTATGGCACAAAGTATAATAAGCAAAAGCGGTGAAATAAATGCTCAGATATGCTTGCACCCCAAAAACAAAAATTAAAAAAAAAAAAGTAGTGATCTCTCTCGCCATGTAACCTCCGCCTCCGCATCAATCTCTGTGACCATAAACTCGCTATTTGTGGCTGCAGCCGCGCACCCTCTGCGCCGCTTGCTATTTAAAAGAGTCGTTGTTGCCGCGCCAATGCCGCCAGCTATTTTGGGGCGCATTAAATTTAAAAGCTACTACCATTTTATTTTCCCATTAATTCATTCCTTTTTGTGCACATTTTTTGGCGAATTGTGTAAGTAAAATAGTTAGCCAGAGAGCGAAAGAAAGAGTCACACAAAAAGCACGCTCACTATTAACTACAGACAAACACACTTATGCATGCCACTAAATGTGGCACATTAAGTAAAAAATATCATTCATTTTGTGTGTTTGTATGCAGATTTGCTGTTATCATAGTGAAAAGTTATAGTTGATTCGTCTTATCGCTGCCACCTTGCCACTTGGCAGCGCAATTGTAAAATTATGTAGCATAGTTATGGGCGTTTAAGCCAAAAAATCGTAAAGATAGTGTTACATACAAAGCTTAAAGTTGTAAAATTATGTGTCGGGGCATGTAAAATAAATGTATAAGTTTATATGACACTCTGTGTGTGTGGAGCATGAAAATGTGAATTCAAAAGCAGCGCACGTCTCTACATATCGTACGCAAGTGCCGACATAAAAACGACAAAATATACAAACAACTTTTATACTAAAAATACAAAATGTACAAGCAAAGTGTTACCCTAAAGCCGCTGAGGAACTATTGGTTATAAACAAACTGCTCGTAGTAGCTCGTAGCTGACTCCAGCTGTACGCACTCACATACATTACCATAGTTGTGTGCCAAAAGTGATTAAATGCTCTTAATTAGCCATTTACATAGCAACAGTCTGCTCTAATGGTGAAAATAGTAATATTCGAGTGGCTTGGCTCTCGTACTAGCATGCGGTTGACTAAGCATGTAGTAAACATGCCAACGTTGTTGTATATTTATGTATGTACTTTGTGGGACAATATACATATATGTGTATATACATATATGGACGCTTATGTAATGTGTTTAGATTCTCAGTTATTTCATTCATACTCATTATTGAATTATTCATGAAACCTATATTTAGTAATTATAGGTGTATTTGCTTTAAGTGGCTATAGCAGTGCAAACCATTAAAAATTGGGCGATTTTCGTAAATGTTTCGAAGTTTTTTGGACCAAATAAGGTACATTTTCAGCTACCTTTCAAAATTTTTTCTTTACAAAAATATTGAAAAATAACGGAGTTATATGCTATCTTCGGTGGTGCCAGAAAAAAAAGTTCCCTAACTGCTGACATGATTTCGGCCGAATGAGTAGCTGAAACAAAAAAATTCAAAAAGGGTATTAAAGTTGAAGATATTTCCTATACAATGACCTACGATTTTTGAAATATATCATAATCTAAAAAATTGGAGTAGTTCTGAAAAAAAAAATCGTTTTTTAGGTAAAAAAAATGGTTGTTTTTTAATGCCAAATTTACAATGTTTAACCAATCGAAAAGATTGTAGATCATTGTATAGTAAAAATATTCAAGAATAATCAGTTTAAATTTGAAGTCGATCTGTCAATTTCTCGTTGAGTTATGATGAGAGCAATTTTGAGAAATATCATTTCGAGAAAAACGCATTTCGACTATAGCTGTTTATACCAGCGAGCGCTCGCTCTTTAGAACGCTGCCTTTCAAAAACTATTCTTAGATCTTAAACCTTTCACAGGATATTTTTGAAAGTATAAACTATCGAATAAGTAAAATATAAAAAAAAATCGATTTTTTGAAAATGTCACACTGGTATAGCCCCGTAAAGATAATTCACTAACCTCAATGACATTTTATAATTATTTTTTTAACTATAAAATTATTATGGGAATTATATATAAATTATTATAAATGATTAAAGTAGGGAGACAATATTGTCAGGATATCAACAATAACGGTACTCATATCACATTTTTCTTTTACTGAAGCTTAAGTATTTTTCTGTCTTATACATTGAAATCATGACAATAACACAGGATGCCAAATAATAAAAAGAAAATCGAGCTTTTTGGTGGCAAATAATTCTAGGGTATTTTGCTCGATCAGATGGGTAGAGAAGTCGAGCTTTCAGATGATTCTAGTATATTTTGTTTCATCATACAAGTTCGTCCACACTAGGTAGGAACCAACATATAGGTTTAGTATGAAAATTATTTAAAATATTTATTGTTGTTGTTGCACAATGAAACATTTTCAAAATAACTTTGAAGAATCTTTGATAATCCGTACAGATTGTGTAGACACGACTTTTTATTAATCTCTAAACTCATCATAATCAGCCACATAACACCCAGACTCGCATTTCTACAGTAATAATTTTTGTACTCTAGCTCTAACAAGTTCTAACTTCACTAAATTAACCACACTTTAAAGCTCGACAACACTTGCAACCACATTTTTAATTCGTCTGTAAATAAATAGTAGTTTTTGTTGTTTTTTTGTGTAACAAAGTCCAAACCGTAATTACAAGTCATTATTTAAACATGCTCCACTCATGAGGTTTAAGTTTTGATGCTTGAGTTTATGAAAATATTTAATAAATGCGAGTTGATGTGAAACCACACAAACGCATAAAATTGTTTGCTGATTTCCTTTACTAACACTCTTCACTTAAACTAACTGGGTGCATACACACACACGCACACATTACCGTTATCGCACGAAAGCAGCAGTCGCCAAAAGGTGACGAGACCAAAAGCCATGAAAATTCAAACTATTTACACTTAAACGACCTTAGTTGAGTCAAACTTTTATTAAAGTATTTGCCGAAGCCAGAGACCAAGGCATGCAAGGACATATATGTTGGTATACATTTGTATGTACATATATGTGTATATAAGTTCACATAACGTTAGTCGCCATTTTATTATAGCATATATATAAATCCCATAATTATCTATTACACCCACAATATTAGAATTTACGAAAAACTTTTGCTGTGCAGAGAATACATGCCTACACACACGAGGACATAGAAGAAGGTGAGGTCGGTTTGGTGATATGCAAAATGTGTCTGTTGGTGATTAAAGTATTTAGGTTGGTTGTTGGAACTATGCCAATAAGTCCACATTGCCATTGTGATGAGGTGAGATAATTAGGATTTCTTGTCTGACAGTCTTTCATTCGAACAATATTGATTCATATTATCGATCATATTGTTATTTTTACAAATTTATTTATACTCATATAAAGAGTTCAAAGCTAATGGAGGAATTGGTCGACAAAAATTTCTCTTAGCTGTCCTCCGTGCGGGTGTCACGGATACCAAGCCAAACGTCGGTGAAAGATGTGGTTGCTACCACCGGTGGGCGCAGCGAACCCATAAGCTGTGTCACCAGCGGCCACACCTCAAATGCAACGGGAGCAGCTAGACCAAGAAAGCATTGTAAGCATAAACGCGGAAACGCGGAAACAATAGAGGGCCCCGGAAGAAGCCCAGCAAGGAGGGGATGAAAGCCAAAACAAGATATAAGGCGGCGGAATATGCAACCGACTCGAAGGTAAGTCCAACCTGATGAAAGATGAGGTGCAACGGTTGTCTTGGGCCAACCCAGGTCAGGAGGTGAAGAACAGCCGGGCCCATTTCGCAACACGGGACCGATGCAATGCCTCAGATTCAGCATTTGCTAATCGGATTGAGGAGCATTTAGCTGAAAAGAGGCAGCGCTTGACTGAGTGCGAACCGAAGACGGAAGCTAAAAAGAGAAAGGAGAAAGGCGAGGTGGAAATATCAAGTAATTTCTTCCTGCACTATCCAGTGTTCGTAAGACGGAGATTGAAACATCTATATCTATACCTTTGGCAAACCTGGCGAACTGGCTGCAATGGACATTAGTCGCCTCATAAAATTTGTATTAGGCTCAAAGCGTTTTGGTGATATATAAGAGTCTTTTTTACCATATTTCAATACTTAGGAGTCTTTTGGCATCACAATGGACCGACGCCTTTAGATGTCCAAGTGTGATGTTTCGAGACACTAGTTGCTAAGGTCAGACCCTGAACAAAACCTACTGATAATCCACCATATTGAGTTAACGAAAGTCGAGTACCTGAACGGTATCCAGTCTACTTCACTAAGTAACCTAACCTAACTAAATGACTTAATTCATTTCAGTCATTTAGCGAAGCGTTTCGACCACAACTAGCTCCCCTACTTAACAAATATTTATTAATTTTTCAATAAAATTTACCATACGAAATGCACTTTGAAGTATTTCAACTGATTTTTATCTTTTGCAGTCGATGGTTTATGCGTTATCGCCATTACCTTGATTATTTACTAACATTACCTTTTTCTTGTAGAGCTAACAAATCGTACTTTAAGGAGGGTTATAAAAAGAACATGTGGCCAAGGGTATTTAATATCATTTGAGTATGTGTGATAAGCGACTCGAAGTGATTAAAATTATTGAATAAACTGCGGTAGCGTAGAGACAATGAGTGTGTGACTACTAGCTCATTGAGCGTGAGTTCAAAACACAGAGGCAGCAAAAGAATATAGATTTTAATGATTTCGGCAAGACAAACGGTAATTAAAGTAGACACAACTACTTTTGTTATCAATAAACCACGCTTAACGGGTCAGCAGATAGCATAACAAATCTCGAAGTGGAAGTTCGGCCTCAAAATCGTTAAGCTGTAAGCCATATATACATATATTCCTATAAAATCATATACAGATGTATATTTGATTGTGCACGTCTAAGTTACTTATAAATTTTCCAACCTAACCAAACTTTTTCAATTCCAAAGCAACCGACAAAGACGCCCACGCCCCACAGCACGCTCTATTATAATAAAATAATAGGATTTAAGCGCCAAAGAGTAAAAGTCATGCACAAACGCTTGGCTAAAGAAATTTCAAAGTATATGTACATATATAGAGACACACGCACACCTTTACTATTGCTATTCAATTTCAAGATTACGACACACATATGTGCAACGCAATTGTTGTTCGTTAGTTGTTAGTGGGAGGGAAGTTCCCTCACGAAATTGTGGGGTTAAGTTACAAACTCTTGGAAAAATTAGACAACTTAAAGCGTAGAAAGGTGATTGCAAGTCATTGGCAAAGCCAAACCACATGTGGGCATGTGTGTGTGTGTGTGCGTGACGTCTGGGAATTTGTATGGCGGCGCACACAAGCATAAGTTTACTTACTTATATGCATATAGCAAGTGAGTGCAAACCAAGAAAACTTGCCAAATAATGTTTGGTATTAAATTTTTGTCATTTGTCTTCAGTGATTGTGGCTGTATGCGTATGTGGTTGTATGAGTACACCTGTGTGCGCATGCAGAGCTTACGATTATGCAGGCGTGTGGAATTAAATAAATTCTCAAACTTTTCATGCACGTAGTAGAACGAAGCATACTTTATGGCGCGCACACTCGGCAGTATATAAAAATATTGAAAGATGCATATATAAACACATACATACATTTACTCATACATAAGCACCTATGCGTGTGGCATTTTCTTAGCTTTCTGCACTTCTTACGGCATCACGTGGCATAACCACATTTTCGTGTGTTGAGCTCACGTGATTTTATGCAACGCCATCATGAATTTCACCAAATCACGTGCGCTCACATGCTTTGCATACTTTTCGGCGCCGCCGCAACAGCTGCAACAGCTTAAAGCTCAGCGGCATTTCAATAATTCAGTGTCAGTTATTTTCTAAGTTTTAAAGCACGCTTGCAGCTGCTCTGCTTCTTGCTTCGCATGTAATTATGCGCTGCGCTGCGCAGATTAAGCCATGAATGTAAGAAAAAAGGTATTTTAAGCTCATAGAAAGGCTATTATTTTGTGGACTTAATGTTATGCAGCAACATAATTATATTAATTATAGCCTTAGAAGTCGTATTTAATTACACATACAAAAATAATACACACACAGACACCTAATTATCTTTAATCAATTAAATATAAACGTAATATTTACTTGGCCACTAATTAAAGGTCTAGGCGCTTTAAGTTTTTTGCTTCGAGCTTTTCAAGCATACTCGGCAGTAAGTAGAAGAGCAACAACAACTTATTGCAGTAGCTGAACGTAGCTGAATTAAAATGCTTCTTGAGGCAATCAAACTGCTTAAAGTCTACTGAATTACAACAACAGTAAATATATATATACTTAAATATATGTATATAAGTATACACAAGTAACTACATATACATATATATCCATTCAAGTAACTACATATACATATATATCTATAAACACATTTCCGAATCCAATCCAATTTTCCAGTTACCAACTCAACGCCTTCAACGATGACCCTATCCGCCGCTGTCTAACCCTTGTGGCCTTTCTAATTAAACTGATTAACTCTCTTCGCTGGACATTGTTGAAGACAGCACCTAAGGCGGTGCTGTGTGGTGTGGGGGGTTGCTGTGAAATCAAGAAGAAAGGCTGGAGAGTGAACTACGGTACACTTGGGCGTTGTATATACAACAAAATCAAATATCTATGCAACAACACAAAGCTTCGCTTTCGCCTCTGTCAGTTCAAATCAGCAAAGGTCAATTCGAAGATGAATGAATGTTTGGCTCGTTGAATGGTTGAATGTGTGTACAAAGGAGCTGCTAGTCGTTTAAATTTGCTGCTTAGTGTGTTGTTGAGTTGTTACACAGCTGCCATAGACACATACTCACACTTACACATTCAAAGGGTATGCTTGTAACTGCCCGAAACGGTTGTTTACTACACTATTTGTTGGTTAGTTACAATAAATGAATGTCATGTCTTGTTTGTTGGCGCGTTCGAGCGTAATGATTTTCTCTTTCTACTTCGCTTATTTTGCCAGCGCAATTTGATCCTTTTTCGCCGTTCTTTGTTTTATTTGATTGTGCTTTCTTTAATTTTTTTCTTAATGTTGCTGTTATGTAGGTCAAACGCTGAAATTCCAGCATTTAGTGTATAGTTGCTAGAAGACACTAAATTAAATCTAGATTTTAGTTTTCGAATACCAGCTACCAGAGGAAGTACATTTTTCATATTTTAGCAATCAAATAAAAATCTATAAGATCTCTCTTTGTGTACATTTTTTGAAAAATTTACGGAATATCATACCAAAAACGGCTCTTTTGAATATAAATAATTGCCAACTGTATAACTTTAGAAGTTAAAACATCTTATTTGTCGATTGGGAATACTTATTCTCACGAAAAGTATGGCTTAAAATATTTTTCTTTACAGAAAACAAAAAACAAAAACTTAATTAAATGAAAAATTGAAGAGATCTACAGTCGCTTCCACAACCAATAGATGAAATGTTTTATTTAGGGTTCTCCCTTAGATTGAGAAGAAATATCCCTGAGAAAAAGAAACCTTATCTCAACTATTCTAACATAAACAAAAAGTTTTCTCCACAATATTTCATTAATAAAGGTCTATACTAAAGCTAGAACTACTACTATCATATATACCTGCTCGGTAATATAAAAATTACTTTCGTCCTTTCAATGATTAGGCGTATAATATCCAGGCGATATACATAAATATACTAGAAGCCTGAACAGTATATTACTATACATAGTATATTGCTTCTACTTCTTATATATGTATATAGAAAGTTCACTATGATTTTCCTTAGAATGGTATTTAGAAGAATATTTTATCTAGTCACCATTTCACCAATTCTCGGCATGTCAGAAGAAGCTGGTAGCTCAAAATTATAGAAGTTGGCCTATTGATTGACTGCCTGTACACCAATATAGAGCTAAGAGTCATATATACAATCGATGAGAAAAGAGATTTAGAGGTTTATCCTGGTACTTGCCCTTTGTAGCCAAAAAGATCCGTCTAACATTGATTTAATTTGATGAAAAGTCATTCAGTAATGAAAACGTCAAGCAAAAACGGTCGTGAGACCGCGCAAACGGTGGTTCAGCCAGTGTTGACGGTCATGAAGGATTTTCTTTGAATTTTTGGTGGGTTTGGCACAGAAAAATTTACTTTTAGCAACCAAAATTAATTCAAACGCCGTTAGTGACTCGATAGAAGCCACGAGAGTATGTTTTGAAGCTTTTTTTTGCAACTCTCTTATAGTTCGGGTCTGGCACCAAGTTCCTATCTATGACGAATGATGTTGCTTTTGAAAAATTAGCTAAATATGGTCGACGCCGAGCTGAATTTTTTGACCGGTACTGGCTGATGTCGATCGCAAGGCCGATTAAACGGTCGGACTCTAATAAGAATCCACAGATATTAGCTAATTCTTCTTTTAAATATAGTTGTTCAAAACTTAATCTAAATTATAATAATAATACAAAGCTTAGGAGTTTCCAAACGCTTGATATTCAATATAAGAGGGAGCGGAATTTCCTTCATTTTGAAATATCTTAATAACAGAACATTTTATACTCTCACAATTTATTTATTTAATTTTATTAATATAATAGTCAATTTGACCCACAAATTTTTCATATATATATATATATATTGTATAAAGTCCCTTGAATGTAGGAAACCCTAATATTAGATATATGGGAACTAGAAGAAGTTATGAGATTATCGGTAAAAAATTATTAGAAACACTAAGGTCCTCATATATGGGACCTTGAAAACGTATGGTTTCGGCGATTGTTAGAAGGACGATACCACACTATAAGTACAGTATTTGTGCTAAGTTCTGTAGCGATTGATTTGGCATATTTTCACAACATATCATTGGTATACCAGGAAAATAGTATGAACCAAATTTCATTGAAATTGGTCTAGCAGTTTCGGAGATGTGGTTTTTGACCCATAAGTAGGCGGAGCCACTCCCATTTAAAATTTTGTATGCAGTCTATGGTTTCTGGTGTTTTCCCTACTGAATTGAATTTCAACATAACTTTTGTATGGGCATGGGCATGGTTATAATCCGACTTCCTCCATTTTTGGACCGAATAATGTAGTACCTAATTAACGAGATATGAACAAAAAACTTAGTAGGGAGCGGAACGTCCAGATATGTTCCTTCATAGTGCGATCCTTTGAACCATTTTGTGGGCGTGACAGTGATCCGATTTCGCAGACATCTGGATTTGAACTCCACTCGTCACCCTGATCACTTTGGTATATATATATTTAACTCGTTTAGTTTTGGGTGTTACATACAACCGTTATATGAACAAAACTATTATACTTTCTTAGCAGCTTTGTTGCGAGAGTATAAATAAAGGCAATGGCGATATTTATATGAAAGGTTGACTTTTAGAATTTGTTAATATAAATATAACAATCAACATTGCCACCTGATTTAAAATAAAAAAAAAAGAAATTATATGTAATTATTAGAAGATTTGCATTCGATTATAATGGTATCAAAATACCAATAAAATGTATTATGTATATAAATAAAAGGAGATCATGTTAGTAACGCCAATATTCATAACTCAAAACCGCCTGTACAGATTTTGATGATATCTAGTTCGATGAATTTATTTCGTTACTTGAAACAAATCTCGTAATATACATACATATGTATATCAAAATTCTTTGGAAATGTTCGAATCGAAATGTAAACAAAAGGGAAAATGAAAAATGCCAGTTGTCAAATATATTATTCTCAATCATTACTTATTTAATCGATTTAAAGTGCGAAGTAGTTATTTTTGATTTGAAAGTCGATTACAGAAATTAATATAAAAAAATTAAAATAATTTAAATATTCAATTATGAATGCTGGCTTAAAACGCAAAGCTTTCTACAACGGTCAGAAGAAATTACTGGCAGTTAACTCCTTCTTATCAAAAGCAAATGTCAAGCAATTAAGGAACACGCTTAAGCCCTACCACAGATAAGCCAAGCACATACTTACAAACGTTACGCGCAGAAGATGCAACGCACAAGAGATTCGAAGAAATTTATGCTAAACTAATGCCAACCATCGACAGCAACACCAACCAAGTCCACAACGAATGTAATGGATAACACATCGACGAAGCGCAGAGATGAGCGCATGGTTGCCACGAAGACATAGCGTCAGCTTAAAAGGATCACGCCAACATTATCCCTAATGGCACATAATTATTTTATCAATTCAAGAGAAAATAATTCGTTCATTGAACAAACTATGCGGCCGACATTTTTGTTCGCCGCTTTAGCATGACAGCGCGTTTGTAGTTGGCTTTGAATGGCGGTTGAAATGCAAACGCAAAAAACAAAAGAACGTCATGAATAATATAAATTGTAGATTGAGCTGGTATAAAGAAGTGAAGCAGCAACAAAAAAAATTGGAGCGCACTGACAGCGCTAACATAAAGACAGAAGTCTATATCCTAGCAGCGAATGGCGCTGAAACGCGGCGCATTGCCAGCAAAAAAAGAGAACAACAGCAAAAACCAATTCGAACGCGCTTTGAATATCGAGTTATGCGAACTTTCGCGCCACCAAACCGAGCGGAACCGCACAACGAACAACTGGCTGCGCAGCATGGCGCCAGCGCCTACGGATATGCAACGAATACCAACACAATGTGAAAAATTCAATTGCAGCCAAAGACAATAATGCCAACAGCAGCGCAGTGAGTTGAGATAAAAAAGTATATCACAATAATTTGCTAAGGCAGATAAAGTTATACAGCCAAAAAGAAAAAAAAGACAGGAAAAAAGTAGCGCGCAAAATGATTTCGAAAGTTGCATGAAAAAGCATTATGCCCGTTATTGGCAAAGAATGGCGTTAACCGCAAATAAAATAAAGAAGTAAGTAAAAGTTGTGCGAATTGCTGGCATATTACACATAAATACATAATGCAAGAGGACGCGGCGCGCGTTCTAAAGTCACTGTAATGCAAGCGGAAAACGGCGTAAGACCCGCTTGGCGCCACAAATATGCGCGCTATGTAAATGCCCAGCAGAGAGCGCGCGCACAATCCCCAAAGACTACACAATGCCCGGCGATTAGTTGGGGCTGAAGAAACGCCTTGCGCTTGGTAGGTAGGCCAAACGCGGCGCATTCGTTATGTCGAGAATGCGGCAAATGAGGAAGCGCGCTGGCGACTTGGCGCACCGCGGGTGACACTAATCGAAGCGGAGAAGAAGAACTACTTTATTGCATTTCATTTCATTCTTTCTCCTCTAGAAAGCTTATAATTAGTGCGCTATTACTAGGAATAGGCGCGAAAAGTTTCTGCACGTTGACTGCCGAAGTCAAATATGCGCGACGCAATTTAAAAATATTATTGAAATATGCGACGCGCATTCTTTTTAGGGGGAAAATATATATATATATCGCTTAATGTTTCATGGAAATAGCTTTTGCTTTTTGTTGTAAATAATGCAATTTAAATTTGCGCCTTTCATGACCAGCGGCCATCAAGCGCGCCCCACAGTGGCCACGCACTGACACTCAACATATTTTAGAGAAATTAATTCTTTTCCATTATTTTTCATTTTTTTTTTCTGTGTGCCTTATGTGCGTCATTTTACGAGCCATTGCGGTTGTGGAGCATGCGCACATACACACACACGCGCACAATTGATGTGGCTTTCGCTTAAATGGCGGCGCGTGCGTTGAAGTTCCCATTTCCGTAGACATTTCGTCGCTTCCGTGTAATTGTCATTGTGTTGTCTACTTCAGCAATGGTCGGCAATGTGCGCTTTACGTCGTGGTTATTGTTGCTGTTGTTGTCTTTGCTTTTTGCCGTAATGCGGTTACAGGACATTAAACACATTAAGATTAAATCAGTAAGTGACTTAAAGGACACGCGTAGCGCAACAGACGTGCGAGTTATAAGTATTTAATTTGGAAGCGAAAAAAATGTCGAGGATTTAATGAAATCATAAAGCAAAAATGCTTTTAATGGTCAAGTAGGCTTAGAAAGTGACATAAATTGCAGGCGCTAGCTCTAAAAGCGGATGTTCAATTTTCTTGCCTTCAACTTTTTTGCTTTAAAATTTTTGTTACGGTTATTTCTATTATATAAGTGGCAAGATGATAGAGAGGAGAGTTGAAGGGCAAAGCAAATGGCATTTTAAAGTATAATATATAGGATCAGATATGTAGTCAGATGCAAAACGAACAGTCATCCACCCAAATACCTGCTGTTCCAATTCAATAAGATAATGAAGTCGTTTGACAACACTTAGAAGGCTAAGAGTATGAATATTCAGTCATAAATGAGTCCACTTTCTACCCAATTCATGATTCAGTAATTGGAAAACAGACCAAACCACCTAGAACTTGAACGAAACCGAGTCAAACTAGATGATCAGATTTCTTGCTAACAAATATCAAAAACCTACCCCTATAGCTTAACTTACACCTCAACTTTGAAGTATGTGGTAGGTCTCTCAAGTGACAACTTAAAGCTCATCTCCTTTGACATAATACATAAATACTGGAGTACTAGTGTTTAGAATGGGGTCCTGACATTTCCATTATTTTTAGCAGATGTTATACTACTTAAAAGGACATAAGACTTGCCATAAAAAGACTCCCCAATAAAGATGCCTGAAAGTAAGTTTTTTGGACATTATATAGAGTTCCTAACAAAAGGCATGGCATAGCTTCTCATATAAACTAATAACGATTCGACACCCCCTCTATATGCCCAAATAAGAGAGAGCAAAAGTGAAAAAATCAGCGGTTGGTTAGAGAAAAGAAAAATAAACTTCAAACAAACTACCATTAAATGCCAAATAGATGACAGGCAATAAATATGAAAACCACAAAAAGTTCGACTAGGAAAGCCAGTAGAAGGAGGGAATCCTTCATCAGCACCTTTATGGCAAACAAAAATTTATGCCAAAATTACGTGTATGTAAATATGTACTTAATTGTATGATGTGCTCGCACACTCGTCTCGAATGCATAGTTTCGCCATCAATATTGCCTATTATGGTGCGCTTTTGTCGCGCAGCTGTTCAGCGCTATTGGCAATTATTTGCAAAAAATGCTCATCTGCACACACTCGTTGCCATAACTTTTGCTTAGCTGTCAAAAATCGTGTGTGATTTATACGCTGTGACACTCGGTACCTCGGCACGCCGAATGCCACCGCGCCGTATTCTGTTTATTTATTTATTTATTTGCGAATTTGGCTTGTGAAACTTTTCGCATTTTCCTGCTGACGTTTCATATGTCAAAAAAAAATAAATTTATTGGCTATTAGTTGAAGAAAAAGTTGGCATGTGTTGAATGGTTTTATGACTTTTACAGCCCTTGCTGTTATTTCCGACTAACGGTGCAAATAGTGATGATAGCTGCGAAAGTTGCAATGAGTTGAAGTGACTGAGGGGAATTTATTTTTTTGTTTTTCGAAGTTTGATGAAAATATGGTATATTTGCTGAGTTAATAACTTCCACTACCAAGCTTTATCATAACAGGTTCGCTGTTCCCGAAGACATATGCATGCATCAATACTTCTTTTATTTCTTCTAACTTGTAGTTCTTCCAAGTGCTATCACAAGGTTCTTGAGATGTTTCTGCAACGTTCATTAGTTTACCGTGACTTCATAATTAACTCCGCCATATTTAGTCCTCTAAGAGTATATAGTTATGTCTACCTATCTCGTCTATCCATCCTCGTGAAGATTTAACCAATTATTTAGCTCTTAAAATTATTCTAAAAATGTTTAGGCATCGAGTAGTGAATTACTTCCCCGATATATACTACGTTTATGCTTCATTTCTACTCTACTCGACGTAAATTCTGAATTGAATTAAATTGAGGGCTGCCACGTATTATAAATGTGTCCGTATTTTCCAGATATAAGGGGTGTGCGGCATAAATCGGTTGAGAAGTGTTCGGACAGAAATGCACGAGCAAAACCGGCCCCTGATCGACCCAAAAAACCGGTTTTTCTACGAAAACCGACTACTAACGCGTCGAAGTTTTTGCAAAAAACCGGTTTTCGCTACACCATCCGACTACCCACAGTGCCACGGGTGGGCCACAAAAAAACCGGTGCCAAAAAGTAACCAATAACCGGTTACTGTAGTACTACATAGGCGTTTGCCGCAAAATTTCGGTAGTTAGTGGGGTAGGGGTTTTTAGCGAAAAATTGGCAATACGGGAACCCTGTAAATGCAATTTGTCAAAACAATATACACCGGCACAAAAAATTGATTTGACGTCCATGTCCTGCAGCTACAACGCAGTAGGCTTTGTGAAAAAAATCGTTATTTTCAATTCATTTAAATGTGTTTTTCTTTTGCAATCTGGTAACTCTTTTTCCAAAAAATTTTAATTGCCTGATTATGCCGTTAACAAAAATTGTACCCTTCCTACTAAAAATGTCAATAAAATCGATACGCTGTAATTGAAACGAGTTGATATTTTTCTAGTTTAGCGAATTCATTTTAGTATTTTAGTGGATAAATTGGCAAAAATACGTTTTTTAAGCAAAATACAAACTAATGCAACAAAAAATATATACTCTACTCCACTCTAGGCAATAATTTAATTTAGTTTTCAACTGTTTGTAAATTTATTTGTATTATTCTTTGAAAATTTCCGCTCATTGGTTTTGAAACAAATTTTCAACTAGTTGGACATATTTGTGCTACAATAAATAATAAATATAATATATATATAGATATGTACCAGTTATATTGTTGAGCAATTCATTACGCTTTAGCTGGCCGTAAAACTAAAATAAATAATACATTTTTCGGTTGAAAAAATATTTTTTAGAAAATTTTCATATTTTTGTATATTTGTATTTATCATGTATTTGCTTGTTGTGGCGTCTGACCACTAGCGTATGAATAAATTTTTATTTAAATGCATAAATTACGGCTGTATTAGTGAGCTTTGATATGTCTGCAAGCCAAACAATTATGCAATCAAATAGTTAGCAGAGCATTTCACGCATTTAAATGCAAATGAATAAAATTGTGTGTAAAAATAACAACGACAACAACATATGCTTGTAAACCCAACTGTATTTACTATATATAGACACACATTTTTTCGTCACAGTACACTCGAATTCACTATTTTTCTTTAAATGAATTACAAAAAATTCGCTTGAAATAAAAATATTTTCCACTTTATTATTTCTAGCACACAAACTCTACGTCGGCAAGTGTGAAAGAAAATATTTTTAAATATTAAAATATGAAAAATATTTGTATGTATGTTTGAAATCATGAAATTCCCATATTTTGCATAATAAATATTATTAAGATACGGAAAAAACATGAAATTTTGATTTTGATACAATACAATACACACAGGCATATTTTCATGATAAATTTCTATTTGTAAATTTCATCAGCAGCACATATTTTGTCATTCATTGAACACTTGTGTGAACCCACAGTGTTGTGGGCATGTAAATTTATATACATCATACATAGCTCATACATACCTATGTGTATGTGTTAACTAAAGTAATAAATACGAAATTCTAGTTAGACAATATAGAACGCAACAGAGAGAAAAATATGCGCAATTAAATTATGTGAAATGAAATATTTTTGAGTATTATAATAGAAAATAATCCATACCAAAGAGTTTACTGTTGCAAATTAAATTTTTGTATTCTGAGACTACACTTAGAGATTGTAATAAAAACTAACGACTGCAACGAAATTGTGTAACAAGCAACAGTAATGAAAACTAAACCGTTTGAAATACTTTTTTTAATCGTTCAGTGTATTAAAAAAATTAAAAAAAAATTGGTACTTACAGTGGAAATATGTTTGGTTGCCAGCTATTAAAAAAATTAATTTATTAAAAATGTACCAAAATTTGAATTACAATATGTATAACTAAATTAATTTAACAAGAATTATAATGAATATTTTTTGAACATCGTTGCCACCTGTTTAATTTTTTTTAATTAATTAAACAATCTTGATTCAATAAAAGTTGACCAATTTTAAAATAATTTAACTATGTATAAATAAATAAATTTAACAAGAATTAGTGTTATTTTTTTGACAGCGTTGCCAGATGTTTATATTTTTTATGAAATTATATTAATTAAAAATAAATAAAATAATATAATGCGCTTAGTAACAGATTGAAGATAATTTTTAGAATTTTTTTTTTAAAGTGTTGCCACATTTATTTACTAAATTTAATTTTTTATCTGATAAATTGCAATATTGGTATGAAATTCGAGATATTTAAGAAATATTTGCTGTGCATGAAAATAATTTGTATGAGTTCAATATTTCATTAATCGCATATTTCAGAAATCACAAACCAGCGTTGCCAGCTGTTTAATTTTTTTTATTAAATTAAGTTAATGAAATAAATATAAAATTAGATTATGATTTATGACAGTTACTTGTCGGAATTTTTTTGAAGAGCGTTGCCACCTATTTAAATTTTTTATTTAACTAAATTGCAATATTGGTATGAATTTAAAATAAATAAAAATAAAATTACAATAATTTGCATGGACTCAAGAGAGCTCAATGAGGATTGGATTCAAAAATCACAAACCAACAAAATGACAGAAAATGCTTAAAACCGAAATAATGCTTAAAAACTAATTTAGATAGTTAACCAATTTATCCGGGGAATATAAGTATGACTTATCTCTCCGAAGCTACTCAAAAAAAGACCACTATCCAGGGAAATTTGATTTATAGGTTATGTTATAGAAAAGGACAAACACGATCCTTAAGCCATCAAATAAAGTTTGTTTGCTCCACAATTAACATACAGTTAAACTTCCATAACTCAAACTTCTATAACTCGAAGTTCTCTATAACTTGAGCTCTTGAATTTGTATCTTCCGTAACTCGAAAGTCTCCCTAACTCGGAATTTTTTTGTGGATTATGGTGATTCGAGTTAGAGAAGTTCAACTGTATATGAAAAATTTAAGATTAAGGTTTCAATCTAACATATGTACATATATATAAACAAACCAAGGAAAAGTTTATAAGGATTTCTGAATAACTCTAATTTATATATTATTTTACACAGGCAGGACATTAAAATTTCAATATTTTTCTTAAAAAATTTAAAAGATGTCAAAGAAAATCATTTTAATTTCCCTCTTTTTAATAAAGTAATAAAAACTATTTGAAAGTTTAAGTTTTTTAACAAGTATCTGTACAGAAATGCTATATAGAAATTGTAAAAAATTAAAAAAAAAAATTAAAATAACTTTTCTACTTGGCACATATCCATAGTCATGTGTAAATTCGTATTAATGGTTGGTTAGAAAAATGCAAAGCAAAATCCCTACTAAATTCTCAAGCTTTTGTTAAAGTTTTTCGCACATAAATTATAAACAGAAGTCGTAAAGCACATGCACATAAATACTTTGTTTTGTATGAAATGCATAAAATATCTCAATGTAAACACTTTGTGCACTCACTTTGGCTTTAAAGACAACACAAAAGTTTATATTGAATTATAGTCAAGTACGACGCGTTGCATAAAAGCATTTCGACTTTGTGCGTTGTACTCAGTCTTGTGATGGAGGTATTGTAAAGAGTATTTAATCAAAAACTATGAATACTACCTTTTTCACAATTATATAAATGAAAAAAGGTTTTTAAATTTTTTTATTATAAATTTTAATTCAAATTTGCGAATAAAACCCCAAAATGAAAATGAATTTCAAAAAAAAATTTTTTTTTTATATTTCTAAAATCATCCTTTGTTGCGCTTCCACCCGCAACTAGTTCAACCTTACATGTTTTATTTATAGTTTGTCATAAATATGTTTGTACACATGTTTCTGTGTAAAACTGCATGTAAATACAGTATAATGGCTCTCTCTGCATTTTTTGCTTGTAACTCATGCAAATTCACCCACAAAATCTACACGCACAGTTATTTTGACATTTACTTGCTACTCGTTGATAATAAAATGCATAAAATTTAATAATTTATATACACGTTCATGTCAAGCACAAGCACAATGCTGCAGAGCAAACTATGTATGTGTGTGTGAAGAGAAATTAGACTGTAAAATGAAATTAAAGTTATGCTGTGCGCATATACTGTTATTCTTATTTTATTTTTTTATTTATTTTTTTTGTTTTTGCTTTCACGATTTTAGTTATCAGTGAAATGCAAATTTTTTGCGAGTTATTTGAATTTTATAAATTTGTATGAATAAATATTAGTAAATGTTTTTAAAAATACCAAAAAACGTCGATTTCATTTATTTACTAAGCGCGAGAGGGTTGAAAACTGCGGAAAATTTACAAATTTCAAAAGCCAAAATGAACCTAACCTCAAACTAAAATTGTTAAATTGCAAGTTTCTGCTGGAAAATTAAACAATTTGAGAACTTAATAAAAATATTTTTGGCAAAATGTATTTTTTACTAAAAAGTTATACTCCGGAAGGTTTTAAAACCAACGCTTATAATAGCGAATTGAGGTTATGTGCGAAAGGCTCTTACAGCAAAGCTCATACGTATTTTATGTGATTATGTGAAACAGCGAAAAAGTATATTTTATTTCACTGTTTGCTGCAATACTTTGCGCAGTTTATTAAATAATTTATGTGCTCAACACGAAATGTAAACAATATATTACACACGTATATATATATGTAGTTAACCTCACTTTAGCCCACATGCGGCTGTAATAACCACAGCTAAAAATCCAAAAAAAAAAGAATTAAATTAAATTTTTATATAGTATGTGTCTCTCTACATACGTTAGTGTAGGTATTATAAATTTATAGCTGTCTGTCTGCATAATATTTCGTTGGCGGCTGCAAAAGTGTTTAGCCCTTCACACACTTCACTCGTTTTCTTTTCGTGCAATTTTATTATAAAACGCCGGCAATTTAATGTTACAATTCTCCTGCCCATTAATTCGAAGTGAAAATTTGCCATTTGTCTGTGAAGATATCTCACATACACACATACCCAGGGACACTTGGTTAGATGGCCGTGGCACTTAAAGCGAGACTTGATGATTGCGTCGAGTGCTTTTCAAATAAATTAAAAATAACTCATTCTAAGTGTTAGTGTGCATATATATATATATATTACTTTCGTGTTGTTGTAGAAATATATATTTACTTCGCTGCGCATTAAATTATATTCAAGTGCAATATGAGTTACTTGAAGTAGACTCTTGTAATTTATGTGCTGAAATGTAATTCAAATACAACTTTTTTGAAAGTTGCCACACTTTGCGGTGAGTTATTGTGCAATTTCGCATATATACATATATATTTTGGTTTAATAAAAAAATAATATATAAAAAATGTATCAAAAATTAAATTTTTTCGACTTACTATTACTTACTATCATATATTTAAAAAGAAAATTCTATAAACTATTAAGAATCAAAGACGAAACTAAATATTTCAAACTAGACTAAATTTTTTAAACAGTTTAAACTATTTTATTTAATATATAATAAATAACTAATACTATAAATAAATATAAGAAATAATCTACAGTTTTGCTTTCCCTTCAAATATTTGAGGCTTCAAACTGTTGTCAAGGAATTAATTGAAAATTAAAAATTCGAATTTTGTGTGACATCTATTTATTTTCTACTTAAACATCAAAGTCTCACACCAATGATCACCTAAAAGTATGCTGCAATGATTGTAATTATGCAAGAATTATATAACAGATTGTTTTACTATAATTATAACACTTGCTGTTCCTCTCTCACGCAGCAACAAAATATAGCAGGTGAGCAAACATCTCTCACAGAGCTAGAAAGGCAGAATACTCTCTCTGCCACTCTACTTTTTGCTGTATGTACATATGTACATAAGTATTATTGTATAGTTACATTGACATAATTTATAATATTATATATTAAATTATGATTTACCTTCGTGATGTTGAATGTTGTTGCAGTGCTCCCCTGAAAGTTCCAATAATACAGATGTAATCACATAATGTTCTAATAACACGTTTGCTTAAAAAACCGAAACCGAAACACGAACGCTTGACTAACTTCGCGAGAACTCGAGCATTACTTACGCATATTCTCTAGTTTAACACATTAATTGTGCAAATTTGCTACTTATTTTCAACTTGAAGCGTTTAGCAACAATTTTAAATTAAATTCAACATTTTATTCCAATTATTTGCACTACTTTTTCACTAAGTTCTCAGACGCGAATCGGAAACGTTTGAACGGCGTTTGAAATGGCGGCGGAAACTGGAATTAACAGCTGGAGAAAGAGAGTTGCCAGTACGTGTGGATGATATGTAAGAAATGGAATAGTAATAGATTATTATATAATTAAATAAAGATAATAAATAATTTACAATCATCTTTCTCTCATAATTCTTCCACTTTTGTTCCTTCTACTACAATATACCTAAAGCAAAGTCTCAAACCAATGATCGCCTAAAAGTATACTGCGAATATTGTAATTATGCAAGAATTATATAACAGATTGCTTTACTATAATTATGACACTTGCTGCTCCTCTCTCACGCAGTAACAAAATATAACAGGTGAGAAAGCAACTCTCACAGAGTATCCCTCTCCCACTCTACTTTTTGCTGTACGTATGTATGATAGGTATTACCGTATATAGTTATACAGTGGTTTTCCGAAATAACGAACACATTAATTGTCAGGCCTGTTCGTTATATCGAATTTTTCGTTAATTCGAGTACTCACTTAGAGGCATATTTTTTAATAAAAATGAGTTAAATATCCGTAAATTGATTTTTTAATAAAAATGAGTTAAATATCCGTAAATTGCAGTTTAACAAATTATTTTATTTGTTAAAAAATAAAAAAACCATAACAAAGCAATAGAAATTCAAGAAATTCTTCCAAAATAGACCAATTCTGACACTTATACTTATATTTGGTGCTGACCAATAATTTTAAGCCTTTTTATAAAATTCAACATTTTTTCAATTTGCACATTTTTTTTTTAACTTTTTTCAAGTTTCATTTTTAATTCTGGTTCGAAGTTATTTGATTTTTTTCTCTTTCTTCATATGTCTTCTTCATGTTGTTCGTTAAACTGAGTACTTACAAATTCCCGATGTTCGTTATTTACGGTACTCAATGTAAGAAATTTGCTTGTTCGTTATAAGCGGTTTTCGTTAAAACGAATATTCGTTATTTCGGAAAACTACTGTACATATTTATATATGTATATTTTATAATATAATTATGATTTACCTTCGTGATGTTGACCGTTGTTGTAGTGCTCTCCTGAATGTTCCAATAATATAGCTGTAATCACATAATGTTCTAATAACACGTTTGTTTAAAAAACCGAAACCGAAACACGAACGCTTGACTTAACTACGCGAGGACACGAGCTGGCTTCATACAGTTACTTACGCATATTCTTTAGTTTAACACATTAATTGTGCAAATTTGCTACTTATTTTCAACTTGAAGCATTTAGACACAGTTTTATATTATATTCAACATTTTATTCTGATTATTTGCACTACTTTTTCACGAATTTCTCAGACGCGTATCGGAAACGTTTGCACGGCGTTTGAAATGGCGGCGGAAACTGGAAGAAACAGCTGTAGCAACAGAGTTGCCAGTACGTGTGGATGATATGTATATAAGAGATGGAATAGTAATAGATTGTTATATATTTAAATAAAGTTTAAGTATGTGAAAAATTATATTTGAAATAATTTATTAAAAACTGTTGCTGTGATTATGTTAGGACTAGTTAAGAAAATATTATAAAATAAAATTAAGCTTTTAATGAGGATTACTAATTTGAGTTTTATTACAAAATTTTTTAAAAGTAATTTGAGGAGTATAGTGGTAAACAGAGTTGCCAACTTGCAAAATTATTCTTAATTAAAATCAATTAAAGACATTTTCTGAAATGTAGGTTTTTAAACAATTCTCATTAGTGGTACTCATTTAACGTGGCAATTATATAAAAATTGCAAATTGTCAATATGGCAATACAAGTTAAATGAGCGCTCTTTGGCAGTGATGTGGCAATAACAGCTGATTGTGAATTGCGTAAACATGCCATGTATGCCACTGAAAATGGTCTCGCATATTTGCAAGATTATCGTAACATAAAATGCATGTACAAATGAACAGCTGTTTTACGATATTGCTATTTCGCGATATTGCCAAACATTTGCGACGTTAAATTTATACCACTATTATATTATCAATTGCTCGAAGCTAATTTAGCATAACCAACACGCCTTTTTGGGTCAATAAATTGCAAAAGAAAAATCTAAAATATTTCAATGGATATTATTATAATTTAATAGTATGGTTTTTCAATTTCAAATTCAGCAAAAATATTTTTATGATTTTATTTTTAATTACAATTTTTTTAACTAATTTATAATAAAAGTTTTGTTAATCTATAAAATTAATCAATGTTTGAACTCTATTTAATTAAATTAGATAATTCTTTTATTGCCGTACGATCATCTTATCATCCAGCCATCTGGCATCACTTCATTTTCGCAATATTCCTGGAAAGTGATATAGTGCCACCTATCGTAGGGGAGTGAAACTCATTTTTCTTTTTGCTGTTTCCTTTCACATATCAATTGTTGTGCCGCAGTCTTCGACGTCTTACGCTAAAATTCGTGAAAAATTGTGTTTTTACTTTAAAAATCAAAAGAAGTCAAGTGTTTCAAGGCAATTATTGTGTGCAGAGTGTACGCTAATTGAATATATAATATTAAAACCCTTTTGTATCAAAATAAACTCTACAAAAGGTTTACAAAGCGAAAGTGAGTACTCTGCGCAGGCAGAGAAAAGTTTGTGACGCCGCTTTTGACTACAAAAGCAAACAAAATATTATCGAAATTGAACGAATAGTTGCTGTTTCCTTGTAAGAATTTCAACAGATGTTGAAGGAAGGTGAGTTGCCGAGAAAAAAATTTAATCATTTAATAAAAACTATGTTTGTTTCGATCTCTCGACGCTGAACCGAATTGACGGCAGCGCTGCTTTGCTTCTCAGTTGGCTGCATAACAGTTTGCTTTTACATTTGAGTGAAACATTTGGAAGCTCAGGTATTTTTGTGAAACCAAATTGATTTTTGTTGATACATGATATTTTTGTAATTTGAATTATATTTTTATTTTTAATTATTATTTATTATTTAATTATTATTTATAATTAATAAAATTATTATTTATAATTTAAAAATAATAATTAAAAGTGGATCCAAAAGTGAATAATTTAATAATAATAGCTTGTGTAATAAAAAATATGTGATTGAAAACTAATATTATTAAAATCATTTACCACAGCAAAATCCAAGTAAAATTTCTCCAAACTATCAGTTATCTTTATTCCCTCCCAATTCGCTGCAACTTATTGTCTCAAACCACAACTTATATTGAAATGCGCAAACTTTGCGCAAAATTCAATTTACAACAATAGCAACTATGCATAGTAGCTAAATACATAATTTCCTGCAGTTGTTTACGCTTTTTTTTCGCAACACCTGCTGCTGTTTTCGTCGCCACTTTTAGCACTTTCGCACTTTCACTTAGCTGCTGATGCTACGTGCCGCCGCTGGTATTAATTCACACCCATATTCGCGCTCACATACATATGTATATGCTATGTAAATGTGTAGAGAAAGTGCATGCAGCACGCCATTAACCATGCCACATCTGGTTGCATCCATCACTTTCGCTTCGAGCATTTTCTCATATCCGTTCAATAAACAAAAGTTGCAAATAAATTGGAGGATGGCGCACATGTTGGTGGTGGTATACAATGTTTTTGTATATTACAACACAGCAGTAGTGGTTTGGCTAAAGATGCAACACAAGAAGTTAGTAGTGGATAATGAGAAGTTATACTGAGCAGGCTTAAAATATTTAGGTTTTAATTTAATTAAATTTTTATTTATGTTTAGTAAATTAATCAGCGAATATTTTTCATCTTAGTTTCAAAATTTTCATATTTGTACTGCTTTATGGCTTCTACTTTGTACATTTGCTACAATTTATTTCGAAATAATAGTCTTCATGTACGTATTTTTGTATGTAGAAATATTTGTGAACTATTTTCGCGAGTTTACACGCAGTACTCACTTCCAACTCAAGCCATCTGCTTCTCTTCCATACTTTACATAGTTTCCTACTATCATAGTTCCCAACTATTTGGTCCGTGTCTTGCCACACATAACTGCGGCTATTCACTTTACGTCTTGTAATCCGTTGAAAATTTGAAATATTCATGTTGTTTCCGGTACATCGCCTCTGTTGCAGTACAACGCTTCCTTTGCTTGCGCTTCAATTATTCATTCAATAATCTCGTCGTTGTGTATATTTAGATGTCCGTAAGGCAGTAGAAGCGTGTTGGAGTACTTCCAGCTAGCTGTTGAAATGTATAACAAGTTTCAGATTGTCCATGAATACGTTGCTGTTGCCAGTGTTGCCACACAATGTTCATTTCAGTAGAGAACAATTTTTTATTTGATTCAGAAAGCAAACAAAATATTTCCTTCATATAAAAATTTGTGTAAAATCACAAATTTGATAACTGTAACAGATGATAAACTAACACTAGTTTTGAGTGTAGCTTAAAATTATTAAAAAAAAAACGAAAAAGTCAGGTGTCTATTACTTTCTAAAAAGTTAAAAAAATGATATGCAAATTCAAAGCTCTCAGTTGCAAGTTTTCATATTGTTTTAACTAATGGTAGCCGCACTAGATCTCAGCAAAAAATCTAACAAAAAATTAAGAAAATAGAAAGAAATCTGTACCAAGCGCATACCAAGCCTTTGTTTTCCTTAAATCTACGCAGATGAGAGCATAACATATGCACTGCCTGCTGCCACAACTCAACTACAACTACACACACCCATACAGAGAACACTTCACTGGAGTTTGTTTATATTTGAAAGTACAATCGCTGCTGTTCTATTATCTTTTGCAGTGGCGGAGAGGGGGGCGAAAAGCAAACGCTCTTCCATCAAAATCTACACAGCACTCATCAAATCTGTTCTACGCTTTGCATGCTCTACAATTTAACAATTCACAATTTCGTATGTTGTCTTGTGTCTAACACAATCTCAAGGCCATAGCGCCAGCGCCCAACCGCTGTGCGACAGTAAGTCAGTGTATACAGTTAGCTATGCGCTGAAGCAAGGAACCTAACCTGCAGCTGCCAACGTCGTATCGCACCACCAGCATCCTATATGGAGTATATTAGTACATTTATCAAAATCTACTTTTGGAGCACAGCTGCAGTTGGCTGAACTGACGAAAGTTGCACAATCGTAAAACCATTTATTTGCTTTGCGCCACATTCATCTTGGCTGGTGTGGCTGGAAGAGTTTGAGGAACTACATGTGGCTGTGGTGGCTACATGTACACATGCTTATTAGGGTGGACTTTATATGTCCCTCCTACATATCAAGTAGGACAGTGTGATTTCTTTGAGTGAGGTCCACTTAAATTGAATTCCTATATCTACAACATATAGGAGGCCCCACTTTCAAAAGACCACTGTAAAAGTTTCAAAACTGCCGTTAGATTTCTTAGTTTGGATGACGTACTCAAAAAATGAATGAAAAAGATTTTCGTGTCTTAATGAAACATTATTTTTTGATAAAAGGTTCCTGCTAGTACCAATAAGTGGCTTCGGGCTCTGAGGCAGACGAAGTAAGTGTTTATAATGTCTTTCTAATTTCTATCAAGTCAAATGAGCTCCCGAGACGATGGACCCACTGGCTATCCAAAGAGAATTACGCCTCCGAAAACCTGAAAATTCCAAAACATTACTGTGGAAGATCGTAAAATCAAGTTAACAGAGATAACCGATACTCTAAAGATATCAAAGATGTGGGCGGAAAATATCGTTTATGAACATTTAGGTTTACGAAATCCCTATGTAAAGTTCACGCCGCTTGAGCTCGCACATTCGGAAGCACCATCTCACAAATCAAAGAAGACGATAATACAATTTCATGATCTAGGCTGTGAATAGAGCTTCCACGGCTTCCGTATTATCCAGATCTGGTTCTTGACGACTTTCTCAGACCTTAAGAGAATATTTTCTGAAAAAATCAGACACAGTAAAGTGGTGTTTGTCGAGATTGAGACCTCTTTGGAAGCAAAAGACAAATTGTGTTACAAAAAAGGTATTGAAATGTAAGAAAATAGCTCTCATGGGTGCTCCGTATTACAATATCGAGTAGCTTATACCAAATTTTGTTGAAAAATACGATTTTTCATACCTTAAGTTAGAACTTTTTACTCTGCTTCTTGTCTAAAATTAATTAGAGATCGCGGTTAGAAAGTATTTCATGGTGTTTAAACTTAAAAATTAACTATTAAGTCTCAAAAATTCTTTTTTCTAAAACCAAAGTTCGTTGCTATTATAAAGTTGAAAGTCTAAGTGTTTCACAAGTTCAGTAGTCAACCAGATCCATCGCTACTTAGTACCTACATACAAGTATGTTGCCTTCGACTGTGAAATATTCAATTAAAGTTGAGTAATTTATTATTAAAATTATTCCCCCCTCTAAGTACCACCCTACTAAACAAACAAAATGTGGAGAGCTAAGAAATTCTGTACGCTCGTTTGTTTTGCACAAGTCTCACTGTGCATCGTTGCGCAACTCTGTATACAAATAGTTTTTAGTTTTCACACCGAAAATGCAAATAGATATTTCTTTACGTGCAAATATCCGGTTGCTTGCTGCAATAGATTTGATTCTCAAATATGTTCATATGCAAATAATGCTTTATATACACAGCAGGTAGATGCTCCAAAGTATCTCTGTATGCACACCTTTTGCTATAACACTTTGGAGAATCAGCTCTTGCTATCAGCAATTTCCTGCCAATCGGCACCTTGACGGCACATACCCCCACCACACTGCGCCACGTCGCGTTCGTATACGCCAAAGCCTGTTAACGCTTGCATTTCGTTTTGCTCTCAGCGCTGGCATGCTGATTTTGCTCATTTCAATATCGGTCGTTGGGTCGCTTGGCAGCTTATAGAGATTGCGTTGTGCCACCACGACTGCGACTGCGACTGCCATTGACATGTATTTGGCTTATGTCGCCTGTCAGTGTTGCTGCCGCCTGTCGATAGACAATCTATTCATCTGTAACCCTCAATGGATTTGCCAAAATACCGAAATATACCAAGTGCACTTGCGCTTACACTTTTGCTCCGCGTTCCTTCTTTGCTTTCGCCACTATTCTTCATCGTCGCTACTTGAAGCGTTGCACTACACTCAGGTGCTCGTTTGTGTGTGTGTGTGTGTGAGCGCTTGCATATGCAATTTTACAACAACGCTTATGCGCTTATTTCTACATATGCTTTTATTTGCTGCTGTCTTTTTTCTCAATTTCTCTGTGGCTCTTCTGCCATCAAGCTCATCCGTTTTGGTGTGAATTTGTGCAGAGCTGCCAAGTGTGGCACTTGGACGTTTGGGTGTGTGTGTGCTTTTCTGTGCACTCACTTCCTTTTTTGGCTGTTGTATTTTCACACCGACGCATTCTTATGCACATATCATTTGCATATCATTATTTGCAAAGCAAATCTCCATGCACCATTTTGCTGCACATCAACAGTTGCAATAACAACAACACTTTTTGGATTTGATGACAAACATGAGTACGAACACATATACATACATACGTAAATTGGATATCAGCGTGTGAGCATTCCATTAAAAGTAGACTGCAGGAATATTGAAAGATCAAGAGATCAAGTGGTTTGAAGAAACATTCGCCTTTTTTTCCTTCTATTGGAGTGTGTTCCATAAAAGGACGCTGCTTCAAAATGGTGGAGGCAACTCTCACCCTTAGAGGTCGGACTGTTCGTTTCGATAATCCCGATACCGATATATAAACTCTTAATGATGTCTGAATATCAGGTCAATATAGGTTATCCAAGAATCCGGTTTATACTGTATCCTGATTTCCGCTTAATATTCGTTAGTGCAACTATACGAATATCCGGATTTATGACAATTCGTTTTGAAGATTTTTAAAATATTAGTTAGTTTTCGAAACGTTAATTTCTGTTTTCCCAATATTCATGCATTATATCCAAAGATCTGAATATCCAGATTTAGTGTTCCATGTGATTGAGTATACGGTTTACCCGAATAGTTAACGGATTGAATGTCCAACTAATCATTATAATGTATAAGAATGTTCTATGCAGATCAGCAGGGAAAAACAGTTGAGCCAAGGATCAAAAAACTTATAATTAGAGGGGTAAAAATTATTCGTGAGAGGTCAATTTACTTGAAAATCAGCTAAACAAGTGTCACTGGTTTGATGATGCAAGACCTATACGCCTCTGAAGCCCTGTTCATTCTGTCTTGTATTCCATGTTCCATGAGGCGGGGTCTATTGGGTACAATATTTCATCTCAATTGAATGAAAGCTAGTTCATTTTCGGTGTCATTTTATAACAACAAAGGAACTTTTATCGGAGAAAACCAAAAGTTCCCTACTTTTTAGCAGCCCAAAGTACGAACCAACCTTACACCTAACTCCAAAACTTTTTATTTTAGTAAAATAAATTTCCACCAGTAGTTCACCATATTCGACTTTCCTGCTGGGGTTCTCCGCACCACCACCCAACTGAGTACGTTTTATGCACATTTTAACCAAATTGCTTTGCATTGCACTTAGTTGCTCGCTACTTGTTTGGTTATTTGGCTGCTGTTAGCTTTTTTCCTACACTTCAGGTGCAAATTTTAGCTGCGAGTATTGCATTAATGGGCATTGTGCCACATCTATTTTGTGCATCGATTCTTATTTTGGTTTCAATTAAGTGAAGATTGTGTTTATGCTGGCACTGAGAGTTGGAAAAATAGCAAAGAACTATTTTAGCAAGACTCGTCGAGGAGAATAGGGAATAAATATTAGAAAATTGAAAAAAAAACTACTAAATAGTCAATAACAGAAGTTTTTCGGCGTTACTTCAGTAGTTAGGTTGTTTTTGTTTAGTAGAAAACCATTAAAGCTCTGAAGCATCTTTGGTTAGTTTCAACAAGCGGTTCCATATTCGGATTCGGTTATTGCTTCCATGATTTTGGGGCTCAGTCAGGCTTATTTAAATGAATCAGTTAATTTAATTCCCTCCTTATCTACGATAGCTGTACGAGTTATACGACGACAAAGACATAGTTCAGCGAATGAAAAGAAGCGGCTACGCTGGCTAGGTCTTGTTGTGCGAATGGACAAAAACACTCCAGCTCTGAAAGTGTTCGATGCAGTACCCGAAGGAGGAAGCCGAGGAAGTGGAAGGCCTCCACTCCTTTGGAGGGACCAGGTGGAGAGCGACCTGGTTACACTTGGGTTCTCCAACTGCGCGTTCTGTGCCGCGCTATCATAGATTCGGCTATAACCGGCTAAACGGTTCCTCCGCCAATCACATAAATACATATCTACGGACTCTCTTCAGACTCGAGACACTCTTGAAGTAGAAATGCCATTGATCTTGGATCATCTGCTCGGTCAGAGATCGGTAACTTAAATAACCAGTTTGGTGGTAGGAGCTCGTCAATTTCCTTTTGCTTTGCGTTATACTAAGAGACGGACGGTCTTCTATAGTTAGACCCTAGATTTTATTCTATGCTACCAACCCGATCCTCTATATTACAAGTGAGTAGTCTGGAATTGAAATTCATTGTTATCTTTTTTTTTACTTTTTCCTATGCTCAGTCGCAAAACTCTTGACTTTTCCTCTTAAGAAAGCTTCAACTGGCTTTACTTATTATAATTACCAACGACCAACCAACCGCCTGCCTCTTCGTAAACACCCATTGCAATGCTAAACACACCATGAGCTCGCAGATAGCGCGCTTATCGATTTCCGATTTGCCGCAATCACTCGAACGCAAGTCCCACTAAAGCGCACAATTGGCCATTATTTCACATTTTTATCGCTTCCAACTGCATTTGATGGCAAATTCTACATCCGCAGTAAACTTTTTCACCAACGACTTTATGATTACGGTTTATAATGATTCTTCCACTTCTTCTACTTCTATTACTATTTCTACTGCTGCCGCTGCTGCTACTTCTTCCTCTCGCCTGCTAACATTTTGATTTCTCGAGTAAATGGCCAACTGGCATAGCTTATTAGCCAAGATTGTCAGTTGCAGCAATACAACTTATAACAGCAATTTCCACGCCTTCACCACCACCAGAGCAACAATAACAACAAAAAACACAACAACAGCGCAACACTACAACTGCACTGCTGGCATTGTTGTTGGCGTAACTGCCCAGCGGCAAGGCAATAACAATGCATTTGCTAAAAGTTTTCCCTGTGGAGAGTTCACCACGAACAGACGGAATTACGGACGGACGCAGCGCAATTGCTGACCGAACTTTTGTGCATTTTCACATGCGGCGAAGCAGCAAATAAGTGCAACGGGGTGCATCCGTTTTGGGTGTGACCAGCAGAAAGACAATTTTTATGAACGCACACACGCTTGCTATGTAGTATATGTATATGTATATAGTATGTGTGTATGTACGAGTGTATATGTATGTACATATGTATGTATTTCTGCTGTTGCACTTAACTTTTAAATTTTAACAGCGAAATAAACAAGTTATAGAATGACACTTGTGTGGGTGTGTTGTTGTTGTTGTTGCAACAATAAAAGGTGAAATGCTAACGTCAGCAACTATGATGTGGTAACAACAACAAGCATAAATAGCAAAAACAACAATAATAAAAATAATATTTACAACAACAAATGTAACAACAACAGCAACTATAAGAGGCAAAACAACAAAACCAGTAACAACAACGCTCAGGAAAGACAATGACAAAGCCAACCGAGCATAGCTGCACAAGCAGCACTGCCTGTTGTTGCTGTTGCTTGTAGTTGCCAGCGCGAGTCCTTGTACCTGCAGCGCCGGAAGATAGTAGAGACTTCACGCAAGTTGCTGCCAGTGACAGTGTAATTCATGCTGTTTTGCTGTATTTCAACTATTGCTCTACGCTATACAACACTTGTTTGTTGTTGTGTTGTTCTGCACTGTTGTGGCGCGTTGGCGTTGCACTTCCTTTGCTGTGAGGTCCTGCTCATTGCACGCTTGGACAATTCTTACAAGTTGCACATGCAGCTTCAACCATGATTTTGCGCCATTTTGACCATTGCTGTTGTTGTTGTTGTACTATTGTTGTTGCATTTCTTAGCCGGCACTTATATTTTGCTTACTTATCTGCAGCGCTGCGAAAAAAGCGTGCAGTAAAAAAAGTAAATAAATTTTCATAGAAACTCCTTTATGTGCAACAAGCGTGAAAAGACATTTTCACAGATCATCATTTTATAACGGTAAAATGATACTTTATTTTTTTCGCATTTTTTCATTCGCACTGTTATTAGTTGTCTCTGCTTGTATTTTCATTTTATTTTTCGCTGCACTTTTTTCCACATCTCCACCGCAGGACTCCTCTCTGAGGTATTCGTAGTCACTCGTCTATATTTTATTTTATTACCAATGCATTTTTATCATTTGCACGTTGAATTTGACACGAATGACCATAATGACGCAGTGAATGAATGGAGGAGGGGAGGCGAGCAACAAAAGTGTGGAAGATAAGAAAACAGGAAGAATGCAGGTAGATTGTGCACCTGAGGATCTAAGTCCGGACAGGATTGTATACCTTTGTGTGGGTGTGGCTGTGTGGTGGGTGCCTTTGTGTGATCGCAATTCGCTCGCTTAACTTCACTGTACTTTATTTTAATTCCATTTCGTATTTTCTTTATAATCTTTTAGAATTTTCTTTTTCTTATTTTCATTTTCCTTTTCTTATTTCGATTTATTTTCTTCCCCTTTCACTTCTTTTCTTTGCAATGTAGTTTTGCGCATTTCTCTAAGCTGCGATTCAAGTATTTCTGTTATCTCATTGCGGTAATAAAATGACGCATAGCGACCATTACAGGTATTTGGCTTAGTGCAGTTTAGTTTTCATTCCATGTTCTCAAGCACTGCGGCACTTGGGCGATAAAATGTGCAAAAGCGCAAAAGGAAATTTAAAATCTACTTTCTTTTTAATGGAGTAAGAATGTGATATATTTGCAGCGCTAACGAGTGTTGTATTTAATTTTTGTATGAAGAAACAGTGAGATTAATTTTAAGTTCTTTAATTATGAAGGGAAGATCGTTGTGACCTACTTTTATTATTAAAAATTGCTACTATGATTCTGATTAAACCAAGGTTCATAAATTGCAGTACATATTCTACCAGTTTGGCTTGAAATGACGGCTTTATAAACTATAAAAGGTTCCCAAAAAGTTTCAAATAAGGATTATTTACCAATTATCCCCATTTAACATCAAGTTATATGTTAAATTGTTGACGACAAATAAATGTTGTTGTTGAAACAAGAGAAGAAAACTACTAAAAACTAGGAGGAGTACTAACGATTCCGGTTATGCATACCCACCTGTCGTGGAAACCAATTTTTAAACAATCTCTGTCATACTTTTCCGATTCTATTTCAGATTTTGTATATTCTACCGATACAGAGATTTTGTGGTTCGTTCACTTCCTTAAGGGAATCGATTTTTTATTCTTATTCGATACTTTCTAAATATCCTGTGAAAGCGGTAAGATCGTATCTTGAATAGTTTTTGAATGGCACCGTTCTAAAGATCGACCGCCCGCAGGTATAACCTGCTATAGTAGATACTTAAAACGCGTTTTTCTCGAAACATTTCTCAGAATTGCTGACACCATAACTCAACGATACATTGATCGCTCGACTTCAAATTTAAACTGAGTATTCTTGAATATATTTACTATACAATGACCTACGATCTTTTTGATTGGTTGAAAAAAAAAACCATTTTTTACACAAAAAAACTATTTTTTTTTTCAGAACTACGCCATTTTGTCAATTTTTGATATTTTTCAAAAATCGTGGGTCATTTTATAGCAAATATATTTGACTTTAATAGCCTTTTTGCATTTTTTTGTTTCAGTAACTTATTCGGTCGGAATCATGTCAACAGTTAGGGAACTTTTTTTTTTGGCACCTCCGAAGATAGAATATAAGTCCGTTATTTTTCAAATTTTTGTAAAAAAAAATGTTGAAATGTAACTGAAAATATATCTTATTATGTGCAAAAAACTTCGAAATCATCAATTGAGTACTTTCTTAAAAAAAATTCGCGAAAATCGCCTAATTTTTCATGGGTTACACTGGTATAGCCTCTTAAACTATTGAATCTAGGTGAAAATATTCGAAGAACCATTAGTAAAGATGAAGGACAAAGTTGGTTATACCCTTCTATAGGCATCTAGGTGAAAATATTCGAAGAACCATTGGTATAGATAAAGGACAAAGTTGGTTATACCCATCTAAGCATTTTAGCTTTCTCTGTTATGGAATCTGGTCTGAATTCTGTACAGAAATGTTTCCGAGATTAAGATCATATGAATTTTGGTCTTTATAGAAATTGACACAGGATTCTTTGGGACTTCCACACTGTTATTGGTATCTCGTTTTGTTCTACTGCAGAAGTATTTACTTTAGATTTCCCTGTTATTCATGGAATCTGGTCTGAATTCTATACTGAACAGTTTACGTGATTGAGACCAGATGAATTATGGTCTTTATATAAATCGACACAGAGATCTTCGGGACTTCCATACTGTTATTGGTCTCTCTAAAGGTTTAATTTTGCTCGCCTTAACGGTTAAATATTCTGTTTCTGTTTCAAGGAAGAGAAATATCCACGGTATGAATATACTATTAAAGTTGTATTAGGAGCAAAAAAATACCAAAAACAACAATGCTTCAACTCAACGAAACGCCTTTTGGCAAATCCACTTATTTATTCAGTAAATGATTGAATAATGCATTACTCGTACATTATTTGCTGCGGCTTCACAGGACTATCGTTTAATTTCATGTATTATTTTAAGATGATCAAAGCAAATCCTTTTATCCTAATCGCATTTCCTTTTCTTTCCAACCCACATCAAGTTAGCTCCAGCCAAGTTGCATGAATTTCATTGTAATATTTTGTTTTTGCTTTTGCTTTTATTTTCCATCTTTCTTTTCATTATGTTTTAGTTAACTTGATTTAGTTAACATATTTGCATTACCGTTATAGTGGCTGCCTGTCAAATACTTTAGCCACACTTTAATTTGTCTCATTCCAATTCCAGCCGCAATTGTTACATCTGCTCGTCGCTCGCCTCGCCCTCGTCGTGTCGTTCGCTTTTTAAAGAACTTTTTCGTGTTTGATTTTGTCTACTTTTTTTCTCGGTTTGTGGCGCAAATTGCAGTGTTATTTATTCACAAAATCTTGTTTTACTGTCCACATCCATTTTTGGGAATTCAGGTTTACAACATAACTCACTTGACAATACCACTCTTTCTCTGGCGTAGCTGTTGTTATTGGTGTGGCTCTTGCGTGACTTCTAATGCTCCGTAGCTTTTTCTTCTTTGCAGCTTTCTCCTACAAAACATTGTCATCCAAAATTTATGCGTAATTTAATTGAAAATACTTTCGCGGCAAAGATAAGAAAACGGCTGGAATATTTTAAAAAAGCTGATAAGACTTCGCTGTTTAGTGAAGTCGCCATCAATATGTTTTTAATATCTGTACGAAATTTAACGTTGGTTGGTTTTAAAGAAATAGGAAGAGAGAGGGAAAAAGATATAGAGAAGAAGAGTGGGAGTCACAAAATTTCTGAAATTTCCCAGAAGAGTGTGAATTAAACCATTACGAAGTATGCAATATATAGAACAAAAGTCCGACATATGTGGACTCAGTATACTTACTACAAGAAAACTCCTCCTGTTAAGGCAATGCTTAAAAGTATAGATGCATTAAATCCAAAATTGGTCTTAAATAATATTTTACTCATTTTGATTGTATAAGTTACGAAGAAGTGGAGTCCAGAATGTTACGATTCTAACTTTGTTAATAACAGTGTTAAATCCTCCATCTGGGACTTAAAGCAATTTATTGCGACGAATTGGGAGTTCGTTGTGATGGTAAGTCTGGTAAAATGTTTCAACTTCATTCTAAAGGAGCCATATTTTAAACTAAACTATTTTCCATTGTTTGAAGTTTTTTTGCCTGGAATGTAGTTGTTGTTGTTATGGCGGCAGTAAAACCCCGTAATAATTGTGAAAAATTCCACTGAATTGACAGCCTCTGGTCAGATAAAAAACTATGTGTTCGTTTCCATTACTGAGACCTAACTGCTTTCAAAACTGTCTATTAGTAAGACCTGTATAAAAAATACTTGACCAGAAAATGACATCTCTACGAATATCGTAAACGAGTATGATAATATTTCGCACGGTGTGCTTAAGTGGTTTGACCTATATATTCGGCATAAAGTCCACTAGAATAACGAAAATCATCATAAATAGTATATGTGGGTTGAGGTAATTCCTGAACCGATTTCAACCATTTGCAACGCCAAGGTACACTATATCCAAGACAATATGCTCACTTAACTTCACTTAAGATATTTCACATATTAAACGATATATGCGGAGTAAAGTCCACAGTATATTTGAAAAACCTGTAAATAGGTTTATGGGAGCTAGAGAAAGTTATGACCCGATTTTTACCACACAGGGACACACTATTAAAAGAAAATTATTCCCTTTGAATTACATTACAATATCTAAGAGATTTACCGATATTTTCGTTGAAAAATTATCTTATTCACTGAGTTCTTCATGTTCGATATCAGGGATCTTCAAAAGTTATAGTCCGATACGACAATTTTTTCACAACTGATGTCACAGCTCTTATACTGTATTGGTATATGTTATAATGCGAAGGACTCAGATTGAATTCAAAATTTAGTTATATGGGAAGTCGGAGTGGTTGTTAATCGATGTCCCCCATATTCCGTGTCCGTGTTATCCGGTTATCAGGGTTTTAAGAAAATATTATATACTCAATTTCATTAAAATCGGTCGGGGTTTTCAGTTTCTGAGATATAGTTTTTGATCCATAGGTGGGCGACGCCACTCCCATTTTCAAGTTTTTTTGATCTGATCTGATTGCAGTTTCCTTCTGCCATTTCTTCTGCAAAATTTTATATTTATGGTTTATTCCTTTAGTGTGTTAACACACTTTTAGTAATTTTATTTGTTTTCGGGTCCACGCCCATTACATCCAAATATGTCCCTTCTTAGTGCGATCCCGTGTGCTTTTATAGCTTTATTTATGGCTTAGTTATGGCAGCTTATATGTTTTCGGTTTTCGCCATTTTGCGGGTGTGTCTGTGGTCCGATGCCAAGGAATATGTGTATCAAGTTTCAGTTATCGCTTGCACTGAAGGACCGACGGACGGACTTCAAATTCGGAATTCAAATCTTCACGTCACCCTGATCATTGTGGTATACATAACCATACATAACTATTATACTACCTTAGCAACTTTGTTGCGAGAGTATAAAATGCTGCTTGATTATAAAATCACTATACTATGTTGCTATAAAAAGTTAAATCATATAATTTAATTTTATGTGCTCAAGCGTCGTGAAGTCCATGCCATTAATGGCAGGCGTATTAAAAATTTGTAATCTTAAGAATCCGAATCATTTCTATTTGCATTTATTAGCAACTTGCGTTTGATTACGGTCAACTCTTTATATAAAAGTTTTGCATAATAACAACACTAACACGTGCCAGCCTTTTGCAGGCTACTATTTTGCATAGTATTGCTTGTTATGTATATACCTCTACATTTGAAGTTCTAAGAAAACATTTACAAAGTAAGAATTTACATAAATACATATGTGTGTGTGTGGGTGTCCCTGTGTGTCCTTGCCGCTAATAAGTGTTTGTTTATGCATTTGCTTTTCATTGACCGTCGCGTGTCCTTTATGTCACAATCAAGTTCAATACTCAATCTCAGCAATTTGTATGCGATTTGATTATCTTTTATGACCATGTACCGTTATAATGCAAACCCACACTTACTCATATACAACAATTACACTTTCAAACGTTGGCATTTCATTTTTGCATGGGAGCGTGAGAAGAAAAAAACGATTATTATCACATAACCACTTCATGGCTTAGCGCTGAGTTTCCGTTTCCGCCCACTTCCGTTACCAAGGCAGCCAATAGATGCATGCACATGACCACAGCCACTCTACAATCGAGCACTTGTCACTTGCTGTGCTGGCACAAGCGCTTATATAACAGTTTATGGATGTGTGAGTGTATGTGAAAGCCTGTGTTGTGTGCCTGTAGTTGTGGGTGTGTATGTGTGTGTGTGCTTTTGAGCGGCGTCACATTATTAGTATGCGAACTGGCATATCGATGGCAATTTGTTTCCATACGAATTGCTTTCAATTAGCATAAAAATGTCGCTCATTCATTTGCTATGCTTGGCACACGCACACGAACACGAATTATACCAACACACACACATACATTTCTTTATATATGAAAGTGTTTGTGAAGGCATAGCTTGAAAGCAGACTGTTGCTTTTGAGTTTAAGATACCGTGTACACTCATACAACCACACATATACATTAACATTTGTATGAAGTTCACTGCTGCCAACTGCTCGATAATTTTATCTGGCGCATAGCAAGCGTGAATGACGCCTACATTGTCCTATCTATTGATTTTCCTCGAAGTCCACGCAGCTTCTAGCTTCTGAGTTTATCGCTTGAATTCCCCAAGCGGCCATAAATGAGTTTGTATTCACAAACTAACAATCAGTTGAAGAAACTTGCACTTGACTTCTTCTATTCCTCTTCTGCAAATCTGCTATTGTTTAAACGTGTATGTATATTTAAGCTACATTGTAACTGTTTATACACCCATATACATACACACTCACATATACATATATGTATATATATATAGCTAAGCATGTATTAGTATTTACAAACCATAAAATTCAGGCTTCTGCGTTTTATGTAATTCCGTTTCCTCTGTGCGCTCCCATTGATCTCAGCTTGGCCACTATTCGTGCAATAAAATTCATATCCATTCATCGTTGCCATAAGGAAATTAGTGAGGCGTATGAATGCCAATGTTTTGGTCGTCGATTGAATTCGGGGGAAATAATGCCGTTAGTAGCGTATGGATTTCAATGTAGTTATGTAAATATTGTTGGTAATTCGTATACGAATTTCATATTGAAATTTAAAGGCAGAATTCTTGAGTAAAATTAATCAGTTTTAGAGTGAAATAGAGATTATTATTTAGAAATGGAAGCATCCCTAAGCTATATAAATACAATGTTGAACTAAACATCATAGTATTTAATTAATCTCGACGCTCCTAGTTATTGGTGTGGTCCCCAAAATCTTTTTGGAATTTTAAGGTTAACTTATATATTAGGTTTGAAGTGGTAGACAATTTTTGTAATTGTAGTAAAGGTCTTATATAAAGGTATATTTAATAGACGTTATTTCGTCCAAATTATTTTCCTTATACTATTTATATGTTCAATGTACTTAGAGATCCAATGTTATTGAATATACTCGACTGTAGTCCTCTTCCAGTATAGTCGATAGCTATCTATACTAACCTGAGTCCAGAAATTATCAGCTGTATCAATATAATGACTTATACTCTATGCCAGTTTCAAAGTACTAGCAGTTCATTAAAAACTCAGTGTTTATGAACAGGTTTTAATTGGAAACTCTAGTTTAAGTAACGTACAGATTCGATAAGCCGTACATTATTCCATATTTTATCGAGGCTATTGCATATCGCGATAACTTTGTGCAGCAACTCACTTAAGGGGTTAGAAGGGTTTCAAAAAAATTAAAAAATGAAAAAACAAATAATAAAATTTTGTCTTATTAAATAGTGCAATATGTGTAAAATATTATCCAAAAATATCAAATCAATCCGAGAAATATTCTAAGAGAAATACCTTTTGGAAGTTCCGTCCATTAGGCCACATCAGTTTCAATTTAAATCTTTAAACGCATTTATCTCAAAACTCAATTTTTCAAGTCGGTGGACACGATTTCTCGAAAAATTATGAAGCGATTTTACACACATCTTTAGAATCATATAATCAAGTTAATGAACGAAGGAATTTATTTTATTTTTTTACAACAATTTTTTTCGAGCGAATATATGGCGAAAATTTTACCCAAAAAGCTAGTTTTTCGGTTAAAATTCTGTGCAAAATTAAAATTTCAATACTTCCTTTTTTGCTTCGTTCATTAACTTGATTTCTCCATGTTAAATTGAAATATTTTTGGTTTATTGATTTTAGACGAACCAATCATGAGTCATGATGTCCACGGCCAGACCTTTTATTTAAGGGAGATGAGGTGCCAAATATATGTCTTTATAAAATAAAAAAATATTGTAAAAATACCCTTGTTTTTAGCCTCTGAAACCCACCACACCTCTTAAGGACGATACCAGTGCAACATTTTCAAAAAATCGATTATTTTATTGTTTGCTTATTTGATAGTTTATACTTTCAAAAATATTCTGTGAAAGCGGTAAGGTCGTATCTTGAATAGTTTTTGAATGGCAGAGAAATTAAATCAATTAACGAGAAATTGACCGATCAACTTCAAATTTAAACTGATATTCTAGGACATTGTATAGGAAATACCTTCAATTTTAATAACCTTTGTGATTTTTTTTTGTTTCAGCTACTCATTCGGCCGGAATCATGTCAGCAGTAGGGGAACTATTTTTTTGGCAACTCCCTAGACAGACCATAACTCCGTTACTTTTGAATATTTTTGAACAAAAAAACTCTTCAAACATAGCTGAAAATATACCTTATTATGTGTAAAAAACTTCGAAACAAACGATCGAATGCTTTCTTAAAAAAAATGCATGAAAATCGCCTAATTTTTCATAGGTTACACTGGTATAGCCCCTTAAGCTATACTTCTGCTTATGAAAAATCTTTGGTCTGACTGAGATGACCACAAACACAAAATGTATATCTTAGAGTATTTAGAGTAGTAACTACTACTAGTAGTAATGTTAAAGTGTCAGTTCATCCAATCGTCATGAGATCTAGCCAAAGACTTTTTAGTGTGCCGAAACATCAGAATGTTCTCGGCTGGCAATATCCGTACAGTTAATTATACTAAAGAAGACTCATGACATTGAATAAGAAATTGGGTTTTAATTTTCGATAAAATGAGAAGAGTCACCAATCTAGAGGTACCGCTCAGATTTGAGAGTATCATCGTGTTATGAATTAAACGACTTATTCTTGAGCAAAAATCTACACTAAATATATTTCAGTTAAAATAAAACCTAATTATCTAAAGTTAGTCAAACATGGAAGGAATATTAAAGAATCCATTAAACACATATCGCCACAGTAAATAAAATATATTGCTCCCAAATTTTGTCGTCCTAAGTATACATTTTCCGAAAGTGTAAAGGAATAAAACTATGTAGATGAAGCTTTCTTAAATCTATCCAATAATCTGCAATACTTTCATGGTTTTATTTTTTAATTCAAATTACGATATCGATTCAACTTCCATTAGATGAGGACAGAACATTTTTAGCGGTTAAACCAAAAATCACTTCTATGGAACATACATATGTAAAGCCAAGCTTTAATAATCAAGCGAATAACCTTCAATTTTGTAACACTCTACCTTCTGAAAGTGGGCTAGGAAACTTAATAGTTATTTGAGATGTTCCATTTATTGCCAAACGAAACAAATTAAAGCAAAATCCAACTATATTTGAAACTAACCTTCAAGTTCTGCTAAAACGCCTTTTTCAGCACTATTCCATTTGAAAACTAAATTTAAGCGAACTACACAAATTGATTCGCGCTGCGAGCGCATTGGCTGCCATATGAAATGAAAAAAGAAAAACGCAAAAATTATTTTCCAAAACTTTGCACACATCCGTTTCCGCTTGAAGTTGGGGCAAACAAACCCATTGCATTAGTGCACACTGCTCTCGGCTAAATATGATATTTCGGAGTGTATATCCACATTTTGTGTTGGCCATATGAGTGTGAGTGTGTGTGTGTTTTGCGCCTAAGTTGCCAACGCAACGTTATAAAGGCTGCCAGTTCATTGCTGGCGTCTATTTCCGCTGCTCGCGTTGCTCGTGCGATTTGCGCGCCTGCCAGTGTTGTGCAGCGGAGTTATTTGTGCGACCGTGACAGCAGCAGGTTATCGGCTAATTTCGCACAAATAACTGCTTCACTAGCGGCGCTTTCGCAAAAGCAAAATAACTAAAGCGAAATAAACAACGAAAAATTGCAAAAAAAATGAAAAAAAAAATAAAAAAATAAAAATCGTATAACATAAAAAAAAATTTTAAGAAATCGCAGGTGTGCTCCACGAACTGTGAATAATATGATTTTTATGGCGCACACGTGCCGGGAATAATACAATTGGCTCGCAGCAGCTGAATTTTTTCTGTGTAACAACCAAATAAAGTGTGTGCGAGTCTCAGCGCAAACTGTAGTGGAAATTAGCCGGAAAAAAGTGTGGCGAAGGCTTTTTCACCAAAAAGTTTATGTTAGTGCGCGTGCACAAAAACAACAAATCCAATGCAAGCACTTAACACCTTTTGTTTTAGCTATTCTCAGCGTTGCTCTCTACTTTTTTATGCCATGCCATTCGGCTGGGTAAACGCAATTTGTTGTTGCACATTGCCAACGAAAACCGCAAAATAATAAAAATTTCAACACTAAATGAATGTATAAAGCAGAGTTTGCAAACAGAGATAAATAACTGTTATATCTACTATTGTATATATTTCTATAACTGTATGTCTAAATTTCACTATGTTCTCAATATTTCAGGCACCAACACACGCCCCATGAGCACTTCGCAGACGTCATCCATGTCGGGTGTACAACCGCATTTTCTCTCGCGCGGCCACACATATCGCGCCGTGGTGGGCGACACTCTAGTGCTGCCGTGCCAAGTTGAGAATTTGGGTAAGTTTGTTGTTGCATTTTGTTTCAGTTTTATTTTTGCTCTTATTTTTGGTTTGTTGTTGGCGCATGAAAATTTAATCCCTTGGTGAAATGTTGATTAAACTGCGTATTACTGCGCTGCAAACAACTGTAAACAATTTATAACAACAACAACAATCATTTTTAATCATAACAGTAAATTTATATTTGTGGCAAATTGCGAAACCAATAACAAAATCGGTATGCTTTTCAATTGCATAATTCCGTTGTAGTTACTGTTTTGCTGTTGTTGTTATTATTATGATTTGTGTAAAATATTGTGGCAATGGAACATTGTCCCTCGCTTCATATTTAGTTTTAAGTTACTTAACTAAATATAGAACTGAGCTAAAACAAGCAACAAAACACATTTTCGGGAAAAATGTGTGGAGTTTTTAGGTTATCGACTGACTCCAAATTGAACAAGTAGGGAAAGTCTAAGTTCGGGTGCAACCGAACATTTTATACTCTCACAATTTATTGATATAGTTTTTTTAAGATAAGACACAATTTGACCCATATATTCGGCACAAATATGAGGGCAGAGGTTCAGGAATTAACCGATTTCACTCGTTTTCCCCACCAAGTTACTATATATCGAAGTGTATACGCTCACTTAATTTTATATTACCTATAATTAAGTATATGGGATCTAGGGGAAGTTATGACCCGATTTTAACTACAGAGACAAATTGTTATAAGAAAAAAAGTCCTCTGAATTACATTAAAATATCTGAGAGATTTGCCTATATTTTCGGTGAAAAATTACCCTTAGACACTGAGTTCTTCATGTTCGATATCAGGAGCCCATGACTTTGGTCCGATTTTCACAATTTTTCCGCAAGTGAAGCCACAGATGATATACAGTATTTGTGTAAAGTTTTATTCCGCTATATTCATCTGTTCCTTATGTATATATTATAAAGTGAACGAATCAGATGGAATTCAAAATTAAGTTATATGGGAAGTAGAAAGTATTATGCACAAGTTTGCAAGTTTCATTGAAATTGGTCGAGTAGTTCCTGAGATATTGTTTTTAACCCATAAATGGGCGACGCCACGCCATTTTGTGGTCGTAGCAATGATCCGATTTCGCAAAGGGTATCAAAGAATATGTGTTCCAAGTTTAAATTTTTACTTGCACGGACACGGACAGCCAACCGGATTTCAACTTCACTCGCCATCCTGATCATTTATATATATATATATATAACCCCATATCTAACACTTTTATTTCTGGGTGATACAAACAACCGTTATGTGAACAAAACTATAATAATCTGTGCAACATGTTGCCAGAGTTTAAAAATCAGATCTGAACAATTCCCATCAAATCCAAAAAGATTATTTCCAAAAAGCAAATAGTTGAATACAATTTATTTATTGATATTGTAAAAGACTGCGCTCAAATGTGTTTTAACCTTCTTCTTCTCCTTTACTGGTTCGTTTTCGTGCCATTCGTTTTTCCTTTTCGGTGTTTGGTGCCAATTGGTGATACCAAATGCAGCCAGATCCTGCTCCACTTGGTCTTTCCAACGGAGTCCTTCCTCTTCCTCGGCTTCCACCAGCGGTTCGGGGTTTGGGATCATGTTTAGAAGTACACGTACATATGTAAGGAAAGTTCCTGACTGCCATTCACTTGGGAGTGGTCAGGAATGATTATTTTACATATGGCAGCTGACGATTTCTGGTCTTAGACCAAGTATCCTTTGGATAGAGTACAGACATCCGAGCTAAAGTGAGAAGAAGGAGCCCGCTTCTGATGTTGTGCGTAGGGTTTAGGACCCACCACATAAAAAAACCTGCCGCAATGAAAAGAAGTTTTAACCTTAGTCTCTCAAGATCAGTGGGAAGTGCTGCTGCAATATCACCTTCCAAACAACTACAATTATTAACTCTATATTGGGGTTTTCTTTGTTCTGTGCTTTTATTACTTCATTAAACAAAAAGATTTCCGCGAATATAATTTGAAATATGATTTCTCAAATCAAATCTTAAAGTAAGGACCCAAAAAACGACAAATATGAAATAAATAATACAGTCTCAGTCATATAGACAAATTGTAAAATTCTGTACAATCCCCGACTCCGTAAATGTTGTAAGCAAAATGTGTTCTGAATATTAAGAGATTTTTCAAGTAGACTTATACAAACTTATAAAGGTCGGTTTCCTTCAGATCACTAACTCCAGTTGACGAAATAGGTTTCAGATTTTGATTTTCTTCGAATCATTCGAGATGTAGTAACATACATATATACTCTGTATAAAAATTGGCTGTTTTTCTTTTTGGAAATTGCATTTTTTTCATCGGCCAGTACTTTTTTGCTGTTTTGGACTTTGGTCTATGGAATTATTTTACTTTGAGAGAGCTGAAAATTTTTCAGAGAGAACCAATTATTCCATATCTGTAATATGTTTTAGACGAGTTTACAATTTATGTGAACAATTTTGGAAATACTGGCATTTGATAAAAATGTGGCCTCATTAAGCTCTAAAAATATTAAAGAATTGGACGTGGTTTGAAAATTCTGGTTGAACATTTCTTTACTCATCACAAGCTCTCAGTGCTGGCGGGTCTATATAACCAGAAGAGAAGCTAATGTATAATACTCCGCTCAGAACTGTCAATCCAGCAGCAGTATTCGAGAAGAAACAACAACATAAGGCTGGTTTTCGCGAAATATATATATTTGCGATTTCCGTGTTTCTAAAAAATAGATATTTCTGTGGTCGAATACTCACTATTTGCCTAACATATAATATGTATATTGGACATCTGGGCCAATAAATGCTAATTTCTACAGCATGATCAACCGTAAAATATATATCTCAATTAGCTGGCTGTCACTCACTCGGCACTCGCCACTCGCTGTTCCATTAGCTATTGGCAGCGTAAAAGATATTTGCAAAATGTCATCTATATGACAGCTAGCTAGCCAAGGACTGGCGCACCTGTCACTTAGAAAGTACGAGCAGCTGAGGCTACATTATAAGACTTTATGAGAAAGAGTTTATATACATAATGGTAGACTTATGTATGTATATGAGTATGTGCGAGCTTTGGAGTGTTAGGTGAGACAGCAACATCCACTAATTGCCCATTACGGTGCACTTATCTAATATATGCTTTATGCATATGAAATCACATACATACATATATATTCATAGCCACTTGTATGTATGTGTGTGGCAACATGTGATGGACAGCCTTAGAAAATGTCAAATAAATGTGTGCTAACATGTCAGACGAAGCAAGAATATAAGAGGATATGAAATTGTTAATACACCAACAAACACATATGCATTTGTATGCTTATATTGTTTGTGTCGATGTGTGTGGCATGTTCAAGTGTGTGCAATCAAGCGCAAACGAAAGAACTGCAACAAATGTGGACAGTAAAGAAATTTACTTAAAGGAGTGGCAAGATGTAATGTTTTGTTGCATACTCGTCGGTAGTAAAGTATGTTGCAAGTTACACGAATGGGTGGAGACAAGTATAAGAGTATAAGGTAACCAAAAAAGGCTAAAGAGTAGACAACGACGACGACGACAACGACAGTCATAACAGACATAAATGGCATTAGAGTGTAATAGACAAAAGGACATGTGAGAGAGTAAGGCAGGCAAGTACAGTGAGGACACTTGTCAACGCGCTGCAATGCATTTTGTTGCATGCAACAGCTTCACTAAGTAGATAATAGAGCGTAGAAATTACACATTGTGCAAGCAATTTACTCGAGACTCTATCTACATTAACTTGCCACATAAACACACATGCGCACACACACACACATAAGTATACATCTGCAACAAAACATCCACACATATACACACATATGCGAGTATTTTTTCACACCTTCCTTGCTAGTCGTTCATATAAATAATTCGTGCAATAAGTAACTCCATTAGTTCATGGCTCATATCACATCAAATGATGGGCGAGTGTAGAATGTGCGAATGCGCCATGTGAAGAGGACCACAAAGGCTAGCTAGTGCTTGATGTGCTTGGTAGTGACAGACTGTCTTCTCCTCTTCGTCGTGACGTCCACTTTCGGTCTGCGCTAGTGGCATTACTGTTGCACCGTTATGTTTGCAGTGTAATTTGAGTGCAAATGTGATGAAAGTGGTGAGGACGCATACAGAACGTTCAGTCTAATGGGCGACTCACTTACACGGTGCATTCGTATATACAGATATATGTATGTTCATATATGTGGCACTACAAAAAGGAGAAAGCAACTGAGAGGACAGTTTGCTAATGTGAATGCAAATGCTGTAAAAATAAAAAGCGCAATTTTCCTACGTTTTAAAACGCATTGCGGTAGTTGATTCTAGGCAAATGTGCCACTTTAAAAAATATTTGTTTGGTTATTTGATATAAATATTTATTTTTATTCTCTCGCAACAAAGTTGCTACGAGAGTTGAAGAAGGAGATGCAGGATCGCACTATGAAGAGGCATATGTGGGTGTAATTTTTTTGGGGAAGTGAGAGTGGCCCCGCCCCCTACTAAGTTTTTTGTACATATCTCGCAAACTACTAAAGCTATATCAAGGAAACTTTCTAGAGTCGTTTCTTTTAGGTACTACCTTATACAGTCCAATGGAAATCGGATTAAAACCACCTCTCATACAAAGGTTATGTTGAAAACTACTAAAAATGGGTTAACTCACTAACGAAAAACGCCAGAAACACTAAAATTCACATAGGAAATGGGATATGGCTGCACTCAGATTTTTTTACAAAATGGAAAATGGGCGTGGCATCGCCAACTAATGGGTCAAAAACCATATTTCAGGAACTACTCGACCGATTTCAATGAAACTTGGTTTGTAATAGTTTCCTTACTTCCCAATGATATGTTGTGAAAATAGGCCAAATCGCTTCACAACCACGCCTACTTCCTATATACCAGAATTTTAAGACGATCTGAATCGTTTACTTTACTATGTTAAAGCAAACACTAGTGAAGATATCGATGTAGAACTTTGCACAAATACTACGTTTATAGTGTGGCAGCCCCATTCTAAATCGAACCATAGGTTTTCAATGCCCCATATATCGAACATGACGACCTCAGTGCTTCTATCCTAATATTAGGGTTTCCAACTTTCAATGGACTTTATACAATATATATGACGAATATGTGGGTCAAATTGTGTATTATATAATATAAATAAAGTTAAATAAATAAATTGCGAGAGTATAAAATGTTCGGTTACACCCGAACTTAGACCTTCCTTACTTGTTCATATAGAGGTAATTTTCGAAACTCAAAAGTTATATAGTATCGTGATATTATTATTATGGAATTAGATTGCGATCAATCGATGTTAAAAGCGATTTAAATGTATAGTGACATCCCTTCCACTTGGTGCTAGACTAGAAGTAATACTTTAATACACCTAATATAGGGTAAAATCCAATGTCTTTTTGAAGAATGGATGAAAAATAGTTTTTAATGACTTAAGTACTTCTCGAAAAACTATTTAACTGAGTTCCCAAAATATTTAATTCTCAAAAATAGGACCTTGAGTCAAAGACGACCAAGTCGAATCACATCAGCGGCATGACGTCATACATACTTTTTCATTTACCATTAACAATCAGATTGAGAGAGACCTTTATATCTAACTTACTGTAATACCTTGAAGAACAAATATTTTAGAAACCTTTTAAAACGTCATTAATATCATGTAATGGCTTTTTAGAACGAACGCGACTATTTTGGTGTATTTATAACTAGTGTAATTTAAAAATGATCCAAAGATGGTATATATGTAGCGGAAAGTACGATTAGGTCATTTATCCAATTTCGGCTTGAAAGTACATTTTTAAAAAAGTTTTAACTTGCAAATCACATCATGAACATCACTTAGTTCTCCAAAATATTACATTTGAAATCGTTCCTATCTATAGGTAGCCACGCAATAAATACCTGAAAAGTACAACTCAAAAACAAAAATCCCTCTACGAAATCATCAATAATAGTTTTTAATAAAAGAAAATCATATAAGGAAGTATAACGGTTTCGTTCAAATTGATTTGATAACCATTAGTTAGAACCAAAAATACGAAAATTCGCGAATAGTCTGTTGGCTTGAGAATAGAGAAAACATAAGCGATTTCAGGTTTCGGTCCAAATATTTCAATTCAACCTAATTGTATTTATAATATATGTAATACCAATAAGCCTCATCAGTTCATGGACAAACCAATCGATTCCCGGAAAAATCTTGATTATTTTATTACTGCGACATTTCCATCAAATTGCCGCCAACATTGAGCGTTGAAAGAAAATCTGTGAAACTTAATTTCCATAATTGACGTGCGCATTATAGAGTTTTCAATAAGTATTAAGTGTCTTTTGTAGCGCAACACACACTCATACACTTGTATATGTACATATGTATGATGTGCGGCAAGCCACTTTAATGCAGCTTATATGCCTCTGCCTCGTCTGTGGTGTGCGTGTGCTCATATTGTCATCATATTGCTGATTAATTTTTTAATTTCAACCCATTTCAATTTTATTGCATTCTCTGTTGCTCTCTTTGTTGTAGTTGTTGTTGTTCGCTGTAAGCGTTTTTGTTGCTGCAGGCAGCCACAAATTATCATCCTTTCTGTGTCATGCGATGCGACGACACTTAGTCGGCGGCGCTTTATTGAAAAGCCATTCGCAATTAATTGGTAATTGTGTTAAGTACAAATATAAAATTTATATTGATAACATGATGCTTTATGAGTGAGCGTTAAATATACTCGTACTACAAATGAAAATTAATGAAATGAGCAATTGCTGGGCTACTGGTAAAGTGCGAGGGAGGGGATCAGATGATTCACAAGAATTTTCATTATTACAAGAATTATTTCATTGTAGCTGTTGGCGGTAAATTGTACTTAAATATATTGTTAATGATGTGGTGAGAGGCTGGAGAGTGTAGAGTGTATGTGTGAGTGGCCTACATATGACATTATTGGTATTGTTGTCTGGTTACTTTTGAAATACGTTAAGTAATATTTAACAACAAAAAATCCTTGGGTTATATATGTATGTAGAACTCATGATAGTTCCTAGAGCATAAGCTCATTCATATTCCGATGGCTAAACCAACGTGAAATATATAAAAAATTCCATATACTCTTCCTCCTTGAGTATTAGACCTCTGAGTGTCTTTACTGCCTGAACATATTTCCAATATAATCACAACAGCTTTGTCTGTTAAAAAATGTCAGAAAAAAATAGATAACAAGTAAGGAAGGGTAAAGTGTTTGGGCGCAACTGAACATTTTATACTCTTGCAATTTCTTGCTATAGTTTTATTAAGATAACACACAATTTGATCCATATATTCGCCATAAATTCCAATAGAATAACAAAAATCACCATATATAGTATATGAGGGCTGAGGTAATTCTTGAACCGATGTCACTCATTTTCACCACCAAGGTACACTATATCCAAGACTATATGCTCACTTAATTTTGCTAAGATATCTCACATATTAACCGATATATGCGGTATAAAGCCCACCGGAAGTTTGATAATCCGAATATAAGGTATATGGGAGCTAGGGGAAGTTATGACCCGATTTTAACCATTTTTGGTACAGAGACACACTATTAGAAGAAAAAGATTCTCTCTGAATTAAATTAAGATATCTGAGAGATTTAACGATATATTCGGGGAAAAATTACCTTTGGGCTCTAAATTCTTTATGTTCGATAAACGGGGTCTTGAAAAGTTATAGTCGATTTCGAAAATGTTTTCACAAGTGATGCCACAGCTCAAATACAGTATTTGTGTAAAGTTTTATTCCGCCGCGTTCATTGGTTTCTAATGTATATATTATAATATAAACGAATCAGTTATATGGGAAGTAGGCATGGTTGTGTACCGATTCCGCCCATTTTTCAACCGTGTTATCAGGGTGCTAATAAAATATTGTATACCGAATTTCATTGTAATCGGTTGAGTTTTCCTGAGATATGGTTTTTGACCCATATATGGGCGACCCATAGATTGCAGCGTCCTAACTCGATATGACAAAAACTTTCAATACGCATTCCAACTCATTCTCTTCATCGACACGGTGTTTCTAGCAAAGTTTTAAAAATAATTTACTTGCAGCATTCACTTAAGGATCACCTATACTGAATACCATAAGATTAAAAAATAACTATCTATGTTCTCTTGAGCTGACACTAAAGCTCATAAGATCTCGAAATTATTAGAATAAAATTCTCACAATCCATAAATTCTTTTCAAATGTCCAATTCTCTCATTACAACCATGCATATTGCACAATATAAATTCATACACACATTTTTTGTTATTTATTGCGTACCAATAAATGTCAATTCCTTATTGGTATTATTTAGCTCAGCAGGTGGCGCCACGTGCACCAAATTGCTTATGTAATATGTATGTATGTGATTGGCGTTGCAACCGTTTAGCCGGTTATAGCCGAATCGACGATAGTGCGCCATCTCTCTCTCTCCTTCGCAGTTCGGCGCCAGTTGGAGATCCCAAGTGTAACCAGGTCGCTCTCCACCTGGTCCCTGCAACGGAGTGGAGGCCTTCCCCTTCCTCGGCTTCCTCCGGCGGGTACTGCATCGAACACTTTCAGGGCTGGAGTGTTTTCGTCCATTCGGACAACATGACCTAGCCAGCGTAGCCGCTGTCTTTTTATTCGCTGAATCAATGTCGTCGTATAACTCGTACAGCTCATCGTTCCATCGTCTGCGGTATTCGCCGTTGCCAATGTTCTTAGGACCATAAATCTTGCGCAAAATTTTCCTCTCGAAAACTCCTAGTGTCATCTCATCTGATGTTGACATCGTCCAAGCTTCTGCACCGTAGATCAGGACGGGGATGATAAGCGACTTGTAGAGCTTGATTTTGGTTCGTCGAGAGAGGACTTTACTGTTCAATTGCCTACTCAGTCCAAAGTAGCACCTGTTGGCAAGAGTTATTCTGCGCTGGATTTCGAGGCTGACATTGTTCGTGTTGTTGATGCTGGTTCCCAGGTATACGAAATTATCTACGACCTCGAAGTTATGACTGTCAACAGTGACGTGGGAGCCAAGGCGCGAATGCGCCGACTGTTTGCTTGATGACAGGAGATATTTCGTCTTGTCCTCATTCACCTCCAGACCCATTCGCTTCGCCTCCTTATCCATGCGGGAAAAAGCAGAACAAACGGCGCGGTTGTTGCTTCCGATGATATCAATATCATCGGCGTACGCCAGGAGCTGTACACTCTTGTAAAAGATGGTACCCTCTCTGTTTAGCTCTGCAGCTCTTATAATTTTTTCCAGCATCAGGTTAAAGAAGTCGCACGATAGTGAGTCACCTTGTCTGAAACCTCGTTTGGTATCGAACGGCTCGGAGAGGTCCTTCCCAATCATGACGGAGCTTTTGGTGTTGCTCAACGTCAACTTACACAGCCGTATTAGTTTTGCGGGGATACCAAATTCAGACATCGCGGCATAAAGGCAGCTCCTTTTCGTGCTGTCGAAAGCTGCTTTAAAATCGACAAAAAGGTGGTGTGTGTCGATCCTCTTTTCACGGGTCTTCTCCAAGATTTGGCGCATGGTGAATATCTGGTCAGTTGTTGATTTCCCAGGTCTAAAGCCACACTGATAAGGTCCAATCAGTTTGTTGACGGTGGGCTTTAGTCTTTCACACAGTACGCTCGATAGAACCTTGTATGCGATATTTAGGAGGCTGATCCCACGGTAATTGGCGCAGATTGTGGGATCTCCCTTTTTATGGATTGGGCAGAGCACACTGAGATTCCAATCGTCAGGCATGCTTTCTTCCGACCATATTTTGCAAAGAAGCTGATGCATGCACCTTATCAGTTCTTCGCCGCCGTATTTGAATAGTTCTGCCGGTAATCTATCGGCCCCGCTGCTTTGTTGTTCTTCAAGCGGGTAATTGCTATTCGAATTTCTTCATGGTCGGGTAATGGAACATCTGTTCCATCGTCATCGATTGGGGATCGGGTTCGCCATCTCCTGGTGTTGTACTCTCACTGCCATTCAGCAGGTCGGAGAAGTGTTCCCTCCATAATCCCAGTATGCCCTGGACATCGGTTACCAGATTACCGCCTTGGTCTCTACATGAGGATGCTCCGGTCTTGAAACCTTCGTTAAGTCGCTTCATTTTTTCATAAAATTTTCGAGCATTCCCTCTGTCTGCCAGCTTCTCAAGCTCTTCGTACTCACGCATTTCGGCCTCTTTCTTTTTTGTCTGCAAATGCGTCTCGCTTCCCTCTTCAGCTCTCTGTATCTATCCCATCCAGCACGTGTTGTGGTCGGTGGGAACGTTGCCAGGTAGGCAGTCTGTTTTCTCCGCTGCGAGACGGCACTCCTCATCGTACCAGCTTGTTTTTGTCGTTGCCGAAAACCAATTGTTTCGGCTGCAGCGGTACGCAGTGAGTTTGAGATGCCGTTCCACAGTTCCCTTATACCGAGATGCTGATGAGTGCTCTCAGAGAGCAGGAGTGCAAGTCGAGTAGAGTATTTCGTGGCTGTCTGTTGCGATTGCAGCTTTTCGACGTCGAACCTTCCTTGTGTTTGTTGACGGGCGTTCTTTGCTGCACAGAGGCGGGTGCGTATCTTCGCTGCGACCAGATAATGGTCCGAGTCTATATTTGGTCCTCGGAGCGTACGCACGTCTAAAACACAGGAGACATGTCTTCCGTCTATCACAACGTGATCGATTTGGTTCCGCGTGTTTCGATCAGGAGACAGCCAAGTAGCTTGATGTATTTTCTTATGCTGGAATCTGGTACTACAGACGACCATATTTCGGGCCCCAGCGAAGTCGATCAGCCTCAGGCCGTTTGGCGATGTTTCGTCATGGAGGCTGAATTTTCCGACTGTTGTACCAAAGACACCTTCTTTACCCACCCTGGCGTTAAAATCGCCAAGCACGACTTTTACATCGTGGCGGGGGCAGCGCTCATAGGTGCGTTCTAGGCGCTCATAGAAAGCATCTTTGGTCACATCGTCCTTCTCTTCCGTTGGGGCGTGGGCGCAAATCAGCGATATGTTGAAGAACCTCGCTTTGATGCGGATTGTGGCAAGACGTTCATCCACCGGGGTGAATGCCAGGACTCTGCGACGGAGTCTCTCTCCCACCACAAATCCAACACCAAATTTGCGCTCCTTTATATGGCCGCTGTAGTAGATGTCACAAGGACCCACCTTCTTCAGTCCTTGTCCCGTCCATCGCACTTCTTGGATGGCGGTGATGTCAGCCTTGAGTCGTATGAGGACATCAACCAGCTGGGCAGAGGCACCTTCCCAATTAAGGGTCCGGACATTCCAGGTGCATGCCCTTATGTAATGTGTAATATGTAATATGTAAATATAAATATATATGTATATATATAGATAGATTTGTGCATGACTGCTTGTCAAAATATTGCTATTGTTGTTGTGACATTTCTTTGGTTTACTTTACTGCCTCAGCGGAAATTGAATGTCATTGTGCTTATAATATTAACCCAAATCACACACAAATTCATATATATATAAAGCTTTATTTATGCTTATGCAAGTCCCTGCGCACACACTGGCAGCATTCGAAATTAGCAGTAAATCCTGCATATCCGGCCGTCAGAGTCAGCCAATATCGTATGCAAATCTATAAATAATTCATTAGCTGCAACTTTGCGGATTGTGTAGATTTGGTCGTAAGATTTGTGTATGTTTGATTCAGGCTCAAACTGTATAATAGTTCATGTAAGTGATCAAATATTCTAAGCCGCCTAATCTGTGTTTGTGGTAAAAGTGTTTTTCTTATTTGTGTTTTACATATTTTCATTTTAAATACTTGCTGTGTGAGTTAGCGCTTGAGTGGGTAGAATGTGATAAGTCATATGGGCAGGCAATTAAGATGAATTTTAGAATGCTATTTTTGTTACCGGGAGAAAATTTAGTTTAAGAAAGACTTATAGTTGACATTTCCAATTCTGGTTCAAGTTAATTAAGTGAAATTATAACTGTAATCAAACGTATGTGACATAAGAAGCTGCTGTAAGTCGCGGGCGAATATTCCCTCTATAAATTTCTGTAATTATATAAATCTCCTAAATTCCTTTTTTAGTACATGAATATCAATACTCATGTTATATACCAAAAAACGTATGTTAATCAAATCTAATGGGTTTAACAATAACTTAGCCATTCAATTATCTTGGCTTAGACTCTGAAAACCTATTAGTAGATATAAAGCTTTTAGGCATAATTATTATTGCCCGTCATAAACGGTACGTATGCATATAAATAAATTTAAATACATCAAATGAGATTAAAGCCATTAAAAAGCTATTTTAATTTAATTTTTAATTAAATAGAGAGAACACTCACCTATGTGCTTTTAAGACTGACCAGTAAATCCTGTTGATTTCAATGAAAAGCCATAAAAGTGCACTTAGCGCACTCATCAAAAGCTCATCAACATACATATATAATTGTAAAGGTATATGTTGAGTACACTCACACGCTCGTATGCGCTCATTGAAAATAATAAAAGAATTAAGTAAAAATATAAATCGTCTTTATGACGCCTGACCATTTTTCTTCAATTAAATTAAAAATAAATCCGAGAAGTGCAACTAAAATAGGAATTTAATTACCTCGCCATAAATACATTCACCCATACATCCAAGCATGCATCCAAGTGCAATAAAAGTGGTTTTCTGGCTATAAAAGTACACTACTTGAGTAAGCAAGCGTTTATAAACACTTCAAAAACAGTGCTAAGCTATATTTAATGCCAAGAAAATGCACGGAATAGAAAATTAGCGATAAATTATATGATTTGTGTGTATAGATATGTATATGTAGGACAAGAAATGAGTAATACAAGCAAACTTTATTATAGATAAACGAAAAATGCAATAATTTAATGTCTGATAGAATAAAGTACACAACATTTGCAGTCTATAAAGAAGAACAACAATTGTAGCGAGGAATAAAGCACTGCAGTTTATGGGTGAATGGCGTCGGCTATTATCATTAGTGAAAAAAATATTAAATACTTACTAGGTCGGTGCGATAAGTAAAACTATATGGAATGTCATTGATTTTGAAGTTAAATGAAACTTTGTATTTTCTATAAAATATCGAAGATTTGGATATAATTTTTTAAAAAGAAATTGTACTTGCAATTTCAAAAATTATATAAATAAAAATATAATTATAAAAAAAAACAACCAGACCTTAAACAAACATTTCAAATGTTATAAGTTTTTACACACTTATAGACACTCTCCCATACGTATGTATGTATGTACTTTCCCGTTTCTTGAGTGGGTTCGTTTTAAAAAAGTAAAACGAAGAAAATTTGAATATGAAATTCTATTTGCAATGAGCTAAAACTTGATTACGACCTTTAGTCTTTGGTGTCCATTCTCTTCCATTATGATTATGAAGGCGTTGGGAACGCTCAGAGTTGGACGCCCTAGTGCGAGGTTCTATATTTCTAATATTTTGTTCTTCAAGCCGCTGCACACGCTTCGTACTCGACTCTCAAGCGCGTACTTGGAAGGTTTTGAAATTTTGTTCAGCAAGCAGCTGCGAGCGCTCCGTACTCGACTCTCTGGCACGCGATTGCGAAGAGAAGAGAATGACTTGTAGGACGATTTTCAGTTTCACTGGGTCTTTTTGAACACCTGCGAACTTTTTCTAGAAAGTTGAGATTCTAGCAATAAATATAGCCAATGTTACTCGAGGTGAAAGTAGCTTTCCAATGGTGAAACAATTTTTGAAATCGGCACAGTAGTTTTTGAGTTTGTTCATTACAAACATACATGGAAATCTTTGCTCTTTATAATAATAGTATAGATAACGAAATATTAATGACAAATTTGTATTTCAAACAAATTATAGCCTCTGTACACACCATATAGATTATGACCTTTAAAATCACCAGAAAGTAATCCACATGCCACAGAATAACAACAAGTTGTGGAAAATATAGTTCTTTTCATTGGTCTTGATAAAATATAAGTTGGATATGAATCGTTCTATAACTACAAGCAATTTATTCTCTGCTTTTTCCGAGAAACTTAAATGTGGTTTCAAAGTAACAGACAGAGCCTTCTCAAAGAACTTTTCATTTTCTAGCTTTTCAATGAATGTTTCAACGACTTTTCTTTATTACCAAAGAGACTTTAGATATATCTTATATAAGACAAAATTAAGCTATATAGAACTTACTATAGTATCGAATAAAATCAGAGCGCACTATGACAAGTCTGAGTCATTAATTAATCTATCTGTGAAGAAGCCAATATACAATTTTTCCAAAACAAAGTACATGAAACAGCTTGATACTTAATAAATATATTGATACAGTTTACTTCAAGACGAAATATCGCTGAATACATACATAAGTATACAAATACGTTCGAGTATAAGTTTCGAATCATCAAATCACTGCTATTAACTATGGTTCACAACTATCAAATCATATGATATCGACTAAGTTTTGAAAGCATCGAATCATACATTATCCACTTTGTATCGAAGAAAGTGAATCACATTTTGATAAATCTGTTCCAGACACGTTAGATAAAAATTCTTACTTTGAGCTCAGTTCCACTCAGGATTCAGTGATGTTTAAGCCTTTTCTTCAGGGTCACAAAATTGAATTTGAAAAACGTAAGATCTATTTTCGTAGCAAGTTTACGTACTTAGCCGTTTATATTTCCTAATTATTTATCTTTCTTCAAGAGTTTTCCGACAAGACAAAGCTAAACGTATGATAAGAGTATAGACCAATCCCTTTGCAATGAACTGGGAAATAGTCGAAGTAGAACCAGTATTAATAGAAGTCAAGCTTGGTTTCCTCGTTAACAGTTTCATGTCAAAGGCGTTCATTCGACGAATAAGGAAACAATTCCTTCATGATCTCTCACAAGCTATAGCAACGATTCCGTTGTAAAATTTTAAAATCTTCGGTTTTCGAATTATTGAAGAAACTAGAAAAACATTCGACTGCGGAGAAAAAATATTATTGGAAATTCATGGAATAAATCCCAACAATTGTAAAACGACGAAATGGTTTTAATTTACCATAAGAAAGTTTTTAAACATAACTTCACAGACTTCAAAGCCCACCCTCGTACAAATCAACGCATTGTCTGACAATTTGCGCACAAATTCACATAAAATTAAAAAAACAATTGTGTTATTGTATGCTATTGTGCTTTGCTGCCGGACACAGTTAATCAAATAAATGAAATTACGTGCAAAAAACTACACTTCCAACTGGCAGGCGACGCCACCACCATTTGCCACACATACAGCGTTACATGTGTGTGTGTGCTGTGTGTGTATGGGTGTTTGCGTGATTTTATTTACACTCCACGCAGATTGATTGCTGATACGATTTGTAAACAGACTGCAAAAAGCGGAGCGAGCAAATCAAAGAAAAACACATTCTGCAAAAACAACAGCAACAACAATTGCAACTGCAGCGCAAATTAGTAAACAATGCACTATTTACAATGGACTCCCTTCGGTGGGGCGGGTACCCTTTTGAACGCCACCCCTCCCACTGGCCGTTGACCATTTATAAATTGGAATTTAATGATATTTAATCGCGCAGCTGCAAGGCTTCCTTTTCACTTTTTACCTCCAACCACCACCTCTCCTCGGAGGCACACATTTTCTTTTCATATTTTATTGTTTGAAAAATACTTTTCTTGCATTTTAATTTTAACTTTTATTTTCCACTGTTAATTCACCCTTTTTTGCGCCAGCTTAACTAGCGGCTTTCCGTTAGCTCCCTATAATGCACCGTTGCTCTCTGCTCCGCTCTCTGGCGCGCCGGCAGCAGGGATTTATTATTGCAGATTAATTACATTTTATTGCTGTTTCACTTGTCATGCCGGTTGTTAATGGTGGTGTAAGCTGGCACACACACACACATAGAAAAATATAGAAAAAGAAAGCATTTATTTACACGCTTCTTCAGGCGCTGCTGCTAATTGTATTTAGTTGCAAGTTTGCTTTGCTGCCAGCATTTACTATTAGCAATTTATAACCGTATTTTTCTTGCAATTGTTGCAGAAAAGTTTTTATTTTTGTTTTTGTTTTTATTTTGCCTCATCACTGTGATTACGTGACTATTGCTAGGCGAATGAACATTGAAAGCAAAGCAGCACTAATGCCAAAGCGAGACCAATCCTGTAATTAGTGGAGGGCTTCTTCACTAGTTAACCTTAACAAAAAATAGTTGTGCTAACAAATGAGCTATTCGATGTTGTTATTAGTGGTAAGGCTCACCTCATTTTAAAAATGATAGTGGCGTTCTCATTATGCAGAGAATGTTAAGCTGAAAGGAGTGAGTTGTAACAAGTAAGAGCTCTTCAAGTGCAACCGAATATTAGATTCTCTCCTCAATTTATAAGATTTAAAGAGAAAAATCTTGAACGAGAGCACTCGTAGTGGAGAATTAATGACCAAAATCCCACACTTTTGGGATCGAACCTCGGACTATAATTATTATGTTATTGTAATTAATATGTATGAAGTCCAAGGAACTAAACGGATCGGATTTATATATTTATATTGGACATCAATTTTTCTGTTTATGTACATTGACCTGTTAGAAGGCGAAAAACTAACTTCGAAAAAAGATTTCGGATTCAGTTTCGAAAAGCTTAAAATGTAAAGACACTTCTACTTCCATTTCGAGGAGAGTTAACCAAAAATTGAAATCATCCCTGCCGAACATGTATTGTGGCGTCTTGTCTTCTCTCATAGCAATCGCGACAAGTCACGAGAGTGTTTAACACTGTCGATCCAATAAAGATACGCCTAATTGAGGCTCAAGTCAGCTTTTTTTCCCTCTTTAAAAGCATTATTGTTCCTCAGCATGATTTTTGATCGTCGCTGCATTATTCGGTTGTACTGCTACTATAATTGTTTAGACTACTGAATTTGAATATGCATGTATGTAACTGGCCTAGCATGAAAATATAGTTTCCAATAAAATTCCAAGATGTTTAAACTCGATGATTTTTATACTCTCGCAACAAATGATGCTAAGAGAGTATTATAGTTTTGTTCACATAACGGTTGGTTGTAAGTCCTAAAACTAATCAGGGTGACGAGTAAAGTTCAAATCCGGATGTCTGTCTGCCCGTCCGTCTGTCTGTCCGTCCGTGCAATCTGTAACTTGGGTAAAAATTGAGATATCTTAATGAAACTTGAAAGAAGTATTTCTTGGAACCATAAAAAACAAGTTCGAAATGGGCGTAATCGGACCGGTGCCACGCCTACAAAATGGCAATACAGTGCACTCGCGGTAACGTGAACACCGTCTAACATGAACACCGGCTAACGTGAACACGCTTTTTTTACATTGATTACTCTGTAATGTGAACAAACTTACTTAGAAAGCTCAGTAACGTGAACAAAATTTTTGTTCACTACACTTTTTATTAACATACGGACAACACTGAATACATTACTATGGCAATAATAAAATACTTTTACATTTAAATGTGTAAAAATCCTGAATTTAGCAATTTGAAGTTATTTTGCGTCTTCAAATTCGACAATCGCTAACGTGAACATTTTCACTAACGTGAACTCCCTTGATTTTAATTAGTTCACGTTACCGCGAGTGCACTGTAATTAAATAATGGCAAGCCATAAATTAAGCTATTTAAATTTGGTATGAAGTATCGCACTATGAAGGGGCGTATTTGTATGTAATTTTTTTGTGGAAGTGGGCGTGGCCCCGAACCCTACTTATATTTTTGTATATATCTCGTAAACTATTAAAGCTATATCAACCGAACTCTCAGAAGTCATTTTGTTCAGGCATTTCTTTATACAGTCTAAAAATGGAGGAAATCGGATTATAACCACGCCTACCTCCCATACAAAGGTTATGTTGAAAACTACTAAAAATGCTTTAATTCAGTAAGAAAAACCACCAGAAACCTTAAATTTCATTATAAAGATAGTACAGAAGAGCTGCACTCAAAATGGTTTACAAAATTTTAAATGGGCGTGGCTCCGCCCACTTATGGGTCAAAAACCACTTCTCCGAAACTACATGATCAATTTCAATGTAATTCGGTTCATAATATCTTATGGGCTTCCCAATGATATTTTATGAAAATAGTCCAAATCGGTTCACAACCACGCCTACAATGGACTTTATATCATATATATGCCGAATATATAAGTAAAATTGTGTGTTATATTAATAAAATTAATGAAATGAATTGCGAGAGTATAACATGTTCGGTTCCACCCGAACTTAGCTTTTTCTGGCTTGTTTTCCTTAATACTCCAAAAGTTCCTGTATACAATAAACCTAAATTCCTTTCAACTCTATTAGTGAGTTTATAGTTTCCCAAATAATTGCTCACTAAAATCTATTTGTAGAAGCAAAATATATGAGCAATCATAAGCAAATTATTTGGTTTTAACTCACATACAAGTAGAAGACGCTGAACATATGCGCTGCTCGCTGACACATATACTACACTCATAAACAATTTCGAATGCCCACAAATAGAATAATTCATTTAATAACAATAACAAATAAACGCATATTAAAAATTCGCAAACATACCGGAAATCATTCAAATTGCAAACTTAAGCATTAAACAGTCTGGCGTTCATATGGCGAGTGGCTGTTATGCGAAGAAAATAATAATAATTGAGCAATAAAATTGAGCGCTTTTTATGGCTAATAGAGATGACTTACGGCACACATATGTATGTATATATGTCTGAATATGTGTGCAAACGTATGAATTGAAAAGAAGACAAGTGAAATGGAGTGCACTTAACGCAGCAACAAAACGACAGAAGAATAAATACAAGTATCCATACATATGTATGTGGCGGAAGGCGAGAGCGAATGAAAATATTTACAACGCAAGTAATACGAAACAAGCGCAGATAAATATAAAAATAAAATAAAAATTTATATTACGATGATAAACATTCAATAATAATCGAAAACAATAAAAATATATGCACTGGCAAAATAAACACATTGGCACGCACACAAATATACAGTTATATATACATTTATATGTAGGGATATCAAGGATATCAACGCTTGAGCACGGTGTGGCACACCCCATATAACATAACATACTCATATGAGTCACACACACACACAAACTGGTATTCTGTTGCTTTGATACATGTCGTGCAGGCAGATCACGTATACGCCCCGTATAACCTGTAGGCTGGGCATTATGAACAGTCAAAAAGGCGCTGCCACATTGTTTTTCTGCCTTAACTACATATTTTTTTCGGCTGCTCCTGCTCATTCAGTTGGAAATTTGCTGTACAAGTGTTGTGCGTCTGCAAATTGTTGTCGTTGTTGTTCTTATGTGTGCGTTCATGCCTCCCATTTGCGGTCACAGCATATTTATATTTTTTGCGTATGATTTTTTATGAGTTGCTGGCAGGCAGGTAATTCAAAAAGGTTGCTTTATTCCCTACTAAACACACTTTAAGCACTTTATACGGCGCTCACAACCTAAAATCGACTTAATATAATAATACACCGGCAACTTAAAGCGACTTAAACTAACGATTTGATTTTCGTATAATAAAATATTTATTTGGAAATTTTCGGATTAAAAGGGATTGCCATAATGGAGGTTTCAGAGTTTTGCTTGGTAGTAAACTTTAATTGGTCCTAAGTGCTGTGGCAAGTTCGGACAGCGCCCAATTTTGTGACATGTTCCTTCACTTTCGTACATTGCTGTAATTAAATATTCTGAAATGTCCCTACAATTCTCCGGGATTTTTGTGACACATATTTAGTTTAAGTTGGAAATGTGAGTAGCTCAGTTACATTTAGACATTTGTGGTTTCCGGTGTTGGTTTATATGAGTGGCAGTAAAGAGAAAGCGTACTGAAATCCACCTTAGAGCGCTAAATATGTCAAAAGTTAGGGTTATGCTACGCATCTAAGTATATTCGAGTACAATTCAGCTTATGAAATAGTCTATATATTAACTAAATTAGGAAATGGTATAATTTGTGTTAACGTTAATATACTTATCATCATTTTAAATTCATGCAGTCAATATACAAGAGCACAAAGCAAATGAGTTGTGAGGCAATGAAATATTGTCACCAAAGAAATATCAAATCGTGTCTAAAAATGTCTGTATTATATTATCGAAAATATGTATAAATAAATTCACTCAGCTTACTCATGTCGGACCAATTATATTCGCCCAGTATGATTTTACAATAACAACAATACTATAAAAACGCCTATGAACATTTTCATTCATATTTTCTACTGAGTGGTTGAGAATGAAAATGAGCGAAGAAGAGCATTGATATTATTCAAAGAGAAGTGAGAAATTCCGGCATAGACAAATCCTGGAATAGTAATGAATACTTATGAATTTACTCTAAAAACCAAAACATCATTACAACAATTGTCAAGGAGAAGGAAAATGAAGAAGTAGTTTAGAAAGCCTCTTTTGCCTTTTGAGCCCATAGACATAATGCTCTTCATTCAATGCTTCATAAAAAGTGTTACAGTGATCAGATGTTCAAATATGCGCCGTTTCGTTCGATAATCTGTTTTCATCTAGACAGCAACCTCATAATACCCCCCTCGTAGAATCCCCCGTCCTTATTTGCGAAGAACTCGAACAGCCACTTTTCACAAGCTTCTTTTGTGTTCAACTTTACACCGCCAAAGTCGTTCGCCATGGACAGGAACAGGTTGGCGCTATGTCAGGGCGATTTGGTGAATGCGATAAAACCTCCCATCCGAGCTCCTGTAGCTTCTGACGAGTCATCAACGAAGTGTGTGGTATGGCGTTGTCCTGGTGGAACACTACACCCTTCCTGTTGGCCAATTGTGAACGCTTCTGGTCGATCGCCTGCTTTAAGCCGTCCAGTTGTTCGCAGTAGATGGTAGAATTAATCGTCTGGCCATATGGGAGCAGCTCAACAAAACCTTCCTAGCCGGTTTCCCGGCTTGGCCACTGTTTGGCCACTGTTTTCAATTCTAATAAGTTAAAAATAATAATTAAAATCTATATGAGAAATTCATTTGCTGCTACAGTTGCCTTGCTAAGTCTGAAGGCCTCTCACGTTTCAGTCGGTTTTCTCGTTCAGCAGTACCGATGAGTCTGGATGCCTCTTCATTTACATGCTGTCTAAGCCTCATTTCGTGAGTCTTTGCAAGTTTGGTTATTTCGTTTACTACTGCGTTCACACCAAGATCACCGTGAAAGTCAGCAGATCTAACATACCAAGCAGCATTAACTATACTTCTTAGTACCTTATTTTGGAAGCGCTGAATGGAGGCAATGCAGTTTTGACTTGAGCAACCCCAAATTGGCTTTAGTACTTGATTATATGTATATAAATAGCTTGTTTTCGATTGAAAGCGTGGATCTCCTACCGACCAGATGGTAAAACTTAGCAAATTTTAAATCAAGCTCACACCTTTTTTTCTTGACATGGTCTTTCCAGCGAAGCTTAGCATCTAGGGTGATTCCTAGGTACTTAGCATTATTGTGATGTGGTATAGGAGTACCATTTATATAAATGAGATGGTTTTTTTAAGTAAAGTCTACGTGCATTGATTTGGAATCGTTTAATTTAATGCGCCACATGGAAGCCCATTTAGTAATTGCATTGACTGCTGTTTGCACTCGAAGGATAGATTTTAACTTGAAATGGCGGTCTAACTCGATGTTTTCCATGATTTGATCGGTATTCGTCGTCACAGAAGTGATAAAGTACCATCCCCCGAGTAGAGAGTAAAACTCTTACAGCAGACTCGGCTTTTACGCTTAGTATATTCTATAGTAGTGCAGTGATCAAGATAGAGAAGAGGGCGCTACGAAATTCAAATACGACGACCGAAAAGCTGTTTAAAATGTATTCTGATTACTTTTATGCACAAAATCTAAATAGATAGTGGTTATAGAAATGCTAATATGAATAGTAATAGATAGACGATTTAAATCAAATTTTCGTGCATAATTATGCCGGAGGATCTATAATAATTATACTGTGAACATATTTTCAGATTAATACTTGAATGTCAAGAATTTGGCTCAATCACAGTCGAAGGCAATAATGAGACTGCAGTTAAACTGAGAATTATTTTCTTTTTTATACAATCTGAAACACGCTACATTAAACTCTATCCTCAAATTGTATAGATGTTTTATTCGTGATGGAATTACAAAAAAAGAAGAGATATTAAAGCAGAATATCTACTAAAAAATATTTTATAAATATGTGTAAATCATTTGCTTTATGCGAAATAAACACAAACAAGTAAACATCAGCAAATCAACATTTGTCTTTATGCGACAATTTTCCATTCATAAAAACATATACACACATGCAAATTTTATTTAAACACACACACACACAACTTGACAGCAGAAATCACATGTGAAAAACACATTTGCAAGCCACAATCGCGCGGTTAGTTTGTCAAGCAGTCAGAGCAAAAGCTTTAGTTCCGACGCAAATAAAGCGTCAAAGAAGAAAACTAAAAGCAAGTGTAATGCCGCAAAGCGACAGTTAAATCGTTACTTATGTATGGATGTAGAGAGTGATGTGAAGTGTAAAGCGGAACTGCGCGGCAGGGCAACAACAGCACTGCGGTGAGGAAGTCATAATGTAGCAGCAACAATTTGAAAACAGCTTTTCTTTAGCTTTAGCGCTTTTTGTACACAACGCGCTCATCAACGTCACTTTTCAATGGGCATATTTCAGCATTTCATTTCCTCAACGGCCCCCACCCCCCGGCTAATGCGCGAATTTATCATACTTCCGTTTTGACAGTGTTCGCTTGCGCCTTTGTATTTATGAATGAGCTTTTGTAGCTGCTTAAATTTGCTTTGGCCTTTTTTGTGTGTGTGCACTTGAAGCAGACGTTTCATATTTGTACAAAAACAATTTTTGTGTTTTTTGTACAAAAATAACTTTTTACTTTTCCTGCCAAAGCGAAGCGGTTTATAAGCCTTACTTGTGGACTGTCATATAAACATTTAGATTCATATTTACATAAATAAACAATTTTACTCCATGTATATACACATATGTATGGATTTTATATATATAGGGTGTGTTTTTAGAGGTAGAAATAAATACATTGTCCACAGTGATAGCTGTCAAACTAGCTGTTCAGACGTCGTGAAAAATTATTTTCGAAATTGGAAAAGAAAACTTTCATTAAATCGTATCCACCTTAGTACCACCCTATAATACATGTAAAAATAATAATTTATTTACATATTTCCTGTTTCTATTATTTTGAACATAGCTGCAATCACTTCAGCCATAACAGCATCCACCAAGGGATTAAGATTAATAAATAATATATTCTCTATATTCTCTACCTGTCCTTAAGTACCACCCTATTGCACAAGTACATATACATAATAATCATTTATTTACTTATTCACTAAATTTCGTGTTTTTTCGCTTCTCTTTCGTGTCATTGCAGGAAATTTCGTTTTGTTGTGGCGACGCGGCATCAACGTGCTCACTGCCTCCAATATAATGGTGACAAGGGATGAGCGCATAAGACTGATAGACGGTTATAATTTAGAGATATCAGATTTAGAGCCACAAGATGCTGGGGATTATGTATGTCAAATCAGTGACAAAATAAATCGTGATCAAGTGCACACTGTGGAAATATTGGGTAAGTCAGCGCACAATGGACAGCCACTTACTTATTTATATACACACATATACACTTGCTGTGGGTATGAACATTATGCCCAGTGGTAATATTAGCAACAACTACAATGTCATATAATATCGCATGCGAGCATTGTGTGAGCAATCTGTTACAACAACATACACAATTGCCCATTGTTATGTTGTGTTCAAGTAATAACGTGTTGTTGTAGTGCTATCTCTAATGCCATCGCATACAACAAACAGAGGAGTGAGTTAGCGCTTGAACACTCGTTTTTGTGGTTTCGTTTGACCTTAAGAAAGCATTTTGCCATTGATGGAGGCAAGGTAATATTTATTTAGTCTGAGATTTGGGTATTAAACAGTTTTTTGCTCATTTAATTTCCCGTAGATTTAATTAGTAAGAAAATTAATGTGAAAATTGCAAGTGGAGGGTTGTCAAACTTCTTTATAATGAATGAAATATTTTTTGAAGAGGAAGTAGGTACGTTGGTAAGTTGTATTGTGTAAATTATAATAAGGTTAAATTAGATTTAAAGTTTTCGATCTAATATTGTATAATTTAAATAATTTTTTTTAGAGCTGCCACCTTTTTAAATTTTAAATCAAAAATAAGAAAATATTATTAAGAATACGTGTACGAAACTGAAGCTGTAGCAAGACTTAGAAAAAATAAAAATAGTGCTGCCACCTATTTGAAATTTTTAAGCCAAAACTAAGAAAATATTATTGAGAAACATTGCAAGGTGTATATAAAACTGAATAAAATAAAAAAAAAATCTGAAAAGGGTTGCCACCTGTTAGAAAAGTTGAAGCCAAAAACGAAAGAAAACTAGTATTAAGCATTTCAATGTGTGTATAAAATTAAAGAGCTTGTAGAATTAAAAGAAAAATCTGAATAGCGTTGCCACCTGTTTGCAAATTTTAATCAAAAAAATAATAATATTGAGAAAAATTGCAAGGTGTGTGTACAAAATTAAAGAAATTTTTGAAAAAAAAATTAATAGGGTTGCCACCTGAATACTAATTTTAATTAAAAAAAATTTACTCAATTAAAAAAATATATTTTAAATTAGAGAGATCTCAATACAAGTTAAAAAAAAATAAAATAATTATTTATGAGTAGAGTTGCCATATTAAAAAATATATATTCAATGAAATTCTACTAATTTTTCAGTACCACCGAGCGTGCGCGCTATACCCACCTCTGGTCAGTTGCAGGCACGCAAAGGTGGCCCAATCACTTTAGAGTGCAAAGGCTCTGGAAATCCTGTACCATCCATTTATTGGACAAAGAAGGTGAGTGGTGTGTCTGTATATTCAAAAACTGTTATGTTTATAATTTATGAAGCTAGGAATTGAAAATTTATTAAGTAAAATACTAGAATATTATATTTTGAACCATTAAAAAGCTCGTCGAGAATTTCAAAACCCAAAATGTATGTGGAGTTATATATGAGCATATATTAAATATAACGGTTACTGAATATATGCAAAGCCGCGCGCTCAACTCGAACTAATGCACCTCAATGATTTCATTGAATTTACTGCGATCGAAATGCCACAAAAGCACATACATTGATGGACATTTATGGAAGCGCATATGAGTGTATGAGCGTGTCTGCATGAGCCGGGATATGAACACTCAAGTAGGACACTGTTGACTTAGTTCACAACCAAAAGACAATGTAATAACGTAATCACTTAAGCATTTTACGTGTGTAAGCAAACGTCGAATGACCACAAATACAGACACTCACACGCGCGCACAGATGAATGAGCACGTAAAGCCAAAAACAAAACACACTTCTAGTAACTATCACACTTGAGGCAACAACAAAGAGGACATCAATATATATACATACATGTAAGAGTGTGTGCTACACACGCCCAAAATAATATTGTAATTTCTATCGGGATTGCAGTTCCTGGCAGCAACAACTGCCAGATAGATATGAGCACCTATACATATGTATCTAATGCATGCATTAGTGCAAACTTCCGTGTATGTATGTATGTATCTATGTGTGTGCGCGTGTGTGTTTCCTATGCCCCTCGTTTGCTGGCTTATGCATATATTAATGTGGTCGGCATACATAAACGCCTCGGTCTTGCCATAGCACTCATATACACACTCGAACTTGAGTGTGCTTGGGTCCAAGCCACTGTGGTCCAAAGCTTCACTATAGTCGAGACACGCAAAACAATAATAAAGACAACCACAAATCCTTGATGGGTTTTATGCGTGCTTGAATTGAAGTTTGCATATGTGGGTTGGCTTGCTTCGGTTTGGGTTGAGTGCGCATTGAGTGTGCGAGTTTGAGCGTATGTGTGTTGTGGAGATCGTTATAATTATGCGATTTGGTTTTCCATGGTTGTGCATTAATGCTTGTAAATTGCATATGAACGCTTTTGTTACAACAATGTATTTGCTAGTCCTTTTCGCAAGGGCTTTTGGGATTTAAGCGACTTACGTTGTAAAATGCTGTTGAACATAAATGTTTAAAATTGCACTAAATTACAGTTCAGTTTATTTGGAATTCCTTTTGAAAATTCAAGTACTTTGATTTATATGGTTTTTGGATTGAAAGATTTCTCTGTACCTTCATATTAGTAGTTGTTTCGAATCTAGCGAAGAGCTATGGTTCTAGCTAAGAATTAATCTGGACTCCAAGGAAAGGACGAACGGAACGTCTTGCTTAAGACATCGCTTGCAGCCAAATAAGGCGCCAACTGGAAACACCAAGTGAAGTCAGGTCACTTTCCACTTGGTCTCTCCAACGAAGTGGAGGTCGTCCTCTTCCTCGGCTTCCTCCAGCAGGTACTGTGTCGAACACTTTCAGAGCTGGACACCTGTCACCCTGTCTGAAACCTCGTTTGGTATCGAACAGCCCGGAGAGGTCCTTCCCGATCCTGACAGAGCTTTTGGTGTTGCTCAAATATAACCGTATTAGTTTCGCAGGGATACCAAATTCAGATATCGCGGCATATAGGCAACTCCTTTTCATGTTATCGAAGGCAGCTTTAAAATCGATGAAGAGGTGGTGAGTATCGATCCTTTTCCCCCGGGTCTTTTTCAAGATTTGGCGCTGATGCATATCTGGTCCATGGTGCATTTTCCGGGTCTAAAGCCACACTGATAAGGTCCATTCACTTCGTTGACGGTGGGCTTTAGTCGTTCACACAATACGTTCGACAGGACGTGCGTATGCGATATTGAGGAGACTTATACCGCGGTAATTGGCGGAGATTATGGGGTCTCCCTTTATATTGATTGGGCAGAGCATACTGAGATTCCAATCGTGAGGTATGCTTTCTTCCGACTATATGTATTCTGCAAAGAAGCATGAACGAACCTTATCAGTTCTTCGGCGCCGTATTTAAATCGCTCGGCCGGTAATCTATCTGCCCCCGCCGCTTTGTTGTTCTTCAGGTGGGTAATTGTTATTCGAATTTCTTCATGGTTGGGTAATGGAACATCTATTCCATCGTCATCGTTTGGGTGATCGGGTTCATCATCTCCTGTCAGTGCCCTTCAGTATGCTCCGGACATCCGTTACCAGATTACCTCCTCGATCCTTACATGATAATGCTCCGGTCTTGAATCCTTCTGTAAATCACCTCATCTTTTCATAAAATTTTCGAGCATTACCCATGTCGGACAGGGGGACAAAGTTAAGTTGTTGCTAGTATCCAGTTTCGGTATTGAAGTTCATGCGACAGACGTATCTTCGTAAATGAAAATAAATTGCATCTAATCGAGAACTGCCCCATTGGTACCATCACGTTCCGTAAAGTTACTTTCAATGGAGCATTGATGTGATGTGAAGTATCCTTGGAAGACTTTCCGACTTTTGATTTAGTAGTTGCATTGGAAAAATAATCGGAAATCGTCTAGGCAAGGACATCTTACTTTACTTTACTTAACTCTTGAAGTGATATAACTCTGGACTCAGAGTCTGGTTAGATGAGAGTTATTGATAAATAGTTAAAAAAACAAAATTGTATAACAATTCTTTAAGATTGGTGAATGAAATGATAAGAATGTGGTTGGTGAAAAGCTAAACAATTGATGTTTATTCTATTTTGAAAAGACAAAATGAGAAAGGAATTCACTTAATTTTGGCTTTCAAATCGCTACCGAGAGTAGTTTATTATAATTTTAATTTAGTTGAAAACTTACTTCTACTATGTTACTCTTCGCCTATCTGAGAGCTTTTGAAAATACAACAACAACACCAAACATCCAATTTATATCCAATACATTCGTTTTCATCTAGAAACACAACCAAACTTTCAACTCAACTCTGCTTTAAACACCATATTAACCTAATGAATGTGTATCCCAAAGCTACTCCATTATTGTGTCTAACACTAAGCTTTCCTTAAACACTTCAACGTCATCTCTGCTACAAGTAACAGTGTCTACAACAACAATTAAGTAGAGTTGTACACAACTTTGTGTATTGCTGCACACTCATTAGCACTGGACAAATGAGTACAAAGAGGCGTAATGAAAGCATCACATTTCTCTCTTGATGTGATACAATCGCAAAGTCAGTCACTTTTACTGGAAAGCCAATACCGAATCGGGTAATTTCAATTAAATCAAACCTGAAAACGACAACAAGAAGCACACGCAATTGGTTTCGACCAAATGAAACGTAGAAATACCCTTTGCTAAGCAATCGATTCTTCGAAATCAGACCATGATGGACAATGAATAGCTATGGACTAACGAAAAATTATACGTCTGAGCAATGTGCAAGGACATTGAAATTGAGTTGCCACAAAGAGTTTTTGTTTTGCTGTGAACAGGCAAAGGTCAGCAGGGTGCATTGCAACATTAGCTTATTGTGTGTTCATTGTTTTGACATTACTCAATCGAGATCTCATATGTATGTCAGTGGGGGTTGAGGATGATATTGCAAAAAAATACTACTGCAGATGTAAACACGAAAATATTTCGAAATTTTAAGTTTAAGTTAACTAAAGTGTAAATTAAGTTAAGTAGTATGAAGTTAAGTTAACCACAACTTAAGATTAAGTGTATGTTAAGTTTATTTAAGTATAGTTAACCTAAAAAATTCTAGATAAGTTAACAACACTTGAGCTAAATAAAATTTGTTAAGTGAATTGATAATTTAGTGAAGTCATTCGTACGATTATAAGAAATGGAATAAATTTTTACATGTTAAGTTAAATTTCATTAAGTTAAGTTCAGTTTAGTTAAGTTCATTTAAATTAACTTTAGTTTAAGTTAAGTTAACAATTAATAATATCAACCAGTTAGAAAGTACCAGTTACGAGTACGAATAAATTTAAATTGAGTTTAATAAGTTATGTTAAATGATAGCCTTTTCGCACAGGAGCTAATTGATCAATTAACCGGCATTTGCTCGATTGAAGGACTGATTTAGATCGATTTAAAATACAAAATGAAAATCTAATTTTTCTATATTAATTTTTAGTAAAATTTTAATCGAGTTGAATATGAAATGCAACTCTGCGACAGAGAATGGGAGTTGTTGTCCAGTAGCAGTAATACCACTCGACGGTAGATGTGGCTGCTGGAAATAATGGTTGTGGTTATTGAGAAAATAGCAACCAGCTGTTCCACTTCTTATGAAAAGCAAAAAAAAAAATATAAATTTGCTGATCGGTTATCGAATAGCCGGCAGTGCGAAGGGCAAAAACTGGTTTCTCAATTAAAATTTTAATTGATCAATTAATTTGGCTGTGCGAAAAGACTATTAGCCAGTTAAAGCGGAGGGTCCTACGTAAATTGAATAGAAAATTACAGAGAAGAATTTAACGTAAATGTTGGAAACAGTTAAGGCAGGCGGATTCTTAAGATATGTATATCTAGATTCCGAAATTAAAATTATGAAAATCACTTACTTTTCTCAATTAAGATGGCGTACCCCCTTCGATCGGGTCGGATATATAAATATCTTTTATTAGATGGTAATTCTTAAACTCGTATGAGAGGCATTTTTGCTTTCGAGCTATCGAAAAACTATTAAAAACTAAATATCTTCCTCACAAGCTACCTCAATCATTATGGTTTTGTATTTCCTAATTATTACGCCGTTCACACCAAAAATGCTTAAGCCTTTTGAAAATTTAATCAAAAGTGAATTTCTACTTACTTTTCTATGTGATCACACATACAATCTTCACGGCATGGAAATTGGTGTATACTTCCCTTCGTTTGCATGCGCCTAAGATATTTTTCAATTTGGCACAGTTCAACGTTTTACTTTGTCAAGCTATCAGTGAAAAATGCCAACTCCATTACGGCCGACACAAAGTGAAACACGAACAGCAGTTGTGTGTCTGCCGACACATACGTCTTCATGTAGAGTGCCACACTGCCACAAAGAACGTAATGTACTGGCTAACACACAGGCATATTGTTTACCAATACGACAATATAATGCCGCACTTAGTACACTAAATCACTGTCAGGCATAAACTGGTTCAAAAATGTCAATGAAGTCAATATGTCATACACTTTGCCACGTTCGCAAAACGCAAAAGCAAAGAAGTCGAGGCAAATATTGCAACAACACACCCATGCACGCTCATAACACCAGCTGACTTGTGGCTGTGGCAAATGATGTATGCACTACGAATGCTCGACGCTGTGGCTGGACAAAGCGTTGCACTCACCTGTGCTGAGCTGAGGTTAGTAAGCGACAAACAACCAGACCGAAAACACAAGACAAATAGCTACGGAAGGGAGGGTGTTCGAGTGTGGAGCGTAGAAAGTAGAGAAATAAGTGAAAAATACTGGCAACAGCGCACTGACAGGCGGCAGCAGCAGTTGGTGCAACAACAATAAATAAAGCAACTGCCAAATTGTAATTAATGTGAGTCCAAGGAGCAACACAGCAACAAAGAAAATAACAGAAACTCACACACACACTTGCCAGCGACAGCTGTTGAGGATTACTGATTTTCTAATTTTTCGTCTATATTTTGCCTTCACAGGTGATGAAGTGCAACAGCATGGCGTTGCAATGTGTTTTTCACAAACATACACACACACGCATATGTCCTTGCAAGCAAATACTTCCACATTCAATCGAAGGCAAAAATACCTGCTTCGAAGCTATATGCAATCAGTTCTGAGACTCTTGCTCCAACAACCAACCAAGCGCCACTAAGTCACTGCTGCTTTTGTGGCATGCCACATGTTGTCTGAGGCTATGCTATTTTTACGTTTCTCGCCAACGGTATTTCCTTTCGATTTATTTGCATTCATTCCACGTCAACGCAGCGATAAGCTGTCGTCCATCTCAAGAGTGGCTCGAGCGCCTCACCTTGTACGCGCACGTCCACTTCCATGTGATACACGTGGCATAATGTCTGTCTATGTGAGTGTGTAGTAGTGTGGCATGGCTGGGGTGTGATGAAAGTGGCAGTAGTACCAGTTGACAGTCTTGCTGAGCTTAGCATTTCAGCGGCTGCTTGTGTGAGAGAGAGTGTAAGAATGTGTGTCGTTTGTTCACAGGCGCTTTCAACAGGCTTTAGCGTACTACCAATCCCAGGGGATCATATACATATATACGAGTATAAGTATAGTATGAATAAAAACACTCTATATTTTTCAAAATATATGAGAAGTGGTACTACCAGCAACTTTTCGATTTGTGAAAACTCTGCGTCTCCCTCCAATCTTTTCCATTTGCTTCCGATTCTGTCTTTTTTCAAACAAGAAATTTTTTATCTTCAATTTCGTTTGCATTCTTCACTATCCCAGTTTGATGGTAAAGCATCCGCGTCTGGTTCTAACTGCATTATAATATATTGAGTACTTTGTCTGCCTTCAACTTAAATATATGCACCTTCATATTCTCTGCCTGTGGACACTTATTGCATTGAAATTTTGTAATTGAACCACATACCATTGCTGTACTGTACTGTACTGGTAAATTATTCAGGTATTTATTGAATGTGAATCCACATGACCCGCAGTATTACCACACAAAACTCGTTCGAACTCAAAGCTTCACAAAAACAAGAAATCTAATGGTTCGACTTTCCGACTAATAGAGGCTACTCCATTTCATTATTAGGTCTACTACTTTGCTTTCGCCATTTTCCAATAGATGTCTCTAGGGTCAAGCACCATTTAATCGATTTTTTTTATATCGATCTTGGACATTTGTGTCAACATTAACATAAAACATGTAAGGGAAGGCTAAGTTCGGGTGCAACTGAACGTTTTATACTCTCGCAATTTATTGAAGAAATTTTATTAAGATAACATACAAATTAACCCATAAATTCGGCATAAAGTTGAATAGAATAACGAAAATCGTCATATGTTGATATTATATGAGGGCTTAGGTAATTCCTGAACCGATTTCATGCATTTTCACCAGCAAGGTACATTATATCGCCTAATTTGTAATATCTCACATATTAACCAATACATATATGCGGAATAAAGGCCACCGTATTTTTGAAAAACCTATAATTAGGTATATGGGAGCTAGGATATGTTATAAGTTTTCCTCTGAATTACATTAAATTATCTGGGAGATTTACCCATATTTTCGGTTAAAATTTATCCTTAGGCGCTGAGTTCAACGTGTTCGATATCTGGAGCCTTGAAAAGTTATAGTCCGTTTTCGACAATTTTTTCACAAGTGAAGCCAGAGATGATATGCACTATTTGTGTAAATTTTTATTCCACTATTTTCATTAGTTCCTTATGTATATATTATAAAGAGAAGGAATGAAATGGAATTCAAAATTGAGTTATATGGGAAGTAGTCGTGATTGTGAGCCGATTTCGCCCATTTTCCACATGTGTCATCAGGGTGTCAAGAAAATATTATATACCGAATTTCATTGAAATCTGTCGAGTATTTCCTGAGATATGGTTTTTGGCCAATAAGTGGGCGACGCAATGCCCATTTTCCATTTTGTAAAAAAATCTGAATGCAGCTTCATTCTGCTATTCTTTCTGTGAAATTTAGTGTTTCTGATGTTTTTCGTTAGTGAGTTAACCCACTTTTAGTAATTTTCAACCTAACCTTTGTATGGGAGGTTGGCGTGGTTATTATCCGATTCCAACTATTTTCATGGTATGTGGTGGTGTACGTAAGAGAACCGACTGCAGAAAGTTTGGTTTATACAGCTTTATTGGTTTGCGAGTTAAATACAAATAACAGATTTGGGGGCGGGGCAACGCCCACTTTCTCAATAAAATTACATCCAAATATATATTCCCCTTCCTAGTGCGATCCTTTATACTAAATTTTGCTTTTATAACTTCATTTATGGCTTAGTTATGACACTTTATAAGTTTTCGGTTTCCGCCATTTTGTGGGGTGGCAATGGTCCGATTTCGACCATTTTCAATACCTCAGGGTGCTAAGGAATTTGTGTACCAAGTTTCAGTAAGATATCTCAATTTTTTCTCAAGTTATCGCATGCATGCGCAGACGGACAGACATCCGAATTTCAACTCCACTCGTCATCGTAATCATTTATATATATATAATCCCATATCTAATTCTTTTATTTCTGGGTGACAGAAATCACCGTTATGTGAACAAAACTATAAGTCTCTCTTTAGCAACCTTGTTGCAAGAGTATAAATATATAGCATTTGGAAAAATAAATTATTCCAACTGCTCAAAAATTTGTTTAATTTAAGCATTTTAAAGACAATATTATTGTCACCGGCATTATCTTCTAAGCAATCGCATCATATTTTATTGTGATCACATAATAATTTCAATTAAATGTAGGAATTCAACCTACGAAACAAGCGTGTTAAAAACAACTAAATTCGATTATTTAAATTAATGTGAATAGAAAATAGTGAAATTATCTACTCCATAAATATCAATATGCATCTAATAAATCTTTGATTGCGTAGAAAATAAAAAATAAATCACTTTTCATTTGTTTGCACTTTCATAGAGTGGCGCTGGCAAGTCATCAGCTCGCATTGGCGACGGTCCAATTTTGACACTGGAGAAACTCGAGCGTCAACAGGCTGGAGTCTATCAATGCACCGCAGACAATGGAGTCGGTGAACCGGTCACAGTCGACATGCGTTTGGATGTTTTATGTAAGTGTATTTGAGTAATTTGTTTTTTTTTTTTTTCAATTACAGCCGGACATTAGGTATTCAAGTGTAAATTTTGAACAAATTACATTTTCTTTTGTTATATGGTTGAGTGTACAAATGAAAAAAAACTATTAAGTTCTTTAAAAACCAGACAAATAAAGTATAATGCTCCTTTTTGTATATTATTTAAGTTTCTTTGTTGAAATTAAAGTAAATATAGTTTAATGTATGTTAGCTTAATTGAAGCTGTTTTGAGAACTGCAGAGATTTCAGTATTTTTCACGAAAGCTTAAAAGCTTCCTAAACTCGATGCTTGAATAGCTTAAAGTTCATAACAGTCGCCTTTGGATTTTTGATAACAAATAAAAGTTTTTTCAATCAAATACTGCTACCAGGAGCCTAGTATGTAGATTGCTTAAACCCAAGTCTTCCAAGTATAATGTTGCCTAAAAGCTTTCTCAGTAATGCCTTTGCTCATTTCTTTCTAAATACGATTAAGAAATTGATTTATTATTGTTGGATTTTTCTTCATGTGGCAACCGAGCTAACTGACGTGGCGAATTCAGTTCATTTGTTTGAGTTTGAGCTCTGGGACCTACCTACAGCCGAAGTGACAGATGTCGCTCAGATACAAGTCTGGGTCCGTTCCGATTATGTTAAGCCTTCTGAAGAGGACACGGTGATAGGGTTCCGCCAGCTGAAAACCCACCGTAGAGTACTACTTCGCTAAAGACACTAACCAAATTCTATTAAAGAAATCCTTCAATTCCTTAATTATCGTAAAATGAAACATTTTCTTGAAAAAAAAAGAAACCTCCAAATCTGGTTCATTGCATTACCAGACAACTATCTTCTGCACACATTTGCAACAAAATTTCGTATTCCATGAAAAGTAAAAATATGAAGACTACTCCTTGCGGCAAGCAACCAAATCCACTGCCACAATTCGATTTAGTTATGTTCGCAGTTAAGTTCGCAGTCTTCAACGCTTTTTGTTACCGACATTTCACCATTCATCAAAAGCGCGTTGAGGCTTTCAAAAAATCACTTTTTTTTTGTTGCTTTTTTCACAATGTGCCCCTCAACTACTGCGACGACTATCGGGAATGATTATGCGCTTCGGAAGATAAATGTAGAAATAATTTAAGGCAGCGGGGAAAAAGCTGAAGCACATAAGAAGAAGAAGAAGAAGGAGTAGGAGAAGAAGCGGAAGACACACGCAACACACATATGATTTTGTATGTTTGTGTGTCCTTTCAACTCGCTTTTCCCACGCACAACACTTTAGACTTGAGTGGCATGAGAAATTTCTTCGAGGAATACTCGTATGTTGCAACGTGGGCGAAGGAGCCGCTCTGGAGTGCGAGCGCAGAAATAGCTAAAAAATTTTAAGTGGCAGCATTGCGCGATATGCAAATAACTTGCCGTAAAGCGATAAAAAACGACGCCAAAGCGCAGACGAAAATGCTAAAAAGCCAGAGCAGGTCGTTTGCGAATGGGTTTGAGGAGTCCACAAAAAAAAACCAACTAAAACGAAGCATAAAGGCTTGTGAAAATAGACGTTCAACGTATAGTAAGCAATAGAAACGTCTCAATGTGTGTGTGTTTGTTGCATTCACTTTGCTCCTGCAACGCCACATATCGCACTCTGCACATTCTTTCCGGCGAACAATTCGCTGCGCTGCATGCCTCATTCAAATTGAAAAGTGGAAACTTATATTTGATAAATCAGTTGGAAATTTCATGAATTCTCGCATGCGAACAATACATATTTTCTGTCGGTTTTTTTATGCCGTTACAGCGGTAATTGTATGCAGCGCTCTCATAATATAAGAAATTCTGAGCATATTACTACTTTTTGTTGCTGGAAACAAAAAATAGTTTACAAGCGCACGTTGCAATTTCAGCGCTTAACGAGTCTCTCATGTGCAGATAAATGATTTCTTACGTCTTCTTATTACGCTCTTTTTACGTGCAATACTGCCATATAATTGTATAGCGCACGTGCTTGCCGCTTGGTTTGGCGAAAAATGCTGAGATAATTTGACAATTATTACATTGCTTTTATTATGCTGCCAATTAAATTATTTCTGTTGAGATATATGTGTATTTAACATAATTTTCTTAATTTTTTTTTCGTGCAGATCCGCCCGATATTCAAGTGGAGAAGTCATGGATACATTCTGGTGAAGGTTTCGAAGCAAAGCTGGTTTGCATAGTCTACGCGGATCCGGTGGCCACGGTGAGTTTTAAGCAGTACTGCTATAAATTATGCTTGTGATTCGATTTGTTATGCATTTTTACTTGTTTAAAACACTTAAATATTTTTTACTCAAAAGTTACTCATACGACGTGGTGCTCACTTTTTTGGAACGCAATATTACAGTAGACATATGAACTGTTAATGTAAAGACTTTTTTTTACTTTATTGCAATATATACAACTAGATCAGATAAATTAAAGTGTTTTGTATAAATTAAACTGTCAGAGGCCTCGTTGCTGTGACGTCATACTAAAAGTGTGTCTTAATTCGATCTCCAATTTGAACAAAATATTTAAATATGTATATAATATTATAGTATTACACATTTTTTCTCAGAATTTATAAATATTAAACTTTCAAATGATTTGTTTGCCTCAAACAAAGTTAATCTATTTACTTGAATAAAATATTACGCATACGACATGGTGTCCCTTTATATATACATTATATATAAATAAAAACTAACAGAATTTTAAAGAAAATTTTACTTTTTTAATTTAAAACTACACATAAAACTTCAATGAAACTAAAGGTTTTAAAAAATCTAAAACTCGTTTGGCAACTTATATAGACTTTATCTTTTTCTCTTGGATTGGGTTTTACTATAAACTCTACTTCAGGCAAAAAATTTTTGTTTTGATTTTAAATATAAATTTTTTTATTAATATATAAGAATATATAGCAATTGGAATGATTTTTTCATCTCAAAAACCGACTCTTTAAACTAAGATCTAATATTACTCATACGCCATGGATCATTGCTTTTACATACACTGCTGGTCATAGGTTAGACGCACCCATTTTTTCCTTAAAAAACACGTTTTATTTACTACCAAGTATGTTTTAGATGAGCAAAACCTTTTTCTTATGAAACTTTAGAAACTTCGTTGAATCCACATGCGCTTTCAGTTGGCCATTGAATTAGACGCACTTAACGTTTTTTTTTGTCTTGTATAAAAATAAGTAATTATTTTCATGAATAACAGGCGTAATATTAAGAAATCAATTGTTTTTTAGCAATATTTGAAAAAAAAATAGAAATAGGTAATGTTTTAAGCCTATTGAAACGCCTAAAAATATACTTCTTTCACTCACAAGGACTATTGAATCGAAATATTGTCAAACAAATAAAGTGCCGTTCCAGAACTGTTGATAGATGTTTAAAAGATCCAGAGGAATATAAAAAAAATTTAAACAGCGAAAACAACACGATCGGATCATGAAATTGTTAGAATTGGTTACAGTTCTAATAAGTGGGCATTTAGGATCAGTTAATTAACCGGAGTAAACACAAACTTGTCAACCGTTCCGCGTGCAATCAGAAATGGAAAACATCTTTAACGTCTCAAAATGATTAAAAATCCCCTTCTGGATGCCATTCGTAAAGAAAAATGGCTTCAATTTGAGGAAGAGTAGTTACTTGGAGTATTCTTTCTGACACAAGACTCAACGATCGGTTATAAATTTTTTTTTACGTTTCGATTTAGAGGGCCCCGATGGCCCTCAATATTATTTTCATGATTTATGCAAAGAAGAAGGGTGTTAAAGCCGCCATCATGCGGGATGGCATCACGTTTTATATAATAATTGATTTTATTTTTATTGATCAGAAAACGAAAGTTGAGCGGTTCAAAACAACATTAGAGTCGGTTTTTCATATATTAAAAGATCTGTCTCATGGATTTTCCAACAAGATTCATAACGCTCGATTAGTTAAGTCATTTATTTCGGGTAAAGACGTTAATATCATGACTTGACCACCATATTCTTCGGATCTTAACTTATTTGAAAACGTTTGGAGTTGGCCTTCATGTAAAGTTTATGATGTAGGAAAGCAATACGAAGATAAAGAACCTTTAATCGTATCAATAAAACTTGCTTGAAGTAGGAATTCGCTAAATTACATGGATTATATCTTTCATTCAAGGACAAAACGGATATATGAAGTTATTGCAAACAAAGGAAGTAGTACACTTTACTGAAAATATTTTTCAATTTATCCTAATAAATCTAATATTGACACTCACTAAAAAAAAAGATCAAAAAACGATATTTTTCTTCGAAAAATTAATTATTTTAAATGCGTCTATTCTATTGACCAAAAAAAATATGGCCTTTTTTTAAATTGCTCTAAGAAAATGTTTGAAAAACACAATTTTGTTAGTTTTTAAAATATTTTGAATATTATCTCTGATTTATCATTGAATAACCATGGCTTTTGCATATCAACCATTATTTAATTGAATCCAAAATAAAAGTTCTACGCAGAATACTATTATAAGTACGGATGCGTCTAACCTATGACGAGGAGTGTAATCAATATTTAGAAAATCTTGGATTTTTTTAGAACAATTTTCGAACTTTATTAAGTTTAAGTAATAGAAAGGATTTTTTAAAATACAACAGTAGGTTAATATTAACGATTATATTTCATGCACTCGAGAGAATTTCAAGATCTGGTGTGATGGGTTTAACAATTGAAAATCAGGAAGTCAACAGCTATTTCTGTATCTTGGAGAAAAATTTAACTTCTACATATCCACACCTTACATTATCTCACCAAAAATTTGTCTCCCACCGCATTTCTACAAATTCAAAATTTCTACATATATGGTCAAATGCTATAAGAAAAACTATTTTTTTTAACATGCAGTTGGATGAAATCACCGTCCTTCCGATCTCAGTAATAATATAAATACAACAACTACAAAATATAATAAAAATCGAATATTTTATTCCAAAAGAGCCAAGCTTAATTACCCGTTGAGTTCAATTCTGTTGTAGTCCTACCATATTTTCGAAGTTTTTTATTTTTTTGTTTTTGTATATTCAACAATTTTCCATTAAAACTTCTTCCTTACACGTCAATTACTTTTACGAGCTTAATATCATTAGTCTGTTTTGCTTCAGTACACACCAAGAGAGGCATCTATATATGAGTATGTATGAATACGCACAGTGCGTCTCAACAGTTTTGAGGCCGAAATTCGCACATTTTTTGTTTTTTTGAGGGACCATAGACCTTTTTAAATAATTTCAGCAAATTTAGTTGGAATTCTTGATATATTAGCCGACTAAAAAAATTGTTTTTCATGCACTAATCTAATATACTTAAGCAAAATTCTTTCTTTATCAACGCTTTCTAACCTAACTTTACATATATTACATACATACGTATGAAATCACAGTTGTTGAACATGCCACCTAACCTAACTTTTTTTTGGTCTTTTTTACTTCATCACAGGTGTCCTGGTACCAAAACTCATTTCCGATACAAACGACCGATAGGCGAATTATGTCAACAAGAGGCAATCGACACACGCTCACCATACGCCACATACAGCAGGAGGACTTTGGCAACTACAGGTGAGTGATGAGTTGGACAAACTCGTATAAATAAATAGAAAAGTAAATAAAAGTGGAGAAATAAAGAAAAACAAAAGACAAAAAATAATACACAATAAATAAATGCGAAGAGTGAGTGAGACAAAGGCAAGCTGCTGATAACAGAGCGACTTAGGGTAGAAGGAAGGCAAAAGAAATGGAAACAAAACAACTAAAATATACTTACTTGCCACTGGCGCTGGATGTGCAGCGTTGACTCTTTGCTTTGCAACAAATCATTGTTCATGCTCTGGTCCGTCCGCTTATTTGCTTGTTGCCGCTTGTGGCGCTGATTTAGTCAATCGAGTTAGTACTTTTTTGTTTTGTTCAATACTTTTTTTGGTTTTGGTTTTTGGTACTTTTTGTTTTTGCTTTTGGTAACTTTTCTTTTTGTTGTTGTGCCTGCCTTTGTCCGTCCTCCAAAACAGCAGGACAAAGTTTTCGCAGCCAAATCATGGATACTGTCATCTGACTTTCCATTTACTTGCCACTCATACTTGCGCCACTCGTCAGCGCCAAGTCAATGCCGCCAGGTGATACCACGAGCGTGTGCTCTTTTATACATATGTATGTGTGTGTGTTTGTAGTTGTTTATAGATGTGTGTGTGTGCGTGCTCACGTCATGCATGTGTGGGCAGCGCAACTTTTTCACATCAATGTCAAACTGTCTGCCTCAAAAGCATAATAACGAAAGACAAAATGTGAAGAAGAAAAAATGTGGGTAGAAAATAATGGAAAAGAAACACCACACAAATCAGACGAACAACAAAGCGGCAAAGTTGAAAGTCCAACGGAAGTTGCCATATTGGCTGCTGCTAAGTATTTCGCATGAAAGTTAGACGTCGACGACGACGATGGCATCGAGATTAGTGAAGTGATGTGAAGTTCAAGTTAAATCTCTGACACGCCAATGCGCTGATTGACATATATGTAGTATATGTGGATGAGTGTATATATATATGCATACATTTCCAAAGTTATATGTGTGTCTGTGAGCTTAATTGGTAACATATGTGTACCTGTGCGGGCGTTGTCCGCTATCCGTTGTCTCTGCATTGACTCCGCTGGCTTTTGAGTAATTTTGTGTGCAACGGGGTTGGTGCTGTGCGACGTCTGCTTTGACTGTCTGTGCCAAATCGAAAAGGAAATTACATTTTCGCTATGAAATTAGTTTTTAGTTGGGTATGTGTAAAGTCCTCTCACTGCAGTAATCTGCTCTATCTGCTGTTGGATAAGCCCGTGAGGAAAGCAATAAATTAATTATCAACTTAAATGTATGTGCACACATGAATTTGTTTGCTGCAAAGCACTAAAGAGTTTATAAGATATAAGACATACATATAGCATAGAATGATTACAGTATATGAAATTGATGGAGTGTTCGTTCTCAATTAATTGCTACTTACAAGTATATATTTGGCAATGAGGTACATTTTACACAATTCTCTCATTAATATAACTACTAGTAGCGTCATCTAGTAGCTCAAACGTGCATCATAAGTGTATATTGTAGAAAGATTTTTGCATTTTCGTGGAAGAAATTACATGCGAATTCACAGTGTTTCTTCTATATGGAACAAGAACGTTCTATATTTTTTCATATTGGCAAAAGTGAAATCATTCATGTAGAGCTTAATACCAAAATGGAGAAAAAAACATGATTTCACTGAAAATTGCTTCAATTCCTCATACAAAAATTATAGAAATTGTTTTTAGGTGAAACAAAATATTTTCTTAAACTCATTTCGTCCGATAAAAAACAGCATATTCGTATCTAACACGTCCGAGATTATTCAATTATTCTGAAAAAAAAAAATTAATGCGGAGTAAATTTTAAAGGATTAGAGCATGAGGGGACCATATTCTTTCCAAGATCTTTCAAAGTTTTAAACCTCGATTAACTTAAGATTATCTATGGACTTATTCAGATTTCTTTAATTGAACTCTTCTTCTGAAAGTTGACAACTTAAAAAGGTTCAGCACAGACATTGAAGTTGAGTTTAAGCTATTAGTAAGTAAAATGAGTTTTTTATTTTAGCGGCCCACCCATACTCAAATTTTTTGTCGAACTGTGCATCAAACAAGAATTTCATTTGCCCACCAACGAGTACAAACATTTCTTTTGGGCTATATGGAAATTTTTGACTGATTCAGAACTTTTTCGATTTGATTCTTATAGTTGACAGCTTAAGCTTCAATTTAAGCCTAATTAGAGACTTCTAGCACATCAGCATAATTCTCTACACGTGATCAATAAAGGTCAAAAACAGGGTTTTTTGGGACTTTGAGGCCATTTTGCTCAAAACCTCGACGTGATGGGCACTTTTGGAGGTCATATTCGTGTTCAGCGATGAAAATCCCATAAGAATATCATTGTCTGGTCTTTGATGCAGAGAAAAAGTTACTTTTTGTCGACCAGTGTAATCATAAAAGATTCCTAAGTTTATATAAATAGAACATGCAGCAGGCAATATATTAGGTTGTGAAATATCTTCCTTCCGCTTGTATTTTGAATTGCGCGCTACAGAGCTCGTATCTGGCAATACTATACATTTATGCTCTTGACATAACCGACAAAACGACGACATGCATGATTACTTTGGATATTGCGTTCAACAGTTGTAGACGTGTAAACATGGAGTTCACTCGCGCTATTTAAAAGTTTTCCTTCGTTAAAGGCAAATCCGGTAGAGAAACGTTCCGTGAGATTAATGTGTTTTGGGGGATGGTACTCTATTATTTCGAACTGCGAATGTTTTCGACGATTCAGGGCGAGTGAAAACGACACCTTGGATAAGCGGGCCGGCGGAAAACCTGTGACGACGAATACCGATCAAATCATGGAAAACATCTAGTTAGACCGGCATGGGGCATCTCGTGACATCGCCCAGGAGATGGGAGTTAGTCACCAAACCATTTTAAACCATCTGCAGAATGTTGGATACACAAAAAAGCTTGATGTTTGTGGTGCCGCAAGATTTGACGCAAAAAAACCTTCTGAACCGCTTGTGATATGCTGTTGAAACGGAATGAAGTCGACCCATTTTCGAAGCTGATGGTAACTGGCGACGAAAAATGGATCACATACGACAATATCATGCGAAAACGGTCGTGGTCGAAGGCCGGTGAATCGTCCCAAAAAGTGGCCATGCCAGGATTGCCGGCCAGGAAGGTTTTGCTGTTTGTTTGGTGGGATTGGAAGGGAATCATCCACTATGAGCTGCTTCCATATGGCCAGACGCTTAATTCTATCATCTACTGCGAACAACTGGACCGCTTGAGGCAGGCGATCGATCAGAAGCGTCCAGAATTGGCCAACAGAAAGGGTGAGGTGTTCCACCAGGACAATGCCAGACCACACACTTCGTTGATGACTCGTCGGAAGCTACGAGAGCTCGGATGGGAGGTTGTATCGCATCCACCATATAGGCCGGACATAGCGTCAAGTGATTACCACCAGTTCCTGTCCATGGCGAACGCCCTTGGTGGTGTAAAGTTGAACTCAAAATAGAGGCTTGTGAAAATTGGCTATCCGAGTTCTCGCAAATAAGGAGTGAGGCTTCTACGAGGGGGGTATTAAGAAGTTGCCGTCTAGATGGAAACAAATTATCGACGGAACGTCGCATATTTGATCTAAATCCGATCACTGAAACACTTTTTATAAAGCATTGAATCAAAAAAGCGGAAAAGTGATATTTGTTTTGACACTAGTTGTTTTCTAAAGTAGAATAACACTATTGAAGTATCTCAGGAAGAAACTTTCGATCGTAAAGCAAAATTGTTCGAATAATTTATTATTTTTAAAAGTACTCTGTCCATATATAACGCTTCTTCACGGCATTAGGTACTGTTACTTACAGTTATATTGTGCGTGCTGTTGCTTTAACAAAAGCAAGTAAAGCAAATAACTTTAATGTGGTCAAAAACAATTTTCCAACCATAATTTATTATGGCAAGCGTTGACCCTTTTCCACGTGCAAATACATAAAATGAAATCAAAAGCACATTTTCGTGATTTACACACAAACACCTGAGGGCGCCATTACTGTCCCCAAAAACATTAATGGGGACGACAGTTAAAAAAGTAGGACTAAAGTATGTATGGCGGAAAGTAAAAAAAAAAGTACCATAAAATTTGGTTGGTAATAAAATATTTTGCTTTAAGAATGTGCGTATATAATATTTATACATATATATATATATATATATATACATATATATATATATTTATACATATATATAGTACTTATATACATATATCTATGTGTCTACTTGAAATTTATTAACATTAGTTGCTTATTTTGTGCTCTGTGCTTAATTCCCCTTTTTCATTGCACCATTTTTTTTTTTTATTTTTAATCCACTCAACGCTCACAACAATAACAATAACAATAATAATAGCAAATAAATAATAAATACCAATTACCCATTGCAGCTGTGTTGCCGATAACTCACTCGGACGCTCGCGCAAGTACATGGAGCTGTCTGGACGCCCAGGCCCAGCTGAATTCTACTCACCGAAATGGGGTCGCTCATCGGACAGCTACAATCTGACATGGAAAATAGATAGCTATCCACCGCTGCAGGAGGTGCGTCTGCTCTACCGGCGTGTATTGGTGAGTGTATTCAATGTGATATAGTTGTTGTATTTGTATATGGCATAAACGAAAACTAGCTAAAAAACGTATACATAAAAAGGATGCAAATAAAGGGTAAAAAAGAAAAACAAAATGAACCTAGCAAATGAAAGTAAACAAACGCGAAATGGTTGGCATAGAAAAGTGCAACTAAAGTGAAATTGTTGCAATATTTGCAAGTATGTGTGTGTGTGTATGAGTGTAAATTTGTACAACAAATAAATAAATGAATAAATTCTGTGCAAAGATAAAGCAGAGCGGTGAGCACACACACCCATTTAAAGCGGGTAACTGTAAATTGCAAATATTGTAGCTGCAATTCACCAACAACAAAAAAAAAACAAAAGTATTGACAGCGACGCCGTTGACCCATTTATTTCTCAATATTTTATTGGTTCGGTTATAAAAAAGTAAAAAAAAAACAAAAACAAACCACGTTCGAGTAAAAGCGAAAACACACAGTTATATTGGCAAATCGAAAAATGCCGAACATTTGAAATATATTTCTAGTTTCGCGATTTTTATTTCATGTCGTTTTCCTTTTGTGACTATTTCTTATGTAATTTGTACCGTCATGCTTTTGTTAAAGCAAATATTGCTCTTAACCACAGTACAGTTATTTTTCGATTTCATTTTTATGGCAGAGCTTAGTTTCACCTCGTTGCAATGCCAGCACGGCGCTGAAATGCATACGTGTGTGTGTATGTGTGCCTGTGTGTCGTTCTCCTAACCATAAGCTGGTTTTGAGTGTTTATTTATTATGCAGATTTATGGTAGTAATTAAGTGGGTTACGATGTTTGTTTAACAAATTGTGGACTTTTTTTACATAAAAATAATAATAAATGCATAAAGAATAATGTCATTGCAATTGTGGGTCGTTAAAATATGTATTGAAATAGGAATTGTTTGTTTACTGATCGCCTGGGTAGAGAGTAACTGTACCAATTTTCAGTGTGTGATTTTAGAAAAGATCTAATTGTGATTTTTGGAGAACTAAATTGGCAGGAAATAATACAAAATATCAAAATATTCGACACATTTTTCATTTAGCTTTTTTTTTTGAAAAAAAAAGGAGTTGCCACCTGTCACAAAAATTTTAAATGGCTCAAATATTATAAAATATATGCCAGACATAAAAATATTTGGGGAAATTTTTATTCAAATTCTTTTTTTTTTTTTGAAAAAGCTTTATTAGCTATCGAAAAAAGTGAAACTGAACTAAAAATAAAAAAAGTGTTTTTAGATTTTAAGTGCTTAAGTTATAACTAGTTACAATAGGAAGAAGAAAGAGTATGATAAAATAAGTTATGTAAATCGTCAATCAAGCTTTCTCATTTCTAAAAAACCTAATGTCCTTGCTTATAGCATTTTCGCACAGCCAAATTAATTTAATACAATTATAATTGAAACAAGTAAGGAAAGGCTAAGTTCGGGTGTAACCGAACATTTTATACTCGCGCAATTTATTGAAGAAATTTTATTAAGATAACGCACAAATTTACCCATAAATTCGGCATAAAGTTTAATAGAATAACGAAAATTGTCATATATAGATATGAGGACTGAGGTAATTCCTGAACCGATTTCATTCATTTTCACCAGCAAGGTGCACTATATCCAATACTATACGCTCACTTAATTTTACTAAAATATATCACATATTAACCAATACATATATGCGTAATAAAGCCCAACGAATTTTCGAAAAACCTTTAATTAGGTATATGGGAGCTAGGGGATGATATTTTTGAAAAACCTTTAATTATGTATATGGGAGCTAGGAGATGTTGTGACCCGATTTTAATAATTTTTGGAACAGAGACACACTATTGGAAGAAAACAATTTCCTCTGAATTCCATTAAATTAGCTGAGAGATTTACCCATATTTTCGGTTAAAATTTAACCTTAGGCGTTGAGTTCAACATAACTTGAAAAGTTATAGACCGTTTTCGACAATTTTTTCACAAGTGATGCCACTGATCATATACTGTATTTGTAAAGTGTATTGTAAAGTTTTATTTCGCTATCATCATTGGTTCCGAATGTATATATTATAAAGTGAAGGATTCAGATAGAATTCAAAATTGAGTTATGAAGAAAGTAGTCGTGGTTGTGAACAGATTTCATCCATTTTCCACACATGTCATGAGGGTGTCAATAAAATATTATATACCGAATTTCATTGAAATCTGTCGAGTAGTTCCTGAGATATGGTTTTTGACCCATAAGTGGGCGATGTCACGCCCATTTTCCATTTTGTAAAAAGATCTGAGTGCAGCTTCTTTCTGCTATCATTTCTGTGGAATTTTGTGATTCTGACGTTTCTCGTTAGTAAGTTAACGCACTTTTAGTCATTTTCAACCAAACCTTTGTATGGGAGGTGGGCGTGGTTATTATCCGATTTCTTTCATTTTTGGACTGTATAAGGAAACGGCTAAAAGAAACGACTGCAGAAAGTTTGGTTTATATAGCTTTATTGGTTTGCAAGATATATACAAAAAGCATATTTGGGGGCGGGGTCACGCCCAAATTTTCAAAAAATTATTAGTTATAGCTCTTTATGTGTTTTTGGTTATCACCATTTTGTGGGCGTGGCAGTGGTCCGATTCCGTCCATCTTCGAACTTAACCTTCTTATGGTGCCAAGGAACACGTGTTCCAAGTTTCATTAAGATATCCCAATTTTTACTCAAGTTACAGCTTGCACGGACGGACAGACGGACAGACGGACGGACGGACAGACGGACGGACGGACAGACGGACGGACAGACAGACATCCGGATTTGAACTTTACTCGTCACCCTGATCACTTTGTTATATATGACTCTATATCTAACCGTTTAGTTTTAGGACTTGCAAACAACCGTTATGTGGACAAAACTATAATACTCTCTTTAGCAATTCTTGTTGCGAGAGTATATAAACAAATTTTTGACCTTTGAACTGCGGGTTACTTGATTGTTATGCATTTTTGTGTTTGCTGTTGCTGTTATTTTATCAATAAACACTACCAAACTTCCAGCGTAGACGACAACCCGTGGAGCTGCATTCAAGTTTCAACTCGATTTGTATTCCATTAAAAATGAATGTAGTATAATAGGAATTTTTTTTGTATGGTAAATCGATCTAAATCAACTCTTTAATCGAGTAAAGACCCATTAATTGATCAATTAACTCCTGTGTGAGAATGCTATTATTTGATTAAAAATCAAGCTGAACATTTACTTTTTAATTAACATCACCAAAAATAAAATGGTTGGAAGAACGCTAGTAAAAGTTAGAGCAAGCATATTTTCATCTACAAATTATTTTCATTAATTTTCACACAGCTAAATTAATCAATCAATCGATAACCGATCAGCTGGTATAAATTTTTGTTTTTGCTTTTCATTAGAAGTTGGTAAGTTTTATCAGCTTATGGCTATTTTTTAGCTACCGTCGTGTAGCGTGAACAACAACTCACAGACAATGAACGTATATATTATTACAAATGCGGTCTTTGTCGCGGAGTTGCATTTCATTTTCAAGTCGATTAAAATTAAATTAAAAATTAAAGTAAATTTTTATTATTTTTGTTTGGTAAATCGTTCTTAATCAGCGTTTTAATCGAGGCCGATTAATTGTTCAATTAGCTCCTGTTTGAAAAGGCTATACAAATCGTTCATTACACTCTAAACTATTAATTTCTCCAAACTTCTTATCTTATTCCTTGAATTCTCTTTACACTTATCCCCAAAGTGGATGCTTGATATGAAACTGAATCGTATTCAACAGTCTCATTATATAGTCAATTCACACTGACAATAATTGGAAAGCTTTGAAAATGCTCTTATCAAGTTGCTCGAAGATTCATTCGCTGTAACGAGCCCGAGTAGTTAGTTACTCAAGCTTTGAGAACAAATATAAAAGAAATCTCATTAATTAAGCATAATTAAGCTCTAATGAAGTAATTTGCAATGTATAGCATTCTTTTCTTTACCGTAATTGCATAATTTTTGAATTCAATTATATTTTACTAAGTACCGGTAACAATTAGTGTCAGATTTATGCAGAGTAACTTTGACATCTTCGAAGTAATGTCATTAAAAGTAATATTTCACTTAATTGCATTGCATTAAAATCATTAATGAAGTCCCATTAAAATCGCAAAGATTAAAAAGAAAAATAAAATTTTTTTTTTAAATGTCCAACGTTATAAAGCAGGCGATGAGCCGTTAGATTTTGCATAAACCAATGAAGTCGAAGATTTCAAGTGACTTACTCATTACTAAAACCACGTTAATTGAGAGAAATGCATTGATTGCTTACATTATTATTATTTGAAGTAATATCTAACGCCACAAACCAATGAGCAGAAAGTCAAGCAGCAAGTAGATGCTGATGAAGAATTTACTTATTTGGCAAAGCAAAGTGATGGCTATTAACGAGCCACTCACTCACTTGCAGGGTGATGGATTTGTCTATAACTCTATCAATGAGGTGTTAAGGCAAATTTTAATAACTGTATTAATATGTATGTATATTTGTATGTGTTTTTCCAATTACATTGCAACTCTTTTATGATTTTCCAATTAAGAACATACATACAAATATACAAGCGAGTATATGGGTTTCTAGTGATATGTGTGCTGCCACAGTTTTTAAAAAGAAAATCCCATTAATTTCTTTTACATTTTGTTATTAATTTTCATATTGCCGTGCACAAAAACAACAACAGAAAAAGCACCGTTGGCACAAATATGATACATATGCTTTTCATATATTTTTTTACATTTAATAATTAAGTGCAATTTTCACCGTTATACGCACATACAGGTGATTCTTTCACACACACACACACACAGGCACTCAAACAACGAACGCTCGCAGCTTTTGCCGATTGCATAAATCTCTTTTTTTTGTTGCAACAGCGTTGAGATATTGCTGGCACAAAATCGCTTACACTCGCGTGTAATTTGTTTGTGTGGGTGTGTTTGCTTGCGTTGGTTTACATTTAAGCTTACAGGCGCTGTTTTAATACAATTTTAATCACATACTTCATTAATGCTCGACAATTATTCAGGGCAGCATGTGTGTGTGTTTTTTTTTCATCGTTGACAGCTGCCTGCGGACTTTACGCGCCAGCGAACAAAATAAAAAATATTTAATAAAATATTTCCCACTACTGTAATATTAATTATTATATATTTTTTTCAATAATCGTGCCAACAAATTACTTTTAAGGTCGTCGGTAATACAAATAAATCGAGTGGTGTTTACTTTTTGGAAACTTAATTTGTTGCGGTTTTTTTTTCGAAAGTAAAATTAATAGTATAATAGGCTCATTAAAGACTGAAATTAAAGCAGTTGCTACTTCAAAGCGTCACGAGATGATCAATATAATGTTTTTATTTCATAGAAGTCGGCTCTCAAGAACACAAGAAGTTGTAAAGTCATAAGAATACAAAGTACCCCCATATTTCCTTAAATATCTACTCTAGCAAGTGCTTGAACGCCAACGCTAACAAATTGTCGAATTATAGTCCCCTGGACTGCGAAAGAGGATCATTAAATAGTCTAAGAACAACTTGATTAGTTTACTAAAGAAAAACTATTCATTGATTGTATGCAATATAGAAGCTCTCATAAGCTTCATAACCTCCAAGCCTACAACACTATTCAAAACAATTCGTTTATAGTTGAAATACATTAAATAAATAATAAAAATTAGTAAGAATTTTCATTCCATAATGTTGAGACCATAAATTCTCGGATACATTGTAATACCAATACCACAGATCTATCAGAAATGCGAAAGAAATCTCATAACATCTCAATTCTTAAAAAAAAGTTTTACTTTATCTCATCTTTCATCCATAATTTCTTCGAAATACTATTAAAAGCAAGAGCTCGAAAAGTAGATACCACCCGAAGAGCTAAAACAATTTAAGAAAGTCTGAACTCCTAGTAGTACCTTCCTAAGATTTCACTAGGAAGCAAGACGAATGGCTCCGGTTATAGAGAAGATCTCTAAGTGATATCAAAAATATCAAATGAGTTTTAGCCTTAAAACACAAAACGTAATAACTCTTCCCATAGCGGAGAGCTTTTATGAATATTAGAGCTTTCTAGTCGTGGTGATTTAAACTAAATATAAGTCCACACTTTGTACAAGTTTTTTGAAAAAAAGTTTCTCCCTGAGATTTTTGAAGTATTGCGTGATAGAAACAGAATTGCTATAAAAAGCTTTAAAAGCTCTGAAAGTTTTATTCGAACGCTCTGCTCTGAAAATATCCATTGCGTTATACAATTTTTATAGCAGTGAAATATATAAAAGCCTCTTCTGGATCTTCACTGAAACGTCCGTATTAGCACCGACTTTCAAGTTATGGAGTACTAGGTCCAAATTACATTAGACATTAGAGATTTATCACATAAGTTAATAGACTAACTAATAGACGTTTGAAGTAAGTTTGAGCTCCATTCGATAAGACTTAGTCGTCCTCAATCAGATTTTTTAAGGACAACCCAAATGTGTCTGAATTTATAATCAAATATATGCCAACCACCTTCTAGAGATAATAAATTAAATATTACTCTGATCCACACACTCTCAAAAATATATAATGATTTCACATTTTATTGCGTCTCTTTGCAGATGAATGACACATTCCAGCAACCAGGAAGATGGCATGACTTTATACTGACACCTGAACATCGTCCCGCATCGGAGCCACTTACACACATCATGTCGTATACCATAAAGAATCTACATCCTGGCGCTTACTACGAAGCGATAGTGCAGGCGAAAAATAGCTACGGTTGGAATGAGGTGAGTACACATACATACAAAAATAGATTTATAGGAAATAAATAATTGTATATGCAGTAAAGAGTAGAGTACTTGTACTCAGCTGCTGTAGACAACACATACTCCTTCAGAGTAGTCAGAGATATCGCCTTGCGTGGGTTGCCGGTCCGCACCGCAGCTGCTAACAAAGCATAAATTTTATTTACGCACATCGTAAACTTCACTCAAACACTTTATCTCAATCTGGCGACTTGCGCCAGCACGCACCGCCTTCGACTCGTGGCGCTACAAATCTCAGCTTCCACCATGTCACACAGCATCACATAGCAATGACAAGGGTATTGCGCACCGCTTTCCCTGGGCTTGCGCTGTATATTCTCGGCATACTTCACTTACTTTTCTTACAGTAGCGATTAATTATTTCAGTCTTACTCACACGCATGGTCCATTTGCTTCATTACTGTTTCGTTTGTGATTGCAGGTCAGCGATATCTTTCAATTTATCGTCGCCAGCAATACAATGGACATACCGCCGGAGGACGCCGAAGTGGTGGCCAGCTCCAAGTCGCGCAGCAATTCCGCCGCCACGGGCAGCACGCAATTGCCAACGCTAACGCATAGACACACCATGGCATGGTGTGCGCTCTTCGCCATCGCGGCGAGTTGCCTGCTGCAACGCCGGCATCAGCGACAAATTTGCCTCAACGTGGGATAAGCGAGCGAAACGAACAGGCGCGCGTCTTAATGCAGCAGCTACGAAGGCGGCAAATTAATTTAACGTAAGAAATGTAATTCGATGCTTTTGTTGATTATTTATTTTCAATTTAAGTGATAAGCCAAGGGTCAAGTAAAAAAAAATGCGAGAGCAAAAAATATACCAAAATCGTGGAAAATGTAGATTAAGATAAAGTAAGAAAACAAATTTACTGCGATAAGCAGAAAAACCGCAACATGATTGAAAGTATCAGCATCAGAAAAAGTATTGAATTTAAAAACGCAATTACAGTATCCTTTGCGTATCAAATCTCTACTTAATTTGCTTTATAATTAATTTTGTATTAAATAACAAGCAAGTCGGCGAATGGTGAGAAAAACAGCAGCGGTAAAACAAGTGAGTTGAAATTTAACGAAGAGAGCAGAAAATTTATGGGCTAACGGGTTTTAGCATTTCTTTAATATTCAATTTTTAACTAGTCTAGATACATAAAATTAACTATTGCCTAATTTAAATGCGCATGTAAATTAATTGAAGTCTCATTAAAGACCTTACAGACAGCAGCTTTGTTGAGCCAATTAGAAATTAACGTATTATAGCTTTTTTAGACAGGAGCTAATTGATCAATTAACCGGCCTCTGCTCGATTAAAACGCTTATTAAGATCGATTTACCATACAAAATAAAATCTACATTTATTTTTAATTGAATTTTAATCGACTTGAAAATCAAATGCAACTCTGCGACAAAGACGTACGATATACGTTCTTTGTCTGCGATTGGCTGAATTTTTTGATAAAAAAAGCTACGGTAGATGTCGCTGCTAAAAATATTAATCAGCTGATGAAACTTACCAACTTCTTATGAAAAGCAAAAACAAAAATGTATAACAGCTGATCGGTTATCGAGTAGCCGGCAGTATAAAAGGCAAAAAAGGGTTTCTCAATAAAAATTTTAATTGATCAATTAATTTGGCTGTCTAAAAACGCTATTATTTTAGACAATTTGTTAATTGACTTAATTAGGCTGAATAGCTAAAACGCCTTTAAACCATAAGCACATTGTCGCAGAAGCAGTTTTTTTTAAAACCCCTCTAGCTAGACTCCTTTTAAACTCCTTCGCCAAACATATTTTAAATGTCAAACCGAATGTATTCTCTTTAATATGGAGCCTTAATTGCCAAATAAGCATATTCCAGTAATTTAACACTTAAATCTAATATACATAATTACAACTACCATATTTGGCAATGAAATTGTAAGCTCTCAAGATATACTCCGAAAACTATGTAATAAAGATGGATATACTTCTCTTCAAGAGCCGCTTTAATTGATAACTTAGTTAATTACCAAACAAGAATATTTCAGCAATTTAAGGCTTATTGATGACCAATTAACTAATTGACAATATGTATCCAACTTAAATACAACTCTGTGGCGTCTGCCTAGTTGAATAAAATGAAATGTTTATTCAATGCCACAGAATAATTTTCTTTGTCGGTAAGACACACTTTCAAAGTATTCTTACAGGTTTGGAGAACAACTTTCTAAGACTAAAATTTGTAAACCTACACCTCAGTCACTTTTAGTAAACCGATATACATCATATTCAGTGAAGAGATCATTTAAAAGAATCCCTGTAAAATTCTGGCCTTACTTTTTGGTCTTCCAATGTCATATTTAATTATTTTTAGTACCGAGTGGCCAACAAAAGAGTGTCTCACACTACCAAACCTGGTATTTTCCATACAACCTGAGAAAAAAATTCTTTATCTTTTTAGGGGATAGTCTCACTAGCTGACTATGTGTGAATATACAAAAAACAAACAAGAAAAAGCATTTGAAAACCTTGTTTGAGAAGGAAGACTGTGTGAGGAATGAAAATGCTTACAGTTACAGATTTCGCACAAAGATTGAACGATTTGATAGCTGTTTCAAGAGCACGAATGCTGCAGCATGGCGAGACTGGAAAGTTTTCAATGCAAAATCTACTTATCTAAATTGGAGTTTATGTCTTTAATAAGAATTTTTCTCTCTCAAAATTTGTACTTGGGGTCTACAACAGAAAAACCCGCAACGAGACCAAACTTGTGCTTACAATATCACCGAATTCAACCTTGCAAAACTAATTGTACGCCAATTTGAGTTTGTTCTGTCTTAAGTTCATTTTTATAACATACGATAACACATTTCTTAATGCTTAATTAAGTCAATTACTAAATTGTCTACACTATTGCGCATAGCACAATATTGCTAATTGACTCAATTAAGCCATTGTCTGCAGCCCCAATAAGTATGCAACATAAATTGTAAATACAGAGTGTTGATTTCAGTAAAAAAAAAAAACAAAAACAGAAAATTAGTTAGTAGAAACTTGTAAATAAATTAAATTTTAAAATAAAGCATATTTCATAGAGCTAAGAACACAGAGATTATTCAAATAGAATTGGGAATTTCAATTTTCGCACACATGCACACGACTTTTTACGATTAAAAGAACACCATTTACATATACATATAAGTATATATATAAATATATATATTAATATTAGTGAGATGAAATTGAAATGCTCGTCACACACACAAGCACACATATATGCAGTTGTATGGTTGTATGTGTGTGTGTAGAGTTAGATAAAAAGCATACCACCAGCAAATGAAAATAAAGTTTTATTGATATGAAAGTAGCAAATGGGAGTATTTTCCGCTTGTAAACGCAAATTTAATGAACTTTGAAATAGTTTTTACTCTCAAAGTTAGTAATTTATTTGAATAAACACTGTAAATAGCATTTTAAGTCACAGCAACAAAAACAAAAACCAAAAAAAAAAATAGTTTTATAAAAAATATATTTAAAAAAACTTAAATGAAAATAATAAATATTATATTTATTTATGTATGTATGTAGTAACGTAACGGCGATGGCACATTTGAGGTCATTCAAAGCTCATAATTATTAATGTATTATTGTATATTTGCGGCTAGTTTGTAAGTAATTAACACACACATGCATACATACATACAAAATAAATGGTAAATTTGTAATTGTAAGCAAACACCACGCAGACAAAAACCAAAAAAGCAAGGAAAAAACCGTGAAAATGGCAAATAACTAAATGTGAATTTCGACGCATACTTATAGACAACAACAAAAAAAAAAACAAAAGCAAAGCTTAGTGTGAAACAAAAAGCGTTATATTAAATAAAATCAAGTGAAAATTGCAACTGTGGTGTGTGTTTTTGCTTGGGCACATGAAAACGCCGACTAATTTAATGTGCGAAAATAGAAAAAATCATTTCACTTTGATTAAAATGCACTTTAGAAATTTTTCAAAAACATTTGCATTGATTAAGTGCATAAAAAAGAACAACACAAACAATTTATAAAAATTGAAATCGTAATAAATGCAGCTTAGATTAGTGAATATAGAAATAGACAAAGCAAAGAAACCAAAGATGAAATGAAAAAATTATAAAAAAACTAAAATTAAAATAAATAATTAAACATAGACAAATTTGTATAAAAAAACTAATCATAAAGGTAAGCACATGCGTCGAAAAATGGTAATTAAGGTAATTAATGCCGCAATGAACAAAAATAAAGCTGCAATTAGTTGACGTTATTGTTGATTAAAAAATAAATATATTTTAAATATTCAAATAATTTGAATTGAACAATTTTCATTTACTTTTTCATTTTTTAACAACTGTACTGATAAATCATTTTACTGAATAATAATACTGAATAATAAATTTTAATTAATTGCTAAATAATTTAATTAAATTAATTAAATTAAATTAAATTAAATTAAAATAAAATAAAATAGAATAAATAAAATAAAATAAAATAAATTAAAAATAAAATAAAATAAAATAAAATAAAATAAGATAAAATAAAATAAAATAAAATAAAATAAAATAAAATAAAATAAAATAAAATAAAATAAAATAAAATAAAATAAAATAAAATAAAATAAAATAAAAATAAAATAAAATAAAATAAAATAAAATAACATAAAATAAAATAAATTAAATTAAATTAAATTAAATTAAATTAAATTAAAATTAAATTAAATAAAAATAAAAAAAATAAAATAAAAATAAAATACATAAAATAAAATAAAATATAATAAAATAAAATTAAATTAAATAAAATAAAAAATGAAATAAAATTAAATTAAATAAAGTAAAGTAATATAAAATAAAAATAGAATGAAATAAAATAAAATAAAATAAAGTAAAGTAAAGTAAAGTAAAGTAAAAAAATAAAATAAAATAAAATAAAATAAATAAAATAAAATAAAATAAAATAAAATAAAATAAAATAAAAATAAAATAAAATAAAATAAAATAAAATAAAATAAAATAAAATAAAATAAAATAAAATAAAATAAAATAAAATAAATAAAAATAAAATAAAATAAAATAAAATAAAATAAAATTAAATTAAATTAAATTAAATTAAATTAAATTAAATTAGATTAAATTAAATTAAATTAAATTAAATAAAATTAAATAAAATAAAATAAAATAAAATTAAATTAAATTAAATTAAATTAAATTAAATTAAATTAAATTAATTTAAATTAAAGTAAATTAAATTAAATTGAATTAAAAGAAATGACAAGAGAAGAAATGAAATGAAATGAAATGAAATGAAATGAAATGAAATGAAATGAAATGAAATTAAAAAATAAAATTAAATTAAATTAAATTAAATTAAATTAAATTAAATTAAATTAAATTAAATTAAATTAAATAAAATAATATAAATATAAAAAATATATATAAAATTAATTTAAAAATCTAATTAAATAAAATACAATAAATATTAATTATAAAAAAATTGGAAAATTCGTTTAAATTAAATGAAAAGTAAATAAAAAATTAAAACATGTTAAATGAAATAAAATTTAATAATATTAAATAAAAGTAATACATTTCTTTTTCGCGGGAGAGGAGGTAGTAAATGCCTTCCGTATCATCAAAACTGTCCTGGGCTAATGGCCCAAAGGGAATCGTCGCATATTGAAGCTAATTAAAAATCAAGAAAGATACATGCAACAATAATAAATTAAAAATTTAAATAAATACAAAATTTACTAAAAGCGACAAAATAAAAATAATATGATATAAAATAATAAAAAATAAATAAATAAAACAAAAAGAAAATTAACTAAAATTTATATTATTAACGCATCAAAAACATTGTCACATTGATTTCCATTTTCTTACATAAATATGTATTATTATTTTTGATTAACAAATGTTTCTAATTTGAATTTTAAACATTTCAATTAACGCACTAGCAATTAAATTATAACTTGAAATGAATAACTGTAAATACAATTTATTTAAATTAACACGACACAAATTTTGCAGCAGAAAAGTATACAACTTCGCCCCTCTTTATACACTGAGACCCCACCCAATAACTGCCGAGTACTAACACACACACACGCGGTAAAATGTAATTACATTGACATTTGCATAATTACATATACATATGGCGCATAATTACTGTATTTTATAAGTAAATAAAATATGGCAAAATTATATATTATATAGAGTATTATAAAAAATATGTATGTATATAAATATGTGTGCGTATGAAATACATATTCCCGTCTGTGACGCTACAAGCTGCGCCAGCAACAAATCAAGCAAACAAATTTGTTGTCTTCGCCAACTTATACTACATATTGCAGCACATACAAAATTACATACATACATATAGAAATGATTGATTAAATGTAATGAAAAGAAAATTTAATTAATTAATAAATAAGTATAAAATGAAGCGAGTAAAGTAATTACATTTAAATATTAAAATTATTGCGTTATTATTATAATTAATACTATTATGACATAAATATGTATGTGTATGTGTAAGTAAGCATCATTACGGATAAAAATAAAAAAAAAAACTTAAGCTATATACTATATACAGTATATATCTATCTATATATATATAAATGCATATGTATGTATAAATGATGAATAAATACATGAATAAAAGAACACATTAGATGTAAACAAAATGAAGCGCTTTTATTATTTGATGCTCGAATCCATCTGGTAATTAATCATTTGGTGAGTGAATTAACAGCTTGTAAAATTGAAAGCATTTCTCGTACATCAACAGTAAAGCAGAAGTCGAAAAATAGTTTAATGTATAATTTTGTCGGCCATAGATAGATAGGTACTGGAAGATTTTCGAATACACAGATGCTATGAAGGGTGTTACTTTCGTGACATTGAACTTTTATTTCAAATAAAGTACAGAAATTAGAAGAATTGAAGAACTGAATTAAAAAGTAAAAAACGATTTTTCTGAAAGCTAAAAGAGCATGGAAAGCCCCTTCAGATTTGTTCGCACTTTATAAACTTACGATGATTTTTCATATTTACGTACTTTTTAAGAAATAAATTCGTCTCATTTGTCACACATAACCGAATTACTGATCTTATTATTGCCTTTACACTGCAATTTCTCAAAGCACGCCCATTTTCCATTTTGTAAAAAAATATGAGTGCAGCTTCCATCTGCCATTTCTTATGTAAAATTTAGTTTTTCTGACGTTTTTCGTTAGTGAGTTAACTCACTTTTAGTAATTTTCAAAATAACCTTTGATTTGTCGATTTCTTTCATTTTTGGACTATATAAGGAAAAGGCTAAAAGAAACGACTGCAAAAAGTTTTGAGGGCGGGACCACGCCCACTTAAAAAAATTACATCCTCCCTAATGCGATCCTTTGTACCAAATTTTACTTTCATAAAAAACTTTTGTACCAGTTTCAAATCATGCGAGATAGAAACTTCGTCTAGTTTTTCTCTCATCAAGAACAAGTTCTCTAGTTCTCTTGTAAGACCCTTGCTTAGAATAGTAATTTCTTCTTTCATTCCGTCTTACATACGCAGTGAAATACAAAACCAACTGAATACTTTTGTTGGTTGGTGTTTAAGGTACCGTTACCAATATAAACCAAAATAAATCGTTTGGGATCGGATGGGCGCCAATGGAAATGGATAGGCATGGGTGCGAAATTACAGGCACACCACGCATAGGCCTATGCTGGAGGTTGAAAGAGGCCCATTATGGTATGGAGATGCCTGACGACCAATGGTTGGCGAGAATTGAAGAACGAATGACGGCAGAGTCTTATATTGAGATTCTACGCAGTCATTTGGCACTGTAGATGACTGAAAATAGATCAGACATTGTCATCCAACTGGACAATGATCCGAAACCCACGGCAACGGCAACTCCAAAATGTCTCCAGGACAATAACACTAGCACGCTATATTCTTCTTAACTGGCGTAGAAACCGCTTACGCGGTTATAGCCGAGTCCACAACAGTGCGCCACGCATCTCTCCTTTTGGCGTTTTGGCGCCAATTGGTAATACCAAGTGAAGACAGGTCCTTCTCCACCTGGTCTTTCCACCGGAGTGGAGGCCTCCCTCTTCCTCGGCTTCCACCAGCGGGTACTGCATCGAAAACTTTCAGAGCTGGGGCACTTTCATCCATTCGAATAACATGACCCAGCCAGCGTAGCCGCTGTCTTTTTATTCGCTGGACTATGTCTATGTCGTCGAACAACACATACAGCTCATCATTCCATCTTCTGCGGTATTCGCCGTTGCCAATGTTTAAGGGACCGTAAATCTTCCGCAAAACCTTTCTCTCGAAAACTCCTAGTGCCGTCTCATCGGATGTTGACATCGTCCACGCTTCTGCACCATAAAGTAGGACGGGAATGATGAGGGACTTGTAGAGTTTAGTTTTTGTTCGTCGAGAGAGGACTTTACTTTTCAATTGCCTACTCAGTCCATAGTAGCACCTGTTGGCAAGAGTGATTCTGCGTTGGATTTCAAGGCTGACATTATTATCGGTGTTAATGTTGGTTCCTAGGTATACGAAATTATCTACAACTTCAAAGTTATGACTGTCAACAGTGACGTGGGAGCCAAGACGCGAATGCGCTGACTGTTTGTTTGATGACAGGAGATATTTCGTCTTGTCCTCGTTCACCACCAGACCCATTCGCTTCGCTTCCTTATCCAGGCGGGAAAAAGCAGAACTAACGGCGCGGGTGTTGTTTCCAATGATATCGATATACGCTATATTGCCCTCCACTAAATCCTATAGAGCACATGTGATCCAAATCGGTCGCAGGCGAAATCGGCCCATTGAGCGAATTATGACCTAAGGTGCAGTAGATGTGTAATTCTTCTCTCACTCTTCGTCTAAGCCTAATCTACAGATGAAATGATCTGACTAACGATTCAGTTTTAGTAGTAAACCGTGCACTATTTTAAGCAAAATTTTTGTTCACTGAAAGAATACCGTTACTTTTTCTTTAAAAATTTTGAAAGTATTTCTCTTTAGTTGCTGAAATATAATTTAAAGATTTGTTGAACTATACTATTTGGTTTATTTCACACTTTATTACCTATCTTAATCAATTTATGACCTCCTCTTTCGTCCAACATTAATTAAAATAAATAATAGCTTGTGTTTTTTCGAATGTTTTTAGTGTGCCGAAATCAGCAGCTTGATTTTGAGCTTTTTTTCAAAACGTTGACGCGATAACACTTGAACAACCTTTTGATGAGTAGCAGAAAGTAATCTAGGAACATTTATACCTATAAATATGCTTAATTAAAAATTAAAACACAATTCTTAAGTTTTCACCACGAAACAATTCACGGCTTTATTTCGTGCACTTTTTACATACATAGTTGAAGCAAACACAGAACCAAACTCCTCACCACACCTCACGGCAGCGACCTAAGTCATCGGGTAGAAAACCGGGACGGCATGGAAAATCTATCATAGCTACTTCCATGAGCGGCACTATACCGCCTCTTCTAGAAAGGTTCTCATAATGTTGGCGCAGTGCATCCGCATCCAACTCAAAGCAGTGACCGGGTGAACCGGCCACCTTCTCCACATTCGGGCATTCAATGAATTTCACGCAATATTTAGTGCAAGGCCGCGGCGACACGTTGACGCCCTTCAATTTAGCTGCACACTTATAGCGTACAATACAGCTAGCATCGATATTCGGTATGTTGTTGTTGATATAGATGGGACGATAAGCTGGTGTGCTCGATTCCACAATATTAGTTGTTGTTGTTGCTGCTGCTGGTGTAGTAGTACGTCCGATATTGATGCGTAGTGCAGCAGCGGGTTTATATGTCACCAGCAGGCAGAGTAAAATGCCCAAGGTCAAGTGTAGCAGCGATAATCTACGCATGTTGCTAGTTGCTTGTGGTAGAGTTTGTTGTTATTATGTTCGATTTGAAAAAAAATTGAATTCAGTTTTTCAAAAACACTGCTTCACACACTATCTCGCTGATATTTCGTTTGCTACTGAAATTGTCGAAGCGACAAGTAGCTTCCGCAGCTGTAAGCTCAAGTTGTGCTCTAAGCACAGCGCGATAACCTTTGTCCGTTAGTTTGCGACGAGATTAGGCGCTGAATATTTGTGAGTGTATACGTTAAGAAGCTGGAAGACATATGGCAGACAATGATTTTATGGTATTAAAACAGAAAGATTTTTTTTAGAATGTAGCAATTAAGCTTTTATATTTTTAATTTAGATTGATTAAGCGGCATGATTATCCGCACAATAATAACAGTTTTGTTCAATCGAGAGAAATTGATCTCTAGATTTCTTATCTGCTCGTGTGTTCGTGACAACTTTAACTTGAGTTATAATTGAGATATGTTCATGAGACTTGGTACACCTATTCCCTAGCACAAATACGACCATTACGCCATAGACAAAAGTAGTATTACAACTCAGTCTCCATTTACGACGAGAAACTCTATTTTTATACAGGGTATCACGGAGAGAGATTGATTTTCATTGAATTGAAAAGTTACAACTTCATAAATTCTATAAATTTGGTTAGACGCCCTTCAATAACGACCACTTATCATATAACGGTATGTTTGAGACTACTAAACTGACTTTGCAATAACTTTCTTGACAATAATGCCTTGAATCATATTTGGTATATTACATTATCATGACGCTTTCTTAAGACAGTTTACACAGAGCAAATTTATTGGCATATCATTTGCCAATCTTTTAAAAATAAGAAGTTTATTCTGATGAAGAAATCATTGCGATTTGAACAGTAAGAAGAGAGAAGATGATGATGAGACTCCATCTTCCCGAAACTTTGCGTACAAAATGTCGTCCGCCGCTTATATGTCGGAGGATATAGCTTCGGCCTCCATCTTCATTTGTCGATTTCGCCACGCTGAATATCATCCAGTCGCTAGTCGGCACATCCGGATTTTGTCGTTGCGGCAGTCGCAGAGCGTGCTCCGGCTCTACCACTCTAGGTATGATAATCGCTTCCCCCTTCATTTTCTTCCCCCTTCATTTTCGCGTTTTCCCATAGGTTCGGAAGCGTTGTGACATTCATGCGGGTCATTCTATCATTTCAGGATTTTGACCACGCCAAGCCACACCGCTCCATAAAATGTTGGCATGGGTACAGTTGGATTGGCGTCCATCCTCGCGAATGGGGCTTCCAACAGCTTAATTTCCACTGCTTCCCGCTCCTGTGACATCTGCCCCAGTGGGTTGCTGCGGTCAATGAGCGTGACGATCAAATGTCGGTTCGCAACCTCACTGGCTGCCGCCGCTGCTTTGGATGTTGTCGGCTGGTCGTCCGCTGCCTCTTTTCAGCGATATCTGCTAAATACGATTTGCAAACGTTGGATCTGAGGCGCTGCACCAGTTGCGTGTTGCAAAATGAGCCCGGCCGTTTTAAACCTCCTCTCTGGCCCAAGCCAACCGTTTCACCTCCTCTTCCTTCAGGTTGGACTCGCCCTCGAGTCGGTTACATATTCCGACCGCAGCCTTATATCGCCCTATGGCATTCAATTCCTCCTTGCTTGGCCTCTTCCGGGGCCTTCTCTTGTTGCCAGAGTTGATACCCACGGTCGACTGCACAAGAGAGCGAAAGCTCTTTTTACTTTTCTGCGTTTAAACTAAAAGCGTTTTCTTGGTCCGAGTCTACCACCCCTAGTGTTTTAAACCTATCGCCAGGTACTTCTTTAGCAATGACCATTGCTGTCCCCATCCACCTCCTAATGGGGCTACATGTGAAACCGCCCACCATAAGGGAATGAAAGAGGGAGTCTGCCAGCCTTAGCTAGGTGACGCCTGTTATATTGCTATGACTTAGCCCTCAAGTAGCATTGCCCAGTCGACACCAGTATAGCTGAGAGGATTTCCCAGCTCATAACAAGCTCATGGTATATAAAAAAAATTATTAAAATAAAAATCAATTGTTTGATTTGCTTTGAAATCGTTGATCTGAGTTTTCGATTACTTGGAATAGCATTGGTTTTATTTGATCCGCATAAACGGGATTCTACTGTATATGAATAGAAAGGGCATGAGTCCTGATAACTAAAGATTTTTTTGTATCGGTTTACTGAATATTCTAGAACGACTTGTCCAACATGTTCCTTTGATATTTTAGATGCCGGCTGTCTACATCATCTTCGTTTTAATAAACTTTAGGTCCAAGATATGAATTTGTTTTCTTCCACTCTGCTCTATACAATAATAAGTGAAGCTCTAAGTAAACATAAATTTTTTCTCAGCATATTAAGGAACAGCCCCTATGAAGTGTCATACAGTAGAATAAGCGCCAACAACCGTTAACCATAAATAAAATTATTAATTTCAAACAATTGAATTTCTGCATCACTGCACCATTTCACTAACAATCCTTAAAAGCTGCTGCGCTTAAATAGAGTATACCCACCCCAGTTAACGTCGTGATTTTCATTTGTCCGGTACGATAAGCGAAACCGCATGCAGATTTTCATAAAAACGTGCCAATAAATAAACGAATGCATTTGGTATTTTGTGGTCAATATTGTGCGCGTAATTAACTGAATTTGATTAGCGAAACTATATTGGGTAACTGTAGTCCATCATTTCTACAAATTTGTACGCATGTGTGATAGTTTGGGTGCATAAAGCTGCGCATTAATTCAAAGCATTTACGGGGCGTATGCATATAATCAAATTATTTTGGCGTAACCACAGTAAATTGCCAACGAATAATCGCTAATTGTTGTTGGTTTTTTGTTTGTAGAGGCTTTGCAGACTCAAAAACCAAATGAGGTTCATATTGCGGATTCTGGATGCGAAAATTATTTGGAGTTCATCTGTGCTGGGTAGACTTTTGGAAAAAAAGTATTAAATCGTTCAGTAAATAATTTTCGATAAACTTTGATGTTTTAAGAATCCAGTCTGAACATACTATAATATATATCTAATGTTCAAGTGCAGAAATATTCTTATTCCAGAAGCCCAAAGTGCAGAAACACTTGGTAATCCAAAGTGGTGAATAAAGCGATCCACGATCTTTACCAGAAGTACTTTTACGGTCGAAGAAGAAGTATATTAACCAAGAAGTCCACATATAGCAAGTAAAACTTTATGAAGTAAGATCTGAAGACTTCTGCAGACGGATATTGAATAATTTGAAAGACAAACTGTAGTTTCATACTGGTAAATAAATTCCATTTACTTTCTAGTATTATATGTTTGATCTCCAAGCTTATTTCTACATTTTCATTCACAAACTCTCTTCATCGAAAAAAGTTTAATATTTAGAGTACGAACAATCCTAAACAGACTTTCCTAGTACCCTTGTACCCAAAAGAGTTACTGTGTAACCTGACTGATGCGCGGTGGTCATTACATATTAGTCCACTGGTTATTTCAAACTGCAATTTGTGTTAGTAAAAATAAAATTGAAATTAAATTTATGCACCCAACTCCATCATACCAGTTTATATGTAAATAATGCATGGGATTTTATAATTTTTGACCCAATACTCCTCTGCATAAATGGAATTAAAATTCAAAATAGATCAAATGTATATTTCGGCAAAAATCATATTTAGACAGTCATTCTGTTTAGTTGCCGTCAAATTATGCGTAATATATTGTTTATATCAATTTTATTAACATAATGTAATGCAAATGAGTTGATTACCAGCATATGCTCAAATGTGGCAGCACCGCGCCCAGAGCCATGCACGAGTACATAGTCCACAGCAACCGCAACGTGTGTAATTAAAAATTGTAGATTTTTAATAAATATGTAAATTAGGAAATGAGTTCGCGCATTGTGAACACATTTTAGTGACAGCCGTTGTAGGAGTGGAGCCTTGTTGTTGTATCACTGTCATTAAGTTGTCCATGGATTCATGGCATATTGTGGACAGCTAAATGTGGGACACTCCGTGTTGTGGTAAATTATTGGAAAGGGGAAACCTTCTCTTACATATACGAATACACAAAATTCTATCCGTCTATTCTATCCATATGGAAACAGAACATATTTTTAATTGTTGAAACTTTGAGGTTATGTTCTCTTGGAACATACATAGTCTAGATACTTCTAGCATTGTCAATCATCAAATTATGCTCAGGATAGTGCTTGACTTTAGCTATAACTTCAGACTCAGCGAGAAATCTTCTTTACTTGACGACAAAGTTCCCTTTTTTAAACGTAAGACAGGTCTTCTAAAAAAAGTTAATACTAAATAAGTCCACACTAAGTCCAATATACTAAAGACTTTACTAAACATTATTTTCATAAAGTTATCTGTTTTCAAGGGGTTGATAGAATACAACAATGAGCTTCAGATTGACTCGATTGTGGATAGAAAGCTAAGGAAAGGTCTTTTCGAAAATAATAGAAGAGTGTTAATTAAAAAGATTAAAAAACTGACTCGACTATAACATAAAAATATTTTGGGATCAACTTTCTATAAGAGGAAGTCAACCAATTTAAGCTACAGATTTCAGTTCAGATCGAGATACTTCTACTTCATATGAACTCTTTCTTTTCTATATTTGAATATGTAGAGACAATGAAGAACTAAAAAATATCTTCTCCACGAAGCAATCTCTTAGTTCCAGAACTATAATATGTCAAAAGTATTGTGAAAGCATCAAAAGTTTTCGAAAGCTTCTCAAAAGCTCTCAATATATAGAATCTCCAAAATCAGTGTGATATCACAAACTGACGTGCAATGAATATGTGTTTTGTTGCAAACAGGTGAGCGCCGTTATCAACTGCTTGTCAAATAAATTATATAAACACGCATACAATTGCATTCACATAGAGGTAGTACGTGCAATATACAACCATGAATGGGCTTGCACAATTTATATTTCACAAATTATTGGCTTTATTTTATTTTATTTATTTGAAATTTTGTTTCTTTTACACTTAATTTGCATTGAATTAATTCACAAATTTGTTTGCTTAATCTGGCTGGGTAATAAATTTGATATGCTGCAATAAATTTAATTCAGATACAATCATTAAACATTGTTAGTATAATTATATGAATAAATTACTTGCAAATTGAAGTTTATTTTTTATTTACGATTTCACTTTTTCAAAGTAGTTTGTATTCATATCATGAAAATAGGTTTTGATTGAGTTTATTTTATTTTTTGTATTCCCTAATTTAGTGCAGTGTAGTTATTTTTAAGATTTATTGATAAGTTTAATCGGTAAGTTATCCCGGTTTCCAAAGATAGATCGACGAATTTCGAATCAGAACTGATACGCTTCTTTTTGACGCCCTACTGGATAGTCTCTTAGTCTACATCACGTAAATATGAATTATTTACCGTATAACTTAATATACAGTTAGGTTAGGGTTAGGTTTCTTAAAAAAAGGGGAACCCACTTAGACTATCAAGAGCAGTCCTTTGTGATGTCATACAATTCAACCCCCTCAAATTTTCAAAGGTTTTTAACTTCTGTATCCACTAATTCGCAAAGGTGCCCAAAAAAGTGAGATCCAAATGTTTTTGTCTAGATCTCGCAAAGGCCGAGCATTCCAAAAGGAAATGCTGGGAGGATTATACTTTATCTTCTTCTAAGCAGCTTCTGCAGCTAGCATCCGGTAAACTTTTTTATTTGACCGCGTGAATCACGATGGGGCAATGGCCAGTTAGAACTCATATAACTTGAGAAAGATTTACTTTGTTTAGGGCAAAGATTTATCTTGTCCTCTTGCGATTCACTTTGGGCCAGAATGATCTTGCGACAGAGCAGGTGCTAGTGACTGTCCAGCGCCTGCTCAATCTACAGTTACTCTTTTTTTTGAAGAGATTTAAACATTCAGCTTCAAAAGCAGCACTTTTGACAGTTCTAGAGGTACTCCGTCTTAGGGCCTACAGCAAAAGAATACATTTCTAGTCTAACCAGTTCTCAGTGAAATGCTAATTTTATCCAAGATCTGAGTTCAACCGAAATCGATCTAACTTTTTGACTATCTTAAATGTGACGCTCGATACTTGAACTATTTTTGAGCTATATGTTGGTTCCGATACTTCTTAAAATAACTCCTTAAGAGAAAGGCTCAATTTACGTTGAACTGTGGGTATTTTAAGAGTAGCAAATGGAATGCAGAAATATTTTCCATTTTGTCTGAGTTTCACAAACATTTACTTTCAGGTTTCTTAATATGATTTCTTGCTTCACGTACATATTAAGTTGGAACTCCCGTAGCTTCTGACAAGTCATCAACGAAGTGTGTAGTCTGGCGTTGTCCTGGTGGAACACTACACCCTTCCTGTTGGCCAATTCTGGACGCTTCTGGTCGATCGCCTGTTTCAAGCGGTCCAGTTTTTCGCAGTAGATGGTAGAATTAAGCGTCTGGCCATATGGGAGCAGCTCAAAGTGGATGATTCCCTTCCAATCCCACAGCAAAATCTTTCTGACCGTCAATCCCGGCTTGGCCACTCTTTGGGATGATTCACCGGCCTTCGACCACATCCCTTTTCGATTGATATAGTCGTATGTGATTCATTTTTCGTCGCCTGTCACCATCTGCTTGAAAAATGGGTCGAGTTCGTTTCGTTTCAGCAGCATATCGCAGGCGTTGATTCGGTCCAAAAGGTCAAATCATGCGGCACCCAAACATCAAGCTTTTTTGTGTATCCAGCCTTCTGCAGATGGTTTGAAATGTTTTGGTGACTAATTCCCATCTCCACGATGTCACATTGATGCCCTGGTCTAACTCTATGTTTTCCATGATTTGATCGGTATTCGTCGTCATATTCGAAGTGATAGAGTACCATCCCCCAAAACGCCATTAATCTCACTAACGTTTCTCTAGCGGATTTGCCTTTAACGAAGGAAAACTTTAAAATAGCGCGAATTTCGGCGTTAGTGAACTCCATGTTTACACGTCTATAACTGTTGAACACAATATCCAAACTAATCATGCATAGCGTCGTTTTGTAGGTTATGTCACAAGACCTTTCAAAGATGTATAGTACTGCCAGAAACGAGCCCTGTACCGCCTTATTCATAGCCGCGAAATTCAAAAGTCAAAAAGGAGGAAGGGAGATATTTGTCAATCTTGTACCTTGAATTTAGTATACATTTGATAAATCATGATTATACGCTTTTCAGTGTAATTTCAGTCAACCAATTTTAAATTGTAATCAATATTTTAACTGTATCTTAACATTCAAACTTTTGACTTTGTCAACTTCATTTCTAACGAAATGCGCTTAATACTTCATGTGCGAATATGAATTACACCCGACCACTTACAATTTATGCACACGGACGAAAGCAATTGCGTAATAAAGTTCGCAACACCAGCAACAACAACAACGTGTATGAAAATAGAAAATTGTCAATAACAGAAAACAATTTCAACAAACACCTGTCAAAGGACACAGACATTGCCAACCGACAGCACTTCGCGCTCCCACCCGCTGCACCCGCGGCATTGCATTGCAACTCTCATTGATATCGATGCCAAAATTGCTATTTGTTTTATTGCAGTTTAATGTTGTCAGCCACTATGGCAAGCACAAACGGAAATGCGCTGCAAATGAACGATCGACAAAAATGCGAAAGACTTTACTTTATTCACAGCTCCGATCTCCCCGGCTCTCCGCAGTCACAAGCCGTTGCAGGACAATGAAGTGAAATGTGAGAAAGACATGCGATTTGCGGCAAAAAATAGACGCTTCTTCTTCTTGTTCTTCTACGCCTTGTCTTGCCTTGTAGCTTCTTGTTTTGTCAATATTTCGTGTGTTGTCGCTAGACATTTTTTATATCTTCGAAAGTGGCGTTTTTTGCTGTCAATTTTTATCGTCCAAATGTAGAAGTAGTTATTTGAAGTGTTTCAGCTTTATTATCGTCGACTTGGCATGTCATTTGGTCATACTCATTTACTTTGGCACCAGCGATTGTACGAACACTAAACATACACATGCCTTGGAGGGCAACCCTTTTGTCGTATGAATTCAAAGAGAAATTGATATTTCGCAATCGGAAATGTCAAATGAAATAGGAAACTAATATTGCGAATGGCAATAACGCAAGGTGAAAAACAGTGAGAAACGAAAAAAATGTAAATATTGGTGACAGCATAATAATACTGTTATGTCCCTATAAGGCATTAAACATACACACTTTTGTGAGAAAATACACTACAGATATTTTATGACTTTAGAAACCAAATTCTTAAGGAAAACACAAACTGTTCAGTTAACATATGTAATACCTTAGGTACTTGATCTGTGCTTGAAATTTGTAAAAGCGAATAAGAGTACTCTCTCAAAATAATTTACAACATAACAGTGTTTCAAAACCTCCAGATATGCTTGATGCTAGCCGACAAATGGAAAGTAATAAAGACTATCAGCGATCTAAGCCGATTATCAAAAGCCTTTTCAGTGAGAATTTAGGCTCAACACACACAGGATTAGTCAAGACGTCTTTTCTTGTATGATACGACAACATCCCATAGCTTCATATGTTACAACCCACACCGAACAAGACTAGATAAAAGCGAATGTTCGCTTGGTTGGGGCTACTGCAAAATACGGTTTTGCATGAATTTTTGCACAAAAAATTAAAAGATTACAAAATTGCAAAATATTTCTGTCTATGCAGGTTTGATATTATAAATGCATACGATAAAAAAAATAAAAAATTAACAAATTGCAATTTTTTTTTTAACTATAAAACAGAATTAAGTTTAAGCTAATAGTAAATATTTATATGTGCATTTTACTATTTGTACCAGTAAATCCTATACATTGGAGTTTAACTGAAATATATGTTTATTTTAATAGTCTGTAGCAGTGTCCTTACATTTTAAAACTAAATTAAGCCGCTTTATCATAGAATTAAAAAATGATTGAAGAATAGTTATGTAAATATTGCTTTATGTCTAATTTAAGGTGACGTAGTGTCTTAAACTGCTTTCCGTTTTGGAAAACAGAAGCAGAGAAGATCCCCCAGCGATCCCATTGTAATAAGAGAATTTTCCGGCCGCTAAAGATTTCTTCGTGTGGAATGAAGCCTTATCCTGCTGATATGTCCTGTTACAGGACAAAAATATTGCCTGCAAATTTTATAAACTCTCTGTCCAAAAGATCTACATAAATACTAGCATTCATTTGAGTGAATATAAAACATGTAGATATCTTTCCACTACAGCAAAATGCAGCCTTATGAAACCAAGGTACCGCTGCCAAAATATCGCTTGTATTCGCTTTGGTCTAGATGCAATTTGGAGCCGCTTCCATGCATTCCTATGATTATTCCTTGTCCCTTGGCTGATAAGCTAGTACCACGAGGTATTTTAGACTTAATGTTAAATGAATATGATCAACTCTTTAATAATTCATTAAGTTAATACACCCACAAGAATTTTGCAAACAAATTTTAACGACAAAAGATTTTGCCGCTACACTATCTGCAAAGATCAGCTAACTGATTTTGCACACATAAATATTTACTATGCAATACCCAATTCACAAGTACATTCTTAATGTAACGGTACAACGTACGAACGAAAAGTATGAACGAAATTTCGTTGCATAGTAACAGCTACATATCAACCTTTTATTCTACATTTACCGAAATTCAAAGAATAAAAATGAACAAGAAAAATAAACAATAACAAAAATGCACATATAAATATTTGTATGAGGTATTAGTTAAAGACGGTTTGGACTAATCCGGTGTGGGGATGCCTTAGTCATAATCTAGTCAATATGCTTGATAGTCTCTAACAACATTTTTTTAATAAATTTCAGTTTCCTTCTTTCGAAAGGACTTCAAGTCGGAACGTGCACTTATTGGGAGAATTTCTCCACCATAATAATGAGGAACACTTTTTAAGTATAGGGACAGGTGAACGGGTTATCTTAATCCTCCATATACACATTTCATACATTTTCGAAGTTGTAGTAAAATTCATAAATTTAAAATAATTTTTTTTTATAAAAGAAAATAAAATTGGAGTGCAAAATTGCAATGATTTTAATTATTTTCACATTTCTAGAACTATAAATATGCATATAGCATATTGGAAAATATTTTCAAATTGGAAAAACTAAAAATAAATTTGTTTAGTTGTTGCAAAGTTATATGAAATGGAAAAATAAAATTGCAGCAGAGACAGCGAAAATGCAGAATGGTATCAGAAGAAGTCTTTAATTCTTTCTGTTGACAATAATACGCTTATGTTGTTCGTTTTCCACTGTCCGTCGCCGATTGCTGTTCGAGAAAGTCAAAAGTTTAAAAAAAAAATTTTTAAAGCGAATGGCAACGTTGAAATACATAATGTTGTTGTTGCTTTTGATTTTCATATTTGCTCGTTTTGTTATTTGTGGTTACTAAAATCAATTGTTGTGGCGCGCTTTTCACACCTGTCACAGTACCCGGTTTGTTTGCATCGACCAATACAATATGTAGCTTGATATTTATACTGATTTCAAGTGACCCCTAGTTCGATCCTCTCACAAAGTGCCATCTAAGTGCCAGTGCCTCCTGCAATCTTGTTAGAGATTATTGACTTCCTCGTTAAATATCATAGAATTCACTTGATCTCGCTTCAACTATCATCTCAATGGTCGAAATCGGACTACAGTTTTCTAAGTCCCCAGATGACAAGAGACTTGTTGCCTATAATAATGGCCTAAATTTTGATTCTTGCAAATTGTGAGAATATATAATGCGGGGCTGGGCCTGAACTTAGTATATGCTTTACTTGCTTTTCATTTGTTGCACTAACTGTTGCAACTGCGATACCTTGAACATTTGCAATTGCAATCATCGGCGTGCCAAGCTTGTTGTTTTCCATTCAAATGTCATTTTGAGTTTTATTTTTTGGCATATCGATTGGTTGTCCTTTTGAGTATTTGAGTATTTGGTTTGAAAGCCGAACCGACAGCAGTTGTACGGTCAAATGAATATATGGCAAAATGGTTTTAGGTCGATTGTTGCAACAGCAGAATGCATCAAGACAATATCAATTTTACCGTTAAAATGGAAACAAGAAATTGTGTAGTGTAGCCAATGCTTGTATGAGCTGCTTTTGTTATTTCGTCTATTGTCTATTGACATTTACCGCTGAAGGCTATCCTAAACTATTTTTGAAAATCTTTTAGATTTTTTTTCTGTAGAAAAATGGCATGCCAATTTGGAACTTGGAAAGGTGTGTGTAAAAGTTGATAAACTGGATATTTGTGGAATGTATCTCTTGATACATATCTTCTTTGCAACAAATTTTCAAGCAAGAATGGATAAAAAATCTCTATCATCATGGTTATAAAATCGCCATTCATTATAAGTTACTGAGATCGATCGACATTAATGGTACTATATTTCGTGTTCTAACTCAAAAGATACATTATTGTCTTTGGATCAAAGAACCAAATGGATAACTCGAGAGAATATATCTTCATTTAAATAAAGATAGTAAATAGTTAAGATGGAGCAAATCGGTAGCTATTACTATTTCGATATATAGAATCAATTTCATCATTTCTTTGAACTCTATGAAGAATCCCTATCCACAAGCAGTGGGCAATTTTGATTAAGTTTGCAATGAAATATTCTTCCGGCTAAGGAAACCCAATATTAGAAAACTTGATCTAATCCCTTAATATACGATGAATAAGCTTGGATCATGAGAATATTGGAAGTGGTTTATAAATATTTTGGTTGAAGAGAATAAGTTTCTTGGAGAGATTTATTACAATTACAAATATAATATAATGAGGATTGACTTGTAACAAAACAAAGATCCGACTGCAGAGTTAAGGTGGACTTTGACTAGGCAAATGTCATCCAACATTTTATTAAATAAAAAATTGTGGTCTCACTCCGTTGAACTCAATCGAAAGCGGTAGAGTTATATAAGCATGAATTGTAGATAGTTTTACTGAGGATTCTCTAAGGTAAGCCTAAGGAGAAGTGAAGGTCCTGCAAAAAGCATTTTCCACTTATAAATAACGGTAATTTAAATAAATATTTATTAAATACGATACCAAAGCGGCTAATAAGAAGAGATTGAAGCTTCATGAAACCAACTTTAAAAAATAAGGATGCGTCTATACATACAAATATACATGTTTGCATATGCCCAATTGTGTTAAACTGTAAACCAATTTATTTAATTCAAAGAACTCACCTGATGCTGCCACACACCACACACCGTTAAATGCAACAAAGTGCTTGCATCAATGCGTCCACTGCTTTTGACTTGTATCTCCGTAATTGTCTGCGCTTTCTCTGGCCCGATATGAAATTTTCGATAAATTGAAGTTCATTCAATGAATTTCATCAACGGTAGCGCCAACCTATTAAGAGAATTCAAAAGGTGACCGGCCTGCATGCAACTTCTCACACACCTACTCACATACATATATACATACATGAGTCAACTGCCATCGACTGCTGTTCAATTGCACGCCGTGTCTGCCATTTACCGTCCCACACCATCATGACGCTGTGTCATCCCATTTAAGCACCGCCTTGATTTTCACCATTCAATCTGTTCGCACCGACTGATGTGCGATGTTTTCCTTTTTGTTTGCAGTTTAATTAAAATTTCTTATCAATGTAACGATAAATTTTATTTCCGAAATTTGCATACGCCACAGTGGGCTGAGCACATTGCTAATTTTTTGTGCATGTCTGTGTAGGCGTGATTAAAAGCATTGTTGTTGTCGAAATTTACTTTATTATACTTATACAATATAAAAATATGGAAAAGTTTGAAAAAATTGTCGCTTAATTCGTGGCTCACAATGTTAGCTTGTTGATTGCTCGAATGGTTGTTGAAAGGGTTTTTTATGACTTTAGAGTAGATGAAGGGAGTAAATTGAATTGGTAATTTTTTTTATCGAAAAAATGTTTCATTACACGATTTATTAAAGGCAAGAGATCGTATATCAATCGAAAGTCATTTAATTTTAATTTCAAAGCTGTTGACAGTTTTATTGACATGCATATGTATGAGTTTATTCTTACATTTGGTGTATTAACCTGTCAATTTAACCTTTAAGTACTGAGGTGAAATATTTGGGCGTAGTTACTGATTTGGGGGTAAATTTTACCCCTTTATAATCTATAAATAATTTTTGTCAACGAACATTTTTTTAAATTTATTTGTTTTTAATTGTAATAATAAAACACATTTTTAAATGAATAAAATAATAAATTTAAAAAAATCGAACTCCTAGTTTAACAAGACAAGGACTTGATTTCATAGCCACTTTTCTTAAAACTAAAAAACAAACTACGAGGTGTAAAATTTACCACCACCTCAGTAGTTAAAGGTTAATTTATTTATATTTAATATTTATGTAATATATTAAATTTTAATTTATAAATATTTTATTACAAATCTTACACTCCTTTAATTTCTTGAAATTAAAATTTATTATTATCATCAATAATTTTTAATTTTATTTTTTCCTATTAGTTAATTTACCAAATTGTCTTACTCCATTTGCCTGAGCTCTCAAACTGTTATACGAGTGATCACATGCCTGTATAACAGTTGTTACTGATCGCCGAAAAGTATGCAACAATAAATGCTGCCTTCACTTGATACAATAATTTTGTTGCTATAAAATGGCTCTCCACCGCTAACAACAACAAAATGCTATAAAAGGTGGCTCTCTTTTCAAGTGATGGACTTATTTATGTGCAGTTCTCATATATATGTATCCTTATATATTTGTGATAAAATATTTTCATATGCGGCAAATATTTTCTACCAATAATTAAAAACTTGCCTTTTTCCAGTTACACTGAATTTATTATTTTTTTTTTCATTATTTGTAACACTGAACACTTATTTTCACTTAAAAGCTCTTTAATAAATACTTTTCTTAATAAAAAGTGCACTACTTCACAGGCGTATTGGAATCAAATGTGAGATATTTTAAATGGCGACGGAACTCGACAGCCTGTTGGAAAGCCAGCGTTGCCAGTACTTCGAAATACATGTTTTCACATTTAGAAAAAAAATTTAGAAATACAGATTTTTTTTTGAAAATTGTTAAAAATAAATATTAATATAATGAAAGCAATATTAAATTTAATGGAATCCGCAAATAGAAAATGTATGGTTGATTATAACTGAGTTTTTATTATTTAAATTTTGATCAATCTGGCAACACTAGGTTTCTAAATATCTTCCAGGATGCTGCTCAAATTATAGTGCCATCTATTGTCGGATACCGTGTGCTGAGAATTTTATTAAGTGTATTCATTTCGTATGACATCAACGTTTTTACGGCAAAAATCTGAAATAAGCAGGATAACTTATTTGTTAAATTGTTTATATATATTTCTATATACATATATATATTATTACTTAAATATATATTGATTCTTTGAAAACCATAAAATTTTTATGTTTTCATGTTTGAAAATTAGTTGAAAAAGCTTGGAAACTCAGAGAGTTTTATAAATATATTTTTATTATTTGTAACTAATGTCAATAAAATATTTAAATACTCTAAATTGCTGATTTATACAAACAGAATTGAAGTAAAAAGCTGCTGGATGCTGTGAAAATTGTTACAATATTTTTTACAATTCATATAAAACTATCTCAAATCAGTAGTCAAAGATCGAAGACGATAAATCTGATATACATATTCACACAATGTATTGCCCATATGAGTCCTTATGCACTACATTTATTTTTATTTTTTTATTTATTTATTTAGACCATTATTTCTAAAATCATCTAGAACAAATTTTGAGTTAAATGAACCATTCCGCCGAATATGTCATCTGACTCAATATTTAGCATCAAAAAAACTATTTTGCCTTCTCTTAATAAGTAATATTCAGAAATTTTTAACTTTTTGTTTTTATAAATTTTTAATTCTCAGCTGTTGAAATGTTTGTCTCTGTAGCTGAGCAGTTTGAGAACCGGACGCTTAAAAATCTCTTGCCTTTCTAGACTCGGCAAATTCCGCTCGTATGCGGACTGCGCCCCACGCGTCGGTTGGGCGGGAGGAGGGTAATCGTTTGGGTTAATAATAATATATTTATTAAAATCACATTAAAAATTCATGCATTATTAATACATATTGTGAATACCACAACTGCGATTTCATCAAAGCAAATGCAACTCTATGCACTTATATTCCAGTATCCGCCGCCATTTCAATTGTCAAACAGCAAGCTTAGTCGTGCTCGCGAAATATCAATGAAAATAGTGTTTAATGCCGTAAATATTTAGTAAAAGCAAGTTTTTTCTTTAAAATGTTGTTGTAGTGCGTGTATTAAGTGAAAATTAAAGTGTAAACTTTGTTATATTAAATATATTGCGCTGCAGTCTCACAAAGTGCTGCGCAGGCAAAGAGAGACATTTTTGTTAGTTAAATGACTGTTTGTGTGTTAATAGAGTTACATAAGTATTGCTGTTTCAACGTATAGAAGCCAACATAACGTCGTCAAAGGTGAGTCTCACAAAAAATACGCATATATGTAATATTAACACCAAGAACTAAAAGCTAGAAAAGTCTTGACGTAGCAGCGACAGCGTCGACTGCGCTGCTTTAGTTTTATAGTGAGCTTCAAAACTGTTTGTTATGCATGATTGCTATTTTGAAGCTAATAGATGTTTGTGACAGCTGTAAAAATGGCAAAAATTCTTATTTTTTCAGGATTTCAAGCTCCTTGCGCAACCTCTAAACCTTTTTTGATTGACCCAAAACTTTGTATATACAAGTTTTTGGGCTATTCGCATATTTCTAGGGGGTGCGATCGAGAATCCAGAAACTTTTTTTATCCTCCATACAACTAAGGGCCACTCTAATGTGCATATATATATATATAAGTATAATCAGAGCTAACCATGTAAAATATGTAGAAATTTTAAGTAAAAAATCAATTATTAACTAACTTATATAATTAGTATGCCTAAACAGCATATTATTTATCAGAAATTCAACTCATTACACAGCAATTAATCTTTGTGGAAAATCGAAATGCTAAACATTACAACAAAAAATACAACCAACACTAAGTACATTGGTTTCGAATTTTTTTATTTTACAATTTTAAGCATCAGACAAATGATTAATGATTACCGAAGCACCAATACCAACGAATAAACGAGGTGCAAGTGCATTGTAATCGAGGCAAGCAAATTAATGACTACTGAGTAAAAAGTACGCGCCAACTTAACTTTGAAACTCTGATATCTTTGAAAAGTTGTCGAACATCATATTTTATTTTTTCTCACAAAAAGCTGACATTGCATTATAAAATAAACTCTAAAGCTACACATAAATAAATACTTTATTTTGTTGTTGTTCGCAAGTAGTTATAATAAACTACACTTTTGTAGAAACTCTTCACTACTATACACAAATTTGAAGTGCGAACAAAATGTGAAATCTGAAGCAAGCAGTGTACTAATAATAACTTAGTTCACAGTTACTTGTAGCGCAATCATTAAAAGTGTACATGCAACTGACAGCAATAACAATTTCAAAGAAATCATTTGAATGCTAAAAGTGGAATTGCTCTTTTATTGGCTCAAATTTCAAATATTCTCAGTTACTTTGTGCTAAATCAGTATTTATAAATATCAAAGAATTCATAATAAAAACGAGTAAGGAAGGACTAAGTTCGGTTGTGACCGAACATTTTATACTCTCACAATTTACTTATTTAATTTTATTAATATAATACACAATTTGGCCCACATATTCGTCATATATATGGTATAAAGTCCTTTGAAAGTTGAAAACCCTTATATTAGGTATTTGGGAGCTAGATAAAGTTATTACCCGATTTCACCATTTTTGGCACGGAGACATTTTATTAGAAGAAACATATTCGCTCTGAATTTCTTCAAAATATCTGAGAGACTTACCAATATTTTCGGAAAAAAAAGATTAGAGGCACTGGGTTCCTCATTTTCGATATATGGGTCCTTGAAAACTTATGGTCCGATTTCGGCGATTTTTAGGGAGTGCCATACTATAAATGCAGTATTTATACAAAGTTCTGTTCCGATATCTTCACTAGTGCTTACTTTATATATTGTAAAGTAAACGATTCAGATCGTCTTCAAAGTTCTGGTATATAGGAAGTAGGAGTAGTTGTGAATCGTTTTGACCTATTTTCACAAAATATCATTGGGCTGCAAGGAAAATATTAGAAACCGAATTTCACTGAAATTGGTCGGAAATATGGTTTTTGACCCATAAGTGGGCGGAGCCGTGCCCATTTAAACTTTTGTATACCAATTGGAATACAGCCCTTCTTTACTTTCTTTATGATGAAATTAAAGTTAGAGGTTTTCAACATAACTTTTGTATGGGAGGTGGACGTGGTTTTATCCGATTTCCTCCATTGTATAAGGTAGTACCTAAAAGAAACGACGGCAGAGACTGTGGTTGATATAGCTTTAGTAGTTTACAAGATATGTACAAAAAACCTATTTGTGGGGGCCACGCCCACTTCCCCAAAAAAATTACATCCAAATATGCCCCTTCATATTGCGATTCATCATACCAAATTGTATTTCCATAGGTTTATTTATGGCTTAGTTATGACACTTTATATGTTTTCGGTTTTCGCCATTTTGTGGGTGTGGGTTTCGCCCATTTTTAATACCAACCTCCTCAGAGTGCTTGTGTTCCAAGTTTCATTAACATATCTCAATTATTACTCAAGTTATCGCTTGCACGGACAAACATCCGGATCAACTCCACACGTCATGCTGATCATTTATATATATATAATCCCATATCTACCCCTTTTAATTCTTGGTGCCACAAACAACCGTTATGTGAACAAAGCTGTAATACTCTCGTTAGCAACTTTGTTGCGAGAGTATAGTAAATGTGAATAAAAGTAGAATAAATTCAAAACTTATAATTGCTTTAAACGAAAATTTTCAAGGAGTTTCCAATTAGGTTTGTTTGTAAAATTGTTGAGGATAATAATTTGATGTGACAGAGGGCTATAACAACAGAAAAACTCATTCAAAAATTTCTATAATCTATAATTTGTTGTTTCAGTAATTTATTAAAAAATAAAAAAAAAATTTCGATACTTTTTCTAATATTTTAAGCAAAGACTTTAACTCAGTCACATCGTTCTGTACATATGTACATATCTAAGTTTATTATATTTAATGATGGAAGAGGCGTCTGTGTTTGCACGAATACCTCTAATCAAAAGCTTTGACACTTCCCTTTTGGCTTTGTTGACATCACAAATACATGGAACGTATTTGCCGGTGATAAACTCACTCACATTGTTTACATAACTGTTTGTTTATTTAACTTATTTGACTAAAGCGTGACAACAGTGACTAGATATACATATATTATATATTTACAAGAAAAAATATTCGGTGGTGTAGGCAAAACACGGTCAAGGTATGTGGTATGGTGCCAAATACAGAATTAAAAAAAAAAAAACAAATCTAACAAAGAACAAGAGTTGACTTCCAGTAAAAAGTCTATATATTTGACTCCAACATCCCGACAGACACTAAAAGTACTTTCGTCGAACATTTTCAGATATTTCTGCCACTGAATTCTAGATATAATGATCATATATCACTTGGTATTATGCGATTTAAGTCTTATTCTTCATATAAAGTCACTCAGAGCAAGCTCAATGACATATGAAGTGCCAAGGTAAAAATTTTATAAACAAAACTGTCGACATAACACTGGCCAGCTCTCTCAGTTTATCGTACTATCCTACCACCGCAAAGGTGAATAGTAGTTGTTGGTATTATTTAATAGACCCAATGTAACGCATGGAAACATATAAGCCAGAGGTCTAACACATTTAAATTCATTAAATTTGATTTCCTAACGATGTGAACAACACGTGGCCGCCCGCATAGCTTTACCGTTATTGCTATGTAATCCACATCACTGTCTGATAGAAATATGTCACTTTTGTGTGAACAGTTCACACATACGAAAAATGTGCGTTGATTTATCACCTTGGTCCGAAAATGTGACTAGAAACTTGATTTATAATTCTACCTTGTAACTAACTGTAAATATGTGGAGAGGTTGCTAAGTACGTACATGAATTTTAATGCAATGTTTTTCTTTTATACAATGCCAAAAACACTATGTTGTGCTATATTTTATAGTATATTTCAAGTTCAAAAAATAAAACTTGTGGAATTTGATTTAAAAATCTTTCTAAAGCGACTCTTTTTGAGGTCAAGGAAGAGTGAGGTTGTGAAAACTGTCGAACTATGCTGTCGAACTATGCAAAATATTTAGAGTATACGGAGCAGAGGACTAGAAGACAAACGGACAACAGCTGATATTAAAATGTATCATTCAGATGTGCTTATAAGGGATCAATGCTATTCGATATGTGAATTTTTTAATAGTATCAGATATTAAATATTTTAATGTGGACAGTTGAGATAACAACTGACATATTATTAGAAGAAACATATTCCCTCTGAATTTCTTCAAAATATCTGAGAGACTTACCTATATTTTCGGTAAAAAAAAAGATTAGAAGCCTGAGGTCCTCATGTCCTATTTATGGGGGCTTGAAACCTTATGATCCGATTTCCGTGATTTTTAGCACTATACATGCAGTATTTATGCTTTGTATATCGTAAATATTGTGTTCAGATGGACTTCAAAGTTCTGGTATTTAGGAAGTAGGCGTGGTTGTAAACCGATTTGGCCTAGCCCAGCTCAGCCCACTTCCCCAAAAAAATTACATCCGGATATGTGCCTTCCTAGTCCGATCCTTTATACGGAATTTTACTTTTATTACTTTATTTATGACTTAGTTACGGCACTTTATATGTTTTCGGTTTTTGCCATTTTGTGGGCTCAGAGTGATAAGAAATATGTGTTCCAAGTTTCTTTAAGAAATCTTACTCTTTTATTTCTGTATGACACAAACAACCGTTATGTGAACAAAACTATAATACTCTCTTTAGCAACTTTGTTGCGAGAGTATAAAAATTGTTCTTCAAAAGTCGAGTTCTTTGTGGAAAACTACAAAGAACTTCGGGTTAATGGACCTATCAATTCCCCTCTTATGTTATGAGACTCGACCTAGACAATTTTTTGTAGAGTTACATCGAGTCTATTTAGTCTATCCTAAGGGCAAAACTATAATACTCTCTTTAGCAACTTTGTTGCGAGAGTATAAAAATTATCCTTCAAAAGTGGAGAGTTCTTTGTGGAAAACTTACAAAGAACTTCGGGTTAATGGACCCATCAATTCCCCTCTTATGTTATGAGACTCGACCCAGACAATTTTTTGTAGAGCTACAACGAGTCTATTTAGTATATCCTAAGGCCGATCAATTGAGAACAACATTTATTACAATAGTCGACATAAAACCGAAAAAAAGACTGGAAAATGGGAAAATTTAAAAATTCGAACTAAAATAACGAAAATATTCAACACTTCATCAATTTAGCTATGTTTCATTTGAAATAATAATATTCCATACCCCTAAAACAGATATAAATATTGCGATATGTCTAAAGTATTTATGATTTTATATCAGATTGACCCACAACTAATCTTCCATATTGATATGAGTAGCTACTTTGATCGTGGCCATACTCTGAACATAGCCTTACAGTACTTGTTAGATGTAAAATGAAACCCAGCTAAGTATCTTTGACCCAAATCTGTTGACACAAAGGAAATCCGATATCACACTTTCACAAAAGTTCAACAGAGTTGATGAATTATTTCGGCAAAGCGACAAACATATGCACATACAAAGCAATGTATGTATGCAACAATACTCAAATGAAAACAAATTTAATAACACATTACACAAGATGACCTTTATGCGGTGATATGTGCATTTGTTGTTGTACAATGTGAATGTGAACATGATTGCAGTGATGATATGAAACATTTGTTAAAAATAAACAAGCGTAGTTATCTCTATATATACAAAATATATATATGTATGAAATATATAGAAATCTCAAAAAAATTTAAATCTATGTATGTGAGTATGTTGTGATAATAACGGTATTTAAAATGTGTGCGTTTGTGTTTGCCCAAAAGTACCTGCATTTATTCCACATGAGACACTTTCAACTTTGCTTCTGTTGACTTTTCCCTATTTACATAACGGTAAATAGTAGAACATAAAAAGGACAACAAGCAAGTGAATGTGTGTGTGTGTGTGTTCTCACAGTGTTATGGATAAATAAGAAGTGTAATGACAACTGTCGTTTTTCATGCGACACAAAAGGACTCCACAATAAATGTCACATCAATGATAATATGAAATGTATACAGGACATGTGACATTGTAACCTCAACTTTGCACTCCCGTTGACCCGCTGCGTACGCTTGAACCCACAACTGAAAATGAGGAAAACAGCAGAGGGTAGGCGGATAAAGTTTGAAGGAAAAAAAACGAAATAAAAAAATTAAAAGAAATGAAATGACAAATTCAAAAAGGGACGAGGGTACACATATATGTATATATATATGTAGAACTGTAAATATCAAGAAGTACATACTTTTAGTGAAAGTTGACTGAAGCAACCGCAATAAAGGTTGAGAAAAAAATTGAATTTGGTTACAAAAGTGTCACCTGCTCACATACACGTATATGTATGCGAGTGTAAATCCTTACATTAAGTGGCTTTTGAGCCGCAGCACAAATCATTGCGTACGACATTGCTCAGCGCTTTTGCTTTCCGCCTTCACACCATCCCTCTCTTGGCTCATCAATTTAACATAAGCGAGTTAAAGCGTACGCATTGAGTTGATGGACAAATGAGCCAATGCCCATCCAACGTTGATATGACACCATCCAATATAGTGCTGGCATTGCTGTTGTTGCTTGTTTGTGTAATTCCATGTTTAAATATGTTAATCTGACAATTTTCATAAATCATATTAACCCACAATTCTGTGGTAGCGGCAGCGGCAGCTGTGAGACGATGACGCGACACAGGACAGTAGCGACAGTCAGGAAGGAAGGAAGGACGGATGCGAGGTCGAGTGTAAAGTAAAGCAATTCATATGTAATGTTGTTATTAACAGTGACTATTAGAAAAATATATCAATTACCTTAATAAAAATATGTGAAAACCGTAAAAAATTACAAAGATTTTCTCTGTGACCAATTCTGTCTTCATTAAATTTAAAGCAAAGCAATTCCTTCATAGTCTACCGACATAATTTATTTATATTTTATATGGTGAGGTCACCGAAAGTCCAGTCTTTTAAAACTAGATCACAACAGTACTATCACATCCTACTCTAGGGCATCATCTTTAGAAGGTAGATATGGTTTTGTGGACAAAAAACTCTTCTCATTAAGGACTTGATTCTTATACAACTCATTTAGACCACCTCGTCAAATAAATCGTTTCAGTAATTTACCGTAGGGGTCATTTCAGAGATATCAAAATTATTTCTTACTTCTTTTAATTCTGTTATGCTACCTTTGAAGATGTCTCGATCATTTGGAAACACTTTTGGCATCATTTGATCACTTGAAGATCACTCTTGTTCTTCTTCTTGACTGGCGTAGACACCGCTCACGCGGTTATAGCCGAGTCCAAAACAGCGCGGCAGTTTGGCGCCAAATTGGTTATAACAAGCGGAGCCAGGTCCCTCTCCACCTGGTCCTTCCATCGGAGTGGAGGTCTCCCTCTTCCTCGGCTTCCACCAGCGGGTACTGCATCGAATACTTTCAGAGCTGGAGCACTTTCATCCATTCGAACAACATGACCTAGCCAACGTTGCAACGTAGTCTTTTTATTCGCTGGACTATGTCTATGTCGTCGAATAACACATACAGCTCATCGTTCCATCGTCTGCGGTATTCGCCGTTGCCAATGTTTAAGGGACCATAAATCTTCCGCCAAACCTTTCTCTCGAAAACTCCTAGTGCCGTCTCATCGGATGTTGACATCGTCCACGCTTCTGCACCGTAAAGTAGGACGGGAATGATGAGGGACTTGTAGAGTTTGGTTTTTGTTCGTCGAGAGAGGACTTTACTTTTCAATTGCCTACTTAGTCCATAGTAGCACCTGTTGGCAAGAGTGATTCTGCGTTGGATTTCCAGGCTGACATTGTTATTGCTGTTAATGCTGGTTCCCAGGTATACGAAATTATCTACGACTTCGAAGTTATGACTGTCAACAGTGACGTGGGAGCCAAGACGCGAATGCGCTGACTGTTTGTTTGACGACAGGAGATATTTCGTCTTGTCCTCGTTCACCACCAGACCCATACGCTTCGCTTCCTTATCCAGTCTGGAGAAAGCAGAACTAACGGCGCGGGTGTTGTTTCCAATGATATCGATATCATCGGCGTACGCCAGTAGCTGTACACTCTTATAGAAGATTGTACCTTCTCTATTTAGCTCTGCAGCTCGTATTATTTTCTCCAGCATCAGGTTAAAGAAATCACACGAGAGTGAGTCACATTGTCTGAAACTTTGTCTGGTATCGAACGGCTCGGAGAGATCCTTCCCGATCCTGACGGAGCTTTTGGTGTTGCTCAACGTCAGCTTACACAGCCGTATTAGTTTTGCGGGGATACCAAATTCAGGCATCGCGGCATAAAGGCAGCTTTTTTTCGTGCTGTCGAAAGCAGCTTTAAAGTCGACAAAGAGATGGTGTGTGTCGATCCTATTTTCACGGGTCTTCTCCAAAATTTGGCGCATGGTGAATATCTGGTCTGTTGTTGATTTTCCAGGTCTAAAGGCACACTGATAAGGTCCAATCAGTTTGTTGACGGTGGGCTTTAGTCTTTCACACAATACGCTCGACAGAACCTTATACGCGATGTTGAGGAGGCTTATCCCACGGTAATTGGCGCAAATTGTGGGGTCCAGAAACGGAACTTTCTAAACAATTCTGATTGGGGTCTAATCAAATAAAGTTCCTTGAAATAACCCGACGGTAGATTGTACATAGATTATGTTACTCAGTTGCTATCTGTCTTTCGTTAGATTTTTTCCTGGATACTTTAGTAAAGCTTTTAGAACTTTGCAATAAATAAAATCAAACTTTGAAACCTTATTAGCACTTCTCTGTCATTAGTCTCCACATACGTCAACCAAACCAAAGCCAAATTCGTTCAGTCCCTGGAGGCTATATCAGCTCACCGAATGAATTCTGATTAAAAAAAAGTTTCGTCCATAAGCTCATGATTAGTTGTTAGGCGGCTTAAAACTTGAGAGGTCTTCAAAAAGGAAACTTTTTAATTCGAAATAGTGTGTGTTAAGAGATTAAGTTTACAGTCCATCACATAACATAAATTCACTAATTTTTGAGAGATTTCTTTTGAACAAAAGATTCGAATTCAGTTGTGTTTATGATCACCACTTTGTTGGTCAAGGTACACATTTTTTAGATATATATCTTATAAAGTGTTACATTTACTTTTACGCGATTAATTTTACAACTTACTGTAGGCGCTGTACATAAAAGCTTTCCTTTCGTTCATTTCCCCTCGCTTTACATTTCCGCATTCACGTTCCACACGCAAACGCGCCACTTGCCAGCGCTGACGAGTTGAAAGTGATTTTATAGGCTCACAACAACAGCGACAACAACAATCATAGTACATGCATATATTGCGTGGGTTATTTTTCACTGTCATATTCGCTTACTGTTTGACGCCGCTGAAGCATTATGCTTCATGTCATTGTCGCCGTTGCCACTTATGCCACAATGCGCTGGCAGGACAATAATGCCGCAAACAATATGGCCAGCACACACCAACACACGTACACACACACACTCTCAGAAAATCTCATAAATACGCATTTAAATGTACTTATGTAGAACACAGCGTAAACACACATGCATAAATGTGCACATAAATCTGCATGAAAACGCCCAAATAATCATGGCAGCGCCGGCCCAGCGCTCTTACACGCCATACTCGGCTGTTGAGTGTGAAAAGCTGGTCGTTAATGCGTTGCCAGCGACGCCGAATGCGCAGGAAGGGCAAGTGTTTGGCGCTACTGTTAATTCCCAGCGCTTAAGGCTTGCGTTGCCCCTTCTAAGACAGCGTTTGGCTGACCAGCTCATTTGCTCATTTATGTTTGTATATTTGTGTGTATGTGTGGATTTGTGTTATTCTGTTGCGGGAGTGTGTTGATGGTAGTGATAATCATAGCTTTTATGCGCCAAAACCTAAAATACCCTGCTTCGAGTGCCACATCTCATAATACGCAGGGTCTCCCAAATGGCATGTCCTGAGTTTAGTATTCTTTGATGGAATTTCGGTCTTGGTCTTACAAAAGGGACGTCAGGTTCGGTAAAAATATGAGAACGTACTAGTAAAGATTGAAAGAATTTCAAATTGGAGAACATCTTCGTTAAAATATTGTTGATTATGTTTATAAGCAAGGAAAGAAATGTTGTACATATGTCTTTCAATATACTGCTTTTAAGCAGCTGGAGCTGTCTAAATGATATTAATATCTGGTGAATGATATTTACTCGACGAACTTTACGCTACATGTCGTTTGACTGGAGTTCCCACGGCACTCGGGTCTACGTAACCGGTACGATCGCCGATGGGTCGAGGGCTGTTAACTTGACAGTATTTTTCAAAACTATTTTGATAATATTTTCACCCACTACAACAACATCGACTCGATGTAGAAACTTCAGAATTATGCGGAATTATTTCCAATCTGTAGGGCTAGTAGCATAGATTTCGTTCGATAATCTGTTTCAATATAGACGGCAACTTCATAATACACCCATCGTAGAAGCTCCCCTCCTTATTTGCGAGGAACTGGGACAGCCACTTTTCACAAGCCTGTTTTGAGTTCAACTTTACACCACCAAGGGGTGACGCAATGTCCGGGCTATATGGTGGATGCAGTAAAACCTCTCATCGGAGGTCTCGTTGCTTCTCACGAGTCATCAACGAAGTGTGTGGTCCTTTCCTGTTGGCCAATTCTGGACGCTTCTGATCCATCGCCTGCTTCAAGCGGTCCAGTTGTTCGCAGTATATAGTAGAATTTAACGTCTGTCCATATGGGAGCTGCTCATAGTGGATGATTTTCTTCCAATCCCACCAAACACACAGCAAAACCTTCCTGGTCGTCAATCCCGACTTGGCCACTGTTTGGGACGATTCACCGGCCTTCGACCACGACCGTTTTCGCTTGATATTGTCGTACGTTCCATTTTTCGTCGCCAGTCACCATCCGCTTCAAAAATGGATCCATGATATGATCGGTATTCGTCGTCAAAGGTCTTCCGCCGGCTGGCTTATCCATGGTGTTGTTTACAACCGCTCTGAATCGTCGAATCCATTCTTCCATAGTTCGAAGTGATAGAGTACCATCCCCCAAAACACCATTAATCTCACGGAACATTTCTCTAATGGATTTGCCTTTAACGAAGGACAATTATAAAATATCGCGAATTTCGGCGTTAGTGAACTCCATGTTTAGACGTCTATAACTGTTGATCGCAATATCCAAACTAATCATGCAAAGATGTATAGTATTGCCAGATACGAGCTCTGTAGCGCGAAATTCAAAAGACAAAAAGGCGGAAGGGAGATTTTTAATATATAGAAAGACCTCAAAGTTAATAGGGGAGCGGATGTCTGGAAAATCAATGGGGTCAGGTGAATTAATTCAAAACTTGAAACTTTGGAACTCAGCTCCTTCCGTTGTCTTCTATGTAATATAATACCCAGTATAACTCTGCTAGATTTGATCAGCCGAGTGATGATGGAGGTACTCTGGGTTTTCTATGAAGAACTTCATCGACCTTCTTGAGCACCCTTTTCCTTCTTCCCATATGTGCTGTATATCTCGAACATCTTCTTCTATCCACAGCATACCACGCATGTAAGGTCAATTCTGCTGTAATATGCTGTTTTGAGACCGCCTATGTGTACTATCTCAAATGCTAGCATACATTTCGGCGCATTGTGTCCGGCTGTTACAATTTTAATTTACCGGGTCACTCGCCGCCATGTGCCATGTGCTTTGTACAACACCGTACGCTTTGTTTGGTCCGCTTTGTAGTTAGCAGCTGCAGCTTAGCCATGACCTCGTCAGACCGACACCAAACCGCTTCTTATCTGCGCCCCGCAGGCCCTGGCCTTCCACTAACCAACAACCGGCTTGGCGCTTGCATGTGCTTAGTCACATAATTTCCACTTAACATGACAAGTTGCTGTTGTAGTCGTCGTTGTCACTGTCGCTATCACTGGCTGGCTGGCGTCCACACTTGCGATGCATGAGTGTGTGTGTTGATGCTTTGTTTTGTGCCCGCCTGCGGCTGTTGCTCTCTCGTACGTCCATCTTGTTGTTATTGTGTTGTTGTTGACGTTCGCCTACTACGTTCGCTGTCCAGTCCTTATAATTTCATTTTGCTTTCGTGGTGATGAAAGAGAGGAGGTGGAGTTGTGAGTTGAGCGACAATTCGCCTTGTTGTCGTCTCCTATTTTTTAAGTGGAATTTGAAAAATGTTTCCGCCTTTTGTGCCGCCTGGTAATAAGCTCGAAATAGCCAATGGTTCAGCCATGTCAAAGCGCACAACAACGAAAATAAAAAAAAAAAAACCAACAACAACAATGAGCATGGAAAATTCTAAAATGTACGCTGAAGAAAATAATTAGAATTTTTCATTTATCTTATGGTAGCACATTTTGCATTTGCTCTCTCTTTGTTCTCGACATGCCATGTTAATCTTTATGCTGAAATTGTTGGCTTTTTCAACCCGAAAACGAAATTTATTGCTTCCTTGTTGTGCAAAAAATATGTAAATTGCTATTTTGTTTTAAGTTTGAACGAATAATTGTAGTTGCAATCCTTGTGTGTGTGTGTGTGCTCTCCTTGTGGGTTGGGGGGTGTATATATGTGACCCTTTTCAATTACATGACGCTTGTGGTTAGGATCTACTTTAAGATGAGAACATTTTTAATGTGGTATCCTTGTTTTTGGTAACATTGTGGCAGTGACCATTGAAACCCTTTAAGGGGTTATATACAGTTAGACGGCCGAAAAAAAGTGAATTTTCCAGAATTTTTTCTGAGAAAACTTTTTAATTTATTGATCCAAAAATTTATACACATATTTTGGTATCTTTTAACTGTGTTTTAAGACTTAGTACTAGTAAAAATATTTATTTGAAAAAGAGCTACAGCTGATCTCCAGGAGCTCCTCTCAAAAAAGACGTTTTGCGGTGACCACTATATCTCGGAACTGGATCATCCGAAATTAAAAAACCAAACAGATTTCGTTAAAATAATGTTAAATCTAGTAATTAATCGAAGGAATAAGCAAAATAAAATTTGTTGACAAAATGGCGGTTTCTCAAAAAAAAAATCGATTCTTCACCGAAATTTCGGCCTTAAATTGATTATAAAAAAAAATATTTATCGGAGAGAAAAAATCTTCGATTAATTACTAAAAAATATATTTAAGAAGGTCGTGTTAAAATTTGAGACTAATCGGTCTTGCCGTTTTCGAGTAATGTTGGTCACCGACTTTGAAAACACCATTTTGAGAAAAACGGGTTTAAAGTTAGGACCTTGTACTTCCAAGCACTCTGAAACGCCTTTTCAAATTTTTCATTTGCTTGTAACTTTGAAAATATTCACCGGAACGATATGAAATTTTCTGTGTGTATTCTTAAATATATGTACATTAAGAAAATGAAATAAAAAAAATCGATTTTTTGAAAATTCTAACCCTTAAGTCGCTATTTGGAAGACTAGTTGGAATATCTCTAAGGTAATTCTATCACTGGAGTTAGCATTAAATTTTTAAGTTCGGGGTTAGGATACATAAATCGAAACAGTCTAATGTCATTAAAATAATTTGCTTTGATTACCTATTTGATTCTAACCGTGTCCAAAAAGTTCGCTTCAAAATTCACAATTCAAATGTTCAAATGTTGTTGCTGTATATTCAAAAACCATTATCCAAACACTTTCCAGAGACTTGAGTCTGTATATTCAAAAAATTTTATCCAAATATTTTCCAGAGACTTGAGTCCTTGACCGAATAAAAACCAATATCAGATTCCAGTCCGGTTTTTCAATATAAAGTCCCAAGTTATTCCTCAATGGATATGGTTTTTATTCTAATTCGACTTGCATAAGTTAAGATCATATAAAGTATCGACTTCATCCGCCGAACGAGATATCTCACAACTAATGAGGGACCATGCCGACAATAGTGAGTTGATGATGAATATTATTTATCAAAATATCAAACAATTTTCAAGCTTTGCTTAGAGCACACATTTATTATATTGACTCAAGCAAGAAAGTTTTATGAATAACTCTCCTACGTATACCAAGTTCGGACCTATCACAGCTTCAGCTTCGTAATTCCAATGCGTTTTTCCATAGATGTACAAAATAGGTTTTGCACAGGCGGCGAACTCACTATCTCGCTCGATCTTCTTCGCAAAAATTGGTTAAAGTTCCAACATTCGGAGGCAGTTACCAAGTAACAAGGGTTCTATTCCGCCAATCAAGAGCAGGGTAGCGATGAAGTCTCTCTACTAAGTCTCTCAGCCCAATGAGACTGTCGCCGAACACTTTCACCCAAGTTTATAAGATTGACTACTCTCTTAGAACACCGATAGAGTCTGTCATCATCATTATGAATTATAAGATCACGAAATTCTGAGAGTAAAGAGAGGGAGAGTTACTGGTTTCTAAGGCGTTTTTATTAATTTTGGTCTCTCAGTTTTATAAGTCAAAGATTTTATTTGTACGTCATCAATCGTATAGCGAGTATTGATTGAAACTGTGAGCCGAGTAGTGTTCCTTAACACGCGACAGACAAGTCCATACCGTGTATCCAACACCCTTTTAAAATAAATTTTGAATTTTTAGTATTTCTTTGTGACTCCACCATCTATTTCACCCATTCTTACCATTATCACAACACAAACCTCTTCCACTCGTACAAATTTTACGACTGCTCCACTTTCACTCGCTAATTGCTTGCTCCCTTGAGCAAATCTGTAGTACATTTTGTACATTTTGAAGCGTGATAAACTTAATTTAAATCGCATTCGAGCGCAATTTAGATAAGATGTGCGCATGGCGACCGAGAAACACCGATGTGCGGACCGAGTAATTGTCAAGTGAATAAACGTGTATATAACACACTTCTCGGCTTAATTATTTACCAACAAGTACACCTTGAGAGAGCGCGCCTGTCAGCTGCTGCTAAGTGTGCAAATATGCGACTGTTGATGCCATCATTGTTGTTGTTCCGCTAATTGTTGCTGTTTACGCTGATGTCGCCGAGCAGCAGCAGCCAAAAGCTGTGAGCTACGCGCTCCAGCCAGAGACCACCCCAGAGACAAGTGCGCATCACATTTTGGGCGCCAAGGACGAATTAGCCAATTCGGCTACACTTATTTTGCGGCAGTTAAAATTTTAATTATTCACTCGGTCGGGCGGGTGTACACAGCTGTGTGTGCACTTAAGCAACATCGCCACTATTCTCATTGGCAGTTGTGCCGTTAGCTGTTTGCCTGCGAGTCGCTGCGGTGATTAATTGTGCATTATTTCGTTGCTGCTCGTGTCTTAGCGACATCAGGTTGCATGTGGCTGACGGCGGGAAAGCTGACTGATTTTTCGACTCGCTACATGTGGCATGCCACACGGATACCGCCACCACCACCTGCAGCTTAGTGCGACTTACACGCGAATCACTCGTGAAAGTTTCTTTTTTATAGCTCTCATTTTTTCTTGTTTCTTTTTCATTTATTTTTCCATTTATGACACGGTTTTTATGTTGCCTTTACAAATTGTTTGCATAAAAATCGAAATGCTTTGTTATTTGTATGAAATGTTAATTTTCGAAATTCCAAAGCTCTTGCGAACAAGGTACCGACTGAACTGCCTGTCAGCGCGCTGGTAAGGATTTACAGGTCCCCTGCACTGCCAGTTCATTTATTATTATTTTTTTTTTGTTTCTTGTCCATTTTGAGTATGAAAAATTGCATTTATTAAATATTTCGAAATGTTGCACGCATATACCACCCCATGTGTACGCATAAAAATGCTTTGTAATTCATTGCCTACGATTTGCATGTCCTTTTTTGACGTTTTACGCTCCGACTCTGTTTGTCCCTCAATTAAAATAATCGTCGGCGGGAAATGGTAATTTAAACTTGAGTGATTACATTCGACTTACATAAGTATTTAAATGTGTATTTGTAGCCATGATGTAATCTACACAATTCCGGATTGAAAAAACAAACTATTTTGCCATATTCATATGGATAAAGGGTGCTTTAGTTTGATATGCATAATTTGGTTTATGAGTTCTTTAATTTTTTATGAATTCTATTTTCATTATGAATAAATATTTTATATCATGAAGCTTTGGGAATTGAAACTCTAATACTACGTTTATGCTTAATTTCTACTCGGATATATTATACACGGGTAAGTTCAAGCCAGATGCATAAACACTTTTTCACCACGAGTTAAATGATCTACTCGGATAGAATATACACATTTTCTTTACGTATATAGACGAGTTAACTCGGATGCATAAACGGATTTAGAGTTAAGTTGAACGTCAAATCAGCTGATTTTTTGTGCCGGTGTATATTGTTTTGACAAATTGCATATATAGGGTTCCCGTATTGCCAATTTTTCACTAAAAAACCCCTACCCCACTTACTAAGGAATTTTTGCGGCAAACGCCTGGTACTGTTACAGTAACCGGTTATAAGTTACTTTTTGGCACCGGTTTTTTTGTGGCCCACCCGTGGCACTATGGGTAGTCGGATGGTGTAGCGAAAACCGTTTTTTTTTTGCAAAAACTACGACGAATGGGTAGTCGGTTTTCGTAGAAAAACCGGTTTTTTGGGTCGCTCAGTGGTCGGTTTTGCTCGTGCATTTCTGCCCGAACACTTCTCAACCGATTTATGCCGCACACCCCTTATATCTGGAAAATACGGACATATTTATAATACGTGGCAGCCCTCAATTTAATTCAATTCAGAATTTACCTCGAGTAGAGTATTTGCCGTTTATGCTTATAGGCTTTACCCGTGTATAATATAACCGTGTAGAACTGAAGCATAAACGTAGTATAAGAGACTCGTTATTAAAGCGAGAGACCCGAGCTCTAACTTTAAAAATACCAAGGAAACTAAACAGTTCCTTGGCTTTGACGTAGGCTTGATCTTTTGTTTCAAAGTGAGCTTCAGATTACCCGAACTATGCAAACTCGAACCAAGAGAGGTTCTGAAGTTTAACTTTAATTTTCATCCATTTTGCTTTACTTATATATGAATTTGTTGGCAAAACTAAAATGAGGAGAGTTTTATACCATCTCACGAAACCCTCTAAAAGCTTTATGTCGCTCAAATAGTAGAGTTATCGGTAGAGGAGACTTTTGAAACATGCTCAACGGTTACATACCAGTAATTTCGCTCACTCCAAAGTATTTTCAAAATAAAAATCAGCATAACAACTTCTGGATAAAAAATAATAGTCAAACACTCTAAATCTTAAGTCGAACATCTCTCGAAAAGATATTTGTTTAAGTTGCGTATTAACCCATCGGAAATTGTATATACTAACCATTATGTTTGTACTAACTCTTTTCCATATGTAGTTCATATTATATTTTCTATATAAGTCACCGTGGCTCTTATTGAGTCACCCTTTATATGAAAAAAGCAAAACCAAACAAATAAATGAACTTCCGTGTATTCCTTTGTGGGTAAGTTATGCTAAAATTCATTTATAGTGGTACTCCAACAGTGGTATGTACAGTTAAAGCGGCTGGTTTCAGGATTTTTGCTCTTTTTGTGGTTGTTTTGTTGGAGTTTCATACATTGTTTCTCTGTTTATTAGACCGAGTTGGGCATAAAATTAGCACGCATTTGTGGGAAGTTTTGTGACCAAGTGAGTAAACAATAAACTAGAATTGTATGTATATATGTTGAGTTGTACTGCTAATAAGAGGATCAGATCATCAAAAAATTATATTTTGAAGACCATTGGTAGATTATATTAATGGAGAAGAGGCGGAAAATCAAAAGAAACTTCTATCAATGCGCCGAAAAAACTCAATCTGTTGACCATTGTAAGGACCTTACGGTTACGTAATAAAGAACAACGAGAAGATAATGGGTTTTCAACACAAAGCCGCTCTTCAAAGACTGTGACTTAAATAATTTGGGTTCTGTTTTCTAGCAACCTTTCTTTCTTTGGTTACATATATGTACATTCTGGATTGAATGTTTTCAACATGCTGGGTTCAAGATGTTTCTATATTATAACAGTATTCGGAGATGGTTGAGATGGATGATCGAGTGATAGAACTAAACCATCACAAATTGTTTGAATTTCTTCTTCCTTCGAATTCTCTTGGCTTTTTCGTTCGTTGAAAGGAATATTGTTGCCAACAATCGAAATAAAATGTTCGGTTTCTTGTCTGTGGAGAGTAGGAAAGCCCTCTGGGCAACAAAATGTTTGGAAGTCTTGCTTAATAAAACGGATTTTTATTTAATTCTTCTTTATTGTTTATTGTATTTATTTATATATATTTATATGTATATTGTTTTATATATTAAAAATATATCGGACGAAAATTAAAGTTGAATCGTTCTCTCTCCTCGTCGGGTACTTTTTAACTTTCTCCAGTAAGAAAAGAGTTCTGAACTAGGAATAGTATTCTTCCAGCAAATCTCGAAATACCATTCGATGTGCCAAAATATAGTGAACTTTGTGAGAGAGACTGGAAATTTAAACATAGATAAAGACTCTACAACAAAATTTAAACAACAACTTTTGTATTAAATTTTCAAACGAACCATGATTTTGAAGAGTACTGAAGTCCTTTCACTTGAAAATTTTAAACTTAAAACGCCCTTTACTGCAGCCAAATCGAGGGGGCAAAAGTACGTGGGGTAAACGTGACATATGACCATTCGACTAGGTTGACATGACCTAAGCCTAATGAAATTCCAGCAGTTCATGTTCTCGCCTGATAAGCGAACTTTGTTCAACAACACAATGCAACGCATGCAATTTCGCCTCGAACAAACGCACACACACACAGACATCACATACATACACGTGCAGTGTTGAATAAATGCAGCTCACGTAAAGCCTCCAACAGCGCTGCACTTTGCCTCTTTCACGACAAATGAGTCACAAACAGGCGATGAAAATTGGCACAAACTACAAGTCTGTGTATTATTTGTTGTTTGTCCTGGCAATAAGCAAATGTTTTCCACTTTGAAAAGTGATGGGTGAAAGTCACATAAATCAAAACTTCAAAATTAAATAATCCGTATATAAAGCGCAATAATTATTGCTCGAATTATTGTGATAAATTCGACAATTTAGTATAAGGCTTGGGTGAGTTAGAAGGGATGTTTAGTATTTGCGAATTCGAGATAATACGAGGTTAGCTTTAAAGCTGGCGATATGTGGGCTTTTCTTGAGAGTTTTGAGGATAATGAAGAATAATTTTAGGAAAGAGCAGGACTTAATTGTTTCGATGATGATCACTATCCAATTAATCCGGTTTACCTTATTGTTGTCCCTAAAGTGGTTAATATACTACCTATTTATACTAAGTTCAACAGCATATTCTATTGATCTTAATATGGTAGAACTCTTCTGTCGAACACTAAATCAAGAATAGTCAAGGTGAGTCTGGTTGTCCATAATTTTACCCTCGGTAACCCTCAAAACAATATAGTTTCCATGAGATCTTACATTAAGGAAGCCTAAATCTAGAGTGTCCATCCTTCAGTATGCTGTAGGGACTTTGACACTTATTGTTCCCTGGATATATAGTAACTTTTAAAAAAGTGTATGTCTTTAAACAAAATAACACCAAGAAATAAGTAAGTTGTCATGAAAAAATTCTGAAAAACCATCAATCAATTAGAAATTTAAACCAAATTAAGAAACAAACAACACTACAACGAAAAAATCAGTTCTTCAAGAGGACACTGTTTTACCAAACTACCCTCACATTTAACTTCCCTAAGCATTACATCAGTACCCACTACCAGCGACTACTATACACCGCTATAGCACGCGCAACACCGTTTGTACATACAGTGATGACCTTTTTAATTTATGGTTTCATGGTGTCGTGTAGTTGTATTTGAAAAGTGAAAATTTACGCGTCGCCTTACAACCAGTTATTAGCCACTTAAATGGGCTTGTAAATTCGCTATTTCTGTACATTTTTTTTCGAAGAGAGTGAGATATTTGAAATAGAAACATTGTTTGACAACAACATGGTACAGCCAATGCGGGCGCAGTTCGCGTGTTCACGAATGGGTAGTTCCAGATATGTAGCTTGTAATTACTGTTGGTTAACGATGTGACACGACTTTTGTTCGAATAACGTTGGCGATTAAAATTCCACACAGTATGCAACTTGGGCTAAAGGTTAGCATGTTTCTTTTTTTTGTTGTAAGCTTGGAGGATGATAATCGTGATTAAAGAGAATTAAGATTTGCGAAATCATAAACAACTGGTTATTAGTCAATCTACAGAGTAGCTCTTATAAAGAGTTTGATGTAACTGGCGAATCTAAACAATTATGAATATCTTCCAAAATTTTAACATTTTCTTCTCATTAACAAACTCATATAAGTTTGAAACTCAAAGTTAAACCTACTGGCACTGTGCAGAAAGCACTGTTGGACTATGGTTAGCATACTTACTACTCACAGTCTGGTAGCAGCGTACGCTTATAAGATGGGGCTTTCAGATCGGGAGGAATGCAGGAAATGTCAAGAGCAGGGCACCAAGGAAACAGTGGAGCATCTCTTGTGTGTTTGTCCTGCACTAGCAAGACAACGCTTCAGGTATCTAGGGGCCCGCAGTACGATAAGTTGGAGGAGATATCATTAGTGAGGCGTCATCATCTCTAAAAAATGGCCCACCTGACAAACCTAACGTAACCTAAACCTATTTAATATTGCTCTCACATTTTACCTTAGGTAGTTTTGAGATAGATTAGGTTAGGTTATATACATTTGAGATCGCAGCGAATCCCACTTGGACAGCTATAAATGTTTGTTCTTTGTGTTGCCAACAAAAATATGCCTATCTATGGATCAAGACGACCCTCACGTACCGACAAAGAACTTAGAGTCTTTCAAAAATGTATTATGTCGCCTAATATCAATACCAGCCAGTTCACTGGGTTCGCTGAATTGCTTCGACCTCAGTCTAGCAAAAGCTGGATATTGGAGGTGAAAGCGTCTAGAAGATTCCACTTGACAAAACCTTCAGATTCACCGCATGTGTGCTTACTGGACAGTACTCCTATTATTGCGGTGAAATGGACCTTGTTGAGATAGAACAATGCAAAGGGCTTTGTCAAGTAGTCTAAAGATTTTTCTTTAGAAGAGTCACCCTCCCTCACAACTCATAAGTAATTACATTTAAGTTGTGTAAGGAGAGGATACTTAGACATAAAGAGTAATTTTGTAAACTGGAAAAACGTGAGAAATCTCTATACTCGTTTTTAATATGTAACGATTGTGAATATCTGACTAATGTTAAATCTAATTGCTCTGAACTCAATTTTTATTGTCTAAAAAGTTAATTTTCGAGCATCTGCTTATCGAACTGATTAACAACATATGGTACAGGATCACACTCATTTTGCTTTGGGTTATTACTTTGAATATCATTTATTTCTCAGCAGAGCTCTCTCTATTCGTGAAATATTGACCTCAATGTCACTTTTTTCGAAAAAAAAAATGGGATGTCTTCAGATGACAAAATTATACCCCGAAAGTTGTCATTGTCTAAAGTTTTCAATGAGTTCCGAATCAACCCACACGTACCATATGGTAACGCAAAATGTATCTCTATATTTTCAGAAATAACTGAGAATTACACTATAAATGTACAAACTACGCTGGTTTTTCACATTTTCCGGAAAAGTTATAGATTTAATGTAATGAATCGTAAAACAGACTTCATTTCGTGCTCAGGCGGTCAAAAAACATAGATGTGCTTCATTTCAGAAAAATCTGAAACGGGAAAAGTTCTGGGCGGTACCGGGTTAGGCGTATGCTCTACGTAGCATAGCATTCTCTCATAGGATTTGTAAGGGATTTTGAGCGACATAGCCTCTCCAAAAATATATAGGATGGGGAAGTAGTTATGAGTGGGTTGCTGAAAACATACAAAAGCAACTAGCATATGCTCGTATAAGGTTACCATATATAGTACTCCGATTCGCTGGATATCTAGCTGATTTTGTTTTGGGTGCGCGACTATGCTCAGTTTTAATTTAAACTATTTCAAATTTCTCTGGCGTATATTAGAATTATATAGAAATTTACTTTATAGTAGAAAGGACCATAATTATATCATTTAACTACTTGTCTCTACTTGAAAAACACAACTTTAATAGGTACTTCAGTGTTATTCCCAATAATTTATGGTGTGGTGTGCAACACGACTAAGTGAAAAGTCTATATTTGCCGTCTGTAGTCAAAATTTAAAATTTCACTTCCATAACTCAAAGTTTCCGAACTCAATTTTCGCTTTCCTTCAAAAGTCACCGGCACCCCCAACGCAACAAGCGCATTTAATTCGAATAACTGAAATGTTGCATTTTAATTAGCTCCTCTTCTTTTTGTCTCTGTTTACTCGCACAGCGACTCAACGGTGCGAGTGAAAAGTAAATAATTGGCAAAAAGTTGCAGCAAAGTAGAAAGTATAAGTAGACGCAGGATACTAATTTATTTCAATTTTTATGCTATTTTAACTTATTGTGCGCATCCATTTCGTGTCACAGTTATGATTATTATCCTTATTGTTATTCCCGCATTGACGAAACTTTGCGGTGAAACTCGACAATGCAGCGCGATGCCAATTCGCAAGTTCGCTAAGTAGACAAGGTGGGCAAAAAACAAGAAAAGGTGGCAAAGCGAGGCAAGAGGTGAGCGAGAGTTGACTGGGTAGTGAAGAGAGTGCGACGATAAATGTGGGGAATTGACAGCAATTACACGAAAATGAATGGAGTCACTGCGAAGTTCTGGTCGGCGGCGGTGCGGAGCGAGTTGAAGCGACTCGCATGCTGGCGTAAGCAAAAACAAAGGAGCGAACTGAGGCAATACGAGCACAATGACGATGATTGGAGTAACTTTTACACAATATGCGAGGTAAAAATGCCAGTTGTTCTACTCCTGCGTTTCATTGTTGAGAATGCTGCGTAGATTTTTTGTGCGCCTCAAGTCCTTTGTTATTATTATTTGAAATTTACTTTTCTTTTTTTCCCTTCTAAATCACAGCGAACAGCGCGTTGTATGCAAACAAAGTGCTGATATAAACTTTTATTTAGCTGAACTTTAAGCTTTTTTGCTTATTTTCCATGCAAACTTGCATAAACGCCGTAACATAATGTGACGCGAAAAGCGAGAAAGAGAGGAGAAAAAATTCAATATCAAATGCATTATATTCCAAGATACCATTTCTATGCAAGTTATACAAGTATACCACAGCAACCAAATAAAAGCAAGTATGTGTGTGTGTGTGTGTGCCGAAGAATTTCTCAATCGCCAAGCGCATTTTTGTAAGATTTCTTTGCCACCATAGAATATGCTGAGTATATTCAGCGGTGTTAAGCACGATAGTCAAAACATTAGAAATTCAAAATAGTTTGCAATTGTGCGGTTGCGAAAATGCAAAATGGAATTGTTGAGCAACAGCGAATATCAGGTAAAAGTGAAAGAGCAAAATAATGCTTGTAATACAATTCGGTGGCTGCTATGAAGGAGAATATTTCAACAACAATAAAAAAAAATCCTTTCCCACCTCTATTCATCAGTCTTAGCCCATTAAACTGGGCAGCAGATGGCATTTGCACAACTTTCGTTGTGCACTTTCCTCGTTTCCTCGAATTACCAGCAAAAAGTATAAAGCCTCATTTGAATTTCAATAGCAAGACAGGGCTGTATGTATGCTAGTGTGGAGTGGAGATAGCTTTTCATCTTGAAGTTAGGAGAGAACACTATGCGAAGGACAAATAAATATTTTTTTAAAAGCAACTGGCGACATAATGCTTCAGTAGAATTAGGTCAAATTCCTCGAGATTTTTCATATCTCAAATTTTAACGTAGAGTCTTTCTTTTGAGGAAAGAACTTATGTATGCCAGTGGAATCATTGCATAGACCTAAAATATCTAACTATCATTCTTTACGATGATACAAATACTTCCATTTGTACTGGGTTCCTTCAGTTGATTCAGCACGTCTTTTGTTATCAAGTTAGACGAGATCTCAGTTCTTATCTCATCCAGTTTGAGAGCGGCTTAAAGACCACGGTTTATGTTAGACAAAGAATTGAAGCTTAAAATCCAGCAACCGGGGTCCTCATGTACGATATATAGGGGCCTTGAAAACCTATGGTCCGATTTTTAGAAAGGGGCTGCCACATTATAAATGTAGTATTTATGCAAAATTTTGTTCCCATATCTTCAATAGTTTTTACTTTACATATTGTAAAGTAAACTATTCAGATCGACATCAAAGTTCGGGTATATAGGAAGTATGCCCCAAATTTCATTGATATTGGACGAGTAGTTTCGGAGATATGGTCATAAGTGGGTGGAGCCACACTTAAAATTTTCTATACCAATTTGGATGGAGCCCTTCTGTAACTTCTTTATAATGAAATTTAAGGTTTCTGGTTTTTTTCCTTACTGAATTAAAGCATTTTTAGTAGTTTTCAACATAACCTTAGTATGGTGCCAAGAAACAAGTGTGCCAAGTTTCATCAAGATATCTTAATTTTTACTCAAGTTACAGCTTGCACAGACGGACGGACAGACAGATTTCCTGATCATTTTGATATATATAACCCTATATCTAACTCGTTTAGTTTTGGGTGTTACAAACAACCTTTATGTGAACAAAACTATAATACTGTCTTCTGCAACTTAGTTGCAAGAGTATAAAAAGGTTGATAGGGTATATAAAGGGTTTTCTAATGAGAGTGCTACACAAGCTTGGGGCGCCGTCCTGTTAGAACCACATATTTTCCAAGTCCATATCATCCAATTCGATCCAAAAATATTCGGTTATCGTTGAGCGGTTAGACAGGACGATTATGACTATAAATTGGGCGTAGCGCTATTAAAGTTGAGTCTACTGACTCCGAATTTCGGTAGTAAATTTAAAAAAATTCGACTCGTTGTTGGATCGTATATCTTTCATCGGTCTCCTTTTGTAGCGTCCGATTTGAAAAACCCTTTATATGACTACTTAAAATGGTAAAAAAATACTCGGCTAATCATTGTCATTCCAAATGTATCCATTGGTAAGGTAAAAACCACTCATAGGGACCATGTTGGTTTCCTTAGTTTCATTTGGTGAATGTTGCTTTCTTTAAGATTAGAGAGTGTGCGAATACTTCTTTAAGTTGTATAACATATTTTATATAAAAATTTCAAAGAAATTTTGACCACTCTCGGTTACCGTTTCTACCGAATATCTTCACTTCAAAATATAAAGATTTCCGTTAGTAGTACAGATGAAATACTTAATTCGATGGATTTTCTGAGTAAAAATTATTTGAGGAATAAAAGTGACGAATTCACATACTCTGTGATACCAAATTTATTATCAGAGTATTTTTTAGTGTTTAAAAGCTTTGCTAAGTATAGTATAATATAAAGAAAGCTCTAAGCTTCAAATTCTCACAAAACACATATTTTAAATTAAAAATCTACGCTGAAATCACTTTAAACAACCGCTGCATTGTCCAACAAAAAACATAATGCTATCGAATTTTAGCCATCCATTTAGAGATTTAGAGATGAAAAAATCGAAATCAAACTTTATAATTAATTCAATGGTGGAGTACAAAAGAATGGCGTACAACGCATATACGAGTTGATGAATAATGGAAATAATGAAAATGAATTGTTCGAAAGTTGGTGAGCGATACGATCACCCACGGCTAACTGAATAATGAGCTAATTAAAAGCCAGCGAATACTTTTGTGCAAATAAGTATATTGTATTAATAGCAAATATGCCGAAGGCACTTCGGTGCCAACGACCACCACCAAATTCTCTATGCAAAAGTGTCAAACTGCGCCCTCAATGCGTGCGAAAATGAGCTGAAACTTTTACAATTATAATTTCGTGCACATTTAAATGAATCGAAAAGTTTGATGGAAATTAATTCAATTTTACGCTGCAACAACTTTGAAGATGTGTTGCGTTGGACAAGCGAACTAAAGGCTAGAGAAAAGAAAACTATTTAAAGATTTGAAATGTTAGGAAGTATATATTGGGAAAATCGGTACATACATATACAAAAAGGATATTATGAGTTTATAAATATGTATAGTAATAGTAATAACAAATAGTGTGGAGATTAAACAATTAGTCGATGTCGATGTAAATCACATGAAATGCCTTGAAAAAGTTATCTGCGGTGTTTTAGGCTTCTACAAAATATTCAGATTCTCTGAGACTATCTAAATAAGCATATTATTTTTGGTGACAATGTTTAGAAGATTCCACTATAAAAATTATAAATATAAGCTCTTCGGAAAAATTCCTATTAGCAGTTTATTATTTTATATCTATCAGTTTATTTTCTTTATCAACAGAAAACTCGGCCAGAAACACTTTTCGAAAGTAGTAAACTCTCTGGTAGTTTGTTTTTAAGATATCTATCTAATAAATACTTCTTTATTATGCCCACTTCTCTCTCTTAGCTCTTAGATATACATATATCCTTACTTACTGATCTATTACATCATTAAACCCCATGAGAGAACCATCTTGGATGGAAATTCTTCGAAACACTATATAATGTGAGATCTGGGTGGCCAGTATTTGTCATCCTGGAACTGTCTTGCTTAAGCGCGTAATCATCAAGACTCATTTGCGGCAGACATAGCTCATACAAATAATTTTATGTGCATGAACTTTTCAAAAAAAAAAATAAAAGATTATTATATATTACTAGCTGACCCGGCAAACTTCGTTCTGCCCAAAATAGATTTTTTTTTTCATTTCAAAAATTACACCGGTATTGGTTTTAATAGAAGATGAACGATTTTTCCAAATTTTACTCGGAAGTGAATTGCCAGAACCTGCCTGATAAACATTTTTTTCGAGGGTACATTAATGCTTTTTGAATTTTATTGCTTGAAAAATGCTACTCTTTTCAATAATGCTGACACATCGCGTCCAGGATTTGTTGACAATTTAATAAAATTAAGTTTGTACTATTCTCATTCAATTTTATTAGTTTTAATCGAGTCTCGAAAATATATAATTTTAGTACATATTTAGTTTAGGGCTGCACGGTATACGATATTTTTGGTTTTCTGTTCCGCGGCGTAAATAAACAGTGAGGAAGGTTTTCCAACACGGGCACACGCCACATAGAGCTGGCCATGTGAAAAGCAAGACATTTCTAAATTTATGCCGCATACTTCCATTCCATATTAAAGACAATAGGAACGTTTTGCCAGTCCCGCCGGGCGTATCGAGGAAAAATATGCCACCGTTTCCACTATCTACAGCATTTATTAGCTGATTGTACGCACTGCTTTGCTGTTCATTCAACAGTGGAACATTTGTTTGTACTTGTTGTTGCAAGTGAGTTATATCGTAAGCACGCTCGCGTTCCAATTCGCGACACACTAAATCCCTTGTTTGACGACTTGGTGCCGGCATATGAACTTCAATCAATAGTTTTCCACTCATAAGTAAACATAAATCTTCAATAAGGTCCAACAACTGCTTCGAAAACGCCGCTGCGGATCGATCGTTTTGCAATTGGACTCGCATGTTGATGGTAAGAGTCAGCCTTTGAACATGTCTCCACAAAACTGACGATTTTAAACATGCGTTTATTTCGTCGGCAGGAGTTGATCGAGAAATGACTGGCAAAGTTTGCCGAAAATCGTCAGATAATAAGACTATTGCACCGCCAAAAAGTTGTTGCTTTTGGCGTAAATCTTGCATTTTTCTATTGAAAGCTTCTAATGACTTTTTGTTAGCCATTGGGCACTCATCCCATAGAACTATTCCAGCTCCTCGCAAAACTTTTGCCATTGCTGAATTCCTCGATATGTTGCACGTTGGTGTTTCAACGACTTGGATGTTCAATGGTAATTTCAACGCAGAATGTGCTGTTCTGCCGCCATCAAGTAGAATAGCAGCGATGCCTGACGAAGCAATTGCCAGCGCAATTTTCTGCTGTGACCGTATAGTAGCAAGAATCAAAGAGATCAGAAACGTTTTCTCTGTACCACCGGGCGCATCCAGAAAGTAGAATCCACCGGCGTTATTGTCAACCGCTCGCCTAATCTTATCATAAGCATTTTTCTGCTGAATATTCAATTTTGTAATGTTAGCTTGTATGGAAGCACGCAATTCATTGCAATCGTATTGTTGTTCACGTTGAAGCTCATGGTCAAGCATATCAATTGCTGAACGATTGGGCGCGGTTATGCCAAGTTGCGCTAATGCCTTATTCGCAATTGTAAGGCACAGATCTTCAACCAATATCAAAGCATCATTATACATTTGTAATGTATATAGCAAGTCTGCGTCCGATGCTCGTTTACCCGCCAAAATTAATAAGTCCTCGGTCATGCAGTCTTTGTACTTGTTCCACAGTTCTTGCGAATTTGACGGAAGGCATGTAGATATTATTATGGCGAATAGTACGCGTATTTGTTTTGGATGAGATGTGAGTGATGCGTCATGAAGTGCGGTGTCCCAATGCATATCATCTTCTAACAAATGCAATCGCTGACATGCTTCACGATACGTCGCACACAATTGACCGTCAACAGTTTTCAAATCATCAAATGATCTTGGTCCGCGCACGTTGACTAATAGCAGACGCAAATAGAAACATTTGGCGTTGTTCGGATGGATGGTTTAAATTCGTCCTATGGCATCGGTTTTACGGACATTTGGATAACCGTCAACACGCTCCCCTTGCTTTCGTCGTAGAAATGTTTTCGATGATGGATTCCAATTATTTCGGAATATAGCAATGTTGTTGCAAATATTTTTTTTTTTTGCAAAACGTGCAATGATACACACATTAAATTTCTTATGTGCACCCTCCACACAGACCCCAATCACCCCTGAAAATTTCATTGAAATCGGGTAAGCCGTCTAGGAGGAGTATGCAAACAGGAAGTTTTGCCACTTAATTTTATATATATAGATTATATATGTATATGTATATAGATTATTATATAAAAAACAAAAAATTAACAAATTAAAAAATAATTTAATGTACAAAACATAATTTAAATTTAGACTTATAGTAAATATTTATATGCGCATTTTACTATTTTTACCAGTAAATCCTATACATTTGAATTTAACTGAAAGACATTTTTATTTTAATAGTCAGTAGCATTGTCTTAATATTTTAAACCTGAGTAAGCCGCTTACTCAGAGAATTAACTAATGAATTTAAGGTGACGTACTGTCTCAAACTACTTTCCGTTTTGGAAAACAGTATCAGAGACGATCCCCCAGAGATCTTAAATATAATTTAGAATCGAACTCAATCTGCACATTGTAATAAGGGAATTTTCCAGTTGTTAAGAATGTTCTTCGTGTGGATTAAAGCGTTATCCCGCTGATCCTGTACAGGCCAAAATTATTCCCAGCAAATTTTATTAACTCGCTGTCCAAAAGATCTCCATAAATATTAGCATTCATTTGAGTGGGTATAAAATACAAAATGCAGCCTATGAAATCAATATACCGTTTCCAAAACATCGCTTGTAGCAGAACCGTCGTTCCTGGTATGAGTCTCTCCAAAATTCCTTGCAATGATTTGGGCCGACCAAATTTAATTTTTTTTCGTCACTAAAGACTTATCCGACCAGAATTGGTATTTATTTGCAAACCTCAAATGTGCTTTATTGTACCTTTCTCTAGCATTGGGTAAGGTACCTTGGGGGTGTGTTTGAGAGACTGATTTTTATGTAAAATTGAAAAAATTGTATTTCTTGTTATTTGCAGTCTTAACTAGATCAATTTTTGACGGCTGATTATCAAGTCCGCAACTGCCAGCCGTCGAATCATCCTTTCGCACCGATCATCAATGCTGTATTCCTTCCGCTGCGTCGCACTGTACCATAATCAGTGGAGTTTTTAAGAAGTTTTGATATACATTTTCGATGTCGCTTTGGTTTAGACGCATTTTAGAACCGCTTTCATGTATTACTATGATTATTCCTTTTTCCTTGGCTGACAAACTAGTACCACGAGGCATTTTAGGCTTAAAATTAAATGAATCTGTTCAACTATTTAATAATTCATTAAATTAATACACCTACAATAGTTTTACAAACAAATTTTCACGCAAGAAATATCAGCTAAACTTATTTTGCACATATAAATATTTACTATGCAATACCCAATTCACAAGTACATTCTTAATGTAACGGTACAATTAATATTTTAATTTCGTTGTTATTTTAATTTCTTTGAAAATATGGTCCAAAGATGGTTTTGATGCAAAAGTCAGGTCAAACAGACTCTTTTTCACCATTTCATGGTTTTTAATGAATCTCGTAAAGAGATTAACTTTCCCAAATATATGAGCAAACGCAATCCAACGCGTTATTTTGATGTCAAGCTGTTCGGGGTTAGAATGGTACCTGATTAAGGTTTCCTAAATGTTTACAACCCATTTGATCAAACTTAGTAAGTAATTCGTAAATCAAAGATGTTCGTTGTTTGCATATTAACAAAACAGATGGCGCGCAATGTAAAGAATATATATTTCACATGACTGCATACTAAATTTGTGTATTGAGATGGAAAAAATTTATTAAAAAAAAATAAAAATAAAAATAAAAAATTTATATTTTTTATTAAATTGTTTTTATAAATATTATTATTATACTCTCGCAACCTGTTGCACAGAGTATAATAGTTTTGTTCACCTAACGGTTGTTTGTGTCACCAAGAAATATAAGAGTTAGATATGGGGTTATATATACATAAATGATCAGGATGACGAGTAGATTTGAAATCCGTCCGTCTGTCCGTCCGTCCGTCTGTCCGTCTGTCCGTCTGTCCGTCTGTCCGTGCAAGCGATAACTTGAGTAAAAATTAAGATATCTTAATGAAATTTGGAACACATGTTCCTTGGCATCCTGAGGAGGTTGCTTTCGAAAATGGGCAAAATCGGTCCACTCCCACGCCAACAAAATGGAGGAAACCGAAAACATATACAGTGTCATAACTAAGCCATAAATAAAGTTATGAAAATGAAATTTGGAACATAGGATCCCATTAGGGAGGAGCACATTTGGATGTAATTTTTTTGGAAAAGTGGGCGTGACCCCGCCCCCAAATAGGTTTTTTGTATATAACTCGCAAACCAATAAAGCTATATAAGCCAAACTTTCTGCAGTCGTTTCTTTTAGCCATTTCCTTATACAGTCCAAAAATTAAAGAAATCGGATAATAACCACGCCCACCTCCCATACAAAGGTTAGGTTGAAAATTACTAAAAGTGGGTTAACTCCCTAAAGAAAAACGTCAGAAACACCAAATTTTTCATAAGAAATGGCAGTAGGAAGCTGCACTGAGATTTTTTTACAAAATGGAAAATGGGCGTGGCGTCGCCCACTTATGGGTCAAAAACCATATCTCTAGAACTATTCGACCGATTTCAATGAAATTCGGTATATAACACTTTATTGACACCCTGATGACACGGGTGGAATATGGGCGAAATCGGTTGACAACTACGTCTACTTCCCATATAACTCAATTTTGAATTCCATCTGATTAGTTCACTTTATTATGTAATCATAAGGAACCAATGAAGCTAGCGGAATAAAACTTTACACAAATACTGTATTTGAGCTGTGATATCACTTGTGGAAAAATTGTCAAAATCGGACCATGATTTTTCAAGGCCCCTGATATCGAACATGAAGAACTCAGTACCTAAGGTTAATTTTTCACCGAAAATATAGTTAAATCCCTCAGATATTTTAATGCAATTCATTCCCTCTGAATTTTTTTCTTATAACAGTTTCTCTCTGTACCTGAAATGGTAAAAATCGGGTCATAACTTCCCCAGATCCCATATACCTAATTATAAGTAATATTAAATTAAGTGAGTGTATAGTCTTCGATACATTGTATCTTGGTGGTGAAAACGAGTGAAATCGGTTTAGGAATTACCTCAGTCCCCATATACTATTTATGATGATTTTCGTTATTCTATTGAACTTTATACCAAATATATGGGTCGACTTGTGTTATCTTTATAAAATTACATCAATAAATTGCGAGAGTATAAAATGTTCGGTTACACCCGAACTTAGCCCTTCCTTCCTTGTTTTTATTATAAATATAAATCATATTTCGGCATTGTTTTTTAGTTAAATCAGCGCATAACCTCGTCATTATGAATCCATTACCTTTGCCAATATTTATTTTGCTAAATTATGTGACAGCATTATACTAATAACACAAATGCATCACATTAGCATAAATAGTTAAGTAAGCAAGTTTAGCAAAACTTTATTTAAATTCTCGACATTAACATTTTATCATTTCACACACATACGCGCACACGAACACATACATACAATCATAAAGTTAACGTGAGCATAAAAACCATTAAATCACTAACCCCAACTTTCGCACGCAAATCCTTTCACGCTCGGACAACAACACAGATAACACAACAAATCACCCTAATTGCGTCAACATTTAACACAATACAATTTGCCTTGCGAAAATATGCGAAATATGCCAATAAAAAACGGGCGAAATTGCGTAAATAAATTGGGGGGAAAAACGGCGAAAATGCGAAAATATATAAAAACACACATTGAATGGGGCTTAAAAATTGCCTGAATATATTATAGTTGATTGTTGTTGTTGTTTTTTCGCTTTTGTTGTTATTTTTGTTTATGTGATTCCAAGTGGAGATCAACAGAGTCGTAGGCCAATTTTATTATGTGGAAAGAGCGCCACGAAATGCGTAAAAAATAAAACTATGGCAACCATACGCATGTGTTTGTGTCATTAACATATGCTTTACTGAAACAAAAGCACGCTTTTGGGGTCTTAGTTTGTGCGAGTCAGCGACTTACATATTTTTATTCAAATAAAGAAAATAAAAACAAAATAAAATAATAAAAAATAAAAAAATATAAAAAAGGAAATAAAAAAGTATTATAAAACCAAGCCTTACCGCTACTTTAGCCGTTCAGCGCTTTTGCTTTCGAGGGTTTCATTCAAACTAATGACTATATAAATTTCGCTCATGATATATGATTGGCGGCGTCAGCTATTAGAAAGGTCGGCACAAAGCTCATTGTGTGTTCGACTCCTTTTAACCTAATGGGTTTTGTATTTTCCGAACTCTTGTATTTGCATAATTTATTGCACATGCGGCGGCGATGTCGAGCCGTTATTTCTACCGTATCTTATCCATGACAACAAATTCGAGGCGTAAGAATATACAACTTTTGTGAAATTTAAGAATTGAATATTGCTTGTAGATAAGTCCTATAAAGCTACAAAGTTGCCAAATTCCGAAGACACAACTTTTTAGAGGCAATCTCATTTTTCATGTGTTTATTAGGGTGGTCGTTAAAGGTAGGGAGACAAATTTGAGTTTTGGAATTATATTATGTTATAAAATATTTCAATGCTTTAAAAAAGAGCTTATAAAAAGAGTTACATTGATCGGATTTAGTTCAAAGATGCGCCATTTCGTTCGATAATCTGTTTCCATCTAGACGGTAAATTCATAATACCCCTCGTAGAAGACTCCCTCCTTATTTGCGAAGAACTTGAACAGCCACTTTTCACAAGCCTCTTTTGAGTTCAACTTTACACAACCAAGGGCGTTCGCCATGGACAGGAACAGGTGGTAATCACTGGCGCCATGTCCGGCCTATATGGTGGATGCGATAAAACCTGACGAGTCATCAACGAAGTGTGTGCTCTGGCGTTGTCCTAGTGGAACACTACACCCTTCCTGTTGGCCAATTCTTTACGCTTCTGGTCGATCGCCTGTTTCAAGCGGTCCAGTTGTTCGCAGTAGATGGTAGAATTAAGCGTCTGGTCATATGGGAGCAGCTCATAGTGGATGATTCCCTTCCAATTCCATCAAACGCACAGCAAAACCTTCCTGACCGTCAATCCCGTCTTGGCCACTGTTTGGGACGATTCACCGGCCTTCGATCACGACCGTTTTCACTTGAAATTGTCGTATGTGATCAATTTTTCGTCGCCAGTTACCATCAGCTTCGAAAATGTGTCAAGTTCGTTTCGTTTCAGCAGCATATCGCAAGCGTTGATTCGGTCCAGAAGGTTTTTTTGCGCCAAATCATGCGGCACCCAAACATCAAGCTTTTTTGAGTATCCAGACTTCAGCAGATGGTTTAAAATGGTTTGGTGAATAACTCCCATCTCCTGGGCGATGTCATGAGATCGGTATGTGGCACGGTCTAACTCGATGTTTTCCATCAATTGATCGGTATTCGTTGTCACAGGTCATCCGCCGGCTGGCTTATCCATGGTGTCGTTTTCACCCGCTCTGAATCGTCGAAACGATTGTTTGAAACCCTTTTCGTCGAAACCCTCCGCAGTTCGAAGTGAAAGAGTACCATCCTCGAAAAACACCATTAATCTCACGGAACATTTCTCAATCGGATTTGCCTTTAACGAAGGAAAACTTTAAAATAGCGCCAATTTCGGCGTTAGTGAACTCCATATTTACACGTCCATAACTGTTGAACGCAATATCCAAGCTAATCATGCGTAGCGTCGTTTTGTAGGTTATGTCAAGACCTTTCAAAGATGAGTAGTATTGCCAGATACGAGCTCTGTAGCTCTTTATACATAGCCGCCAAAATCAAAAGACAAAAAGGCGGAAGGGAGATATTTGCCAACCTAGTATTATTATTAAGAATATTAAATATACATTTTTGTCTAAATTGAAAAAAGTTTAAAACATTCATACAAGGGTTAAGATTTAAAGTAACCCATGAAAACTAAATGCTATATAATGTTATATATTTTATAAGATCCTTTCATATGGTTGTTGCTATTTCAACATTAATTTTTTTCTTAAAACACGACTGGACTGTTTTCAAGGTGCATCATCTTAACAATACGAAAATATTAATGCGACTACCCTTACTTTCCGTACTAACAACGTGACCACCACTGTACTATCTACATACTTTTGTATGCCTCAAGTGACACATGGCGTATGAGTAACCAAAGGCAGCATTGTCAAACTTTACTCTATGTGGGCCGTCAGTGGAATGTCAAAATGCAAACGAGTTGCGAAAATGTCTAAGTAAACACCAACAAACAAGCACACAAATAGTTTTACACTCAATAGGGAATCGAACACTGCAAAAGAAATGAAATGGATAACACACCAAACCCAAACCATTTTCAAATTTTCTTCATCAAACGATTTGGTGGCGCTTAAGACACCACAACACCATTATACATACATCCGCCAACTGACTACTATACTTTTAACGCACAGTGTCTTAAAAAAATGTTTTTGTTTTTTTATACTCTCGCAACCTGTTGCACAAAGTATAATAGTTTTGTTCACCTAACGGTTGTTTGTGTCACCAAGAAATATAAGAGTTAGATATGGGGTTATATATACATAAATGATCAGGATGACGAGTGGATTTGAAATCCGGATGTCTGTCCGTCCGTCTGTCCGTCTGTCCGTGCAAGCGATAACTTGAGTAAAAATTAAGATATCTTAATGAAACTTGGAACATATGTTCCTTGGCACCCTGAGGAGGTTGCTTTCGAAAATGGGCAAAATCGGTCCACTGCCACGCCCACAAAATGGCGGAAACCGAAAACCTATACAGTGTCATAACTAAGCCATAAATAAAGTTATGAACATGAAATTTGAAACATAGGATCCCATTAGGGAGGGGCACATTTGGATGTAATTTTTTTGGAAAAGTGGGCGTGACCCCACCCCCAAATAAGTTTTTTGTATATAACTCGCAAACCAATAAAGCTATATAAACCAAACTTTCTGCAGTCGTTTATTTTAGCCATTTCCTTATACAGTCCAAAAATGAAAGAAATCGGATAATAACCACGCCCACCTCCCATACAAGGGTTAGGTTGAAAATTACTGAAAGTGCGTTAATTCACTAACTAAAAACGTCAGAAACACCAAATTTTACATAAGAAACGGCAGAAGGAAGCTGCTCTGAGATTTTTTTTACAAAATGGAAAATGGGCGTGGCGTCGCCCACTTATGGGTCAAAAACCATATCTCAGGAACTACTCGACAGATTTCAATGAAATTCGGTACATAATACCTCCTTGACACCCTGATGTGAAAAATGTGTGTTATAACTACGACAACTTCCCATATAACTGATTTTTGAATTCCATCTTATTCCTTCACTTTATAAAATATACATTAGGAACCAATGAAGATAGCGAAATAAAACTTTACACGAACACTGTATATGATCTGTTGTGAAAAAATCATCACTTGTGAAAAAATTGTCAAAATCGAACCATGACTTTTCAAGGCCCCTGATATCGAACATGAAGAACTCAGTGCCTAAGGGTAATTTCTCCCCGAAAATATACTTAGGTAAATCCCTCAGATATTTTAATGTAATTCATTCCCTCTGAATTTTTTTTTATAACAGTTTCTCTCTGTACCTGAAATGGTAAAAATCGGGTCATAACTTCCCCCAGATCCCATATACCTAATTATAAGTAATATTAAATTAAGTGAGCGTATAGTCTTCGATACATTGTATCTTGGTGGTGAAAACGAGTGAAATCGGTTTAGGAATTACCTCAGTCCCCATATACTATTTATGATGATTTTCGTTATTCTATTGAACTTTATACGCAATATATGGGTCGAATTGTGTTATCTTTATAAAATTACATCAATAAATTGCGAGAGTATAAAATGTTCGGTTACACCCGAACTTAGCCCTTCCTTACTTGTTTTCTCAGCCGTTTGACTTTTGCATTTTTGCCGCAGCTCTGTATCTTCTGCCAATACTTTGACAGTTGCTTTGTTGTTGTTGTTTTCTTTTTTATACCCCTCAAAGCATTTTGGGCGCAATAGATTTGCATAATTTATGCAGCTGATTGAGCGGCGGGTTGCAAGCACAGTTGCGGCTAAATGGATAAAGGATAACGGATAACAACTGACAGTTTTGGCTGACTTGTGGTGGCAGTGAGCTCTATATATACATATGTACATACATAGATTTAGTAGCGTATAAATAAAAATTTTGTATTTTTACGCATTGAGTTGGGTCACGGATTACGTATTTTGGCGCAGCTACCATAACAATACTTAATTGAAATGGCATTTTAAAAATATTTTCATTGCTAAACGAAAAGCCGCAACAATAACAAATACGCGAAAATACTTTTATCCGTGACAAATTGGCGCTAATCGCTTGGGAATTTAAATTAAAATAGATTTGCCGCGTCATTTGCATTCACTGAGTCAATATTCAAATGTATTTAACTCGAATTTTGTGCAAAAGAAAGCAAAAAACTTTAATGCAAAGCAAAAACAGTTAGTCAGCAGTACTTTAAAAATATTCTCGTTCATTCATTCTTTAGGCAGCTAAACACTGAGCAACTATACTCTTAAATTTATGAAAATTAACTTTGCTGCACAATAAAATGCAAACACACTCAATTCACTCGCACACACCTTTGCACACTTCTGAGTTCCAAATTTCTCCGTATCAGACACTTTTCTCGTTTTTCAGATCCTTGAAAGCCGCGCTTCACTTTTTCGCATTTCGTATTTTGCATGCAAACGAATTGACCATAAATAAAACGCGCTCCGACACCCAAGAAACTTTTGCAACTACTACATAGGCAACAACAACACTAATAACAATAACAACAACGCCAAAAGTGAAAATATTAAAACGCAAATGAAAGTAGAAAAGCGCATTGCCAAAGTAATGCAACAAATTATCAGCGAGAAGTCGGTGTGAAAGCAATCGAAATGAAAATGAAAACACTCGAAAACGAGTGAGTTGCATTGCAGCGCCGCAGAGACCTGGAGAATATTAAGTGCAGTGAGGGAGTGAGAAGAAAATTAAATTCGAATTGAAGTTAAAGGAGAGAAATTATATTTATATAAATGTTTAAATAAATTTGAGCAGTGAGTAGCGTTTGAAGATGGACACTATAACTGCCATTGAGAAGCAGGGTTTTCGCTTCCAACCTTCGACCCATTTTATTAAAGTCTAACCGATTCATCTTAGACATCAATCGAATCTACCAAAGATGTATTATAACAAATATGGTTCAAATCGGCCTAGTAGTTTTAAGATTTTCCCACCACCAATGATAAATACTATTAGATAGCTACTTAGGACTAACTCTAGACAGGAGGGCAATGAGGTAAAAGTATGGTGGGACCTAAATGGGACTAATGCCTGGAATGACTCATTGGCTCTACACAGCAGTGGTAAGACCAATCAATCATGACATACATATAACATATTGGTCTGGTGGCCAATGGATACGCAATTAAGCGTATGAAAAGTTTACAAGGAGCAGGAAGTATACATCAGCGGAGCTCCTAGATACTCTAGATGTCATTCTTTATTTACTGCCTATAGTCTTATTTTGTAAGCAAATTGCTGCTAAGTCTGCTATTTAACTGAGGAAATTTTCCTGCTAGTCTCTTATAATCAGGGACATTTTAATATCTTCAGTAAATTTTCGTTTCTATCCAGTTGCACCGAATTTCGAAATCCAAATAGATCCTCAATATTGCCATCCTCACTATAGAGATGTGGAACAAGAGCGAGGCAGACAAGGAAACTGACATATGCATCTATATGGACGTATCTAAATTAGATAAACGAGTGAGATGTGGTGTCCTTTCAGAAAAAAATAGATACCAGAATCGCTTTCTGACTACCAGACCACTGCTGCGTCTTTCAAGCAGATATTACTGCAATAAAACAATGCCCTCTTGTGTTGACAAAAAAGGTGCTTACGACGCTAAACATATATATTTTTACAAACAGTCGAGCGACTTTGAAATCCCTTAAGACCCTAAAGATTTCCTCTCAGATAGTAAAAGAATACCATGAGTTATTAGTGGAACTGACTTCATATTACACGATAAAACTGCAATTGGTTCCTGGATACATTAATATTTCAAGTAACTGTGAAGCATGTATATAACCGGCTAAACGGTTGAACGCCAATCACAACTGTGAAGCAGATGAACTAGCCAAATTAGGCACAACCTAAAAATTTTATCCCAATAAAGGGAATATATATGTGCCGTTAGTCACTTGACACTTAATTGATAAACAGGTCATAGATTGGGCTGAGTCTCGGTTGTTCAGCAAGCAGTCAAACGTCAGCTGATTGGAATAAAGGTCGTACGTGACGGCTATTGAAATTTAAAAGGAAGGACATAAGAACTCTAGTAAAAGTGCTAGCAGCACATTGTCTGATAGGAAGACACGCCGACAGACTGGGGATACCACACAATGACTAAGAAGAAGAGACAGGCATTATACAGGAAAATAATCGCAACAATCGGACACAGTTTTCTCGACGACATCTCTAAGAGGACATTGTAATGTAAGGGGATTCTAGTCGCTGTTAATTTACAATGCGCCTCCTAAAGACCTAGGTGCGTCATCTGACATCCACTATACCTACCTACCTACCTTGTAAGATACCAAATTTCCACTAAGAGTATGGATTGCTACGCTCATTGCCCAATTTTTTAACTGATTCATAAGTTGATCTTCTTTGTCATCCTTGTTTAGCATTTATGGCATTGTTCCTGAAGAAGTTCTTTGTACTTTTAGTGTTTTTGAACTGTACTGTTATAAAGTATAGGAGATGCGCGTGGTTATCGGTTGGTTTTACAGTTGAGATAGTTGGTGTGAATTAATTATCTATATTAGAGATCGTACCGCGAAAGGATCAACTTTCTAAATAGTGCCAAAAGTCCGATATCTGGGGTCTTGAAAAGTTATAGTTCGCTTCCACGTCTTCATTGGTTTTTAATTTATATATTGTTAAGTGAACGGATCAGATGGAATTTAAAACTATATGAGTTATCCACTTCTATGCAATACATCCAAAATATAAAAAACACATTTAGAAAGAATTTTCAGTGTAAAATTGAAGAAATTTGTTGAAGCTGCACTTTGCAACAAATTCTACTATTTTATAGCATATTTAATTCGGTTTATTCAGAGAACACTTTATATTTATCTACTAAAATTACTACCGCTACCACTGGAACACCTTCTAGGTCTCCTGAGATATTTTTTAGAAAAAAATATATCCAATATATATAAAGCTGTCTCATTCTCGAATGCACTTAATTTCCAAGACAAGAATTACATGATGCTTTCCACTTCAAATTGCTTTTAAGCCAATCAAAGAATGAAAAACCATTTCAAAATTAAGAACGAAAAATCGATAGAGTAACGAAATTTTTCAGAAATCTTCTATATACTGAATTCCACAAAAAATATCACAAACCATTTGCATGTCAAAGCCCACATCTTAAATGTTATATACCCACACACACACACATTCAAACACTCACAACTTAATGAAAAGTTACGCATCCGCCATGGACTGCCATGACCAAAAGAGGTATCCGCGTATGACGGTGCAAAGGTCTGATACCCTTGGAGAGCACTTACGTGTGCGCATTTAACTATGCAAATTCAGCAAAAGTACGACTGCCACGGCCCTCAAACACGAACACGACCACACATACAAACAAACAAACAGAGAATTATTTTTTTAAATGGGGCCACAGCTGAAGTGAACTAAATTGAAGACCACGCCAACGGCAAACGACCAAACTCACAAATACACACACACACACACAAACATCTATTTGCCTATATGTGGGCTCTTTGTGCCACCCGCTCACTTATGGGCGTGCCCTATGCAGTCACGTGCATACAAATGCCTCGGCGTTGGCCGTGTCTTTCAAGTTCAGTGCAGTCTTCGTTATTTGTTATCTTCGTTTGTTCGTCTTCAACAGCGTCCGTCGTAGCCAACGTTGTTGTTATTGTTGCTTTATACCAAATTTCATGCAATGAAACTTTGCCATGCACCGCTAAGTAAAATTCCATAAAGTTTTGTTAATTCCACGTGAAACGTGCTTTCGTAACTTTTTCGTAAACGACAGTGGTCCCATTGCAAAGAAAGTACCAAAAACGCAGTAACAACAACAAAGTGCATGTTTGCAACTATCGAAAATGGCATTACATATGAAATTGTGAGCTCTGCATTGCTGCAAAAGTGCATATTTATCGGTCATATGTAGACACACTTTTACCTTTAAGTTTGCTAAACGTTTCGAGTTTTCTTCATTCCTTTTGATGAGAAATGGTCGGGCGCTTATTAATAAATGGACTTTGCTAAGAAAAATATTTTGGGTTTGCGTATTTACGAGTGTTAACCATGACCTGGAAAATATAAACGTTCACTTTTGATATTGAAAATGAGATATTAATTAATTAACCAGGATTAACCAGGGTATCCAGAAGCCTTCTTTGTCTTTAATGTGACTATGCAAAAGTCTGCTGGTCCTTCTTTCAACATTGTCTTAGACTCTTTTGTATGTATGTAATTGGCGTAGGAACCGATTCCGATAGAATTCGATTATAACCGATTCAATAATAGCGCGTCATCTTTCTATTTATTTCGCAATTCAGCGCCTATTCCTCTCTCTCTGCTTCCACCGGCGCGTACTGCATCGAATACTTTCAAATCTGGTCCATTCGGACAACATGACCCAGCCAGCATAGCCGCTGTCTTTTTATTCGGTGTCTATGTAGTCGTATAACTCGTATAGCTCATCGGTCTACGGTTTTCGCCGCCGCCAATATTCAAAGGACCATTAATCTTGCGCGGGGGATAGGGTCTTAAGTAGAAGTTCACGTAAGTGAGGAAAGTTTCTGATTGCCAATCACTTGGGAGTGGCCAGGAACGATTCTTTTGCATATGACTCAAGCAGCTCACGACTTTCGGTTTCAGACCAAGGTATTCCTTGGGTAGCCAACAGACATCCGTTTGGAGGCGAGCTAAAGTCCTCTCATCTGCGCCATAAAGTAGGACGGGAAAAATATGCGACTTCTAGAGTTTGATTTTGGTTCGTCGAAAGAGGACTTAACTATTCAATTGCCTTCTCAGTCCAAAGTAGCACCTGTTGGCAAGAGTGATTCTGCGTTGGTTTTCAAGTCTAGCAATGTTATAACACTGACGTGAGAGCCCAACCGCGAGTGCGCTGACTGTTTGTTTGATGACAGTAGATATTTCGTCTTATCCTCATTCACCACCAGACCTGTTAGCTTCGCTTCCTTATCCAGTCTGAAAAAGGCAGAACTAACGGCGCAGTTATTGCCTCCGCAGATATCAATATCATCGGCGTACGCCAGCAACTGTACTTTTATAGAAGATTGTACCTTCTCTGTTTAGCTCTGCAGCTCGTCTAGTTTTTTCCAGCATCAAGAAGCCAGGTTAAAGAAGTCACACCATAGTGAGTCACGCCTCGCTTGGTATCGAACGGCTGGGAGTGGTCCTTCCCTATCCTGACGGAGCTTTTAGTGTTGCTCAACGTCAGCCGATTTTTCGAGATGAAGATTAGCCGTTAGCACTGTCTTGGTGGAAATCAATCGCCTGCAACAGTTTCTTGAGAAATATAAGACGTTTTGTCGATACAAGAAGATTTTCTTAAGTAATCAAACCATCGATCTCAGAATTCGATATAACTGAAAGATCTCTAAAGAATCTAGAGACACTTTGACAGCCTTTCACCCTCAGTTAGGGTATGTGCATCACATTTGCCTTTTTTTTTGGTCTTGAGTTTAAATTCCCACCGCCATATACTCATCGTAATGATTATCGAAGCGCTTTGAAATACGAGTGGGAAAAAGTCATTGAGAGGAAGAATTTAATTTGTAGAACTTTCCAACTTTTCAAATGAAATCTTAATAATAAACTTTTGAAAATGTGAATACTGTTGTATAGAAACGTTATTGCCCCTGTTGCCTTATTTCTTCTGGGTTAACCTAAAATGAGAAAACCTTTAGAAAACTTGGAATAAAACTAATCAGCTGTCCGGCCTTAGCTTGAAAATGTATGGTATTTCTTTCGTGGCATAAAATCAAGAGAGGTATGCATTATAAATTGAAACGAGATCTTCGAATTTAAGATTGCTAAAGCTGAAATAACATTTAAGCTGACAATTTCTTCAGCAATTTAATATTAAATACATAAAGTCTTAGAACTATGTACACATATGAATAACCCTCAAACGGAATGAAAAGTAATAAACCCACAGAAAAAAAACCGTTAGATGGCCTCATGCCGACTGTTGCTGATAAATTGCTAAAAATGAGTGAGAAGTTAGAGCAAAAAAAAAAGTACAAAAGCAGACCGAATATTAGTAATAACTCGTAGCAATTGAGGCATGCTTTCGGCTACACGAATGTGTTCGTCGTACGCCAGTGGCATTGTGAATGCATCACGTTGCATGCATAAAAATGCAACGAGGAAGTAAAGTTGAAATTTGAAATATACCGAGCATGTGGAGAACAAAAATTGTCGGTTGCACTGATGTAACGAAGCTTTTGTGTGTCGGACTTTTACAGTTGCAACAATGCAATTGGAGGCTCAAAGCAATAACGAGCGGCATACACAAATACAATGCAATATGTAGCATGTGGCATGTGTGCTCGTAGTTACGAGTATAGGTTAGCGGAAGTCGTTTGCTTTTGCAACAAAATCGCCACTGCAATGGCGCACATGCATGTGAAAGACGCTTCCGTCAAACACACACACATTCAAGCTATGCATAAACAGTTCGCTAGGCATGCACACACATACATACATACATACATACGCTCAGTTGTGCATGTTAGTCAGTTGAATTTCAGTATGGACATTGGTCAGTGAATAATAGACTAGACTTCTTTTCGGAATTTTATTCCTATTGCATTTTGTTGTTGTTGCTGTTTCTATTTCTATTCTTTTTTGTTTTTTAATTTTATTCCTTCGCAATTTTGCGTAGTTCCATTGCAGCACGCAGAACTACTCTTATACTATATTTGCTACAATGCTGAGCATATTTGTATGTGCTTTACATTTTATATTAGGGTGGTCCTTAAATGTGGGAAGATAATTTTTAAATACATTTTTCTTAATTGTTCGAAAAACTTTCGAAAATAATTACATATTACGGTTGACCTTAGAGGACGACAGAGCAAGTTTTCATCAAATAAAAAAATCAGTTGAAAATACCATACATAAATTTTTATCCCCATGGGGTAATTTGTTTCTAACTATTTATTTATCTGATTTTTTCATGTTTTCATCAAATAAAAAGAAAATAATTGAAAATACCATAAATAATTTTTGACCCCCAGAAGGTAATTTTTTTTTCTAACCATTTATTAATCTTTTATATCATGTTTTCATCAAATAAAAGAAAAATAGTTGAAAATCCTTAAATAAATTTTGATCCCCTCAAGGTAATTTTGTTTCCTAACTATTTATTTCTCTTTTATTTCATGTTTTCATCAAATAAAAGAAAATAATTGAAAATACCATACATAAATTTTGATCCCCTTAGCGTAATTTTTTGTCTAACAATTTATGTCTCTTTTATTTCATATTTTGATCAAATAAAATAAAATAGTTGAAAATACCATAAATAATTTTTGATCCCCACAGGGTAATTTTGTTTTTCTAACCATTTATTAATCTTTTATATCATGTTTTCATCAAATACAAGAAAAGTAGTTGAAAATACCGTAAATAAATTTTGATCGCTATAGCTTAATTGTTTATATTTATATATCATTTATTTATATTTTATTTTATTTATTCATTTATTTGATGAAAATTGCTGGAAATACCATAAATACATTTTGATTTTTTTTTCGATTAAGTTTAGCGTAAGAAACGAGAGCAGTTCTTAATCACCACCCTAATGCAGAATATTTCACCATGTGCACTTGTAGCGCATATAATAAGCTTGCAACATGCTAACTAAAAAAAGCTGGAAATTCGCCTGAAAACTAAGTAAATTGCATTTGGAATGCCACTCAGTGCTCTTTGACTGCAGTCACTCAACCAGTTCAGTGATTTGAGGGACTAAGCAGCGTTTCTAATGCAAATATATGCATGCGATAACACACACACACGTACATACATAATATATACAATAGAATCAAAAGTGCATATGCAAAGAATGCGCAGCACTCGCTCACACACACACACACACATACGTACTTTGCCTTTAAATATTTTTTGACTCTTCTCGCAAAAAAATGCGAAAATTTAAAGCTTTCTGGAGTGAACTTTGTCTGCTGTCAACTTGGACGATTTTAGCTGTCCGTTATGGTCAACAGCGGACAATAACAACAAAATGTGATATGGTAATAGGATTTAAAGAATCACATAGAAGTGCGCATACAACTTAAAGAATTCTAAGAATTTTGTGTGTTGCAAGGAGAGAGCGAGTGATACATATAGAGTAAGAAGAGAATTAAAAGTAGTGAATTCTTAAAAAAGTATTCTTTCTTATTCTTCCAACATTCTTTAAATGTACGATTTAAAAAAAGTCAGCGAATTTTCACACTCAAATGTTCGAGCAGTCGCAATTATAGCTAAACTCTCCTCACCTTTCACGAGTCACTATTTACACAGTTACAAAAATTATTTTTTCGGCCAATTGCTTATTCTCCGCTATAGAAACAACAGCATGATGAGCATCTAAATTTAATAGCCTGCGGTGTTGTAAACAAAAATATTTGAAAAAGCAGCCGACCAAGTGAAATTCAGACAATAAACAATGTCCGTCACATTTCTTCGCGTTATATGGTCTTCATTAAGTCCAGAGAACGTGCGAAGTGGCGGCGAAGTTGCTGTATTGCGTTTAGTTCAGAGTCTACCATGCCCCAAAGCAATGTTGCCTTAGCTTTTGCTTTTGGCCAAACAAAAATTAAAATGAATAAAATAAAAATTAACAAGTAAGAAAAGGCTAAGTTCGGGTGCAACCGAACATTTTATACTCTCGCAATTTATTTATATAACTTTATTTATATTATATAATACACAATTTGACCCACATATTCGTCATATATATTGTATAAAGTCCATTGAAAGTTGGAAACCATAATATTAGGTTAGAAGCACCGAGGTCTTCGTTCTCGATATATGGGGCCTTAAAAACCTATGGTCCGATTTCGGCGATTTTTAGAATGGGGCTGCCACACTATTAACATAGTATTTGTGCAATGTTCTGCACCGATATCTTCACTAGCACTTAACTTATATATTGTAAAGTAAACGATTCAGATTGTCTTCAAAGTTCTGGTATATAGGAAGTAGGCGTGGTTGAGAAGCGATTTGGCCTATTTTCACAACATATCATTGGGATGTAAGGAAACTATTACAAACCAAGTTTCATTGAAATCGGTCAAGTAATTCCTGAGATATGGTTTTTGACCCATAAGTGGGCGACGCCACGCCGATTTTCCATTTTGTAAAAAAATCTGAGTGCAACTTTCATCTGCCATTTCTTATGTGAAATTTAGTGTTTCTGACGTTTTTCGTTAATGAGTTAACGCACTTTTAGTAATTTTCAACCTAACTTTTGTATGGGAGGTGGGCGTGGTTATGATCCGATTGTACTGTATTAGGAAGTGGCTAAAAAAAACAACTGCAGAAAGTTTGGTTTATATAGCTCTATTGGTTTGCGAGATATGCACAAAAAACTTAGTAGGGGGCGGGGCCACGCCCACTTTTCCAAAAAAATTACATCCAAATATGCCCCTTCATAGTACGATCCTTCATACCAAATTTTATTTCCATAGCTTTTTTTATGGCTTAGTTATGGCACTTTATGTGTTTTCGGTTTTCGCCATTTTGTGGGCGTGGCAGTGGTCCGCTCATTTTCGAAAGCAACCTTCCTATGGTGCCAAGAAATAAGTGTGCCAAGGTTCATCAAGATATCTTAATTTTTACTCAAGTTACAGCTTGCACAGACGGACGGACGGACGGACAGACAGACATTCGGATTTGAACTCTACTCTTCACCCTGATCACTTTGGTATATATAACCCTATATCTAACTCTTTTAGTTTTGGGTGTTACAAACAACCGTTATGTGAACAGAACTATAATACTCTCTTTAGCAACATTTGTTGCGAGAGTATAAAAATTAAATATTTTGCTTGTAATATAGTAAAATGTGAACTATGTTTAGTAAAAAAAATTAAAATTCGTAATTAATAAATAAATTCGTACAAATCTCGAAAGATGAAATAAGAATAGACCGTTATTCCAGTTTTCTATTATTTACTTTACGTTTTATTGTTCCATTTTACTTTACGAATCTAAACTTTGTCACATGACAAGCGTGAAACGGTATGTGATCGCGGTTTACGAGGGGAACAATCGTCCTTGTCGCAGTAGCAAACATAAGAAAATCGAAAATGTAACAATTTTTTTATGAGTTTTAACATCTTTTTTTACTATTTTCACTTCAGCATCATTTAGAAGAAAATACTTGCTTAAATACTTACTTGGTTAATTGGGTTTTTTCGCGTAAAAAAAGGCCTTTTTTCAATATTTTTGTCTATGTAAAAAATTATTTATTTAATTCAAAATTTTTTCTGTCCATAGATACATATAATATTTAAGGAATAATTTTTGAAATTGTCAAAAAAAAATTAAAAATATCCTCCATTGTGACATCATTTTCGGTGATCCCTTGGAAAATAGGTGCGTCCGCGTTGTCAGCATAATTCCTGATAGGATCATCCTAAATGAAAGATAAGTGTTTTAGGTAAGACCCTAAACTCGTGCTTGAATGAAGGAAAGACAAACGAAAAGTGAGAATTGTAAATTTGGCAGACAATTTTCCAAAAAAGTAAAACTTTCGGTCAAATTTGCTTGACATTTTGTTTTCTTTAAAATAGTTGTAATTGAAAAAAGAATCACGAGTAAATTGTATCTCGAACACCTGTGCAAAATTGTATGAAGATCGGTTGAATAGTTTTCGAGAAAATTTGACAACCGACTTTGAAGTCACGGTTCCGAGAAAAACGTCTTTAAAGTTTTGAGTAACAATAATACCTGACTATTATGTCCTCATAATACCTGACTGAAACTATTATTCGGATATTTAGGATAGGACATCTCAAGAATGATGTTGTAGAAATTAATAAGCAAAAAAAAAGATTTTTTTAACCCACGAAACAAATTCATGAAAAAACGTAAAATATAAGCGTATATATATATATTGAACACACATTATAAATTTTCCGTGCCAATAGTACTTAAAAATACTCAATGGGGTTCATGTTTGGTGATTTTGGCAGACTATACAGCTGACGAAAAGCAAAATACAAGAGGCATTCCTTCACTAAGCCCGCCGTATGCCTAGGGTCGTCGTCTTGTTGGAATATCCAAGAACTTCCGAGATCCCAGCGATCCAATGAAGACTGCATATGTTGTTCCAAAATACTTTTATAAACATATTTGTCCATTCTACCATCGATAACCTTTAGATATCTCACGGTAGCTACTCTTATTGCTCCCCAAACCATGTTGCTACATCCACCATGCTTAACAGTTGGTATTAAAGTTTTGGTTTGATATGCTGTTCATGCTTTACGCCTATAAGAATAATCAAAAAATCTTGTAGGAAAAAAAAATTATTTACCAAATGTAATATATAATATTAAATTTTACACAACCATTCAACAGCCATTATAATTAAATCAAAAACGAATAATGTATCCTTTAGTAAGCAGACAGAGATTGAAATAAATTTACAAATAAGAAGTTTGGACAATCGGTATAAATCTTGACAAAAAATTGTGAGATGGATTTTTTGATTTTTATACCCTGAACAGGGTATACTCGTATTAAGTTTGTCACGAAGTTTGTAACATCCAGAAGGAAGCGTCGGAGGCCCTATAAAGTATATATATAAATGATCAGTATGTTGATCTGAGTCGATTTAGCCATGTCCGTCTGTCTGTCCGTCCGTCTGTCTATATATATACTGGTCCTTCACTTTTTAAGATATCGTTTTGAAATTTTGCAGATGTTATTTTCTCTTCAAGAAGCTGCTCATTTGTCGGAACTGCCGATATCGGACCACTATATCATATAGCTGCCATACAAACCGAACGATCGGAATCAAGGGCTTGTTTGGAAAACTTCCGCATTTTACTACATATCTTTACGAAATTTGGTGTGAGTTATTGTTCATAGAAATAATTTAATCTCCGAAAAAATTGTTCAGATCGGTTCACTATAGCATATAGCTGAAATACAAACTGAACGATCGGAATCAAGGGCTTGTATGCAAAACTTCCGCATTTTACTACATATCTTCACGAAATTTGGTGTGATTTATTGTTCATAGAAATAATTTAATCTCCGAAAAAATTGTTCAGATCGGTTCACTATAGCATATAGCTGAAATACAAACTGAACGATCGGAATCAATGGCTTGTATGGAAAATTTTCGCCTTTGGCATGGTATCTTCACGAAATTTTACATGGATTACTGCTTAAGGTAATAATATAATCTCGGAAGAAATTGTTCAGATCGGTTAACTATATAACCTTAATGTTTCTAGCAAACAACGCGACCAAAGAGAATTATTAAATTGTTTTATTTTTTGTTTACTTTTTCTTACGTCTTTAGATTTGCTAAAACACATAGTTACTAAAAGAAATGCACCTGTGAAGCTTCGGTACAGCCGAAGTTAATATATTTTCTTGTTTTTGCAATGGATCGATGTAAATGAAACTTCTTATCCGTCGCTTCTTCTTTGTTATCATCACGTGAGTTCCAAAACAAAAACCAAACTTGCTTCACGATCCCATAGAAATGAATATGTGAGTTTATGTGCCCTTGAAAACCAAACACCATATTTACTCAACTTCACAACTTTTTCATAAGAGCCAAGGCCTAAATATATACATATGTTTGTGGATCTGGTAAATGTATGATATCAGCTACTGTTTTAATCAGCTAGTCCCAAGATATATAAATATAAAAAAAATATGTGAAATCAATAGCGTAGTTCTGAATCCTGTAGCCACAGTCTTCATGTAAAGTAGACTCCCATCAACGAAGTAGCCTTTTTGTGGCATTTAAGCTCAAATTTTCCGCAAATTAAAACTTAAATTTGTGCAATTTACGCCAAATTTTCACCATTTTTAATAACTAAATGATATTTCAGTATTTAATATTATTAACTTACTATGTACTCTATATATTTACTTTGTTTTTTTTTTGTTGTAACAAATAACTGCAATATATTTTATTTTACTCCTTATTGACTCTATCGATCAGTTTGTTTACATTTCCGAGCTGTTTACATTTGTATTGTGTTCGCTTCATTTTATTTACACAACAGTGACAGCACACCAACACCCACACCAACAGCCAAACACAGCTGCACATCGATTGCTGTTTACCTTCAAATGGCCTTCATCGACTTGCCCTTTGATGTCGTCAATACAATTTCTCTTTCGTTTGCTTTCATTGCACAGACGCCTGTATGTACATATATACGTAGATAAAAGTGTGAGTGTGTATGTTTGTATGTATTTGTATTCTTCTTACTATTCGCAATTCGCAATTTCTTTGAACTGTGCGCTACAAATGAACTCGTCTTGTTTTTAATCATTCGCAGCCTACTGTTGTTCTTTACTTTATATGCGTCAGTATTTTCACATTTTGCCATGCATTTCTTATTGTTTTTGTATTTGTTATACATTTTCGCCAGTAACAGAGAAACTGCCGTCGTTTTGTAGGCATCATGGCCTTGAGGCAAGTGAAAATGTTATGCACCCCAACGCCATCCGAGCAGAGCCAATAAGCGAAAGTGGGCTACAAGTGCTATGGCTGTTGGCAACACTTTCCCTCGTCGCCCTCTGTGTTTGTTGTTAAATTGCTACATCAATCGAACGATGGCGATCAGCCATAACGGTGTTTCGCTATCAGTCCATATTGAGCCTCATCGCTTTCGTTTCGCAATAAAACCATTTGGTATACCATCTACTTGCATATGTATATACAAATGTATATTTGTATGTGTGTACACCCTTGCATCAATATCGGACTTGCGTCAGTGGCATGCTACAGCCTTTTCGAATTATTATGCATATCTGTCAAAGTATGAATATTTTTCCGTGACATGATGTGGTTGTACAAGGACACTACAAGGATTGTTTATAACAATGAAATCCAATAAAGAGCAGAGTTGCCAGATAGGTTAAAGTTTTTATTTACATTGAAAAAATCTCCAGTATCCATGAGAAAGCATGGCCAGCTATTATAGACATATGCATTGCCAGGAAACAGTGGACCTATGATAATCATTTTGTCGGCTATTGACTTTCTAATGAGCATCATATTTGTATTTCTATGTTCTCAAGCTGTAAGCGGTCTTGCGATGGTAGCAAATCTTATTATCATTTCATATTCATTCTGGTTTAATCCTAGATACAATACTTTCATAAAGATAAAGCTCGATATAATGCAACTATCTGTAATGACATTGCGAGCTGTTAAAAAATCAGTTTAGTATTAATATACCCAGACGAGTTAAACTTAAAACTGGGAAAAAAAATAAATTTTCATAAATATAGAGGGTGAGCCATCTTTTATGTTGGTATGCCAATATAGTATAGTTACAATTCAGTACAGTTCAATAACGAAGGTTTCAAGACCGGAGCAACCTCATGTAGAGACCAAGGTGGTAATCTGGTAAACGATGTCTTATGCCCTGGAGGATTATGGAGGGAACACTTCTCCGACCTGCTGAATGGCAGTGAAGGTACAACACCAAGAGTTGCTGAACCCGATTCCCCAATCGACGACGATGGAGCAGATGTTCCATTGGAAGAGCGTGAGAAATTCGAATAGCAATTACCCGGTTGAAGAACCACAAGGGTCGATGGATTACCGGCCGAGCTAATCAAATACGTCTGCGCAGAGCTGATAAAGTGCATGCATCAGAATATGGTCGGAAGAAAGCATGCCCGACGATTGGAATTTCAGTGTGCTCTGCCCAATCCATAAAAAAGGAGATCCCACAATCTGTGCCAATTACCGTGGAATAAGCCTCCCAAATATCACCTATAAGGTGCTATCGAACGTACTGTGTGAAAGACTAAAGCCCACCGTCAACAAACTGATTGGACCTTATCAGTGTGGCTTTAGACCTGAAAAATCCACAATTGACCAGATATTCACCATGCGCCAAATCTTGGAGAAGACCCGTGAAAAGAGCATCGACACACACCACCTTTTTGTCAATTTTAAAGCTACATTCCCTGCATTTATGCCGCGATGTCTGAATTTGATATCCCTGCAAAACTAATAAAACAATGTAAGTTGACGTTGAGCAACACCAAAAGTTCCGTTATGATTGGGAAGGACCTCTCCGATCCGTTCGATACCAAACGAGGTTTCAGACAAGGTGACTGGAAAGAATAATACGAGCTGCAGAGCTAAATAGAGATGGTACAGTCTTCTATAAGAATGTACAGCAGCTGAAGGAGGCGAAGCGAATGGGTCTGAGACGAAATATCTCCTGTCATCAAACAAACAGTCAGCACATTCGCGTCTAGGCTCCCACGTCACTGTTGACAGTCATAACGTCGGAGTTGTAGATAATTTCGTATACCTGGAAACTAGCATCTACAACACCAACAATGTCAGCCTCGAAATCCAACGCAGAATCACTCTTGCCGACAGGTGCTACTTTGGACTGAGTAGGCAATTGAACAGTAAAGTCCTCTCTCGACGAACCAAAATCAAACATTACAAGTCGCTTATTATTCCCGTTCTGATATATGGTGCTGAAGCGTGGACGATGACAACATCCGATGAGTTGACTCTTGGGGTTTTCGAGAGAAAAAATTGGCGCAAGATTTATGGTCCTCAGGACATTGGCAACGGCGAATACCGCAGACGATGGAACGATCAGCTGCATGAGTTATACGACGACATTGACATAGTTCAGCGAATTCAAAGACAGCGGCTGCGCTGGCTACGTCATGTTTTCCGAATGGACGAAAACACTCCAGCTCCGAAAGTGTTCGATGCATCCGCCGAAGGTAGCCTAGGAAGGGAAAGGCCTCCACTCCTTTGGAGGGACCAGGTAGAGAACGACCTGATTACACTTGAGATCTCCAACTGGCGCCGAACATACATACGATTCAGTACAATTCTGATTATTAACACCTAGATCCACAAAATGCCACTGTAATACTAGAAGGTGACTCCTTCCACCCACGTTTAAGTCAAAACCTTCCATAATAAAAAATGAAAAATTCCATGGAAATTGATACTGATGGATGTTGGTTCAATATGTCTGCACTCAAAAAATTGGGAAAGGTTTCAAATGTTGCTGGTATAATGCGAATCAAACTATTCAGCTTCTACAATTAGAATTCTGTGGAAACAGACCTCAAAGAGAGGAGGCAAAACTCTCGATTTTTTCTGTATTTTTTTTTTCAAAATTAGAGGCGATTTTTTTAAGTTTAAATAACAATATTAAATGAGGTATTCGTGGAATTTTAAATACTCAAAGTTATTTTAATACAAATTGCAATCGATTTTTTGCCATTCAAGCTGCAATAATTATATTTTTCCTACATAATGAATAATAATTGGCAAACGAGACAAACGCAATTTTATATTAAACCGTTACAAATAATCGTACTGTTTGTCTAAGTATGCATATGTGTTTGAAAAAACATGTTTTTAATTGTGAATAGCATATGATTTTTTCTCAAATCAAATAAGTAGAAAATTAAAACAATCGCGCATAAATTTCGAGTGCAGCTGCTACAACAACAACCAACAACAACTGATGCATACTTTACGGGGAAATATCATTGTTGCACTTCACGTGCCATTTCAGTTGCACAGCTCACACACACATAGTCGTATATGAAATTTGAGTTCCAGCGCTGAGCTAACCTCACATTGCTTGCATACACGCCCACACGCCCACACGCGCACAACAACCACACATAGATAAATAAACTGAAAATAACAACGTTTTAAACTTTCTGCAAACACACACACCCACACACACATGCACGCTAGTACAATCACAACAACATTTAGACAATGACTGTGTGAGCATATAAAATGCTGCCGGAGTTTGAACTTGTGTTTTCGCAGCCAACTAAGAAAACAATAAGGAAATTCAATGGAAAAACAACACAAATACACCCAGTGTGCTAGTGCAAATAGCTACAACAAATAAACTAGCGGAAACGAGCGTGTGTTTGTAATGGTGATAGTAGTTGTTGTAGCGATTGTTTTACACAAATGCTTGTGTGAGAAAAACGAAGTCGACGAAGGAAGAGACAACGCATGTGAAGTTAGCAAAAAATCGCAAAGACAACATTTGTGAAAAAAAGAAAAGAAAGTAAACTGTCTGAAAAAATAAGGAAACGACGGAAGCTTGCTGCTGCTGAGACGACTGCTGCTGTTTCAGTAAACAATATCCATTGCAAGGAGACATTCGAAGCACAGTTTGCGTCGATCTATGAACAAAGTGCGCAAATAGTGCAATGTAAATTCAAATACGCGGCAAGGAAATGCTCGAAATCAAGGCAAATGTTTTCATAAAAATAAGAGACTCTAGCAGACGATAGCGGCACTTGTGCGAAGACAATGTATTTTTAAGTTAGACTTTTATTATTAAAGAAAATTATAAGCGATGTACATTTCAAGCATTATCGCAAGGTGTTGGGTGTATATTTATCTTTGTTAGGAAAATTTAGTTTTTCATGATTGGAACCAGAGGCCATTGAACGATTTCATCGGATTGTTTTCTATATTTCCAATAAAATCCCCATAGAAAAAAATCACGGAATCACAAAATCATGGAATCACAACTGAAAACACTCGGCAATTAATCTACCCTACTAGCCTCAGAAGCTGTAGAGACTCACATTGAACGGAAAGAAAAGTCACTATGCCACATATGAGGTTAGGTTTCATAAGGAGGAAAGTAAACCAGAGTATACCTACAAAGATGACAGAACTACGACAACAGTTCGAACGACTTACAAGAGCAACAATATTTTACCGTTAAAAAATGGATTCTACAACAAGAACGAGTTAATCCAAATAAAAGATCCAAAGCCAATTATAAGATAAGAGTTGGTTTCTTAAACTTTTCCCAAAGTTCCAGCAACTCAAGACAGTATCTGCCTTTACAAAACACTTCACTGAGTTTGTTTCTGTTGTTTGCTTTTGTTTTGTTAAGGTTTTTATAGTTCATTTGAAAGCGTAAATTACGCTGAATTGTGCGTAAATCTACAAGTAATGGCGGATATTCGAGTTGGCGACGCCAACACTATTTCTCACTTCCAAATGAATTGATACGGTAAATTTAGACAGTTCCTGTTTTTGTTTTTGTAAAATCTTACATGTACACATGTCTAAAGCAAATATGTAAGTGCTGCTGCCATTTCTTTCTTTATCTCTCTTTTTTCACTTTAACACCATAAGTTAGTCGCCCGCCATATTTCTCTTCCTACTGCTTTGTACTCGTACATCCTTGTAGCTTTATTGCCGTTGCCTCAACTCCGCATGTGACTTAACGACTTTACAATGGTGCGTATTTACGTCGAGTTTAGTCTCTATTATACACTTTGAAGTGTTTATTTTTACTACATACTCGACGCAATAAAACTCGGAACGCTGAAGTTTAGATTTTTTGAAGCGCTTTAAAATGTGCTTCTTAAATTTTTGTGTTTAAAATATATGTATATTTGGAAAGGAAATAAACGTTTTTTTTTTCTATATATTCGTAGTTAATGTCCACAGTGACTACTGTACTGTTTAGTAGAACATAATCTGAAAGCTGAGAGGTTGAGACATTAATTAATTGTTCTTATAATTTTAGTATTTTGGTCTCAATAAGCAAAGAAGTCAAAAGCCTAGTACCGATAGAACCGAGGCAGATGATATCTGAACTCAGGTCTCGAAGATTTTATCCATTGAAAAGCCTTGTTGAACTCACATTGAGTATATTTTATGGCAATACTAGCAGACCCGGCCACACGTTTTTGTGGCTAATGTATACATTAAATTAAGTTGGTCCAATCTTGGCTTCGGCGACGATATTGATTACTCGAGGTTGATTTATGTTACGTAGCATGATTACAACTCACACTACTTTTAATTGCAAAGTACAGGCAATTTTAAATAGTTTGGGATAATTGACTACGTCATCCTGGTTTGTAGTTGTGTCAACTCTCTTGGACCGAAATTCTAAATTGTCGCATTAAGATCATCGATATCTTTTTTTTTACCTCCAATATAGGTCATTCAATCAGTCATTTATGGTTATCATATTGAGGTTTCATGTCAGGAAAACTTCTCTTTCGAGTCGATGAAGTGACAGAAATCTGTTGGAAATGCTATTAATCCATAGAGGTATCAACTGCCAACTGCTTCTACAATCGCAATTTGATATTGTTGCAAAAACAATCATATGTTAGTTGTTAATTGGCGATTCTTTATGTGTCGCCACAAATTAAATGATTTTAGGCATGCGATTAGCCCGTCAGTAACAGTTGATCCAGGAAAAATTGGAAGAGTCTGGCGTAAATCACGTACTAACAGAATCCTGGCTCCACCAAAAACGTTCATCGACAATCAAGATCTTTTAAAGTCCTGTGCAGTACCTCCAGCGACCTCTTGAATATTTGGAAAATCTTCGTTATAGCGCTATTTTTGACGATTTTGCCGACTGGTGTTTCGTTCATTTGCAATTTAGGAGTAATTTCAAGGCCGAATGTGCCGTTTGTTTGCCTACTAACAGGTGCCAAGTTGCCCCTATTCCCGTTAACCTTGGTGGTGAAAATGAGTGAAATTGGTTCTGGAATTACATCAGCCCTCATATACTATATATGATGATTTTCTATTGGACTTTATTTCGAATATATAGGTCAAATTGTGTGTTATCTTAATAAAATTACGTCAATAAATTGCGAGAGTATAAAATGTTCGGTTGGACCCGAACTTAGCCTTTCCTTATTTGTTACAAATTGTTTTGGGCTATCGACACAACCTTATACAATTGAACTATAACAAAAATATTTTAACAAAGCAACAATGACAACCTTCAAAATATTATTTTTTTGTTTTCTCTTTTTATATTTTTCTTGTCAACTCGAATAAAATTCTCAAGTTGATGCACACAGCGCCATCATCTGTTCGTTTTTATTTCCTTTTTAAAATCGTATTTGAAAATTTATTTTCTTCATAATTTTTTTTTTCGGAAAAATTTCCAGAATTTTCTTAAGTATTCTTCTTGTTTGGGGGGAGACCTGTCCGAATTGGTGGTAATCACCGCAATCGGTTCAGGCGTTCTCCAGTTATAAGCGTAGTAAGTAACGTCACTTTCTTTCATATATATAGATTAAAGCATGTAACTAAAATCCCGTTCACAGCACTAAAATACATTTTCGTGCCTGAAATATCAATTTATCCTATGTATGTATATACATACATATATATATTGAAATACACGGAGCAGCATGTTTGGGAGTTTGCTACGGCGCTTTGTTTCACTTCAAACTAACATAACCCAGCACACATAACTTTCACGAATGTCTATATTACTATACCCTTCCTCTTTTTTGCTCTTTATTGAATTCTTTATAACAAGTAAGGAAAGGCTAAGTTCGGGTGCAACCGAACATTTTATACTCTTGCAATTTATTGCTATATTTTTATTAAGAAAACACACTGATATCTGAGAGATTTACCGAAATTTTCGGTGAAAAGTTACCATGGGGCACTGAGTTCTTCATATTCGATATCCGGGGCATTGAAAAGTTATAGTCCGATTTCGACAATTTTTTCACAAGTGATGCCACAGATCATATACAGTATTTGTGTAAAGTTTTATTTCGCTATCTTTATCGGTTCCTTATGTATATCTTATAAAGTGAAGGAATCAGATGGACTTCAAAATTGAGTTATATGGGAAGTTGTCGTGGTTGTGAACCGATTTCATCCATTTTTCAAACGTGACATCAGGGTGTCAAGAAAATATTATATACCAAATTTCATTTGAATCGGTCGAGTAGTTCCTGAGATATGGTTTTTGACCCATAAGTGGGCGATGCCATGCCCATTTCCCATTTTGTAAAAAAATCTGAGTGCAGCTTCCTTCTGCTTTTATATTTGTGATATTTAGTGTTTCTGACGTTTTTCGTTAGTGAGTTAACACACTAGTAATTTTCAACCTAACCTTTGTATGGGTGGTGGGAGTGGTTATTATCATATTTCAACTAATTTCATGGTGTGTGTAGGGTTTGTAGGAGAACCGACTGCAAAATTTTTTGTTTATATAGCTTTATTGATTTGCGAGATATATACAAATAACCAATTTGGGAGCGGGGCCACGCCCACTTCTCCAAAAAAAATTACATTCAAATGTGCCCCTCTCTAATGCGATCCTATGTTCCAAATTTTACTTTTATAACTTTATTTATGGCTTAGTTATGACACTTTATAGATTTTTGGTTTTCGCCATTTTGTGGTCGTGTGAATGGTCCGATTTTGAATGGTCCATTTTCGAAAGCAACCTCCTCAGGGTGCCAAAGAATACGTGTTCCAAGTTTCGTTAAGATATCTCAATTTTTACTCAAATTATCCGTTGCACGGACAGACGGACGGACAGACAGACATTCGAATTTTGACTCGTCTCGTCACCCTGATCATTTTGATATATATAACCCTATATCTAACTCGTTTAGTTTTATGACTTATAAACAACCGTTAGGTGAACAAAACTATAATACTCTCATTAGCAAGTTTGTTGCGAGAGTATAAAAAGTGTTACAGTGATCGGATTTAGTTCAAATATGCGCCGTTTCGTTCGGTAATATGTTTCCATCTAGAGGGCAACTTCATAATACCCCCTCGTAGAAGCCCCCTCCTTATTTGCAAAGAACTCGGACAGTCACTTTTCACAAGCCTCTTTTGAGTTCAACTTTACTTTTGGACAGGAACAGGTGGTAATTATTTGACGCTATGTGCGGACTTTATTGTGGATGCGATAAAAACCTCCCATTCGAGCTCCCATAGCTTCTGACGAGACATCATCGAAGTGTGTGGTCTGGCGTTGTCCTGGTGGAACACTACACCCTTCCTGTTGACCAATTCTAGACGATTTTTGTCGATCGCCTACTTCAAGCGGTCCAATTGTTCGCAGTAGGTGATAGAATTAAGTGTCTGGCCATATGGGAGCAGTTCATAGTGGATGATTCCCTTCCAATCCCACCAAACATACAGCAAACTCCTTCCTGGTCGTCAATCCCTACTTGGTCACTATTTAGGACGATTCACCGGCCTTCGACCACGACCGTTTCCGCTTAATATTGTCGTGTGTGATCCATTTTTCGTCGCTTTAAAATGGGTCGGGTTCGTTCCATTTCAGCAGAAGGTTTTTTCATCAACTCAATTTACAATAAAACGGGGTACAGAAAAGCTCGACTCATATTGGTATAAAAAATAGACATAGTGTCTCCCATTGATAGGTCAAAAACCATATCTCAGGAACTATTGGACCAATTGCAAGTAATTTTTGTAAATATTATTTCCTTGATATTTTAATGTTACAGCTTCACAATACATAAGCCAAGCAGCATCGAAGATATCGGAAACAAGTTGTTCACAAATACTGTATTGGAGTCGCATTGCTCAAACAAAATTTGTCGAAAATGGACTATAGCATTTCAAGGATTAAGATACCAAACATGAGTACCTCAGTGCCTGTTGCTTATTTTTTACTAAGGTATCGGTAAATCTCTTAGAAATTTTATAAAAATTCAGAGGAAATATTTTGTTCGTAGCATAATGTGACTGTGGCAAGAAGGTGAAAAACCGGGACATAACTTCATCTAGCCCCCATATACCTAATGTACAGTTTATTCTAACTCCCATTAGTCATTATAGCGTATACATATATATTGGTTAATATGTGAGATAATCTTGAGAAAATTAAGTTTAAACTTAATCTCCGATATAATGTTGATTTATGGAAAATTCGTGAAGTCGAATTAGAATTAAAACTAACTTGTGTGTTTAAAATAAATTATTAAAAAATTATTTTTAAATTAAATTATTTACAAATATTATTATTAAGTAAAATCTGTAGAAGCTAAATTCCTCATTATATTCAACTAGAAATTTTGACATATAAAATATTAGTTAATGAAAATAATTGAAAAATCTTTAGCCTAATGTCTATGATAACAATAAAGAGCATGCATTTGCTATTTTACTACATAGACAAACAGACAATTTAATAATAATCCATATTCACATGCCAAATGCTGGCAAATTACTTATCGGAAATATTTCGAAATTTTCACTCCACAATGCAAACGTGCTAATTTAATATTCCTATTAATAGCAAGAAGATTAAATTTCGATTTCTATTTACGTACAATACCTGCCACATGCCACATGGCGCATGGCCAGGTGTGCTAATTAAATATTCAAAAGCTGTGTAGAACAGTTAGCAACAACAACAATAAACACATTTATTTCTGTATGTGGATATATAGTTTACTTGTAGTATATAGTAAGTATATATAACATTATTTATATAACTATTATATATTCAGTGCTTAGTAAATACTTTTGTGCAACAATAAGCGAAAGATGAAATGAAATAATTTCCAAAAGAAAAACAGTTCATTACGTCATATTATTAAATGTACTAAAATTGTATATAGTGTCTATATATATAAATTTATAGATATATAAATAGTATATATATTGACAGTACTGCTGCCTCCTCCGAAGAAATACAACTTTCTATATACACATACATATATATATGGGGCAGCGCACTTGAAAACTTGCCACTCAACTTTGTGTTACTTAACAACCTGAAGTGGCCGTAGAACTTGAAAAGCACTTCAATGCGCTACTTTTCAAGTAATTTATGAGTGATTAAACTAGAGCAACTAGCAAATAATTAACTGTCGAAATTCGCTGTGAGCCTCAAGCGCTTACCCGCGTTATTTGCTATATATATATTATTTATACTATAGACATTTATATAAATATATACGTCTGTGTTGAAAAGCCTCTAGCGTTAAACTCATCATAAACATTTCACAATATTTCCGACGGATGTATCAATATTTCGCAGTTGCTGACACACCAACCCTAGCAGTTATTTGAAGCAGTCTTAGAGTAAGACGAACGGATCACAAATCTAAGCGAGTGTATGCCAAAATATATTTATAATTTTAGGGTGATTCACGCAGTGTTAAGTTTTGAAAGAATCTACTAAACGTAGGAAGTAAGCTCTAAAGTCGCTAAACTTTATGGGAGACTAAGGAGAGCCCTTTGGAAAAAGTGAAATTTATTGAAACATATTTTAGCTAGCGAATATTGTGGTTAAGGTTATTAAAACATACTTAGATACAGTTGTAAAAGTGTTTGAGAAAGCTTTCACTGATTTTCTATACTGCTGAAGAATACTATATTTCACGATAACAAGTCTTAATAGGTCACCATTAGAGAGGAAGGTTTGAAATGCTTTTTAATAAACTGAGACTTAAAGAAGTATTTGGTTAAATAGTAAAGTGAGTGATTTTGCTTTTTAAAGCTTCCACTGTTGTGGACTTAAAAGCGGGATCGAATCTTACTTTGCTAAAAGCATACCAATGAGCTTTTTGAGCTTTCACGAAAATAATAATTACTCTAGTAAATAACCTCATAGTATAGAAGAACATCTGTCTAATTACCAAAAAGACGAAAAGACATTCAAGAAGACAGAAGGAGTTTTTTTAAAACGATAATTCGAGAAATATCAATGGGTTTGAAACAAAATAGCCATTCTGACAAAAATAAAAGAAATAATTATTATTAGTGTGTAAGGAAATAAACTACACTGTGAATAACCCCAATTTACTTTCACCCAGTTAGCTACCATTCCGCCTTCAATAACCAGTCTCTTCGACTACGTCCACCCATTAAACAATGCCATTTCATTGCCTCACATCAATTGCGACGCAGTTCGTCATAGCATTCGTGGGAATTAAACCAACTTTGAGTGGCTTAAAGCTCTTAGGAATATAAAAGAGTGAAAAAGTTAAGTTAAAGTTGCGAAAGTAACTGTAAATGAGTGACAAATATCTAACTGGAAGCAATGTCGTCCAGCAGACAAGCGCTGAAGATTTGTTGAAGAATGAGAAAATTATCACTGTAACAAAAGCTGCAGGACATCATTCAATGTGTTGAATGGCAGATTGCGAGTAATGAGAGTATAAATTACGCTGATAGTAAGAAATTAGCTGTAAAAACGGTTAGATGACATAGCGTGGGTTTAGTGTTGCGGGGTTGACCTGGTGAGTAATGGCATATGTCGATTGAGCGCATAAACAGTTACTTTATTGAATTATTTTTATTGTTTTGTTGTGGACCACTGTTTCTGTGGATCATAATCCCAGTTTAATTCCATAATTTTTGCTGATTACTCCGTAGAACTATATTCTCGGAAAAATAAGGAGTATTTTACGAGCGGAGCCAAATTCTTCTTTAAATTTTCTCATACAAAGTATTGGAAAGTTTGAGATATCATCTTCCGACACCGATATAATGTTTTATGTTAAGTCTGATTGGTAGGGTTATGAACTTGTGGAAAAAAATTTCTGTCTCCTACTTGAAAACGTCGATAAATAGCCATACGGAGGCGGGTCTACTCTGAGGATTGTTACGAGAGAAGTAGACATGGTTTCATTCCCACAACAGTCGGATCTACAAAACTAGAAAGATTCCATATTTTTATCCAACCAAGGACGGGCAACTCGGGTGCATTCTAAAAATTATTTGTAGAAAGTTTTCTACTATTACAACAATATCAACAGTTCCCACAAACTCTCTCTTCTAGAAACACAACTGATGAAGTACACATTTCCACGACAAATTTGACACTTTGAACAGCTAGTCTCAAAATAAACAAATTCAAGTTTTTAAAAGCTTTTAAACTACTTTTCAATCAGTGTTTGGCTATTATTTTCTAAACGCTTTCATAAATGCTTTATAATTAATGAACATTATTTTTTGTTGTTGTTTAGCATTATTTATTCGCTCGACGCTTAGGCATTTAATTTGTTTGCCCATTAATACAGCAATTAATAGTCAACGACTGTTTGCTAGATTAGCGGTACTTGTCAACTGTTTCTGTTCGTAATTAATTGAATAGAAAAGTTCATATTGTCAGTGCTGGCAAATCGATTGAGTGCCGTAAGCCACAGTGTTGACAACTTGTCAAATGCCGCATAATTGATTGCCACGCAAAAGTTTGCAACGGAGCTGTAATAGTTTGAAATTATACGTATTTTTTAAATAACTGTGCCTGCGGCTAATTTCTAAAGCGGCGCGAGTGCTAGATGTTCGGAGATAAATTAGTAGGCGAGAAGAGCCGAAGAAAAACTGTAGTGTGAGAAATATATTTATTGATGAGTGCTTCTTATAGTTAGAGCTTTCTATTAGAACGGGAAAAATGTGAATAAAATCCAGTCACCGATGGAGAGAGACAGAGCAAAAGCGGGAGCGAAAAAGTCCAAAAATAATCACATATTTTTATGAGTTAACTGAATCGAATCTGTCGCGAAGCTGAGAAGAATTGCCGGCACCGAGATGTCTAGATGGATTATTTCAATAAATAAATGCTTCCCAGTCGTTTTTTCTTCGTTGGCGCAACACCAAAGGAATTGGAAGTCGTTTATTTTGCTATTTCATACCACGAAGCTCCATCTAATTTTCAGTTGGAGAGTCTTAAAAAGTGTTCTCTTGTTCGGCGAGGTAGGTCTTTATCTGAAACATAGACCTGATCGACAATAGCTTATCTTTCTTAAATATTAGATAATCTTCTTATTGATTAAAGTGCTCTTTCCAATATAAACATTTTTTTTACAATTGTTATACTCTCGCAACAAATGTTGCTAAAGAGAGTATTATAGTTTTGTTCAAATAACGGTTGTTTGTAACACCCAAAACTAAACGAGTTAGATATAGGGTTATATATACCAAAGTGATAAGGCGAAGAGTGGAGTTCAAATCCGAATGTCTGTCTGTCCGTCTGTCCGTCCGTCCGTCCGTCTGTGCAAGCTGTAACTTGAGTAAAAATTAAGATATCTCGATGAAACTTGGCTTTCGAAAATGAGCAAAATCGGACCACTGCCACGCCCACAAAATGGCGAAAACCGAAAACACATAAAGTGCCATAACTTAGCCATAAATAAAGCTATGGAAATAAAATTTAGTATGAAGGATCGTACTATTAAGGGGCATATTTGGAAGTAATTTTTTTGGGGAAGTGGGCGTTGCTCCGCCCCCTACTAAGTTTTTTGTATATATCTCGCAAACCAATGTATGTATGTGATTGGCGTTGCAACCGTTTAGCCGGTTATAGCCGAATCGACGATAGTGCGCCATCTCTCTCTCTCCTTAGCAGTTCGGCGCCAGTTGGAGATCCCAAGTGTAACCAGGTCGCTCTCCACCTAGTCCCTCCAACGGAGTGGAGGCCTTCCCCTTCCTCGGCTTCCTCCGGCGGGTACTGCATCGAACACTTTCAGGGCTGGAGTGTTTTCGTCCATTCGGACAACATGACCTAGCCAGCGTAGCCGCTGTCTTTTTATTCGCTGAACTATGTCAATGTCGTCGTATAACTCGTACAGCTCATCGTTCCATCGTCTGTGGTATTCGCCGTTGCCAATGTTCTTAGGACCATAAATCTTGCGCAAAATTTTCCTCTCGAAAACTCCTAGTGTCGTCTCATCTGATGTTGACATTGTCCAAGCTTCTGCACCGTAGAGAAGTTCACGCAAGTGAGGAAAGTTTTTGATTGTCATTCACTTGGGAGTGGCCAGAAACGATTCTTCTCCACATGGTCCAAGCAGCTCACGACTTCCGGTTTTAGACCAAGTATCCTCTGGGTAGCCATCAGACATCCGTTTGAAGGCGAGCTAAAGTGAGAAGGCGAAGCCCGCTTATGCGGTTGTGCGTAGGGTTTGGGACCCACCACATAAAAACACCCCCCAATGAAAAATCTGCAAACCAATAGAGCTATATAAACCAAACTTTCTGCAGTCGTTTTTTTTTTAGCCAGTTCCTAATACAGTCCAAAAATGAAAGAAATCGGATTATAACCACGCCCACCTCCCATACAAAAGTTAGGTTGAAAATTACTAAAAGTGGGTTAACTCACTAACGAAAAACGTCAGAAACACTAAATTTCACATAAGAAATGGCAGATGGAAGCTGCACTCAGATTTTTTTACAAAATGGAAAATGGGCGTGGCGTCGCCCACTTATGGGTCAAAAACCATATCTCAGGAACTACTCGACCGATTTCAATGAAACTTGGTTTGTAATAGTTTCCTTACATCTCAATGATACGTTGTGAAAATAGGCCAAATCGGTTCACAACCACGCCTACTTCCTATATACCAGAACTTTGAAGACAATCAAAATCGTTTACTTTACAATATATAAAGTAAGTACTAGTGAAGATATCGGTGCAGAACTTTGCACAAATACTATGTTAATAGTGTGGCAGCCCCATTCTAAAAATCGCCGAAATCGGACCATAGGTTTTTAAGGCCCCATATATCGAACACGAGGACATCGGTGCTTCTAACCTAATATTATGGTTTCCAACTTTCAATGGACTTTATACAATATATATGACGAATATGTGGGTCAAATTGTGTATTATATAATATAAATAAAGTTAAATAAATAAATTGCGAGAGTATAAAATGTTCGGTTACACCCGAACTTAGCCATTCCTTACTTGTTTTTTTTTACTTTTGACTGTTGACAGGAACGGGACGACGTGATTTGAAACCTTATTTACCGCTAGAGCAAATTTAGCTTTTTATCCATTTTTTTTCAAAAGACTGAAACCTAGCGAGTTAATTGAACTACCAAAATAATGTTCTTCATTATTTGATCAAAGAAATCATTCGACTTCTGTGGCGCTGGTTTTAAGCATTTTGAAGTTGTTCTGCACAATTCTGATAGTTACGATCCCACGATAGTCGGGTCTACATATCAGCAACAGATTCGGTTCTAATTTCTGTTTCGGGAAGTTTCGGATCGGGAAGGCTAATGAGTTTGCAAGGCTTGCAGTCCAAACAGGAACCCCTCTTCTTTAGCTGCGAATACTTTTGGAACCTCAGACTACAGGTTACATTGTTTTTTGAAAAAAATATTCTGAAACTGCTGAAGGAACTCTTGGAGCACGAATCGGCGACCAGACGTCACGAAAGCTTACAAAATCAAGAAAATCATGGGTCACGTCTTCTATATTGATAAGAACGATTTAACAAACTTTTAGTTTCATACATAACCTCAAATTACATAAGCTTCCCAACTACCAACGAAATTTTTTATTGAATGAACTATATGACGAAATATTTTCCATTAATTGTGTAACGGAAAACTCTGACAACTTTCAACAATGGCGCTCCCAATGCTAAGTAATTGCTATCGATGCTCTAATTGAGTTGGCCTTGTCACACCTAGCCAATTTACACACCCAAAAGAGTACATATATGCAATAACAACAAAAGCAATAATACAATAAGTCACAACAACGCATACATAAACAATAAAGCGAGCCAAAAATAACAGTTATTTCAATTACAAGAAATTACTGCTAATTACAACAACTACCTAAGCCATAAAACATAAGTCATTAACACGAGCAAATGAATAAAATGAGAAACTGTATTGGAACAAAGCGACTAGACTGTTGCATTTGAATGTTTGCCGATAGCCGAAATAAAAACCGAAAATAATAGAATAAACAAAGCAATAAAAGTTATGGAAATGGAAGTAACTACACAACAAGACCGCTCAAGTGCCACACTCTGCCACTGCCACCACTTGAGCGTTCACTGAAACCGTTTAATACACAATTTGAGCTGAATAAGTGAGCGTATGTAAGTGTGTGTGTGTGTGGTGAGGCGACAATAAAGCGATGAGTGATAAACGAGCGTTGGCTGATGGCGACAACAGTCAGTCAACAAATGTCAAGTCAGTGCTGCTACCACACAAATGACAACTGCGACCAGTGAGTGCACTAATTGAAGTGATATTAAGAAGCCAGGCGCGCTTTGGTGTGTCACGCAGTCAACGAAAAAGTAGCTGCCGTCGAAAAAGTGGCGAAAATGAGAATTATGAAACGCCTTGTAGCTAAGATTGCGCTTCAACGCCTCTGCAAGTAAGCGCTTCGGAAAACTCCCACACTGCTGTCCTCTCTCTGTCGTCGCCAACGGAGTCACGCAGTAATTGTTGTTGTTGTTGTTGTATGCGTGCATGACAAGCATCACGTGACATGTGCACATTTCGCATTCAGCCCACTTTTAGAGCGGCATTACTTCGTTAATGTTACTGGTTTTTTTCCATATGCCATCAGCGGTTACTCATACGCCCTGGTGCGCTTCGAACTTGCTGTTGACTTGACTTTTCGCCTGCCTTTATTTGCTTATGGCTTTTTGTCATACTAATTGCTTTTGTTGTTGCTTATTTGTATTATTGCTGTTATTGTTGTTGTTGTTGTTCTCTTTTGATTCGTTCACTTTTATTGGCATAACTCGCAGTCAGTCAAACTAGTGTAGTGTAGTTCGCCAAGTTATATTATAATATTTTTGTGGCTTCTTGCGGTTTCGTGTGTGTGTGTGTGTGTGTGTGTTTATGTGCGCATATTTACATAAAAGCGTATGTTTGCTTTATTTGCATTGACTTTTGCGTATGCCGCCGCGTTGCAGCATTTCCTTTTCACATAAATTTCTATGTTAATCAACGAATTCATGTGAAAATTCACTGAAATTTATGTTTCAATCAAATTTAATTGTTATTTGCGGTTTGTGGCTTTGTGGTTTCTCGCCTTCACACGCCTCTGCGTCACTTTTATTCGACTTTTGCTGAATTACTGTTATTAGGTTTTTTTTTTGGTTTTGTGTGTGGAATTTATGGCTTAATTAATATGGCTAGTTGTGTTTTGTTGTATTGCGGCGGAAGGTGTGGGTCACATTGAATTTGTTGACACTCTTTTGTTCGAAGTGGTTTGACGGAAGTAAAGTATACAAGTTATGAATTATGAAAACCGATGGTAATGAATCTATGTATTTAAGCATGTCTTAGGAAAATAAACTTTACTGGTTTAAAGGAAAGCACTATTATATAGATTAAGTTTCATCTTAAATATCGCAGAGAGATTTGCTGATTCAAAAACACCTTTCTCCATTAAATTTGTTAATTAATTTATTTGTTATACGAAAATACATTTCGTATCTAAAAGTTGACAATCAGTAGTTAAGTAAAATAATTCTATGGTATCCAATAAATAACACAGGAGTTGGTTGAAACAATATCTTGTTTGAAAATAATATTAGCTCTACAATTCCCCTTTAATGAGCTGATTCGATACAGCTTCTTTAAAATATCTTGCTGACAGGATTCGACTGTAAGGTGCTGGAAAACACATCCTTCTTCATCCTTACTGCCAGTTTTCAGGTAGTCTTTAAGTAGTTCCAGACAAACATATTCAGCCTTTGGCAATAGACTTCAAGCAGTCTGAAGTAGTTTCATAATCTCCTTTTGAATATTTCACGCTTACGCTTCACATGGGCTTCTGGGAGTCTTTAGATATACTCTTAGAGGTTAACTGACTATTGAATATTCTCAAAGTTTCTTTTTTACGAATTTTCACTACTGTATGACATTTCACTAGTATGAAATAGTAAAGTGACTTCGCTCATCTCCCGTTAACCATTTGAAATTAACAACAACTTAGCAGATTTGTTTTAAAATCCGACAGAGAGGAAGTACATCCTGCTTTTGATTAATAATAATCGTCCCTTTGTCAAAACTTCGTCAATCTCAGACTGCAGTCACCCCCACTTCATACATTATCTTACACCCTTATACCGAATATGAAGATCTCGGAATCTCGAAATTCAAAACACACAGACTGTCTGGAACTTCGTATCAACATTAGTTTCAGGCTCCTTGACTATCGCAGCGTTTTTCAAGCAGTAGTGGCAGCAGCGGATATATTGTTTCGAAGCTCTGCAACCTTTAGGGAGGTGACGATCCACTCCGACAGTAGAGCGGAGATACTAGCCTGACTATGCCCTCAAGGTTGGTTAAGAAATGACTATCTTCACTATAAGTGGTATCTTTATACTTTTTGATGAGAATGGTCGGGGTTCCTGGCTAAGACTGATGAGCTTGCAAATTCAGGAATGTCAGTCTCACTTTAAGTATCATGGACACATGTAGGAGCACCGTTGTTCTATTGCGGGTTGCTAATGGACAGATGGACCTCAATTGAGCTGGGCAAGCGCTGGCCAGTCACTAGCACATGCACAGCAGTCAGATTCTTCTGGCCCAAGGTAAATCGCAGAAGGTCTACCGAGCTCATCGCCCTCAGTAAAGTTTACCTCTCCTTATTTGTAGGTGTTCTAACTGGTTATTGTCCCATCAGGATCCACGCTGTGAGGTTAAAAATCTTACCGGATGCTAGCTGTAGAAGCTGCATGGAGGAGAACGAGGTGGAATCATCTCATCACTATCTTCTGATATGTTCCGCCTTTGAGAGGTCAAGAAAAATATTTCTCGGATCTCACTTTTCCGAACTAGCAGACTTGTAGGAGATTCTGGGCGCTTTATCGACTACTAATACCTAATCTAGGGGGGATCCTGTCTTCAAAAAGGACTTTATTTCATAGCCTACGTGTATTTCCCTATGGGGAATAGCCTTACAACCAAGTTCTCATGCAACCATATATAGATTTACATCGCTCCGGGGTACTGAAAACCAGGTTTCTCGCACACGTTGTGAATATACGAGTATTCATATAATTAAATAGATACGTTTAAATTAGCATACTCTTATTTATTAAACTGATTCAGACCTTATACTGGACCCTTTATACCGAATACTTGATTTCGAACCTTAACAACGATTCGTAGTCAAATTCGAATCCAAATATGTATAAAATCGGTTAATGCCTCCCTTGAGGTACCTCATATACCCAAATTAATAATTTTCCTTTGATACGTTAACTAAAACTTTTAAATATTGTACTATTTAAGGTTATCTATTATCTATTATCTATGTAACTACTGAGATAAATTATTTTAGAGTGAATTGAAAAATTACTTTAAATTTTGTTGCAAATTCATTCACTCTGCTTTCAGCGCTTTTCGCTTAGGATTAATTGCACACGAACTATCAGCAAAAAAAAGCTGAAATTCATTCAGATTTCCTAACTTGCCATTTAATAAATGCACCGTTATGAGCGCCATAAAAAATTAGAATTTCCTATGTTAGCAATTTTCCATTGTCGTTTTTATGCAACAATTTTAATTCCACTAATTCACAGTTACCTCGCAACTACTTTCCGTTAGGCATGACTACGACGCATACTCCCCGCAACCATAAAGCTTTTATGCAAAATGCAAAAGTCAAAGCACAATAATAACGGTAACTATGACAATACAGCAAGAAAAAAACTAAAGAAATTGCAACAACAATAAAGCTAGATAGCCATTTTACATTTTGTGTGCAGTTCACCGTCGAGTTGACGATGACAACCAGCAACTGGCTTAACAGCGCCGAAGGTTAAATACGAGAAGAACGTGCAAAAAACGAAAAATGCGAGTGTTAATCGCTTTGGAAATATGTGCTCAACTCCCTAGCTGATCAAATGGGTTGGTGCGGTGAAGGCAAGCTAATATTTAAAGCAGTTGAAATATAGTAGTTTAAGATTATCGCAAACTTTCAAGCCTTGTCCTTTAAAAATATAGCTGGGAAATAATGGAATACGAAGACACTTTCACACCCAGATTCAAATTACTTTCCGTATTTTTATACATTGCTGAGGGTTAGTCAGTAGGGAGGGTTATAATATGCTGAGGTATTGATAGAATCGAGACGTGCGTTAAGAAAGAAAACTTAACTGTGATGTGGACAATTTCGTCAGATTTGCTTCGTTTGTAAACCCAAGATCACATGTAGGATAAGACTACTAATTATAATTACGTTGCTGATTACAAATTTGACGTTACTTTTCAAAAATTCAAAATGGCGTACCAATATGGTGGACAGATTTTAAAAATTCGGCATATTACAACTGCCATTTGAATTTTGAAAAACCAACACCGAAATCAGGGGTTGAATGGACCTCGGATTCGGATTCAACGACCCCAAAAACATTAAACACACATTGTAAGACCCCAGGTCATTACAAAAAAAATGTGTGTGTGTCTGTGTTATCAAGCGCTGAAGGAATGCTCTTTTGAGCGTTAGTGCGCAGCGTTGTATTTACTGTGTCAACATATATTATATATATATTATTTTATCTTCATAAAAGTTTTGTCCAATAGTGCCTCTTTCTAAAAAGCTAGGCTAAACAACAATAACTATGAATTCTGAATGAAAACAGGTGTTTCTTATCGCCTGAATGCAGGAGAAGTCTTACTCGAATATCTGATATATAGTATATCCAAATACTTTGTTCTTGAGGTTCGAGCAGATCGTGGTGTATTCATTTCTGAATTCTGTCTTCACTAATATTCCAATGAATAACTTCACTGATATTTTATGCACCCTGTATTGATTGAACTTGCAAAAATATATTGAATATCTAAATATAACTAAAATTTATCAAGAGACATTTGTCGTAGTCCATTCTTCGTGAAATTTTCGAATTAAGTCCTTGCGCAATCCATAGTGTGAGTCTTAACTTGTATTCAGAGCATCTTGGATTCGAAACCTGGCTGTATCTTGATAGAATCATTATATACACCTTTCCGCTGAGACTTTTAAAACTCTGAGAGACATAAGACATTACAAATAATCTTATAAAACAGGAATAGCGTTCTAATGAATCTAAATTATAAGTATACAACGGAAATTGTTGCACGCTGCGTTGAAGATGTTCTTTTGTAAGAGAGCTTTAAAAAATTGGTTCGTCAAGTATCATAAGTATTCCAACTTTCATTAGCAAGTAACTTTATTTGAGAGATATATTGTAATATGCTTTTATATATTACCTCTTCAAGGTAATAAAGGAATTATTCACTTTATAAACTTTTAATTGTAGTCCAACTTCCTCACTTGATTCAAATATTTGTATCTACAATCTTTTTTGTCTCTCTTGCTTTGCAAAAATACTTGTCTATGCGCTTTTGTTAGTCGTTGCCTCGAGTGAATGGAAGAATGATTGACTTCGTAAGGCATTAATGTTGCAACATAATATAAGATGTTTGATGGATAAACGCAGCAGAGTAGAAATCGAAAAATATTACACAGAATGTCGTGAAATTTTAGACTCTGAAATTCTATGAAACCTAAATCTTTGCTTAAATTGCATTCAGAAATGTGGGGATTTCAGGGAGAAACAGAGAGAAAAAATTATATAGTATATTGGATTAGGAACTTGGAGGTTTCCGAATGTTATCCAGAGAAGTTGGAGCAGCGTCCGATCATATTGACAAATTTTTTCGTTTAGCATATCTAAAAATGTAAAAAAGGCTGAAATGTAAGCTCGTCAAGTAGCTAATAATTGTATTATCTTAACAATTGAACATAATAATACAAATTTTATTTATTGTTTTTATCAAAAAGTTTATTGGCAAATGAATTGGTAAGTGAAAACTAGATATTTCATTAATTAGCCGTTAATTAGTTACTAAAATTTTGCTTCAATTTCATTTTGAATATTATTTAGTAATTGGTACGGAATTAATAACGTCATGGAAGACAATAGTGAGATTATGTTTCATAGCGCTTTGAAGCATTGGCGTGGCTTTTTTGGCATGTTGTTTCATGATTACAATACACAGTGTCAAATTATTGCAATAAAACTACTGTAGCATAAACTGTTTGAAGCATTACCCAATCAACAAAATGAGAGTCGATCAGATTACTATTGCCATTGATAGATAAAACTACGTTAGAAAAGCTTATTATAAATATTAAATATTGTAATATTATTTGAGTTGGAAACTTCATTGGTCTGTATATTTTATAACTGCCTTTTTGTCTTTTGAATTTCGCGGCTATGTATTCAGCGCTACAGAGCTCGTATCTAGCAATACTATACATCTTTGAAAGGTCTTGGCATAACCTACAAAACGACACTATGCATGATTAACAGTTCCACAGTTATAGACATGTAAACATGGAGTTCACTAACGTCAAAATTCGCGTCATTTTAAAGTTTTCCTTCGTTAAAGGCAGATCCGCTAGAGAAACGTTCGTGAGATTAATGGTGTTTTGGGGGATGGTACTCTATCATTTCGAACTGCGGAGGAATGGTTTCGACGATACAGAGCGGCTGAAAACGACACCATGGATAAGTCAGCCTGCGGAGGACCCGTGACGACGAATACCAGTCAAATCATAGAAAACATCGAGTTAGACCGGCATGTGGCATCTCGTGTCATCGTCCTAGCGATGGGAGTTACTCGAACTCGACCCATTTTTGAAGCGGATGGTGACTGCCGGCGAAAAATGAAAAATAGATCACTTACGACAATATGAATGACGGTGAATCGTCCCAAACAGTGGCCAAGCTGGGATTGACGGCCATGAAGGTTTTGCTGTGTGTTTGTTGGGATTGGAAGGAATCATCCACTATGAGCTGCTCCCATATGGCCAGACGCTTAATTCTAACATCTACTGCGAACAACTGGACCGCTTGAAGCAGGGATCGACCAGAAGCGCAAACAGGAAGGTAATGTTCACCAAGACAACGTCAGACCACACACTTCGTTGATGACTCGTCAGAAGTTACGGGAGCTCGGATGGGAGGATTTATCGCATCCACCATATAGCCCGGCAAGTGATTACCTCTTGTTCCTGTCCATGGCGAACGCCCTTGGTGAATTCTGGCTGTCCGAGTTCTTCGCAAATAAGGAGGGGGGCTTCTTCGAGGGAGGTATTATGAAGTTGACGTATATGTATATTATACTTCGTCTACTAATTTTTGTTCTCGAAATTTTTGGGTGGCAACCCTATGAAAAGATATTTTCTACGCTAATAAATTTTAAAAGTTTATGAATTGACTATATTTTTATACTCTCGCAAAAAAAGTTGCTAAAGAGAGTATTATAGTTTTGTGCACATAACGGTTGTTTGCAACACCCAAAACTAAACGAGTTAGATATAGGGTTATATATACCAAAGTGATCAGGGTGAAGAGTGGAGTTCAAATCCGAATGTCTGTCTGTCCATCCGTCCGTCCGTCCGTCTGTGCAAGCTGTAACTTGAGTAAAAATTAAGATATCTTGATGAAACTTGGCACACTTATTTCTTGGCACCATAGGAAGGTTGCTTTCGAAAATGAGCAAAATCGGACCACTGCCACGCCCACAAAAGGCGAAAACCAAAAACACATAAAGTGCCATAACTAAGCCATAAATAAAGCTATGGAAATAAAATTTGGTATGAAGGATCGCACTATGAAGGGGCATATTTGGATGTAATTTTTTTTGGGGAGTGGGCGTGGCCCCGCCCCCTACTTAGTTTTTTGTACATATCTCGCAAACAAATAGAGCTATATAAACCAAACTTTCTGCAGTCGTTTTTTTTAGCCACTTCTTAATACAGTCCAAAAACGAAAAAAACCGGATCATAACCACGCCCACCTTCCGTACAAAAGTTAGGTTGAAAATTACTCAAAGTGGGTTAACTCACTAACGAAAAACGTCAGAAACACTAAAATTCACATAAGAAATGGCAGATGGAAGCTGCACTCAGATTTTTTTTTACAAAATGGAAAATGGGCGTAGCGTCGCCCAGTTATGGGTCAAAAACCATATCTCAGGAACTACTCGACCGATTTTAATGAAACTTGGTTTGTAATAGTTTCCTTACATCCCAATGAGATGTTGTTAAAATAGGCTATATATCGCTTCACAACCACGCCTACTTCCTATATACCAGAACTTTGAAGACAATCTGAATCGTTTACTTTACAATATATAAAGTAAGCACTAGTGAAGATATCGATGCAGAACTTTGCACAAATACTATGTTAATAGTGTGGCAGCCCCATTCTAAAAATCGCCGAAATCGGACCATAGGTTTTTAAGGCCCCATATATCGAACACGAGGACCTCGGTGCTTCTAACCTAATATTATAGTTTCCAACTTTCAATGGACTTTATACAATATATGTGACGAATATGTGGGTCAAATTGTGTATTATATAATATAAATAAAATTAAATAAATAAATTGCGAGAGTATAAAATGTTCGGTTACACCCGAACTTAGCCCTTTCTTACTTGTTATAATTATTTTTAAAAAATTAAGAAATAAATTAGCAAATATTTTCAACTAGTATTAGTAATTTTAAATATAATTGTATACTTAATAAATAAATTTATTTTAATTGGCAACCCATTTTTTAAATATTTTCGAATATATGCTCTTCTAAATGTTTCTAAATTTATTCTGTTAGTTATTTTGATAGTTCGCTTATCTTACACATTTTACTGCAGGACAATTTGAAAAAAAAAAATGGCAATCTCATATGAAACTATTTAAAGCTGTAAGGCTTACTGGGTATTCCCACATTTATGTGTGTAAACATATACATACCCAAATGCATACATATGGGCATATGAAGCACGCCGTATTCAACGTCACCGTCATTGCACAGATTTGAGCTGTCAACACAAATGTCCCGAGCATCAATCAAAATTGGCATGCGTTTAATTGAAATATATACGGCAATATTAACAATGTTGCAATGCGATGACGTTTGCCTGCAACAGCAAACAAACGCCAATAACAACAACAGCCAGGGTGTGTGTATGTATATTTGGCTAATATGTGTGCACAATGTTGCAACATGATGTTAATTATGTTGGCTATGCGTGTGCAACACAATATGAGTGCAGAATGTGGCACCTTGATGTGGCATGGCAATAACGATTTGTGAATGCAAGTCACCGTTATACATAGAGCCGTGAGTAAATGTTGAAAATCACGTGATTTCTGACAAAGCGAAAAATGTGATTTTGTGAGTGTGTATATATCTCTTCTAATATTCAATGCAAATGAGTTTTAGTATGCTAATCCGTTTAGCAAAAATTGTATACCGTTAAATCAAAAGTGATTTTCGAATTTATTGCGAATAAGCAACAATGGAAATGCCAAAAAGTTTTCATCACAGCTTAGTTGCAGTCAACAGAGCAATATAATTTTAATTAATTTGCTTCCGAAAATAACTGAAAAACAATACAGTTGTTGTTATTGTAACAACAACTTTTCAAAAGAAATTGTGTAAAATAATCCCAATCTATAATTAAAACCCAAAAGTTTACCGGCGATTCTCTGATAAGCCAGCAATATTTACAAGCTTAAAATAATGTGCCGTTATATAATTGTAAGCGCATAGCAATTACTGCATAAGACATCAATTAGCAAGCGCTTAAGTAGGATAATGATTATCTAATGCACTCGAAATCATTTTAATTGCCAAAAATTCACAATTGTGAGCCCGAGTGCCCTAAGTTGTTCACTGAAGATTCGAACTGAACTTTCCCACACTAATCCAACAGCTTATGAGCAAGTAGCCAAAATAAGAGCAACAAAAATAATGTGAATGGTTTGACTACAGTGTTTTAATTTGTTTTATTTTTTTTTATATTTGTTAAGATAAAGTCAGGGAGTTTGTGCTGTTTTTGTTGTATAATTTTAGGGTCCAAATATTGCCATAAAACGTCATCGAATTCATTCACAGTTGACAGCTGTAATAAAATTACTTTCGACGCAATACAACCAAGTTTGAGGTACATGAAAACACCCAGTAGGAAATTGAGGTAGACAATTCGATATGGCTTTCGATCACCAGCTTTAGACTTAGCTAAATTAGTTCCAAGTTAGGATAAAAGCTTTGTGTTGCAATAAAATGTCGACATAGTGTAAATTTCTCCCACAATTAGAACAACAGAAGCCATAAATTTAAAACCGAAGAAGGAAAGAGCTGCACTCAGATTGGGTTTTCGAACATTCAGTGGGCTATATACCTTTAATATGGGAGATATTTTAGCAAAATAAAGTCAATTTTGTGGCGAAAATTAGTATAATCGATTCAGGAAATATCATAGCCCTCATATACATATATACCTCAGGAAAATTGATATTTGTGCACTGTTATTTTTCTCAATTTTTATTCAACCATTGCATATTTTATTAATTTTTTTTGGTTAGATGTTAGTAAGTAGTATTTAAAGAAACAAAAACTATACCATGGTATTGCTTTGTTCAGCAAAAAAAATGTTGCGGCAAGTATTTCCCATAAATCCTCTATTGAATTCAGATAGATAGAATAGAATAGAAGATTTAATGACGGACACCGAAGTTAGGGAATATTAAGAGACTCAAAAAAGGCTTTAGTATACCCTGCGACGTGCATAAGCGCGTTATCCTGGTGGAACACCCAGTTGTCACCATGATGTGCTTCAGCGAACGAGATAAATTCACTGTCCAGCAATTCCATATATATTTTGCTTTCATACGACTCGGGACAAGGCAAATGGGAGACTTCTCTTTGGCGCTAAGAGCAGCCCACATCATTAGAGATCCACCGCCATGTTTGCGCTTATAGTCAGTATGACGAGGGTGCCGTAGATCCCTACAATACTTATGATCCATCTACATATCTGTTTCCTCATCACTAAATATCAAATTTTGAAACTCTACTTCTTAGAATTTGTATTTTTCGAAAAAGGATGCATGCGTTTTTGTGGAGATTATAAACGCGTGTTTAGACACTTTGCATTCATATTTAAGATTTAAGTCTCCTTTCAAAATTTGTTGTAGACGTTCTCTTGGCATTTATAGACCAAATTCCATTTTAATTTGGAGTAACTCATCATGTCCTGCGTTGTCAACTTGCGAATATGCCATTTGGTACGTTCATTTATCGAAGATTTTGGTCCAGTACGCTTATGTTTTTTGTATCACTCGGGGTTTCTAAAAAGTTTGGTATGGTTTTTCGATGCCACATTACCTCAGCAGTACATATGTTTTTCAACTATCTTTGTTCATAATCACAATCTTGATCTTTTCCTGAGACGATATTCGGTTCGAAGTCATATTTTTAACAAAATGAAAGTTAAAATTAATTATATGTATACATGGAATTTTTTCAATTATTGCTTACATACTCGTTAATTGTTTTTATAATTCCGATAGTCGAGATGTTCACATTGCGACAGGCAAAAACAAAAAAAAAAACAGTTTGCATATATACCTATTTGCTATGAAGCGACCCCATCTACATAGTGGACTAATACTAACTGTACTATGAGCAAGGTGTTGTCGCCGATTTTTTTTCTGCATACTCAGAATTAAGCTATTGTTTTTTTCTTTTGAGAGTTACAAAAAAAATTTTCACTAATATCAATTTTTCTGAGGTATATACTATATATAAAGATTTTCGTTATTCTAGTGAACTTTATGTGTGTTATCTTAATAAAATTAAATAAATAAATTGGGAGAGTACGAAATGTTCCGTTATACCCTTCTTTACTTGTTTAATATGGACGCTAATTGTCTAAAAATTTCCTACTGGGTAAATATAAATTGGTTTGTTTGTAAAATTAACTAAAAAGACAGCTGTCTTGGCTTTCAAATTAGCGACTAAATTTTTTTGAGCCGCTTTTGCATATTCTGAAGAACGAATTGAGCAAAAAAGTCTCATCCTTAAAAGTTTTCTCAACAATAAAACAGCGGCTTACTTATTATAAATAAAAGTTTTGCCATTAAGTTGCCATTAAATAAAAAAGAATTTAAGCATTATTTGGAAGGCACAAGATTTAGGCAACTGGATTTTATAAGTAAAATATTGTCAACAGATTAATTAACTTATTATCTTCTATTTTGATTAAAGGATTTAAGTTAAAAATTAGGTCTTTGTATTTAACCCGTGGTTAGTGTACCTAGGTTATATGAAATTTGATTTTCAAGTCGATTAAAATTCACTCAAAAATAAATGAAGATTTTATTCTGTATGGTAAATCGCTTTTAATAACCGTTTTAATCGAGCAGAGGGCGGTTAATTGATCAATTAGCTCCTGCTATAAGTCTTCTTTTTATATGATTTTTTTCGTACAAAATGATTTGAACTAAATATAATTTTTTTTTGTGATTATTTCGATTTTTTAAGATAATCTGGTCAGTTAGACCCGTTCTTATCACACGTGTAATCAATTTCTTAATATCAATTTTCACACAGTTTCTGATATTACGTTCGACTTTTATAACGCTAATCGAAATATACAAACGATTCGGCAAAATTTCTTAACAGTAAAATTACTTTATTTATTTTTCCTAAATCAAAAAAAAACATATTAAAAGCTAAAAACAAAAACAAACAAAGATTGAAGTGAATAACAAAAAGCCTTTGTGAAATACATAAATACTTTGACTGGCGCTACGAGTCTAATCCCAAATCGATTTATGTACATAAAACCAAAGTCATAAAACTTCACGAGTGCGCTTACGCGCCAAATGAAGAAAACAAGAAAACAAAAGAAATCTTAAATAATTGTTGCAGGTACAACCGAGCACATTAATGCCGATGCTGCCGCTGCTGCGACGCAGAAAAGTTCAACGCCGTTATCAAGCTGGCAAATGCCTTTATTTCTCGAGCATTTTTACGCACCGACACTAAGCTTGCATTGTTTCGTACTGACTTTATTATCATTGTTCTGGAGTACTTTTCTACACTCTCTGCTTACTTTGATTCCAATATATTTCCACCCGCTAAGCGTATAACTGTGCTGCTAAAACAAAACAACAACAACAGAAGCAAATAAAGTGCGGAGAACAAGCGAAATGAAAGCATAAAAAGTGTAATAAGTACAAATCGAACACGGTATTGCCAATAAAAATGTATTACATAATTTTTTCCATCATAAAAATTGTAGTAATTGGAAGACATGCGAAGGCAAAAAACAAAAAAAAAACACAACAACAACAAAAAATAAGAAAACAATTGAAAAGTTAAAAACTTTTTCAATGCGTCCATTTGTGCACTTCACTTAAACAAAGTGGCTGTCGTAAGTGCCGCACTCAGGATGAGTAATAATGGTTGGCGGGGGCCAGCGACGACCTCACTCCCCATCACCGTCAAACGGTGTGTGGAACTAAGCTGCTGTAGCGAAAAACAAAATACTTACAGCACAACTCAACTTCATACATACATACTTTTATATGTAAATATATGTATGGGTGTGTGTATGTCTAAATTAACATATTTACGTAGCAGTAAATGCTTTGCAAAAGTTAGCAACAACAGACCCTAGAATATGGTACAAAATCTTAAAGTGAAGTGTAATCATAATACATACAAACACATTTATTTACTCGCAATGAACTGAACTTTCACACTGAAATGGCTGCTGCCAATGCGAGATGCCGTCTCGCTTGCATTTCTTACCATTTTGATTGAAATATTTTACGAGTTTTCTACAAGATTTGGTTTATCTTATTTTTCGCGTGGAATTTATTTTCCATTTAAAAGAAACAACAACGATACTTGCCGAAGTTGAAAGATATATACTCCCAGTTATTTCAAGAAAATTACAAATCATAACTTCGGCTTTAATCATAACAACCCAAAGCGATCAGTTCAATAGTTTATGAGTCGACCAAATAACACCTCAAACTGCAAGAGACGTCTCAATCCGAATATTGTGAAAATCAGTAAACGATCGGATATAGCTAACTGCACTTCAACACCCAATTTTTAAGACACTAAGACGCCTGTATGGCATCTTACGTCGTATTGCTGGAGCCGTAGTTCGTTTATATAGGCCTTAATCAGATCTGCCAAAACAAAAAAATTAATAGTGTGGTATAGTACATCTGTAGAAGAATTTAAGTATCTTGGAGAGGTGCTTAGCGCCAAAGATGATACAGCAATTGTCATATAAAATTATTCAAGTCCAAACTCTTGTCGAGAAACCAAAAGATGAAAGCGATTGACATGAACCATATAGCAACATTCGAAATATACGGTCCAATTAGGCTGAAAGATAACACATACGAGTATACCCTTGGACAAGCGGAAAGAATGTCGAATCATAAAGCACCGAGAAAAGCCTTCAAGAAAGAGGCATATGGAAAGCGAACTGAGGACAAACCGAAGAAAAGAAAAGCAGTGATCGATGACAAAACTGATCATGATTAGTAGCGGATCGGGAAATCTGGAAGAAGTTGGGGAAGCAATAGTCCACCTAAGCCTGTCAGGAAAAAGAAGAAATACGGTATACATCAGCTGATTGTTGTTACATTAATGTTTGTGTATTCTTCACTACTCAACACAACACCGAAGGGCCAAAGGACTACGAATATAGTTTACTCAAATTGAAGATAATGCACTTAAGATTAAATTTATTCTACAATACACGGGATTACTTTGCTTTTTTGTTTTTGTTTTGTATATTGTGATGTGATTGGCGTTGAACCGTTTAGCCGGTTATAGCCGAATCGATGAGAGCGCGCCACTCGTCTCTTTCCTTCGCAGTTCGGCGCCAGTTGGAAATCCCAAGTGTGACGAAGCTATGACTGTTTTGAATATTTATACCGATAAATGTCCACGTTAGACATTTGTGAGTAAAGCTTTAAGGCGATCATCATGTGAACTTTTCTTGTGGATTACTGTTTGAGTACTTTCGAGTAAAGTCCAGTGAAATTTATTCTGAAAATTCCTTTATTGGTGTTCTTTGATCATGAGCCATTTCGTCGGTGGGTAGCAATTTAATAGTTTGCTTCTTTTTGATTTGTATGTAAAAAGCAGGAACCTTTCTAGACGAATCCGAGGAAGAGTTAATACCATGCCCACTAGAATCGTACAGAAGAGCGCTCAACTCACAATTTGAACAATTGGCTGAGAACAGATAGAAAAATTCAACCAAATGTAAAATAACTAAACCGATATGGCTGAAATATGATAAGACAAGTACTAGGGTCTTATTAAAAAGGTCCCGAAAAAGTATTTTCAGACTCACAGCTACTATAACTGGGCAATGATCATTTGGAAAACATGCATTGAAAATGGGCATGCATTAAAATAACATTTGCTGCGGTTGTGAACTATAAGGGAATAAGGACCACAAATTTCCACTTTCTCAGTGAATGCCCAGCCCTAACAAAGATCCGACACAGGACACTTGGAATCCATCAGGCATCAAACCTTGAATGGATATTTACTAAAAGCATATCGGACAGAAGTCGCTTTATCGAGAGCACAGAATGGTTTGAACGAAAAGATGAAACGTGATAGCAGTAAAAAAAGGTCTACGATTAGTGCATCAAAATGGCCCATCTAATGCTAATTAAGCCGTACGTAGAACAGTTATGTTTTCCCTGTTTTAGCCAATCGATGGAACAATGTGAGAATTCGCAAGGTTTTCACAGTCTTATGATTAAGACTTTTTCAGTTCTGGTTTGACAATTAATCTTTATGACATGTAACGTAAGAGCCTCTTATATTAGCATAATCCAACATGACATGAGGCTCTTAGTGACTGAGCTGTTTGGTTGTGGGTTATAACTAGTTCATATTTGAAAATTTCACTTCAAATAGTTTTTGGAGAGCAGATATTTTACGGTAAATAATTTTTATAAATTGCAGAAGAAAGATAGTATCAAAGAACGTTTCAATAAAGCTAAATTTTTACTGAAATTTTTTGAGAAAACAAAATCTTGAGTAGTGGCGAGATCGTTCCACTTTAGTAGGATGTGAACTTACACACCCTAAATGAGAGTAAAGTAAGCAGCCAAGTCGCACACCACGATTAGGTATCCCTTATAAAACTTTATATTGCACTGCATTTAATTATCGAATAATGGTTAGCGACATGAGAGGACTTACCAGTATTTGAGCTAAAAAACAAGCATTTTTTGCATAAATTTGTAAAAAGTATTAGTTTTATTTATAATTTGAGTTTCTACACTATATATTTGTAACTAAAAACCGAATGAGAAAAATTAGCTAAAACATCACAAGTCATCATTAAGTAATCGTTAAGTCACTTTAAGTATTAATATCAAACCATTAAATATTATATGCAACAAAGGAATATTTTAAACTTACGAGCTAACATTTTTTCACTTTAAAAGTGTTGCTACGCATATATTTTTGTGTTTAAATGCCGCCTACCAACAAACGCACGCGCAAATCTCCGCTAAAGATAACGCCACAATGCCATAACATCAAACAAACACACAACTGTTGACCGTCGGACAGCCGGGCTGTGTGAGGCGCCAACTTATCCGCATTGTTAATTGGATTCAGACCAAGTGGTGTGGCGCCTTCGCCTCCGCCTTCGCCCTGGCCTGCGGCAATGGTGTACGCGCCGCGGAGGTGGCATCCACATCAACGCGCGCCTCCTTACCAACAGCGCCGAGCTCATCCACCGCTGCCATAGTATTGAGGCTGTTGCTACTGCTGTACTGCTGGATTTTAATGCGCGATGTTTTCAGACTCCGCGCGACTGGCGGCGTGAAATTCAACGTATCACCGAGGATGCTGCCATTGCTAAGGCGCTTCTTTTTGTACTCTTTTTCGTTCACGTTACCATCGTTGTCGTTGCTACTGCCGTCGCCGCCGCCGCCACCACTGACATCGCTGTGCTGTAACCAAAGCGGCGCTAATCTTAACATGAGCACTGCTCCCAGTGGCGCGGTGAAAATGATGGCTAACACCGAAATGATAAGCACATTGTTGGCCAAAGCGACGCTCTGCTCATCGAGCGGTTTTAATGATCTGGCCATATCCAAGGCGAGCGGACCCAGCGCGGCCTAAGGGTGAAAATGTGTTGAAAATTAAGAAACTCAAGACGAATGGCGTACAAAGAGAAAAGAGCAGAGAAAATAAAAATATAAAAAACAAAATTAGTACAAAACAAAGGAAAACACGAAAAAAAATTGCGTTGATGGATGAAGTTATGTTGATAATAAAAATAAAGCATGAAAATAAAAGAAAGCGCAAATTAAAATATATACGAAGTATAATGCTGAAAGTCATCCCTGCTCTCCCGAGCACCTCCTTCTCATTATACACATTTCGTCGCGGTGCCACTTTAATGACAGCCTCTCGCAAATTGTCGTCATGCAATCAACTACCAGACTGTCTGTCACTTTCCGCGTGGTCAACATATGCCCGCGCTTGCCGACGGCCACCGGCTAAGTGAGCGTTAAAATTGTACGCGTAGATGAATAAAGAAATTTACACGCTCATAAAATGTCATATTGTCAACGGCGTTGTTATTATTTAAGATATTAAATTAAACAAATAAAATTAAGTGGTCGATGTCGGTGAACGCCACAGAGCAAAGGAAGGAAGGTAACCTTGACTACGCCCACAGGCGTGTCGGCGCTTGCGAATGAACGCTCTGTTATTGTAGGAAATCAGTCAAGAGATACATTGGGCGATAAATCAGTGCGCTGCCATTGCAAATTAGTTTTGTGGCTGTGAGGCCATGTCGCCTGAACGGATATTTTTCATGTTCAATTCAAGAAAATTAAATTAAAATCCGAGCTTAAATGAGTATGTATTTGTACACTTTGCAGGATTGATTTAATTTGTCGACAAACGAGAGCACATACATTTGAATATTCTGCTAGAGAAAAAAATGCTACGTGATGTCTGTTACAAAAAGTTGTAAACGCATTGTTTTTCTGATATCAACCACAGAGTTGAATGAAGAAAATCAAATCTCAGGTACCAATCGACCGATTACAATGAAATTGAGTACATAATATTTTCTTCCTGATATTATCGGTGGAAAATGAGCGAAATCGGTTAGCAACTACGCCTACTTCCCATAAAACACAATTCTGAAGTCCATCTGATTCGTCCCATTTATAATATATACCTCAAGAACCAATGAAAATAACGGAGCAAAACTTTACACAAACACTGTATTTGAAGTGTGGCATCACTTATTTAAAAATTGTCGAAATCGGACCATATATTTTCCTGGGCCCAGCTATCGAACAAGAAGAGCTTAATGCCTGAGAATAATCTTCTTCTTCTTGACTGGCGTAGACACCGCTTACGTGGTTATAGCCGAGTCCACAACAGCGCGCCACGCATCTCTCCTTTTGGCAGTTTGGCGCCAATTGGTAATACCAAGTGAAGACAGGTCCTTCTCCACCTGGTGCTTCCATCGGAGTGGAGTTCTCCCTCTTCCTCGGCTTCCACCAGCGTACCCGCATCGAACACTTTCACTTTCGGACAACATGACCTAGCCAGCGTAGCCGCTGTCTTTTTATTCGCTGGACTATGTCTAAGTTATGTCTAAGTTGTCGAATAACACATACAGCTCATCGTTCCATCGTCTGCGGCATTCGCCGTTGCCAATGTTTATGAGACCATAAATCTTCCGCAAAACCTTTCTCTCGAAAACTCCTAGTGCCGTCTCATCGGATGTTGACATCGTCCACGCTTCTGCACCATAAAGTAGGACGGGAATGATGAGGGACTTATAGAGTTTGGTTTTTGTTCGTCGAGAGAGGACTTTACTTTTCAATTGTCTACTCAGCACCTCTTGGAAAGAGTGATTCTGAGTTGGATTTCTAGACTGACATTGTTGGTGTTGTTAACGCTGATTCCCAAGTCCCATCTACGACTTCAAAGTTATGAATGTCAACAGTGACATGGGAGCCAAGACGCGAATGCGCTGACTGTTTGTTTGTTTGATGACAGACGATATTTCGTCCTGTCCTCGTTCAACAAAAGACCCATACGCTTCGCTTCCTTATCCAGTCTGGAAAAAGCAGACCTGAGAATAATCTTGTACCGAAAATATCGGCATATTCTTCAGATAATTTATAGAATTCTTTTTCATATAATAGTGTGTCTCTGTACCAGAAATGTGCAAAATCGGATCACTAGCTCCCCTAGCTCCCATATACCTATTTTAGGGTTTCCAAACATCCGGTATATATCAGTTAATATGTGGGATATTTTAGTAAATAAGCGTATTGTCTTGAATATAATGAGCTCGGTGGTGAAAATTAGTGAAATTAATCCAGGAACTACCTCCGTCCCCATATACTATGTACAATGATTTTCGTTATTCTAGTAGACTTTATGCCGAATGTGTGGGCCAAATACTGTGCTATCTTAGTAACTTATTAAAAAAAAACTTAATCTTAAACAAATAAATTGCGTGAGTATAAAATGTTCAGTTGCACCCGAACTTAGTCCTTCCTTACATGTTTCAACGGAAATTCTGAAACCTCAATGGATGAAGTACAATGTAAACAAACAACCTTTTTACTGAATAAATGAAGCTTTTCTTCGAAAGCAGTAAATTTCCTCTAAAATCTACATTATGTTAAGATAGCGATTGCTAGTGAGGAAACTATTTTTTTATATATTCTAGAAGAAATGAAGAAATGAAATGAAAGCTACTCAGCGTATTTGAGTTACCGAAGCTTTGAAATAACTTTGAAGATCACCCGTACCATTGAAGATTTGCCTTGTGCTAGCTCTATTTGCTATATTTAATGTATTGCTGCCTTTCATTAAAAATGCATTAACAAATTTTCAAAGGTAAAATGCGGTCTCTACAGCAAAAACTGCTGCAACAAAGAGAATTCGCGGAAAAAAGAAATGAAAAGCGGACAAACGCGTGCTTTTTGTGTGCTTCTACTTGTTGTTTACGCACATTTCTTTTGACTACGCCCTTCCCCTTCAACTGCTTTCCTCTTTGAGAGGTCTATTACATAAATATATGTTGTTTTTGTATTTGCATACTTGTTTTACAACAGCTTGCGTGCGGAGCGTAGAAAAAAATCTTGAGCACCTTTCTTTGATATGTCTTTTAAACTTAAGACACGAGGTCATGAGCAAAAGAAAACGCCAAAGTAAATAAATTAATGGAAATAAGATGAAGTCAGAATGAAAGTTTATTTTTTAAGTTTTCCGACACAAAGTTTTGCTGGAAATATAGTACAAACTTTTGGGTGAATATTCGACTGATTTCAACCCTTACTCAACGAAAATTCATTATTGGAGATTAAAATACTTACAGAACATGTCACAAGGAAAGTTTGAGGTTAGGGCCGAAAAATAAATCATGAAATATATAATAGTGAAAATTATTTTTGTTGTTGTTGCTAATTACAGAAAATTTAACAATTACATGCTACTTGAAATTCTCTAAAGCAGTGACAATCAATTTAAAATTTAATAAAAGTAAAAAAATAAGAATTGGAAAAGAAAACAACAACAACACTATTTTTTTGGCACTCGAACGCGTCACACGTCACGAATGTAATTCTCAACGCGAACACACAGCAACCAGCAGCAAACAAACCGACCACTGTGGCCAACCGCGCAACTTACCAAACAAACAAGCAACACAGCAAGCCGCCACTACAGCAGCAGCTGCCAAGAGACCAGCCAACAAGTTAGTCAACTGGCCAGCGCTCCCAAATGGGGCCGTCCAAGCGAAGCCAAACGGGCGAGAAAAATGTGAATCGCAGCAAACCGCATATTTAGCCTAACAAAGTATAAGCTGACCGCAGGAGCATGCAACATATGTGCCACATGCTACATTGCAACATGCAACAAGGAAATTACCAAGCGAAAAGCGAAACCAAAAAATAAAAGTACTAGCGGCGTGCGGGAGAAGGGCAGCTAACGGAAAAGCTGACAGCGAACAAGGGCCAAAATGTGAAAGAAGCGAGCTCATTGTCGAATTCATAGTCAAGCGGTGTGTGAGAAAGGCTGAGGCTGCACATATATACTAGAGATATAGACATATATTTACAGTTATGCATTGCATAGGTGCCAGTCAATGCGGTCGTGTTGGAAAATAACTTTCCAAACGTGGCATTTAAATTCATCTGCCACAAGCAGAAAAAGCCACAAAAAACTTCTAGCATGCACGAACACCAACTCACACACATACATATATAATGTATAATAGCAACATAATATTTAATGTCGTAATGCGCTCTGAAGTTGCTGCTAATGGGGCTGGTTGTAGGACTGGGCGGGCAGGCAGTTTGGTCTTCGAATTGTGGCATGTTTTGCTGCACCGTTGCGGTTTGACGCGGTCTCAAAGCATGTTGTTAACGTCCGGCGACATAACGGTACATGTGTTTAAATAACGACGCCACGAGCATGCCGAATATTTTGCCAAAAATACGAACATATTTCCATATATACGAGTACCTATCGATATATATATGTATATATAGGTATGTGAATTAATGTTGTCCTTATTTATTTGGTACATTTATATAGACAAAAATTCATATTCATAATGTATGTAGTTTGCAAAGAAACTTTGCTTAGAACTACTTTTTGGGAATTTTAAATGTTGCTTGGCAAATATCTCCCTTTCGCTTTTTTGCTCTTCAATGATATATACAAAGTGTTATAGTGATCGGATTTAGTTCAACGATGCGCCGTTTCGTTCGATAATCTGTTTCCATCTAGACGGCAACTTCGTAATACCCCCTCGTAGAAGCCCCCTTCCTTATTTGCGTTGAACTCAAACAGCCTCTTTTCACAAGCCATCCTCCTGGGCGATGTCACGAGATGCCACATGCCGGTTTAACTCAATGTTTTCCATGATTTGTTCGTATACGTCGTCACAGGTCTTCCGCGGATTTGCCTTTAACGAAGGAAAACTTTAAAAAATCTCGAATTTCGGCGTTAGTGAACTCCATGTTTACACGTCTATAATTGTTGAACACAATATCCAAACTAATCATACATAGCGTCGTTTTGTAGTCATGTCGAGACCTTTCAAAAATATAAAGTATTGCCAGATACGAGCTCTGTAGCGCTTTATATATAGCCGCGAAATTCAAAAGACAAAAAGGCGGAAGGGAGATATTTGCCAACCTAATATCTCTATTTTAGAACGCCTGCTAAGTCAACATTGAAGCAATTTCTCCCAAATGTCTATGAACCTAAAAACACATTCGACCTAGTTCTGAAAAATACCGAAATGAGTTGCTAGCACCATGATATACCTCCTTTATACACTATACTAACAGAGAAATCCTTAACTGCCTTAAAATTTAGACCTCTTATCACAAATCTATCATATGTTCTGGACAAAATACTCGTAAAACATCCTTACTGTAGTAACCTAAAATTTACTTAATATTTTTTTTACATCCACACAGATCACCTACATTAGACCCTTTCCAATAGATGTATTTGAAATGTTTGTTTAGAATCGTCAATGGTCCAATGATTGCTGGCATATACTTTTGTTTTTAAATAATCCAAATAAAAGAAGTCAGAGGAGTCAATTATTGAGTCTTGAGTGACTAGTCAAATATTACATATTTTTGATATCAGAGTTCCAGAGGTTTTAGTGTGAGAATTTAAAAATTTAAATTCTCGCTGCAACATAGCGTTCACTCTATCTAATTGAAACTAGCAACTGGTGAAGGTCTTGATTTTTACCATCGATTTCGATTTACTTCGATCGTCTCGCTTTGTGTGAAAAATATATACCGAAAAATATATATAATAGCTTGGCACAAACTCTGATCCAAAAAGTTTCTTTTGGATCCTGCTCGGCTAATTTTTTATGGAATTTTCTTGAATAGATTTCTTGTTGGAGATTTTGTATATTCGAAATTAAACAATGATGTAATCAAATTAGACCTCTTTCTGTGATTGTGTGTTGAAGAAGATATCATCGAAAGAAAAATCTACTATAAGGATCTTCTGGAAACCTACTAAAGTTAAAATACTGGATAAATGCTCTCTATATACAATGAATCGAACTCTCTGACCAAAAATCTAGACCAGATAGATAGTGTTTACACTAGCGAATATAAAAATTAAGCAATGAACTACAAGAAAACCTTTCTAGCCGCTAGATTGAGTTAAGCATTTTTAGATCATTCTCCTAAAGTCATAAAAAATTAATATTTTTTCCGAACAATATGAAAAACCCTCCTGCAATGTTCTAATTCTAATACGAAAGGGTGTTATGTTCGTCAAGAGAAGGTTGATACCTATTAAGTCATATTAAGAACACCCCTAAAAAGAATATGTTTCAATTATGTTAAGTATGTAGCTATGAGTGTAAAACAAACATGACTGAGTCAAGGGAATTGGCACGAAAGATGACAGACGAAATGGAGCACCACACAAAAACCGCTACTTTGCGAACGGAAACTTACTTGGACAGTTGCTTTGGGAAAACCGGAAATTGTAATATAGGCGCGTTCCTTGCGCGTCAGATCGCCACCATAGGTGGACAAGTAGGCGAAACCCAAACGGAACTGAAATTAAGAAAGAGACAAAGGTTAAGAGACATAAGGGTTAAGAGATGCTTATCAATAAGAATCGAATAAATATTAATATATATATTTTAAACGCGTATGTGATTGGACATGATTAGTCTGCACACAGTAATTTGGACCGACAAAAGCTCACAAAATTGCTTACGAGTTGCTGAAAGCAAGCTGTAGTGTGTGTGGACTTTTGTGGTCACAAACAACAACAACAGTCCGAAATGTATTGCAACTACTGACTGGCGCACAGAAATGCCAGCAAGGTAGAGGACGGTGCGGCAGACCACCAACACACTTTTGACCGCCACCGCCGCATAGTGCAAATAAACCGCACCGCAGCGCACCGCAAAATAAATTTGCAAAATGGCAAAAGTTGTTGCACAACACAGTCGAGTTTAATTACCAAACTTCCGAGCAGCACCAGCAGTGCACCGTAGCCGACGACACGGCCATCCAATACGGCGAAATTAATTTCTTTGCCGATGAGCGAGAAGGAGACAGGCTTCAGAAATTTCCACAATAGGTCAAGACGCGCCGGCACCGTCGCCTGCAAGTAAATAAAGAACAAAAAATAAAGAATATTAATGGAAATCGCAAAAAGTGGAAAATAAAAAAAATGGAAAAGTTGGCTGGGTGGGTGTGTGGTGAATTTAGCGTTAATTGATCGCGAAAATATTCATAAGTAAAATAAATGAAAAGTTTTCGTTTACCATTATTTACATTTATGATTTGTAAATTCTGGCAAAAAATGTATGAAATAAGTTGCTACAAAAGCGCAGACGTCTGTATGTATGCATTGGTGCGTAATTTAAAGGTTGTCCAAACACCACAGTCTGAGGAATTTTAATGAACTTGGCTTATGACAGCTGTCAGACTGAAGCTGCCATGGCGAGTGTGAAGGGAGGTTGCTTAAGATTGCATTCTATAAAAATGTATGTTCTTTAAAATGAATTTATGGTTTTGGTGGGCTTAACATATAACATTATAATTGCCAATGAGCCATTTTATGTTTACGTACTGAATTTTAGCTAGTTCCTCTATTTTATATTTAGAGTTTCAAAGTTGCGGTAATGAGCGCCGAAATGTGAGCAATAACTGCTGTGGTCGGTCGCTTTTCCGATAAACATCAAAATCGGTAAATATGGCAAAGTCTTCGAAGATATCTCTTTCATGAAAAAGCTTCTCGTAAAATTTAGTTTGACGTTGAAAGTCAGCTTAAAACTTATAGATTCTTTTATCTGTTTGCTAACACCAGGACTCAACGACAATTGTATTTGCCTATAATCTATTAGGAATGTTGCAGCTTTTCCATATCTCGTGTTCAATATTTTCTTAAAGTTAGCCTTTGATATGACATATCCTTCAGAAAAATAATCTATCACATGACCTAGATGACATGGCCGTTCGCTGATATGTTCCGGTCAACAATGTCCATGCCATTCGCTTTGTAGATTCTACAGACCTGCTGACACCGTTTTGAATTAAATATTGAAGAAACGACAAATTTTAACGTTGGATACATCTCCAGTGAATGTACCATGCATTCGATGAGTTCACCAAAGGATGAGTTGTAGAGAACAATATCGACATTGAGGATTCGATTATTCTTATCTCTATAGAGGTGAAGGCTTCTTCAGTTCTGACAGGACCGAAGCCGTTTATTACAATTGGTCCTCATGTCCTCAGGGATAACATACGGAAAGAGAAATGGGCAAGTAAGAATCACTACTGCCTACAATTGCAGGGACTTTGTCACTACAAATTGTTTCTTGGGGACTACAACGAGAAAAATGTTAAGCAGTTAATCACGCTCCCAAGAAACTTGCAAACTAAGGCAAATAGTAGCTCTATATACTGGTCAATGCGAACTAAGATATTATCTGCACAAATTAGGGATTTACTCGCCAGATCGATGTCGGTTCTGCTAACAGGAAGCTGAGACACCTGAGAATCTACTCCTTGACTGCTACGATTGAGAGTAAAATGAGTCCTTCAAGAGTATGTGTAAACTCCTTTAGCCCAGGTACTCTATTAAATTGTCTTGACTTGACGAGGCTAAATGAGATATTGTGATGAGAGGCCAGAGCACAATAGACTGCGACCTATTGCGATCCTCTAAATTTTAATCGAATCTAAAATATTGTCCTTAAGAGCGAACATACCTAGATGGACGATTAAGACTACATATGTGCAATCGGAAATCTTTCTTTTATCGCATTTCTCTTCAGTATTCGAATCAAAAATATGTTTTGAGTAATCCTACAAAATCTATGACTTTGAAAGCGGTACTTAACCCTTTTCAGTTTGAATTATCGTGACATTAGATTTTAAATTTTTTATTGGAGATATTTTCTGTGATCCGAAAGAATAAAGTTGTTATTTTCTGCCTCAATTTTTTCCGGTTACACATTTAAAGTAAACAATTTGCTTTGGCCATAGTCAATTGGCTTCTTTTCTCTAGCGTTTACTAGGCAAACACCTTCTGTCAACTGGTCTACTTATTGAATGACACTGCCAATTTTCAACTACAATAGACTCATAATACGAATATATCGCGATGGCATTGCTAAAACAACTTTCCTTTTTCTTAAGATTCAAGTTCCCGCTTTTTATACGATAGTAAGATATAGAGTTTTTTTTGTTTTTTGTTTTTCATTCGCATTAAAGCATACAATAATCCCAAATAAAAAATTCTACAATATTGTTGATTGAATTTTCTCAACCAAAGCTATTGAACTTCATGCCAGTTGCCAGCCGTCTCCAGCGTAGCTAACAAAGTTAATCGACCACTTAATATTAGCTATTCGATCCACTTTTCTTGTTTACTGGCAACTGAAGAGCTTAGCCGTTTTTCAACTTTGACACAGAAACCGTTTGTTGTTTTTGTGCCTTACTACATTTTTTTTTGTTTTTGTTGCACGCTGTTTTTCAACGACAGCTAACATCAAAATTTTTTCCTCAGCACGAGTACGAGTGTGTCACCGAGGCAAAGCCAGAGTGCAGAAACGAAAAACCAAACAAAATATTTGCATTTCCTCACAATTAAAAGTGTTGACCATTTTCCGTTTGTTTCCATTTCCGTTCGTTGTTTACCACTCAACTCAATTGCTGTGCCGCACTGCCTACCTACCTGCCAACGGATGACCAACACACCATACGTATGGTACATTGGTCGATAAACTGGCTAACTGATGATTTAGAAGAGTCCGTCCCTCTCTCGTTCTTTGCTTCATTGCTGCTCCTGCATTGGCTTTTGGCTTTTGTCTCGGCGTCGTCGTTGGTGTCACATGCTTCACCGGCACTTGGCCGGGCTGCCACTTGCACTTCCGTCAAGTGTCTAATGAATGGCATGAAACACATACTTGGCCTTTTAAAAGACACACAATAACACTGACTGGCACAACAAAAAAACAGCTGCCACTACAAAAACAACAATAGCAACACACTTGCTATATAACAACAGTTGTGCGATAAAAAATGGAGTCAGTCAGTTCGAGTGGGCTTTGTTGTGATCCGAGAGCCAGGCGTTGAGACAAACAAATATGTAATATGGTTTGCAATGAGCAGCCATTTTGGCAGCTATAAAAGTATGCTGTGCATAAAATGCAACAACTAAAAACCATAAAACTTGAGTATGAAAACAAAATACATACACTGGCATCATTTCAATTACATTTGCTTTTGATATTTTCTCTTTTTACTATGCCAACGCCTCTTTCGCCTTGGCAGCACATAAAAAAACAAGAAAAACCTTCATACAATCTCAATATATCTCTATATGCAAAGTGTAAGGCCACGACAGACAGCTTTTGTTTATGCGCTGGTCTGTCTCCTTCAGTCTGCCAGGGCGTATGAGCAATGCAGTTGAACTTAATTTTTTTCTCTGCCACTCGTCTGTACTTTTAGTTGTTGTGCGAAATGCCAAAGCGATGAGAAAACAAATCAACTGTCATAAGCTTCATTGCCTTGTGAAGTGTCAACAAAATGTAATAGCATGCAACTGCACAGCCACACACATACAAGCTTACTTGTGCGGGTGTCGACTGTTGTCTTGCTTGGCTGGCAGTGGTAGGGCTGCCTTATCGGAAAGACGTCAGTCAACACACTCATATGCTTGATATCAAGTTTTCATATGCATGTGCGACAGTTTTTTTTCTGCTTCTGCTGTATATTTCTTTATGCAATTTTCTGCAAAAACTCTGTCCGTCAAATGTTGCGTATACGCCGTGTCATATTTAATATGCGTTCGTAATGAAAACATATCAGTTGCTGGTGACTTTAGTTTTTGCTAACTGTAGTTGCTACTGAATTTTAATTCAAGAGAATGATGAGAAACAAAAACAATAAGCAAAAGAACAACCAAAAAGGAAGTGATGAAATGAAGAGGAAATATCATACATATTCGTGCGAAATTAGTGTAAATTCTTCTTTCCATAACTTCCCCAGTTAAATCCCTTAATGCTATGTCTAAAAATTATTTTGGATTTTAGCTTCAAAACAAGGAAGGAAGCGCAAAGTTCGGGTGTAACCGAACATTTTATACTCTCGCAACTTATTTATTTAATTTTATTATTTTAACACACAATTTAGCTCACATATTCGGCATATAATTGGTATAAAGTCCATTGAAAGTTTGAAAACCGTAATATTAGTTATATGGGAGCTAGGGAAAGTTATGGCCCGATTTCACTACCACTTTCTGGCACGGAGACGTATTATTAGAAGAAAAATATTCCCCCTAAATTTCTTCAAAATATCTGAGAGACTTAACTATATTTTCGGTGAAAAATTTATTTGAAACTCAGAGGTCCTCATGTTCGACATATCGGACCTTGAATACTTATGGTCTGATTACGGTTCGATTTTTAGAAGGATAATGGCACTCTTTAAATACAGTATTTCAGCGAAGTTCTGTTCCGATATCTTCACTAGTACTACTAACTTTATATATTGTAAAGTAAACTATTCAGACCGACTACAGAGTTCTGGTATATAGGAAGTAGGCGTGTTTTTGAACCGATTGGGCCTATTTTCACAACATATCATTGGGAAGCCAGGAATATATTATGAACCTATTTTCATTGAAATTGGTCGAGTAGTTTCGGAGATATGTTTTTTGTCCCATAACTGGGCGAACCCACGCCCATTTAAAATTTTGTTTACAAATTTGAGTGCAGCTCTTATAATGAAATTTAAAGTTTCTGGTTTTCTTTATTGAATTAATGGATTTTTAATAGTTTTCAACGTAACCTTTGTATGGAGGGGCGTGGTTACAATCCGATTTTCTTCATTTTTAGACTATATAATGAAGTGCCTGAATAAAACGACTCCTGAGCTATAAGTTCACAAGATAAAACTTAGTAGGGGCTGAGGTTGCGCCCACTTTCCCAAAAACTTAACTTTTTATGGTGCCAAGAAATACGTGTACCAATTTTCATCAAGATATCTCATTTTTTTACTTAAGTTAAAGCTTTCAGAAAGGGACTCCAGAGCTAACTAGTTTAGTTTTAGGACTAACAACCAACTGTTAGGTGAACAAAACTATTATACTCTCTTGTTGCGAGAGTATAACTGTTAGAAATATTCGACGAAAACAATGAATATTTCTGCCATTAAGCTTATTCAATGTAAATTCAACTGTTTTGTATTTTTAAATAATTTATTTCTCAAGTGAAAGAAAACTTCACACTATCATTGTCTTAACCTTCTGGAAATGCACTTTAGATAATTTGATATTTGATTTGATATTGATAATTATAAGCAATATATCAACCCAAGAGATCATACAATTTCTATTAATTATACAATTGTCTGCTGTTTTCTTACAGATTTTTGCGTCGATAATTCAGCTTTACAACATATACCCTCAAAATTGTAAGTTTCACTCAGAATTTTCATTAAAAGCTCAACCGAAAAAACACTCACTTCCAATTATGCTCAATATGGCAACAACTTTACGAATATTTCTTTTTTATGTTACCTGATCAGAATTATTTCAATGAACATGTTAAAAAAGAGCCCCAAATCACATAAAACACTGTGCCACAAGTCAAACTTAATTTTCCACGGAACTACATTTCTAGGTTAATGTAAAATCCACACTTTCCCAATAGCCCGCAAAGCAGAAAATGCGCTTGCGAGCAACAAATTTTGGTTATATGTATCTGGGAGAAAAATCTCCTCGGCAAACGGAAAAAATACATTTGACAGCTCTAAAGCGAGCAAAAAATTTTTAACCTTGTACAAACGCAAATTCACCAAAGCAACCATGTGTGTGTTGCATATGCATAAAGCCAACATGTCAAATGCCAAAGACTACATTTTGCAACTGCAACACAGCCAGTTGTCATTTCAGAAACGACCGTTTCCAAATGGACGCCCATGTTGCATGCCACGCACAAACACACACACCCATACACATTTGCAGCAATACGAATGAGCTCAAGTATACAAATAGAAAGTTTGTAAGGAAATCACTGTTTTGGCTGAAAAAAAAAACATTTCACTTAGCTTAACTGAAAGCCAATTTGAATGGAAAGATCTGTGTGACCTTTAAGCCTACAATTGTAACTCAGCGCTAGTACTTTAACTTTGTTGTTGTAGTGTTTTTTCTGCACTCTGAATGAGCTCATATGCAAATGAACCCACACGCTTGAGTCTTAGTTGAGTTGGCAGCGCTGCAAAAACAAAATAGATAACAGCACAAACTTACATTTTCATTCTCCAACTGACGTTGACGTTGTTGCGCAGTCCACTGCCGCTGTTGGCGTTTCCAGCCGAGGCCGGCAAAAAATGCGATCGTCATGCAGCCAAGTGCACCAGCTGAGGGATAACCAATTGCTCGACTGCCCATCACGGATATCGTGCCGCCCAAGATGGTCAAAACAAAACGCAATCCGTTGAGGTAGGGCTGAAAATGTTTGGAAAAAGAGTTAAAGCAAATCAGTCTAAACTTACACATACAATACAAATAAAGTAAAGAGTGGTTTAGGTAAAAAGATATCGAAATTTTTCGTTTGAAAATTTGTTGTTGGAAAATTATGACAAATGTGTTATCAATTTTGGGAAACCTTCGAACTTTTTTAATATTACGTCTATATAGTTACAGAGTAGGAGAGAGAGACACCACTAAATTCTAATATAATTTTAAAAACTTTTTGTCTGTTTAAGTATAATAAAATCAGGACCGGTCCCACCAGAGTCGAATGGTGAAAGAGTTTAATGGTCCAATTGAGCTCATATATGAAGTAGATAATAACTGGGAAAGACAACGACAATCGAAAAAATCTATTATACATATTAGGTTGGCAAATATCTCCCTTCCGCCTATCTGTCTTTTGAATTTCGCGGCTATATATAAAGCGCTACAGAGCTCGTATCTGCAATTCTATACATCTTTGAAAGGTCTTGACATAACCGACAAAACGACACTATGCATGATTAGTTTTGGTATTGCGTTCAACAGTTATAGACGTGTAAACACGGAGTTCACTAACGCCGAAATTCTGTTTTAAAGTTTTTCTTCGTTAAAGGCAAATCCATTAGAGAAACGTTCCGTGAGATTAATGGTGTTTTGGGGGATGGTACTCTACCACTTCAAACTGCGGAGGAATGGTTTCGACGATTCAGAGCGGGTGAAAACCACACTATGGATAAGTCAGCTGGCGGAGGACCAGTGACGACGAATACCGATCAAATCATGGAAATCATGGAGTTAAACCGGTATGTGGCATCTCGTGACATCGCCCAGACGATGGGAGGTAGTCACGAAACCATTTTAAGCCATCTGCCGGAGTCAAAATCAAAGCTTGATGTGTGGGTGCCGCATGATTTGATGCAAAACAAGTAAGGAAGGGCTAAGTTCGGGTGTAACCGAACATTTTATACTCTCGCAATTTATTTATTTAACTTAATTTATATTATATAATACACAATTTGACCCACATATTCGTCATATATATTGTATAGAGTCCATTGAAAGTTGGAAACCCTAATATTAGGTTAGAAGCACCGAGGTCCTCATGTTCGATATATGGGGCCTTGAAAACCTATGGTCCGATTTCGGTGATTTTTAGAATGGGGCTTCCACACTATAAAGGTAGTATTTGTGCAAAGTTCTGCATCGATATCTTCACTAGTGCTTCATTTATATATTGTAAAGTAAACGATTCAGATCATGTTCTAAGTTCTGGTATATAGGAAGTAGGCGCGGTTGTGAAGCGATTTGGCCTATTTTCACAACATATCATTGGGATGTAAGGAAACTATTACAAACCAAGTTTCATTGGAATCGGTCCAGTAGTTCCTGAGATATGGTTTTTGACCCATAAGTGGGCGACGCCACGCCCATTTTCCATTTTGTAAAAAAATCTGAGTGTAGCTTCCATCTACCATTTCTTATGTGAAGTTTAGTGTTTCTGACGTTTTTGGTTAGTGAGTTAACCCACTTTTAGTAATTTTCAACCTATCCTTTGTATGGGAGGGGGGCGTGGTTAAAATCCGATTTCTTTAATTTTTGGACCGTATAAGGAAACGGCTAAAAGAAACGACTGCAGAAAGTTTGGTTGATATAGCTTTATTGGTTTGCAAGATATATACAAAAAACCTATTTGGGGGGGGGCCACGCCCACCTCCCCAAAAAAATTACATCCAAATATGCCCCTTCATAGTACGATCCTTCATGCCAAATTTCATTTCCATAGCTTTATTTATGGCTTAGTTATGGCACTTTATGTGTTTTCGGTTTTCGCCATTTTGTGGGCGTGGCAGTGGTCCGATTTTGCTCATTTTCGAAAGCAACCTTCCTATGGTGCCACGAAATAAGTGTGCCAAGTTTCATCAAGATATCTTAATTTTTACTCAAGTTACAGCTTGCACAGACGGACGGACGGACGGACAGACAGACATTCGGATTTGAACTCCACTCTTCACCCTGATCACTTTGGTATATATAACCCTATATCTAACTCGTTTAGTTTTGGGTGTTACAAACAACCGTTATGTGAACAAAACTATAATACTCTCTTTAGCAACATTTGTTGCGAGAGTATAATTAGCTAGAGAAGACAGTGAAGACCACCAATTAAGCTAATATTCTTCTGTATAATCAGTTATGCTTTAAACTTTTGAAAATCTCTAACAGAATTCATATGCATTGCGCCACATTAAAGCTAGAATATTCAACGCTGCGGTTAACTAATACGTTGCGGCATACAAACCGAAGAGAGTGAACTAAATTCCACTGCCCTAAAAAGATTCACACTCATTATACATGTCCTTGGACGCATACTTTTGCTCATCATATCACTTAATTTCCTATTATCCTCACTATAGCCTGCGTACGGATATATTCTTATTAACGACACTCTCGCTTTCCCCTCAATCGCTCTTTTTGTGCAATATGCATGTATGAAGAAAGTGCAGAAAGAGTGAGCGCCGAGCGTATCAAAAAGCAGTGATCGCTTTCAACACACACACGAACACAATAAGATCCAGGCGCTGCGAGGCCAGCGTATTACTGCGTTGTATGCGTTAAAGTTACAACCTTACATAATAATAAAAATCACTAACAATACTGCGTACTAACGTTGTGCTGCTGCAGTATGACAAAGAATTGGCGAAAAATGCTTTGACGCAAAAAAAAAATGACAAGAAGCTTTCTCGTTGCGGTGCCATTGTCGGGGTTGCTGACGAGCGTGCATATGTAATGCGCTCAGTGTATGAAAATTTATGCTCATAACTTCACAGTTTGCTCAAGCACTTTGTAGTTTTGTGCGGAAGCTTTGATGTTACGCAGATTTTTATGCTTCTCAAACAGGGTGGAGGCTCTTCTTTTATTTGTGTTACACAAGCGACAAACGGAGAGTTCCACAGTCTTCAAAACACTTTAGGAAGACGGAAAGCCTATCGCAAAGAAACAATACTTGGGTTGTAAGAGAGCTCAACTACACTATAGCTCCACCAAAGGACTTCGACACTTCAAGAAATTGTTTTTTGGCGCCATGACCTTCTTGAAAAGACTGAAAATAAAGTGTATTACTCTAAACTATAATCATCGTCATGTTCCGAGGATATTAAAACTTCCTTAACTATCAAAATTTCTAAGCGGAATATCGGCTGGAAGGTAGAAGCTATAGAGCATCCATAAAAACTCCGAATGTAAAGAGAAATTGCGAAAGTAGGACTTCTGTGACTCGAAGACTAGATGCGGAAGTATTCCGTAATTATAGTTTTTTTGTATGCTTTTTTTGTATAAAAACGGTTACAAAAATGTCGCCGTCGCTACCTAGTCGACAAAAATTCCTCTTGGCTATATCCTCCGCGCGGGTGTCGACTGGGCAATGGGTGGCGCTGCCTGCACTGCTGGGGTCTCAAGCTGTCTATGACAAGCTAAGTCACGGCAGTGCAGGCAGGCGCCATCTAGCTAAGGCTGATGTACTCCACATCCATCATCATATGTTGGAATGCTCTATATGCATCCTCATAGGGCGGTGGAGGCATGAGTACATCAGCCATTGCCAGTGAGGTACCTGGCGGTAGGTATAAAACGCTAGGGGTAGAGACCCCCGAAAACAAAAACTCAATATGGAGGACAAAAAAGATGAACATCGGGCTGGGATATCAGCCCAAACGTCGGTGGGAGACGAGGCTGCTACCACCGGCGGGCACAGCGAGTTTTCAAGCTGTGTCGCCAGCGGCCACACCTCCACTGCAACGGGAGCAGGTTGCGGTGGTTGTAATGCTACTACCAGACCAGCTCTGCAGCTCGCGGGTTCCGCAATCCATGAAGATTCGGACCCAGAAAGCGCTGTGAGCATAAATACGGACAAAGAAGAAGAGCTTCTTCGCTCTCCGCAGGATTCGACCGAGGGTTCCAACTCTGGCAACAAGAGAGGGCCCCGGAAGAAGCCCAGCAAGGAGGGGTTGAAAGCCAAATCGAGGTACAAGGCGGCGGTCGGCATTTGTAACCGACTCGAAGGCAAGTCCAACCTGAGTGAAGAGGAGATGAAACGGTTGGCTTGGGCCAGAGAGGAGGTGAAAAGCGGCCGAGCGCACTTTGCCTCACGCAGTTGATGCAGTGCCTCGAACTCAGCATTTGCTAATCGTATCGAGGAGCATATCGCTGAAAAAGAGGCAACGGTCGACAGAGATCGAACCGAAAGCGCCAACAAAGAAAAGGAAAACAAAAGACGAGGCTGAGAAGCCTAAAGTCAAACGAACGGACGACAAGCCGACAACGTCCAGAGCAGCGGCGGCAGCTAATGAGGTGGCAAAGCGACATTTGATCGTGGCTCTCATTGACCGCAGTAACCCGCTGGGACAGATGTCGCAGGAGCGGTGGAAAGTAGTCGAAATGAAGCTACTAGAAGCGCTCTTCTCGAGGATGGACGCCGATCCCAGCGCACCAATGCCAACGTTTGATGGAGCGGGGTGGCTTGGTGGCGTCAAAATCCTTAAATGTAAGGACGACCCGTCGCTGACATGGGTGAAGGAAGCAGTGAGAACGCTTCCAAACCTGTGGAAGGACGCGAAACTCGAGGTTGTGGATCGGAGCAGCATTCCGTCGGTCCCCAAAGCGAAGGTGGTGATACCTCGCGTGGTAGACCCGGAACATGCACTTCGACTGCTACAACGACAAAACACGGACGTGCCGACCAGTGATTGGAGAGTACTGAGCGTGGCTAAAACTGCAAACGCAGATGGAGGTCAAAGCTACATACTCCAAATCAATAAGGCGGCTGAAGACATCTTATATGCCAGATTCGGGAAGATGGCGTGGGGAGTTGGAAGCGTATTCACTTCGCCTCAAAAGCGCCACCCTGCAGATGGCAATGTAAACACACTGGAGACGGGTGAAGTCGAAAAAGATCTCGGAATTGAAGAGATAATGGCGACTTCATTAGTCTTGCAGGAGGTGGAGGGGTCACCTGATCAGTACTCTAAGGTTAATGAACCAGGAGCTGACGGTACTTCAGGTGAACCTCCCCAAACGTAAGATCGCATCAGCCGAACTCCTTCTCAATCTAGAGAAGGGCGGCTACGACGTGGCTTTAGTCCAGGAACCATGGATAGCATCGGGTAACGTGGTCGCCGGACTAAAGTCACCTAACTACACAACATATACCCCGAGCGTCACTAACAAGGTAAGAACGGCGGTACTGGTAAGCAAAAAGCTGTATTCCCATGTTAACCTAAATCTCTCCACAGATGACCTGACGGTGGTGGCGGTAAAGGATTGCAGGGATGAGCTCATACTCCTTGCATCCTGTTACCTGCCACATGACGGCGAGGCACCGACTGCAGAACTCCAGAGGCTGGTGGCTACAACCAGCAGAAGGAAACAGTCGCTAGTGGTTGGGGCTGACGCTAACGCGCACCACACGATTTGGGGAAGCCGAGACATTAATGCAAGAGGTGAGTCCCTATTAAACTTTATATTAATAAGTAGTCTAGTGATAGCAAACCGGGGGGAGGAACCTACGTATATAGGACCAACCTCGAAAAACGTCCTAGACTTTACACTTTACACCAGTGGTGGTACAACGGTTGAGAACTGGAGGGTGCTAAGTACACCGTCGTTCTCTGACCACAGATATATACAGTTCTCTATTAAAAAGGGGGTTAAAGCTAGACTTGAGGCTAGAAGAAATCCCAGAATTACAAACTGGGCACGTTACCGACAAATACTGTTTGGTAAAAGACTTAGACCGTGCGTGTTCAACTCTCCACAAGAGTTAGAGGAGGGTGTGAATCTCTTCTGTAGCACTCTTACTAAGGCTTATCATTCCGCTTGTCCTATGCTGCGGCCCAAACGCAAAACGAGACCCCCTTGGTGGAACAAGGAGCTCGAATCGTGTAGACGCAGTGTAAGGAAAATCTTCAACTTGGCCAAGCTAGCAGAGAGCGAGGAATGTTGGAATGAATACAAGGATCTGTTAAGAGACTACAAAAGTTAATGCGCAGGAGCAAACGACAGTCCTGGAAAAACTTTTGTAGCAGCTTTGAAAGAACAAATGAGGTGGCAAGACTTAGAAAGCTGTTATCTAAAAGCCCACCCTCGCCAGGCCTGATTCGCAGAAACAACGGAGAGTGGACGGAGAATTGCAGGGACTCCTTAGAGGTTCTAGTCAGCGTACACTTTCCGGGATGCAAGAACCCGGTTAACACTCCACACGAAGGAAATAATGCCGTTATCCTGTCCGAGTGTATAATTACGGAGGATAAAATAGAATGGGCAATCCGCTCCTTCGACTCTTACAAATCTCCCGGTACAGATGGCATCTTTCCAGCCATGCTAAAGAACGCAATGCAGCTGGTCGTGCCGTGGTTGCGAGTGATATTCAGAGGATGTCTAAGGTTTGGTTATGTACCGCACTCATGGAGAGAGGCTAGGGTGGTTTTCATACCGAAGGCAGGTAAAAACAATCCAACCTACTCGAAAGAGTTCAGGCCCATAAGTCTTACCTCTTTCCTTCTGAAGGCGCTGGAGAAAATACTAGATGCACATATAAGGGACACAGCGCCTCCTGGCAGCTTGTCCAAATCGCAACATGCGTATACAAATGCAGATCCGTGGAGACTGCACTCCATTCACTGGTATATAACATTGAAAAAGGTCTAGAATACAAGGAATATGCTCTGGGAGCATTCCTGGACATTTCGGGAGCATTCAATAATGTGTCTACGGAATCCATACTGCGAAGTATTGAGTCAATGGGGATTGAGCCTGTCATACAAAGGTGGGTGAAAAACCTCTTGATGTCTAGAAAGATAAAAGCAGAATGGAATGATGCCAGTGTGACCAAGGAAGTCTGTAGAGGTACTCCGCAAGGCGGAGTGCTATCTCCACTCTTATGGACACTAGTGGTAAACAACTTACTAAAACAGTTTGAAAACAAAGCTCCCAAGATAACAGCGTATGCGGATGACATCGCCATCTTAATAACGGGAAAGTGTCTGCACACTGTCAGCAGTATAATGACCAGCACTCTCAGCACTGTCAATAATTGGGCAACGCAAGCGGGACTGGGGCTTAATGCGGAAAAGACGGACCTTCTGGTGTTTACTAGAAGGTACAAAATACCTGCATGGAGGCCCCCTTCGCTAAATGGGACCGAGCTCCCGCTCAAGGACCGCACCAAATACCTAGGGGTAGTCTTGGACACCAAACTTCTGTGGAAGTACAATGTGGAGGAGAGAGTGAGGAAAGCCAGTAATGCTCTGTATGCATGCAGGAAGATGCTTGGCACTACCTGGGGGCTTTCTCCCACTCTCATGCATTGGTGCTACACAGCAATAGTGAGACCAATTCTGCTCTATGGGGTTTTGGTATGGTGGACGGGTACCAGAAAATCTACATATCGGAAGCCGATGGAAAAGGTTCAGCGGCTTGCAGCGCTATGTATAACGGGAGCCCTAAGAACCACCCCAACGGCTGCTCTAGAACGAATATTAAACCTGCCACCTATAGATCTCTTTGCCGAAAGCTGCGCGGCGAAATCGGCGGGTCGACTGATGGCAATAGGTGAATTCACATACAGAACCTTTCGGACACAGCTCGGTTGCTAAGAGCAGTCTGACAGGTATTGACTATCTGGTCCCATTCTACAACTGGGAAAGAGGTTTCACGGTAAACATGGAAAAGGATGGTTGGCGCAAGGGCACCGTAACTACACGCAACACCTTAAACATCTATACGGATGGCTCTAAAATGGATGAGGGAGTAGGTGCAGGAATATACTGTCCAGAATTAGGCATAAGACAACCGTTCAAACTGCCGAACCACTGCAGTATATTTCAAGCAGAGGTCTTTGCTATTGGGAAGGCAGCAGAGCTAGCCTCCAGCGCACAAGGCCAATACTCTAAAATTAATATCTACGTAGACAGCCAAGCAGCAATCAAGGCAGTAACCTCGTGTCGAATATCGGCCAAAAGTGTCCTGGAGCAGCAGGGCAGCAGTGGTGAGGGTCGCCAGATATATGAGGCTACACTTCTACTGGGTGCCAGGCCATAAAGGCATCGAGGGCAACGAAATCGTAGACGGGATTGCCAAGAGTGGTGTACAGCTGTCACCCGGAAACATGATCAACATCGCTAAACCCATGCACATTCTATACGATGACATAGACAGATGCATGGCAAGAAGAATCATATCTCGCTGGAAGGATCTACCGGGGTGCAAAACTGCAAAGGTCATGTGCAAAGCGGTAGATCAAAAATATACAAGGTTCCTACTGGAGCTCGATAGAAAGGGCTGTAGGACCATGGTTGGCATTCTTACCGGTCACAGCCTTGTAGCGGCACATGCCTATAAAATGGGGCTGTCAGAACGGGAGGAATGCAGAAAATGTCAAGAGCGGGGCACCAAGGAAACAGTGGAGCATCTCTTGTGCGTATGTCCTGCGTTAGCGAGACAGCGTTTTAGGCACTTAGGGGCCCCACAGTACGATAAGCTAGAGGAGATATCGTCAGTGAAGCCTCATAAACTATTAAAATTCACGACAGGCGCAGGCATCCTGAACGATGACTACTACTCAGGGAATACGTAAAGGCACTCCATTCTGGTATCGCAAAGGACCATAACTGGTCTATGCGTGGCCTGCAGGCCTACCAGACCAACCTAACCTAACCTAACCTACCTACTACTTTTGACCATTCTTTCTTTCAAAAAGTAACATTTTCAGTTGAGAATAAGTTTGGGATGCAAGCAGATCTCTATAAATATTTTGTTGGTTTCATGTTGACACAAATGTTCAAGATCGATATAAAACGATTTAATCGACCAGTGCTTGACCCTAGAGACAAATGTCGAGAATTCGGCTCAAAAAGTGACATTTTCAGTTGAGAATAAGTTTGGGATGCAAGCAGATCTCTACAAATATTTTGTTGGGTTAATGTTGACACAAATGTTCAAGATCGATATAAAACGATTTAATCGACCAGTGCTTGACCCTAGAGACAAATGTCGAGAATTCGGCTCAAAAAGTGACATTTTCAGTTGAGAATAAGTTTGGGATGCAAGCAGATTCTACAAATATTTTGTTGGGTTAATGTTGACACAAATTTCCAAGATCGATATAAAACGATTTACTCGATTTAATCGACCAGTGCTTGACCCTAGAGACAAATGTCGAGAATTCGGCATTTGACATTTTCAGTTGAGAATAAGTTTGGGATGCAAACAGATCTCTACAAATATTTTGTTGGTTTCATGTTGACACACATGTCCAAGATCGATATAAAACGATTTAAATGATTTAATCGACCAGTGCTTGACCCTAGAGATATCTATTGGAAAACGGCGGAAGCAAAGTTGATGACACTACAACAACGGCAATATTAAGACAAAATGATTGACTTGTAACATACCAAGGAACCAAGATTATGTCCACTCCAAAAAATCAACTAAGGGCCTTACAATTTGGTAGAGTCATAACAAAACTCGGGCTGCAGATCTACTATTTACACAGTCTTCGACGATCCTAAGAAGTGTGTGTGTGTGGATTTTGGTCTTAGAATGAACTGCAATAGACCCAAGCAGCCCACCAATGGTCAAAAAATAATAAAATCTTGCAGAGGTAATTCTTGAGAGCCAATCGTCGAATTTCATTTCGAAATTATATATTGAGGTTATGTGATAAGTTCGACGTTAAGCTTCTACATTCACATGAGACTTTGTTAACCAATTTAAAGAAATTTCGTTTCAAATTGTCTGCTATGATTAAAAGTCCAGACAGTCAGTTGACCCTGTACTGACTCAGAGCAACATGCATACACACAAAAGCTTTCAATGTGCAACAACCCGTCCAGCAGTGCACAGAGCTGGGTGGCAGCAGCTGCAGCAATAAATGTGCTGCCGAAATCGGTGCTGGCGTCGAACGACTTGAGTGTTAAAACGGAACCCCCGCTGTGTGAGGCATAAAGAAATAATAAGACTGGTGATGATGATGGCGGCGATGCTTGAGTGCGAGTGCCGTGGCGTACAACGTTTGATTATGTGCGCCATTAACGGTGCAACTTGCAGCAAATGTGTTGGCGGGCAAACGCACACACAACGCATGTATTTTTGTGTGATGGTGGGTGTGTGTGAGTATGAAAAAAACCGGGGAAATAGATATGCATGTGATGCACTTGATATGTGACGTTTCGGAAGTGATATGGGGTTTTGTGCGGCAACAACGTAGCTGCGCTGTGCCATTGTTACTGTTGCAACAACGCGGCGCTTACGTAAGACTTTGTTACAGCGCAATTGTGGCGACGAAGATTACAGCAGCCGCAGCCGCAGTCTCAGCAGCAGCAGCAGCTCGTTTGCGCTGCGCTTTATGAACGATAAAATGCAGTAATTTCGAGATACAACGGTGACCCCGCCGCGCATTGAGCGCTTATGCATGCGTCTGTGTCTGTGTTGAGTTTTCGGGTATGCGTGTGTGTAAAATTAATAGCATTAGTTTTAAACTGCTTTTGTTACTTGTACGCGAGTGCGCATGCATGTAAGTGGCTGCCATGGCGCGCCGAGAAGTATGCTAAAATATTTCAGAATAATCTTTTCACTCTATCTTTGTTACTCAATTCGCCGAGCTCAATGTTAAAATGGAAAATAATAAGCAACTTTATGCCAACACATATAAGTGCCATAGTGTGTAACGGTATAATAAACAGTTATTTAAAAATAACTTCTTTAATCTCATATTTATTTCCAAAAATATACCCAAAAACCTACTTACCGTCTTTGTGGAGGGCAAAATGGTCAGCATCAATCCATAAACATAGCCAAATACAATGCCAATACCAATGCCGATGGGTCCCTGCAGTATTTGCTCCGTCAACGATTTATCTATAGTTAAATAGCACACATTAAACACAGTATATTAAACTCAATTTAACACTAGCGTACGCTAGCAAAACTACTATGTCGGCGGCGTAATTAATGCGCGCCAATTTACTAACCCGTGGAAAAGATGACGCTCATAAAGACGCCGAAGAGAAAAATCGCAACGACGTCATTGCAGCTGGTCATGGCGTATATTAATGTGTGTATGCCGCTATTCAAGCCCAGCCGTTCCTCGCGCAGCTTCAGCATGACGGTGACGACCACGTTCGGAGAGACTGCGGTGATGACAAGCCTGTCAGTGTCGTGGATTAAAAGGGGAAAATTCTATGTTATTTAATGGCATTAATGAGCGCGCGATTTATGCGAGTTTGCGAAGCGTTAAATGTGTTTTAGACTTTGTGGTGTGCGTGGTGTGGAGTTTCATTTTGAAGTTAAAGTTTAAGCGAGTTGAATAATTAACTTAAATTTAAGTATTAATTGATGTGATATTAGTTGTGGAAATTGTAAAGGAATTATTTAAGTGAAAATATAGAAGCCATGTACAAGCATCCCCTTTGCCGAATGTTGAAGCAAAGGTTTAACCTCAAAATTCATTTTGCTTACGGTATGAATCAAAAAAGTTTCTTTAACTAGGGCCAAAGTACTCCGCTCCAAGTCTTCTCACTCAAGATATATAGAGTCTTAAAAAATTTGACCACATTTTCTCCTAGTTTAGCTTTTTTATATATGTCGTAATAAATAATAAATAGAATTCTCAATTTTAAAGCTGTCCTTCCTACAATAATTAAATTCTAATATCGCTTCTACCACCTAACATATGTGAATTTTATTAGTGGAACTCTGATTAGCGCCATCTATTTGTGATATTATAATGAGTCATTGATACTGAGAAGATCAAGGACCACCTTCCATATTCTACTAGTTTGAAGTTCTAAATCTTTTATTTGAAGAATTATTACCAATTTGTGAGGCGCCTGAAAGCTAATTTTTACTCGTTTCACTAACAGAGAGCTAATTGTATATAAAAGAAGTTTTCACTGACAACCAAGAAGTCAAAAATTAAACGAACTCGGTTTATTATTATCCGAAGCCATTTTTTGTCACAAAATTAATTAAGCTAGCTCTTTATCGAATCTACGTTTGGTGTTCTTGTAATCTTATCAAGTATTATCCAAAGAGAAAAGGTTATTTTTTGTGGAATCTGCGTTCGCTGAGGTCTCATGTACATTGTTCTTATGTATATCCGTCTAATTTTCAACAAGGGTGGCTTAAACCGAATAGGACTTTATTTTGGCCTCTCCAAAGATTTGTTTGCTCTCTACTGATATCTACTACTGTACTAATAAAATTGGCAGGAACTGATCTTTTATATTAAGGAGACTGTTTAACCACTAGATGGCGATAATATAAACAAGTAAGGAAAGGCTAAGTTCGGGTGCAACCGAACATTTTATACTCTCGCAATTTATAGCTATATTTTTATTAAGAAAACACACATTTTTACCCATATATTCGGCATAAATATATTTCACATATTAACCGATTTATAAGCTATTAAGCTCATCGTATTTTTGAAAGTCCTATAATTAGGTATTCTCATATATTCGTATATAAGGGAAGTTATGACCCGTTTTTAACCTTTTCTGGTACAGAGACACACTATTAGAAGAAAAATATTTCCTCTGAATTAAATTAAGATACCTGAGAGATTTACCGAAATTTTCGGCGAAAAGTTACCAATGGGCACTGAGTTCTTCATATTCGATATCTGGGGCATTGGAAAGTTATAGTCTGATTTCGACAAATTTTTCACAAGTGATGATATACACAATTTGTGTAAAGTTTTATTTTGCTATCTTCATTGGTTCCTTATGTATATATTATAAAGTGAAGGAATCAGATGGAACTCAAAATTGAGTTATATGGGAAGTTGTCGTAGTTGTGAACCGATTTCGTCCATTTTCCACACGTGTCATCAGGGTGTCAAAAAAATATTATATACCGAATTTCATTGAAATCTGTCGAGTAGATCCTGAGATATAGTTTTTGACCCATAAGTGGGCGATGCCACGCCCATTTTCCATCTTGTAAAAAAATCTCAGTGCAGCTTCCTTCTGCTATTATTTCTGTGAAGTTTAGTGTTTTTGACGTTTTTCGTTAGTGAGTTAACCCACTTTTAGTAATTTTCAACCTAACCTTTGTAGGGGAGGTGGGCGTGGTTATTATCCGATTTCAACTATTTTCATGGTGTGTGGTGGGGTACGTAAGAGAACCGACTGCAGAAAGTGTGGTTTATATAGCTTAATTGGTTTGCGAGATACATACAAATAACCGATTTGGGGGGCGGGGCCATGCCCACTTCCCCAAAGAAATTACATCCAAATATGCCCCTTCCTAGTGCGATCCTTTATTCCAAATTTTACTTTTATAACTTTGTTTATGGCTTAGTTATGACACTTTATAGGTTTTTGGCTTTCGCCATTTTGTGGGCGTGGCAATTTTCCGATATTGCCCATTTTCGAAAGCAATCTCCTCAGGGTGCCAAGGAATACGTGTTCCAAGTTTCATCAAGATATCTCAATTTTTACTCAAGTTATCCGTTGCACGGACGGACGGACGGACGGACGGTCAGACGGAAAGACAGACATTCGGATTTTGACTCGTCTCGTCACCCTGATCATTTTGATATATATAACCCTATATCTAACTCGTTTAGTTTTATAAGTTACAAACAACCGTTATGTGAACAAAACTATAATACTCTCTTAGCAACTTTTGTTGCGAGAGTATAAAAATATCGGAACATTATGTTATAGTTAAACAAAGGATACCCAAACTATAAAGGCTCTGTACCCATATATACAGTTGAACTTCCATAACTCGAAGTTCTCTATAACTCGAAGTCTTCAATTGGCAATATAAGTCAAATTTCATACAAATTTCCTCCCATAACTCGGCAGACACGAATCCCCACAATCCATAAAAAAAAATTCAACTATATTCACTTTTGTACACTCACCCCAAAAGTATACCCCAAAACCATGGCATACCCAAAGTAAATCTAGCGATCACTGTAATAATTGCCACCTCAGCGATCGTTGGCACGAGCGTGAGCCGCAAAATCATAAGCCACAGTTTCTTGAAGGCGTTTGCGTCGAGCCCCAAACCGGCTAAGAGCATAATATTTATGAGCGCCATCTCACTGAAAAACACAACAACACAAATAAATATGAAAATAATCAAGTAAATATGAAAACTCACCGCAAAAATGCCTCAAATTTATCATAACCCGTGAAGTCAGCCAAACCCACATTGGTGTAGATCACACCGAAGAACAGCATGCCCAACATGTCCGGCAGGCGTAAGAAGGTCACCAGCACACCAGACAGCTGTGCGCCCACAAACAGGAAGCAAATGCGCATGATCGGCGTATTTGGCAGCGCATAGTCGGGCAGCAGAACATAGGCGATCACCCATAAGCCGACGGCGATGGCCACCAGTGCCAGCGGTTGCGAGATGAAGGGCCAGTGTTTGACGATAATGCGCCAGCTGAGTGTGGTGAAAAGCAAAGTTATTTGTTGAGAAATTTTTCAAATAATTTATAATTAAATAGAAAATGAAATTAAAAGCATAAATAAACCACAAACAATTTAAATATTTTTATATTATTTACTTAATTTTTTTTAATTGGAAAATGTGTGCGCACACTTTGCGCTGTTGCCACTTATTGACACCAAAACAGTACCGCCTCGTTGCACGCAACGCAAACAATGCTCAACCGCTGAGTTAAAGAGTGCTGTTTAACTCAGCAATCGATGGAAGCGCTGAAATTGCGTTGTATTTTCCAACTCTGTGAGATAATTATGTGTGCGTGTGTTGCATTTGTTGTTGACGAAATTTCATTTCATTAAATATGCAGTTGTTATTATACAGCTAATTGTATGAAATTGCCGTTCGTTTACATTTTAAAAACCAGTCGCATGAACCCTGTCCAACCTCCCTTTAAACTTAAAAGCAGGCAGTGTTGCATAGCTACACACACACAGCCATCTCTTGCTCTATACAGTATATGTCTATAAACAAATATTAATTTTCATATGTGATGGCTCAGCACAAACACTGTCAAGCCGCCTGGCGCATTTCATTAAAAGAGAAAATTATGTTAATTGTCAATTAAAAAGTTAATGACTTTAATTGGATTTGCAGGATTTTACGGTTTTTTCTCTATGAAATATGCACGCTTGGCTTGATTTTTCCCAGCATATTTTGAATTGTTTTTGCGTCAGTAGAAAATGTTGTGATTTATAGCGAATTTAAGTGCTTGTTATCTTAAATGAGATTTCCGCTTGATGTGCTGTGGTTTCAGTCAAAAGAATTAAATCACAGTAAAATGAATTAAATAGAAATATTTTTGATATACGCAACTTTTAGGCTTTTAGGAGTCTAGCGTAGAGCAGCATCTATGTGCTACATGCTGAATTGGCCAGTTTTTCTCTCACATTTTACTAAGCAAGCTGAAAAGTAAAGTGTTCTTCATCAACGATTTAAAATTTTACTACAGAGTAGGCTTCTTAACTACCGTTAAAATTCTTATCAAATGGCTTTAAATTCTTCTCTTGTGGTCTGAAACAAGAAAAAGCCTTTAAGGATCATGTCGATAGAATACAGAACGAATGCGAAACCCATAAGAAACCTGATTCATGTAACTTTGCCATAGGTTTTATTTCCTTGAACAACATGACCCAGCTATAGGGATGCAAACATCGTGAAATGAAACATCGATGGTTCGATGTATCGATGTTTCCTCAAAACCCATCGAAATCAAAAACATCGGCCAATAAAACATCGATACATCGAAACATCGATGTATTTTTTAACTTCTTTTAAATTTAGTATGAAAAGCAAAAGGATATAGAAGCAGAAGCATAAATAAATGAAACCTAGTAGTACGTCTTAATTTACTACATTTTATTTCACTTAGCTTTATCTATCTGTTAAAGTTTTTTCTCAATAAATAACAGAATTTAAAGACAACAGCTTGGAAAGTTTTTTCACTGTCAAGAGGTTTTTCGATTTTTCATCCGCGTGATAGTTGCCCTGATTTAAGAAAATAGTCGTTGACTCGGGACTGAAGTGGCCACAATGTATAAATATTAAGAAGCTTGTTTATACATCTCCGGAAACACACTATTCATGTCAAACCAAACTCTATTGGATACTGATTCATAGGAGTAATAGCTTATCTATACTTCTATACTACTATTATAAAGAGGAAAGATTTGTATGTATGTTTGTAATGAATAAACTCAAAAACTACTGTGCCGATTTCAAAAAATCTTTCACCATTGGAAAGCTACATTCCCCTCGAGTAACATAGGCTATATTTATTGCTAGAATCTCAACTTTCTTCAAATAGTTCAAATAGTAGTAGTGAAACTGAAAATCTTGAAAGTCTTACAAGTCATTCTCTTCGCATCGCAATCGTATGCCAGAGATTCGAGTAACGAGCGCTCACAGCTGCTTGATGAACAAAATTTCAAAACAAATTTCAAAGTTTTGACCGTCGAACTCTGAGCGTTCCCAACGCCTTCATAATGAGAGAGAAAGACAACCGACACCAAATACTTGAGGTTACAATCAAGTTTTAGCTCGTTGCAAATAAAATATAATTTCATGTTCGAATTTTCCTCATTTTACTTTTTTAAAATGAACCCACGTAAGAAAAACCTAAAAGTACATACCCATGCATGGGAGTGTGTGTATAAGTGTGTAAAAACCTATAACTTTTAAAATTTTTGTTTAAACCCGTGCGAAGCCGGAGCGGTCCGCTAATCTGAGATACATGTTCTCTTCAACCTTCCGTCCCTATAATTACAGCTTACATTTCACATTTTGGAGGGACAAATGTTTATTCTGGTTCCAAATATCAAACGAGGATTCTGTTTCACACTCGTCCGAGGATTCTGTTGTATCAGCGCCATTCTTTGCATTTTTTATGAAACAAAAAATAAAGTATTTCTTTTAGCCACAGCATCTTTAAAATGCAGTAATTTGAATCTTGGATCTAACGCAGTAGCCAACGCCAGAATTAAATTGTCAAAATAAATCATAAAATTAACCGTATTTTGCCCCTGACGAATTCTCTGTATTTTACAACAAAACGAGTTCCAATGTGGCAAAGCGTTTCCAAATAGAGGATTTCGGGTTAATACCCGAAGTAAAGAAGATGTGAAGTAAAATTTTAACATAAAACATCGTTAAAAGTGACATCGATGTATCGATGCTTTTAGATTCGACACATTCGAGGCTTCAGACAAGGCGACTCACTATCGTGCGACTTCTTCAATCTATTGCTGGAAAAAATAATACGAGCTTCAGAGCTACATAAATATAGAAGGTACAATCTTCTATAAGAGTGATATTGATATCATTGGAAGCAACAATCGCGCTGTTAGTTCTACTTTTTCCAGACTGGATTAGGAAGCAAAGCGTATGGGTCTGGAGGTGAACGAAGACAATACAAAAAAACTCCTGTCATCAAAAAAAAGTCAGCGCACTCGCGTCTTGGCTCCCACGTCCCTGTTGACTGTCATAACTTTGAAGTCGTAGATAGTTTCATTTACCTGGGAACCAGCGTCAACAATACCAACAATGTCAGCCTCGAAATTCAACGCAGAATCACTCTTGCCTACAAGTGTTACTTTGGACTGAGGAGGCAATTGAAAAGAAAAGTCCTCTCTCGACATCTCGACGTCCTGTTGTATGGCGCAGAAATGTGGACGATAACTACATCCGATGAGACGACTCTTGGGGTTTTCGAGAGAAAGGTTTTGCGTAAGATTTATGGTCCTCTGAACATTGGCAACGGCGAATATCGCAGACGATGGAACGATGAGCTGTAAGATTTATACGATGACATTGACATAGTTCAGCGAATAGAAAGACAGCGGCTACGCTGGCTAGGTCATGTTGTACGAATGGATGAAAGTGTTCAATGCAGTACCCACTGGAGGAAGCCGCGGAAAAGGTCGTCCTCCACTCCATTGAATATACCAAGGAAAGTGACCCGGCAGCACTCGGAATTTCCAAATGGCGCTAAACTGCCAAAAGGAGAGATGAATGGCGCGCGCTGGTTGATTCGGCTGACTAAGTATTATAGAAAATATGTAGGCGCCCAATTGTTATTATGACTTATTATATTAAGAATTGCAACACTTATTCGTGGCACGAAGTAAGCATGTAAATGAATGATAGATCAATACCAGACAGTCAAAGACCTAAATAATATCAATAAATCATTAAGACATGCAACAATGCGGTTATTTATACAATGCGCTGCATACCCAAGAAAGACTTTGTATCACAAGTCTTGGTATCTTGCTATATATATAGGTTATAAGATGTTTTCGCAACACATTTGAAAAGTCGAACTCAAAATGATACAAACATCAGCAGCGGCGCGACGTGAACGCATTGGTATTGCACGCGTACTCATGCGCGCGCTGCAGTTCCTCGGACTCTGGCCAATGGGGAACGAACGCACGCAGAGCGGCGCATCAACACAATGCTGCGTGTGGGTGCGGCGCTACTACCGCTATCTGCTGCACGTGCCGCTCACATTCACCTACAATACGCTCATGTGGATCGAAGCGCTGACGCGCTGGGAACGCGCCGATCACATACTCTACATCTCCATCACCGAAGTGGGCATGATGGCGCTGGCGCTGAACTTCTGGCGCGTGGAAAGGCGCGCTTGGCACTTCATGCACGAGCTCAGTCACAGCGACCGATTGGCGTTGCGCAATGATGTGGAGCGCGAATGGTGGCGCGGGCAGCAGCGTCTCTTTGAGCGCATTGTCGTTTGTTATATTGGCGGCGGCGCGGGTGTGCTCTTCACGGCGTTCGGCGCAACGCTATTCATGAGCGGCTACTCGCTGCCCTACGACTATTGGCTACCATTCGAATGGCACAACGCACAGAATTATTGGTACGCCTACGGCTATGAGGTGATAGCGATGTCGCTCACTTGCATCTCGAACGTCACCATGGATATGCTGCTGTGCTATTACCTCTTTCACGTGGCGCTTTTATACAAGTTAATTGGCATGCGTCTAATGGCGTTGCAGCATCTGAGTGAACCGTTGGCCGTGCAACAGCTGATGAACATAATCGAGTTACATAAAAGAGTCAAAAGGTAAGAGAGAGCACTTTTAAGCGCGCGCTTTATTAGAACGCTGCTGAAGCGTGTCCAATAATAACGGTACTTTGTGCATTCAATTCAGATTGACAACGCAATGTGAGTCACTGGTGTCCGTGCCCATACTGGTGCAGATTGTGCTCAGCGCCTTCATTTTATGCCTCAGCGCCTATCGCTTACAAAGTGTAAGTACAAGTGCACCCCCATCTCCATCCATCATCCTTGTTTGAGTGTGTGTTTGCTTGCGCACTCGTTGCACAACTTGAAATGCAATTTAGTGCACAGTCCAACCCGCCTTTGTAATGCGACCTCGATGTCGTGCTCTTTGCTTTGCTTTACTTTGCCTTGCTTTGAAATGCCTTGCAGATGCAAATCAGCGAGAATCCAGGCCAGTTTTTAGCCATGTTGCAATTTGCCAGCGTGCTGACGCTGCAAATATTCCTCCCATGTTACTTTGCCAATGAGATTACCATAAATTCGGATGCGCTGACAACGTGCGTATACAACAGCAATTGGGAGCAATTTTCACCGTCCACGCGCAAGCAAATGAATCTGTATATGGAGCTGCTGAAGCGGCCGGCGCACATAAAGGCTGGAGATTTCTTCCTTGTGGGTCTGCCCGTTTTCACAAAGGTAGCTGCTGTGTGATATGAGTGCACCTTCGCATGTAACTAATAACTACTTTTAATTATTCCCTAATAGACCATGAATAATGCCTACAGCCTACTAGCGCTGCTGTTGAATATGAGTAAATAAGAGAGATGAGCAAAATTTAAGCCGATTCGTAACGTCTCTGAACCATTGATTCATCCAACATCGATTAAATATCGCTAACAAAAATATGAAATTATTGAATTAATTAAATCACAAATTAAGTCATTAAGTTTGTTGGTCACACACACTCAATTATGCTTTAATGAAAAATTGCTAGAAATTTATCTTTTATACTCACGCAACAAAGTTGCTAAGAGAGTATAATAGTTTTTTTACCTAATTAAAAGAGAAAATGATCAAGATGACGAGTAGATTTGAAATCCGGATGTCTGTGCGTCCATCAGTACGTCTGGCCGTGCAAGTTAAACTTAAGATTGATGAATTTTTATAAACGTTTTCCTTGGCACCATGAGAGGATTGGTATTGAAAATGGGCGAAATCGGATCATTGTCATCTCCACAAAAACCGAAAACATATAGAGTGTCATAACTAAGATATAAATAAAATTATGAAAGTAGTATTTGGTACAGAGGATCCCACTAAGGAGTGGCATATTTGGATGTCATTTAAGTGGGCGTGACCCCATTGCCAAATTGGTTTTTTGTATATATCTCGCAAACCAATAAAGCTATATAAATCAAACTTTCTGCAGACACATCACATACAAACCCCATTACAAACCATAAACAAGACAAGAGGTAATGTTGTATATTACTAAAAGTACGTTCATTCACTAACGGAAACATCAGAAATACTGAAATTTACAGAAGAAATGACAGAAGAAAGCTGCACTTAGATTTTTTTAATAGAAAATGGGCGTGGCGTCACCTACTTATGGGTCAAAAACCATATCTCAGGACATACTCGCCCGATTTCAATGAACTTCTTGACACCCTTGATGACACGGATGGGCAAAATCTGTCCACATCCACGTCTACTTCCCATCTCATTCCTTCACTTCATAAAATGTGACATCACTTATGGAAAAATTGTCGAGATCGGACTATAACTTTTCAAGGTTTCTGATATCGAACATGAAGAACTCGGTGGCCAAGGGTAATTTTTCACCGAAAACATCGGTAAATTGCTCAGATATTTTAATTTAATTAAGAAGAAATCTTTTCCTTCTAATGATCTGCCTCTGTACCAAAAAAAAACCTCCATGTATCTAATATTAAGATTTGTGCGCTCTTTTGTGCTTTAATAGCTATATCTGATAAATTTTTTTAGTGTTGAGCTAATATATGTTCCTAGATACAATAAATCTGCTTGCTTGGGTACATAATATTCGGTTGTACTCGAACTTGGCTCCTACTTACTTGATTTGTTTACTTTTCTGCAGGCACTTTCCAACTCTAATTCATTATAATATGCGCTTTTATTTTATTGTGATTATGAATATTAATACACTTCAACAAATCACTTGAAAAATTTACTAAAGAACCAATTTAAAATCCCGATAAGTATTTGTTTTATCAACCGAAAATCAACAAATCGTTTAAAATTCGATTATCAAATTTCAATTTTCTTATTAATTTCAACAATGTTTATGCAGCAAAACCAATTTACAGTTATTATACACAATTATGTGGCAACCAATTAAATTAAATTAATAACTGCAATTACTGTTCGCACACACACCATCACTGACACACGGAAGTCCTTGCGCACACAATATTAGTTGTTAAGTAATTCTCTAGCCACTTGAAGCGAGTTTCCACTACAAAGGCGATGAACCATTCACGATATCGATACGGAAATACATTATGAATTGTAATTAGTTGAAGGTAAGTGTGCGCAAGTAATGTAAAGCCAGGTTAAAAGGACTCTGGTGAAAGGATTTCATTAGGCATTATTAGGTGTTGTCACCGAAAATATTCTAATAGAATTTCAGAAAAGGAGCACTGGAAAGAAGGGTGAGATATTAGTAGGATTCAGAAGAGTTGAATAGTTGTTTGTTGCAGATTTTCAACCGGATCGATAACCGCCCCAAAGGAATTGATTTGGTACGGATTTTATTAGTCCGAGGGTTGTTATTACTAACGTTGCTTTGGTTAGTTAGTACGAAGTACCGAAGTTCAGTTTATGAACTGACTTCTACGATTTATATATTTTCGAGCTAACCATACGACAACAAGATATTGCTAGATTGCGATACGGTTCCCTACTTCTATCAGATTGTTCCAAATATCAACACAAAACTGTTGTCGAATTATTAACGACCAAACATTTCGATGATTTGATTCGGTGTAAACACGCATATTTGTACAATTCACCTTAGAGATGATAAATTATATAAAGCACAGTACTTTTCCCCGGATTACTCATTCAAATTTATACAGTCGTGTATACTATAATCGAGAATGACGGCAGACGAGTGCTCATCTTCAATGTCGCGAATCTCTGGCGCGCGCTACCTTGTTGTTACACTCAAAGCAATCGGACTTTGGCAATGGACCGGGGACAGCAGTCATCTGGGAAATACGGGTACTCCATTATTGCTGAAACTGCAGCGTGCGCATGGTTTAATACTGCACGTACCGATCTCATTCACCTTCATTACGTTAATGTTTACGGCGGTGTTATTATCGCAAGATCTCGAGGAGATCAGTAGCGTATTTCATATATTGCTGACCGAATTCTCTTTGGTTGTGAAAATCTTGCATATTTGGCGACAAGGTAGCGCAGCTTGGCACTATATGGATGAGCTCGCCCACGAGCCCATGTATGCTTTGCGTCGCGAGTCTGAGTGGACGAACTGGCAGCGCGCTCAGCGTTCGTTCGCCATCATCGCCTACACTTATATACTAGGCAGCCTAGCCGTGGTGGTGTTCGGCTGCATCGGTGTTATGTTAACACCGGCTGATGTCTATGTTTTGCCCTTCAACTACTATGTGCCCTTCGAGTGGCGTCATCCGCGTAAGTACTGGTACGCATGGGCCTATAGTAGTCTTGGTATATTGCTGACATGCATCTCCAATATAACGCTGGACATGATCTACTGCTACTTTATGTTCCATCTATCGCTGTTATACAAATTGATTGGTTGGCGTTTGACCGCTTTGCGACGACCGAAGAGTATGGGATACGTTGATGTGGGTGAGCCAGATGTAACTAAACAAATGATCGAGATCTTTCAAATGCATATGAAAGTGAAGAGGTATGATACAATATCAACTAGACAAGTTTATAATACAGAAAATTGATACCTTTGTACTGACTGTCTTCGTAGATTGACGACACAGTGTGAGACCCTAGTATCTGTGCCCGTTTTGGCACAAATTATTCTCAGCGCCTTTATACTCTGCTTTAGTGGTTATCGGCTACAGCATGTAAGTTTCTTCAACTGACATATTTTAGTGTCAAATCGGTCAAGTTCGATTTTGGATTAAACACAATAGTAAAAGCCTTATGAGTTTAAAAAATGTTCCTCTTAAATATATTTAGATGAAGAACATGGAAAATGTTGGCATATTAATTAGCACAATTCAATTTGCATCAGTAATGATTCTGCAAATCTTCTTGCCCTGTTACTATGGCAATGCGGTAACTGAGTACTCAAATGCTTTAACAAATGATATCTTCAACTCGGATTGGACAACATTTGATGTACCGGCGCGCAAGTTTATGATATTATATATGGAACTTTTGAAACGTCCGGCAACATTAAAAGCTGCCAACTTTTTCAATATCGGACTGCCTGTTTTTGCGAAAGTAAGTAAACAAAATTGAAAAAGATCAGCAACGAGAGTTTAATGCTGTATTACAGTTTATGTTTAAAGTCCAGCTTTCTGACTTAATTAAGTTGAGGATGTAGGAAATGGAGTTTCTAATATAAAATCATTTTGTTTTTCTATATTTCAGACCATGAACAACGCTTATAGTATTTTTGCGCTACTTCTTAATATGAATAAATAAATAAAGTGTAAAAAATAATTGTAGTTTTCTTTCGGACCCCGATAATTTTCGGATGTTTCGTATTACTAGAAGAACGTCATAACATAAAATTACATTTATTTGACATCTGGCATTCGAATTGCATTTGACAGCTGTTATGTGACACCATTTGACAGCTCTCTGACTGCTTCGGTACGATGTTCAGTAGACAGTTGCCATCTGCAAGTCACTTGACATCAGCTATCTAATGTCATTCGATCTTTTTATACTCTCCCAACATACCCCAGTCAAATAATTATATGTGCATTTCTGCTTTTGTTTATATTTCTTATTCACTGTTATTTTTTGGATTTCGGTAAATGTGGAATAAATGGTTGATATGCAACGAAAATTGTTTCATACTTTTCTCGTTCGTTGTACAGTTTCATTAAGAATGTGCTTGTGAATTGGATATTGCATAGTAAATATTTATATGTGCAAAATCAGTTTAGCGGATCTTTCTTACTGATAGTGTCGCAGCAAAAACTTTTTTTGCTAAAATTTGTTTTCAAAATTATTGTAGGTGCATTAACTTAATGAATTATTAAAATTTGTATTACATTTATTTAACTTTAAGCCTAAAATGCCTCGTGGTACTAGTTTATCAGCCGAGGAACAAGTAATAATCATAGAAATGCATGAAAGCGGTTCCAAAATGGCTCTAGACCAAAGCGACATCGGAACTGTATCTCAAAATTTCTTAAAAACCCCACTAATTATGGTATAGTACGACGCAGCGGACGAAAAACAACATTGATGAGCGTTGCGAAAGGATGATTCGACGGCTAGTAGTTGCGGACTTGATAAGCAGCGATCAAATATGGACTAGTTAAGACAGAAAATCACAATAAATATAGTTTTTCCAATTATACATAAAAATCAGTTTCTGAAACACACCTCCATGGCACCTAAATCAACGCTAAAGAAAGACACAATAAAGCACATTTGAGGTTTGCAAATAAATACCAATTCTGTGCCGATGAGTGATAGAATACAGTCTTTAGTGACGAAAAAAAATTAAAATTTGGTCGGCCCAGGTCATTGCAAGAAATATTGGAGAGATTCGCACCAGGAACGACGGTCCTACTAAAAGCTATGTTTTGGAGGCGGTACCTTGATTTCATGGTCTGCATTTTGCTGCTAGAAAGCTATCTACATGTTTTATATTCACTGAAATGTATGCTAATATCAATGTAGATCTTTTGGACAGCGAGTTAATAAAATTTGCTGGCAATATTTATGGCATATAACTGGACATATCGAAAGGATAACGCTTCAATTAACACGAAGAACATCTTTAACGACCGGAAAATTCCGGTATTACAATGTTCAGCATTAAGTTCGAACCTAAATCCTATTGAGGATCTCTGGGGAACCTCTCTGCTCATGTCTTCCAAAACGGAAAGCAGTTTGAGACAGTACGTCACCTTAAATTAGCCATAAAGCAAGAATTTGCCAATATTTACATAACTATTCTACAGTCAGTAGTTAATTCTCTGATTAAGCGGCTTAATTTAGTTTTAAAATATAAAGACAATTCTACTGACTATTAAAATAAACATTTCTTTCAGTTAAACTCAAATGTATAGGGTTTACTGGTAAAAATAGTAAAATGCACATATAAATATTTACTATTAGCCTAAACTTCAATTCTTTTTTATAGTTTAAAAAATATTTTGAAATGTGTTAATTTTTTGTTTTTTATATCGTATACATTAATAATAACAAACCTGCATACTCAGAAATATTTTGCAATTTTGTAATATTTAATTTTTTTTGCAAAAAGTTCATGCACATATAATTATTTGACTGGGGTATTGCAATATTTCCTATTCATTATATGCATTTTATTAAAGAACTAATATATTTTTAATGAGTGTTTATTTTTATCAACTAATTCTTAAAAATTCTATTGTAAAATTAAAGTTTCTTATTGTTTCTGCAGCAGAACTAATTTAATGTTATTACACACACAATTATGTGGCAACCAATTAAATTAAATTAATAACTGCAATTACTGTTCGCACACACACACTCACTGGCACACGGAAGTCCTTTCACACAATATTAGTTGTTAAGTAATTCTCTGGGCACTTGAAACCAGATTATACTACCGTTATCCATATGGATGCGGAAATACATTAAGTATTATAATTAGTTGAAGGTAAATGCTGAACTGAAAATTGCAAACGTTGTCAGTAGGTAAAGTAAAACCTGGATAAATATGCAGACATTGGCTAAACAATTAAAAGTTCATCCTTCAGACTGGGTACTTAAAAGAAAATTGTTTTGGTTTAAAATATTAATCTAATTTTATTTTCAATTTTAATTTACTTCGCTTTTGGCACTACGTTGGATCAAGAATACACTTTACACACACCAGAAGTACAGGACAAAGAGTATTCAGATGTACCTGTACCGATTATTATTATTTTTCTAAATAATCGAGTTAACTATGCTATAAGCATTTCATCAATATTCCAGACACCATTGCCTTTGCAATTAGTATCTGCACTTCTCAGGCCATTGTCAGCTCCAAAAGGTTCAAGATTATAATTTATATGGTCAGTTCCGTCTTCCAAAATCTTTGTTGGGTCTTTTCTCCGCAATGGCTTCAAAACTTCTAAGAATTTATCATTTAGACATTATCTCTCTCGCTTAATGGCTAATAAACATCATGTCTTGAATTTTTTATACTCTCGCAACAAATGTTGCTAAAGAGAGTATTATAGTTTTGTTCACATAACGGTTGTTTGTAACACCCAAAACTAAACGAGTTAGATATAGGGTTATATGTATATACCAAAGTGATCAGGGTGAAGAGTGGAGTTCAAATCCGAATGTCTGTCTGTCCGTCCGTCCGTCCGTCCGTCTGTGCAAGCTGTAACTTGAGTAAAAATTAAGATATCTTGATGAAACTTGGCACACTTATTTCTTGGCACCATAGGAAGGTTGCTTTCGAAAATGAGCAAAATCGGACCACTGCCACGCCCACAAAATGGCGAAAACCGAAAACACATAAAGTGCCATAACTAAGCCATAAATAAAGCTATGGAAATAAAATTTGGTATGAAGGATCGCACTATGAAGGGGCATATTTGGATGTAATTTTTTTGGGGAAGTGGGCGTGGCCCCGCCCCCTACTAAGCTTTTTGTACATATCTCGGAAACCAATAGAGCTATATAAACCAAACTTTCTGCAGTCGTGTTTTTTAGCCACTTCCTAATACAGTCCAAAAATGAAAGAAATCGGATCATAACCACGCCCACCTCCCATACAAAGGTTAGGTTGAAAATTACTAAAAGTGGGTTAACTCACTAACGAAAAACGTCAGAAACACTAAATTTCACATAAGAAATGACAGATGGAAGCTGCATTCAGATTTTTTTACAAAATGGAAAATGAGCGTGGCGTCGCCCACTTATGGGTCAAAAACCATATCTCAGGAACTACTCGACCGATTTCAATGAAACTTGGTTTGTAATAGTTTCCTTACATTCCAATGATATGTTGTGAAAATAGGCTAAATCGCTTCGCAACCACACCTACTTCCTATATACCAGAACTTTGAAGACGATCTGAATCGTTTACTTTACAATATATAAAGTAAGCACTAGTGAAGATATCGGTGCAGAACTTTGCACAAATACTACGTTTATAGTGTGGTAGCCCCATTCTAAAAATCGTCAAAATCGGACCATAGGTTTTCAATGCCCCATATATTAGGGTTTCCAACATTCAATGGACATTATACAATATATATGACGAATATGTGGGTCAAATTGTGCATTATATAATATTAATTAAGTTAAATAAATAAATTGCGAGAGTATAAAATGTTCGGTTACATTCGAACTTAGCTCTTCCTTACTTGTTTTGTTTTATGTATGTTGGCTATTAAAATCCTAATAGGAGGGTTTTAACGAAGAATTGTACTTTACACAGTTTCGCTCAGATCGCTCTATTCATTAAATGTCAATTTGTTATCGCATTTTGGGTTTCATTTCCTAACTGCATGTCAATGTTCTACATATCCACACAAAACTGTTGCTGAATCATTAACGATGCTCAACTATGCATAACCTTGTGCACTTTTACCCTTGAAATTAGCAACGAAAAGCTATATAAAGCAGAGATCCATACGATTTTTTGCTTTTGCGTGCAATTTTCCATCAGTCAGCGTACATTCCAACCGAGAATGGCGACTAAAAAGTGCTCATCAAACAGCTCATCTTCAATTTCGCGAATCTCTGCAGCGCGTTTCATTATTTTTACGCTCAAAGCAATCGGTCTATGGCAGTGGACAGCAGACAGCAGTCAGCTCGCAAACTCCCGTCTATCATACTTGTTCAAACTGCAGCGTGTGCATGGTTTAATATTGCACGTACCGATCTCATTCACCTACATTACGCTTATGTTTACAGCGGTGTTATTGTCGCAAGACCTAGAGGAGATCAGTAGTGTACTTCACGTGCTGTTGACCGAATTTGCATTAGTCGTGAAGATCTTGCATATTTGGCGTCTACGTAATGCTGCCTGGCGCTATATGGATGAGCTGGCCAACGAGCCCATGTATGCATTTCGTCGTCAGTCCGAGTGGACGAAGTGGCAGCGCGCTCAGCGTTCGTTCGCCATCATCGCCTACACTTATATACTAGGCAGCCTAGCCGTGGTGGTGTTCGGCTGCATCGGTGTTATATTAACACCGGCCGATGTTTATATTTTGCCCTTCAACTTTTATATACCCTTTGAATGGCGTCATCCGCGTAAGTACTGGTATGCATGGACCTATAGCAGTCTTTGCATGTTGCTTACATGCATCTCTAATGTTTCACTGGACATGATTTTCTGCTACTTCATGTTCCACCTATCGCTGTTATACAAATTAATTGGTTGGCGTTTGACCGCTTTGCGACGGCCGAAGAGTACCAGAGCGCGAGTTCGAGATGGAGGTGGTGAAGATGAATCGGAAGTTATTGACCAAATGGCAGAGATTTTCCAAATGCATATGAAGCTGAAGCGGTACGGCAAAATCTCAACCGGTCCAGTTTATATTGAAAAAAATTGATTTATCTATATTGAGTGTCTTCACAGATTAACGACGCGATGTGAGGCTCTAGTATCTGTACCCGTTTTGGCACAAATTGTTCTCAGCGCTTTCATACTATGTTTTAGTGGTTATCGGCTGCAGCAAGTAAGTTTCCACAACTCGAAAATTTTAGTTTTGAAAGTGATAAGAGTGTAGGAGAAATAAGGAGTTTCAAAAAGTATGTAAATATCGGATAAAAATAGTTACACTCTACTCTATAACCCAAAAAATTTATATATTTTCGGGAATGTAGTCTTTTTTTAATTACTATGAGTAGTATTTAAATATTGGTCAGACAATTCTTTATTTAACCAAAAATTTGGCACGCCGAACAACACAGGAGTGTTTCTTTGTCAAGTCAGTTTTGCAGGTAATTAGTAGGAACTACGACCTAGAAAGCCGTTGATGAATCCATAATTTCGAACTTAATTCTCATAACTTCTTACCACCTTACGCCTTTTTTCGATTTATTTAGATGGACAACATGGAAAATGTTGGCATATTAATTAGCACAATTCAGTTTGCCTCAGTGATGATTCTGCAAATTTTCTTGCCCTGTCACTATGGCGATGCGGTAAATGAGTATTCAAATGCTTTAACAAATGATATATTCAACTCGGATTGGACAACATTTGATGTACCGTCGCGCAAGTTTATGATTTTATATATGGAACTTTTGAAACGTCCGGCAAATTTGAAGGCTGCCAACTTCTTCAAGATCGGTCTACCTGTTTTTGCGAAGGTGAGTAAGGATTAGTGTGCTCTTATAATTTAGGTAGCTCATTGAAACTCTAGACTAGTTGGAATATTATGATGATTTTTGCTATTCAGACCAGCATTGATTTCAAAACTGAGGCCTTATACTTTAATTTTAGCCAGTACAATAAATTTTATTTCCTATATTTCAGACTATGAACAACGCTTACAGCATTTTTGCTCTTCTGCTTAATATGAATAAATAAATAAATGAAGTATATTAAATAACTGTAGCTTCTCCGATGAGTAAATAAGACAATATTGTTTCTTTCTTTCAAGCAACCTTTATTTATCGATTAGGCGAAGCTCTGTAAATTCAACATATGTATATTTCGAGAATGCCAGCTATAAACTATATAGTTTTTGTTTTATTTAATATGGGCCTAGGAACAATTATTTGACGTCTATTATATCCTAGTTATGGTGAATGGTAAAGTAATGAAGGGCAGAGAGGTCAACATAAACCTCGGGTCGGTTTTACTAACTACTTTTACAACTATAATAGTGCAGTCTACCTAATCAGAATGAACCCTAATTTTTATACGGTCAGCAACTGCCGACTCGGTAACCTTCCATAAAATTATTTTTGGGGAATTTTCCTGCGCTGTAAGAACCACAACGAAATGAGAAGTGTGGCCGTTGTAGTTGATAGCCTTCCACTCAGCCCTGGAACTCAGGTTTAAAGGAAGATTACATGAATACAAGACCAAGTTCATTGCTTAATTGCAGCCACATAGTTATTAGTTCTCTTTTTTAGAAAAAAGTTCAGAATTGACAACGATTTTTGTCGGGAAAATGGCATTGTGGTCAAAGTTAATAATATTATTTTAAACAAGTAATATGGGCCTAGGAACAATTATTTGATCGTGCTTCAATAGAGTATTTTTAAAAAGATGTGTATGATGAGAGTTCTATAGTTAGGCAGTTACTATCGCGACCGAGACGAGAGAATAAAAAAACGTTTAAATAATTGCCATATGGTGTAGAGAGCACAGTCTTAATCGTGGGAGAGAGAGAGCGGTGTTTAGTTGGGACTTAAGTGTTATCAAAGAATAAGAGATGAGAAAATCTTTAATTTATGAAAAATCTGTTGAAATGTGTTCTTTTACCAAAATAAACACTTAGGAGGTAAGCCTTTCGATATGAACTTTTCCTATCTTTTTTAATACGTACATCTTACAAAAAATATACAATATCAAATACGATTTTAGTCAGTAAATTCTAGTTCTAGATTTACTGACGAATATATGATAAACGGTCTAACCAAAGCATTATTTAATGTTCAATCTAAAATAAAGTTATACATGCCAACACTTACATCTTGGGACCTTTGTAATCATGATGCCCATGATCTGCGCCGTTTGCTTGCGGACCTCCGCCACCCGCAACTCCTATTTCTATGCAGTTGTCAGCTGCTGTTGCATTCACTGATGACGGTGGTGTCGCCTCCATTTGTACGCCAGCCTGCCCTTGGCCGTTGACTGCTGCTTTTTGACCGTCCACTGTTTGGTGCGATGTTGCATTGCCGTATTGTGACATTTCGTTGAAAGATTCCGAGCGTTGCACTGGGGCTGCGGCTTTTCCTGCAATAAGGCAACAAAGAACATGAATTTTATTGTGTGCAAATTCAAATGAAAGCAATGAAAACACAGCAATGCAACGCAATCAGCTCCGTGTGTGGCATGAAAGTGTTGTGCGCGCCCTTGGCCATTATTAAGCGGGCGTAACTGTTGTGAGTACTGTTAACAACTAACGGTGTTGCATATTTTTGCCATATTTTCCTTTTTGTAATGTTGCGCCATTATCTTGTGTCTGCCTTTAAATAGAGCTGATTTTGTGCGCTAGTTGCCTGCAGTGGTGCAACCTTGCAACGCTTCAACTTTTATTGCCCTTCCATGAGCAAACACGCTTCTACAGCCCGCTGGCATATTGTGGCGGCGAGTGGCATAAACAGATTGTCAGCTGCTGATAAGCACTGATTACTTAGCTGCCACTTTTCGCACCTGCCACAATGAGGCAACACCACGACACCGTGCCTGTGGAGGGTGTCAAAAGCCGTAACAGCAACAACAACAACAATAATAATATTAATAATAACAACAACAATGATAACAACAACAACATCATTTGTATAACAACTGAGACAGCGTTGCCACCTGCTGGCGCAGCTACTGCTTCCGCCCACGTTCATGCCACCTCCACACCACAAGGTAGCGCCTCAACTTTGGCCGCTTAATTGGCTTCATTTTGTTTCCTTGCAGCGCATTTTCGCGCGCTTAATAATTTAAATTGAATTCCATTGTCGCTGTCGCTGTCGCTGTCGCCGTTGCTGTTGCTGTTACGGCAAGTGTATACGGACGCAGCAGTGCGGCAGCGGAAGTGGCCCTGTCAAATGTCGCAACACCAATTTTCCGCTTCATAGACAGCCGATTACGTAAAGGCGTGCGAGTAGGTGTTGCCTCACGAAAGTTTTCCATTTCTGATTTCTGACTTTTATTGCGTGTAAATTAAATATTGCAATTAACAGTTACTTGTTTGTGCAAATATTTGAATTTATTGGTTTTTCGCATCGATCAATGTGACAATATTATGCACAAAACACACACACACATCTACATTCACACACACACGTGTATAAATTGATTTATGTTCGCTTTCAGGCGCCTCCATGTTTTACCTCGCGACAATAATTTTTAACAAGCACTTTTGATGAGGTGTGAATTATAATAATCTGCATGTTGATTAATTTAATTTTTTATACATATTATTTGTTGTTTGTCATCATTCGTTGCGGGTGTATATACACCACCAATAAATTCTCTGTCAAATAAATACGGCATAATTAATTTGCGGTAACTTTCCACCGGCAGAAATTGTGGAAAATCGCGGTGAAAAGAAAAAAAATCGAACAGAAAAATTAATTTGAATTTATGCCATTGTAATGAGGACTAATATGTATGGACTAAGTTTTCCTCTTCAGTGGTACTTAGTCATAATAAGTAGTCTCTTCTTGAATATTTAGTTAAACCTGTTGTTGAGTTTCTTTTAGCCTTGTTGCCTGCTTTTAAAATTATAGCGGATTTATATGAAACTTTTCCAACTTTCGCTGGAAAACGTTTACTATATCCCAGTTGTGGTGAAGGGACAGAAAGGTGAACAAAACCTGGGTCGATTTTACTAACTACTTTTACAACCACGATAGTCGGGTCTACCTAACTGGAATGGACCTTTATTTTTGGGAAATTTTTCTGCGCTGTAACAACCACCACGAAATGTGTGGCCGTTGTAGTTGATAGCCTTACACACAGCGCCGGAACTCAGGTTTATACATGAATACAAGCCCAAGTTCATTTCCTTAATGCAAACATATGACCAGCCGCATCGTTATTAGTTCTCATTTTTAGAAAAAAGTTCGGAATTGACAACGAGTTTGTACGGAAAAGTAGCATTGTGGTCAAAGCGTTAATAATATTATTTTAAACAAATAAAGAAGGGCTAAGTTCGGGTTCGGGTTCGGATTCGGGTTCGAACATGTTATAGTCTCGCTATTACACCTACATATATATTCTAAAGCCCACTAGAATAACGAAAACCATATATGTATATATGGGCTGGGATAATTCCTGAACCGATTTCCCAATTTTTTATTACCAAGCTATGTAAATTACATACTAGGTTATACGTTCCCTTCATTTTTCTAAGATATCTCACCTATTATATATTCGATATATTTCATTTCTCAGCATGGATTTTGTAAAGAGAAGAGAAACTTGCTTGAATTCGTAAGCCGATGTTATTTATACAGACTTTAGTAAAGCATTCGTAAACCTCTCAATTCTTTTGCTAAAACTGAATCTTCTTTGTTTTCAACCAAGACTTCTTGAATGGGTATCCTCAAATCTTCCTAATAGAAAACATCATGTTATATTTAATAATACATTATCCGATTCAATTAGTGTCTCTTCAGGCGTTCCACAAGGTAGTCATCTCGTCCCGATTATGTTCTTGTTGTTCATCAATGATATACTTTCCTTAATTAAGCTTTCAGAAATTTTATTATATGCGGATGATGTAAAACTTTTTAAATCATATACGAAATCAATGAAAGGACTGAGTTACAATCGAATTTAAATAATTTAGTTACTTAGTGTCACAAAAGTGGTATGCCCCTGAATCATAAAAAAATGTAAAACGATGTGCTTTTCTCGTAAATCTGTTGACCCTTCTCCATATGTAATAAATAATTTCAGTTTAGCGCAAGTTTTTAGCTTTGTTGATTTAGGAGTTACTATGGACCCTAAACTAAATTTTATTTCTCATGTAAATTCAATTGTCTTTAAAGCTAAAGGTGCTCTTAGCTTTGTTAAACGTTGGTCTAAAGAATTTAGTGATCCGTATATTACTAAAACTCTTTTTACAACATTGGTAAGGCCTATATTGGAGTATAGTTCTGTGGTATGGAATCCTAGCTATCAATCCCATTCTGATAAGCTAGAGTCCATGCAAAACCAATTTTTAATTCGCTTTAGGTCATTTACATTGGGATTCAAGATTGAATCTTCCTCCGTATACTAGTCGTTTAAAACTTATATTTCCCTACACTCACCAGGTATAATACTCCTAGTAAAACTTCTGAATGGTTTAGTTTGTAGTTCATTCATTTTATCTGATATTAAGTTTAATGTCCCATTCCATTCATCTAGGCAGTTTAGACCATTGCTTCTAAAATCTTCTAGAACAAATTTTGAGTTAAACGAACCATTCCGCCGAATATGTCATGATTTTAATTCTCATTCCAGCACATTTGACCTGTCTGATTCGATCTTTAGCATCAAAAAAACTATTTTATTTTTGCTTAATAAGTAACATTAAAAAATGTTTAACCATTTGTTTTTGTAAATTTTAAATCTTAGCTGTTGGAATTTTTCGTTCTGTAGCTGAGCAGTTTGAGAACTCGACGCTCGGCAAGTTAGCGGATTGCGCCCCATGCGTCGGTTGGGCAGGAGGAGGGTAATTGTTTGGGTTTATAATAAAAGTCCACCATATGTTCGAAGCCCCTAATATTAGATATACTATGTGACCTTCGGAAAGTAATATTTTCGGTAAAAAAAATAATCAATTGGCACTGAGGTCTTCATGTTCGATATATGGGGCCTTGAAAGGTTATAGGCCGATTTCTATTTATAAAGTTTATTTATAAAGTTGTATTCCGATATCTTCATTGAATGTTACTCGAAGAATATCTGATCTATCGGATAGATGTTATTTGCTTTAGTAATATAGATATTGTGATGTACTCAATAAGAATGTGGTCTTTCACAGAGAACTGAATGTTCGAGTCTTCTGGAAGCTGTCTGAGTAAGGGTTAAATTGAGATTTGGGTATATGGCAAAGGCACATGTTTTGAGGAACTGGTTTTATAAATAAAACGAACAATGTAATACTCGTTGAAATCTTTAATAAAGACACAATCACACATATTCACAATTTATGAATTCAACTTTTTTAAAGTATGCACTAACTTCTTATATCGCTTATCTCTACAAAGCCACCAACAATTAGAAAAGAAAATTTATCTTCACAAACTTACTTCAGTATTTCTGAGATTTCACAAAATCTATAGACAACTACTTGTCTAAAAACGCTATAAACAATATGAGAAGCAATGAAGTACCGCGACAAGGAGCGTGTCTGTTGACTGGCGACATTTACGCAACCGCTGCGAACCGATTTAACGCGTTGAAAAACCACAACTGAACTACTGAAAAGGTGAGCAGCAAACACAGATCGCACACGCGATTACTCAGCGCCTCAGCGATACAATGATATGAAGAAGCATCTGAGCAGAAGAGCTGCTCTCGTTGTGTTATTATTATAGTTCAGACAGTGCAAAATAAACAAGGCGCGCAAATAAAAACAAACAAACAAACAAATTTACATATGTGAATATATGAAAAAATGAATAAAACAAACAACTGATAAGCGATGAGCGCAGTTGGAGGAGAGACAATATTCAATGCGCGCCAACCACAGGTGACACATTTGTATAGATCAACACAAAAGGATTGTGAACACGCTTCGCCTAACTGAGTGGCAGCGCGCTGAAATGTCTCGTACAAAGTGAGAAATGCTCTTTCCAACACTTGCTACCAACACGTGAGCTGAGCGAAATGGTAACAAAAAAAGAGAAGTCAACTGTCAGCTGTCAACAACCAGTACGTGTGTGTGTTTGTGTCGCCACTTATTTGCTGTGTAATGTTGTTTTATTACCGGGAGCATCAATATTTGCACGATATTTCACACATTATCGAACCACTTTAAATCAACTGTTAACTCGTTGTGCAAATTGTATGATTGATTTTTCGTTAAATCGAAAAATATTAACATAATTATTTTGTAGTTAAATTGCGTTGACAGACGGCGATGAAGATGTAGTTCAATATATCGAGCCTTTACCGCCATTTTAGCGTAAGCGACAAAAACCAAACTTTACAGGAGAAGGTTTTTTTAAATACTTTTAACCATTAATGTGGTAGTAATTTAAATTTTTTTTTTCAATTATATATGTAAATGTCTGAAAAGCATTAATGTATGAGAAATTTTAATTTACTACCACTTTAAGGGTAAAAGTATTTAAAAAAAACCTTCTCCTGTAAATTTTGGTTTTTGTCGCTTACGCTAAAATGGCGGCAAAGGCTCGATATTATACTTTAGATGGGGACCCAGTAGGTAAATCGTTTCTCCATGAAATATGTGAGAAATTTGATTAGCGATATTCTATTATATTACAAACCGTTTGTGTTTGCATTGTTCATCGAACTGATTATTGTGAAGAATATCATATTTAGCAACTCTTAACGATTCTAAATAAGATTTGTCTAATATTTTCTTACAATTAGAACTAGCAACTAGCAGCTATATAGTTAGTATATTTATTCGTATATTAGAAACACTGAGTATAATAAGCTGAAATGTGCATAAATTCTATTAGATTGTCCAAAATAGACTCAAGGATCCACGTGAAATAGGGAAAATTATTTTGAAAACCATACGCAATCTTTTTTATTTAATAAGCATATATCTTTTCAAAATTTGAATACCATACTGAATTTTAAGCCACGCCTATGAAGTAATAGTATTTCCAAAATAGAACATGAAACAAGTTCATTCTTGATATACGAGGCTTATAGTTTGAAATTTTTTAATTGATAGAATAACTTCTCTCTCAAAAGTAGCTTCTTAAGACCTAGTATTATCTCATTATAATATACGATCATATTTGTATGAGAGCTATAAAAACTGTGTGTAAAGTAAATTGTTTGCGTTATTTCCTTAATATAGATTTGTTAATTAGTAAATTATGAAAACTTATTTGTATTGGTCCAGTATATGAGAAATCATGTGAGAGATAAATTTGGATTTATGTCAGAATATTGTTTAACTTAATGTTAGTTGTTAGATTTGAGAGGAATGTGAAACGTATTGGATCTAAATAGAACTCACAGACTGTAGATTCTTATATTTGAGTACTCCGAAAAGCCATTCACGTCTGGCCATATGGGTGCAGCTTAGAGTGGATGATTCCCTTCCAATCCCACCAAACACACAACAAAACCTTCCTAAACGTCAATCCCTGCTTAGCCACTGTTTGGGACGATACACCGGTCTTCGACCACTACCATTTTCGCTTGATATTTGTCGTATGTGATCCGTTTTTCGTCACCAGTCACCATCCGCTTCTAAAATGGGTCGAGTTCGTTCTGTTTCAGTAGCATATCGCAGGCGTTGATTCGGTCCAGACGGTTTTTTGCGACAAAATCATGCGGCACCCAAACATCCAGCCCTTTTGTGTATCCAGCCTTCTACAAATGGTTTAAAATGGTTTGCTGATTAACTCCCATTTACTGGGCGATTTCACGAGATGCCACATGCCAGTTTAACTCGATGTTTTCCATGATTTAATCGGTATTCGTCGTCACTGCTCTGAATCGTCAAAACCATTCCTCCGCAGTTCGAAGTGATAGAGTACCATCCCCCAAAACACCATTAAACTCACGGAACGTTGCTCTAGCTCATTTTCCTTTCGAAGAAAAACTTTACAATAGCGTGAAATTCGGCATTAATGAACTCTATGTTTACACGTCTATAACTGTTGAACACAATATCCAAACTAATCATGCATAATGTCGTTTTGTAGGTTATGTCAAGACCTTTCACAAATATATAGTATTGCCAGATACGAGCTCTGTAGCGCTTTATATATAGACGCGAAATTCAAAAGACAAAAAGGCGGAAAGAAGATATTTGCCAACCAAATACTAAATGACCGCTATGAAAAATTTATGAAAGTAAAACATAGCTCAAATATAGTACATACTATAGATACTTTGAATCCCATGATTTTGTGCCAAAAGCTTTAAAACAATTATTGTAATTTTCTAGAAATTTTGCATGTTGGATTTTTCATTGTACCTTTTAATAAAAAAATTAAGAGTGACACTTACCTATGACAATGTCAACATGCTATTCCGTAAAGTCAACGAAAACGATTAAAACGCTGATTAAGATCGATTTACCATACAAAATAATATTCTACATTAATTTTTAATTCTTTATCTACGAGTTGTGGTTCACGCTACATGACGGTGGATGCCGCTCCTGGAAGATAGTAATCAGCTGATGAAACTTACCAACTTGTTATGAAAAGCAAAAACAAAAATTTATAACTGCTGATCGGTTATCGAGTAGGCGGCAGTGTGAAAGGCAAAAACTGTTTTCTCAATCAAAATTTTAATTGATCAATTAATTTGGCTGTGTGAAAAGGTTATTACTCTTATAAATTGAAGTCTTATTAATGTAGTAATTAGTTTTTATTCGAATACAAATCGAGTTGAAACTGAATTCAACTCTGCGTGTTGTTACCCACTTACTAATTTACTATATAAGCAGTGAAATACAAAATGTATAACAGCTCGTTAATCGAGAAACCGGCCGTGCGAAAGGCAAAAACTGGTTTCTCAATTAGCGAGAAGGTTTATACCTGTAAATACATTAATTAATTTGAGCATTAATTATGAGCTCTTAATATTTACATAAACCCATAACAATTTCCTTTTAATAACTCCAAACTCCCCCCCAAAGATTACTAACCGTTCACTTGAATTTAAAACAGAATTTAATAAATTTAAGCCTTAGTCTTCCCAGCCACACGGCTTATTTGATGCTTCTATACTGTATATTCAAATATAAATATGGGTACTGACGCATTTGTATGCGTGTACAACTAATTAGACATGGCCGGCGACTTACAATGAAATTCAAATATTTGTGCTCCGTTGTAGTTATTGCGTTTATTTTTGCTTCCTCCATCATCCACCGTTATCATCGTTATGTATCTTGGTAAATAGAAATATTATCTTTACAGTTATTAAAGAGATGTTAAGACGATGTTTACTCAATTTTTGCAATAGTTTGTAGTTGTTGTTCGTTTGTTTACCAGAGGTACTTAATTAATTTGCGAACATTGTAAATAACAGCATTTTAATTAAATAATTTAAAATTAAGTTTTGGAATATTTTTTACATTTAAAGGAATAAAACGTTAAAAGCTTTGTAGTCATTTCCATTTTCTGGCAACATGTTGCAGAAAGTATAAAAGGATTTTGCACCTAATGGTGTGAGTTTGACGATAAGACGATATAGAGCAAGTTGATATGTGGATTAGTTCAAAAACTATACAATGGGTGTGGCAATGCCCACATTTATTTAATATTTTATATTTCAAAACAACCTGCTGTTGCAAATTGAAAATGGGCGAAATCCGATCTGACCACGCCTACTTCCCATATGACCCCAGATCTCATCTCATATATCGGACTCGACTAAAACCATCTGACTATAATTTATTAAATGTAAAGAAGGAGAAGCATCAATAAACCCAACTGAAGCTTAAAGCTTCTAAAGCCATATAATAAAAGCTTTATTAGCTTTCCAAGGAAAAGCTTTGGTATTCTGCTAATTGATCCATACACTGAATACAAGAGGCAACCAACCCTAAATAATAACGAAAAAAGTTAATATGAGAGCTTAGATGATACTACAAAACTTTATATGAAATGAAAAACCAAAAAAAAATAAATTTTAGTTTCATAAAATAAATCAGTCCAGTGTTACCAAACTACATTATTTTTCGTCATTTTCTCAAACAAATAAATAATGAAACTTTTTGCGCTTGCCAAATGTCTTAAAAACTTATATTAATGCAGAATGCAAGTTGATAAGATATGACTCGACTCTTCGCAAGAAAATGAACTTCAGCTACTACAGCTACTTACATATGTACCACTGTGAGTGTGTGGACTAGGGTAGTCCTAAAATCAGATAACGGATTCATACACTCGTCGTCTTAATTAATAAAGTCAAATATACCGCAGCTAAAGTGAAAACAGTTAACGAAAGCTTTTCAGATGAGGTCAAAGTTCAAATCATCTCAATCTGAAACAGTAGTCACCGTCACCTGTATCAGATGCAAAGAATTTTTATGGTTTCCAACATTTATAGTTATGAATTTCCGATTTAATATCCAATAATATTTTGAAGACTTAGTGATTAAAATTAGATTGTGTTGAACTTTCACAAACAATATACGAAAATTCAGTCTCATATTTCAGCTCCACCCTAACGCATACTCCTACAACTTGTATGCCAAGTTAAGCTAAGTCCTCTCCATATTTTGCCCGAACTCTATTTCGGCATTTCTTACTGCACTTTTACCGCCTGCTGAATTATTTTAACACTTAATACTTTTTTGCAACTTCTTCGAAACGCTTCATTTGCCACGCGTACAAGAACTCTCGGCGTACTTCGGCACACTTTGGTACTTTGTCTTGTCAAACTGGTAGTCACTGCACGAAATTTACAATTTGAATATGAATTTCGAGCGCCCACGACGAGTACGCGCTGTGTGGAACTTATGAAAATTCGCATTTTTGCTATCTTTTTTAGCTGAAATGTAAATTTTGAAATCAATTTTTTTTCTTTTTCCCTCACTCTCACGGTATTCGCCGTTGAAGGGTTTGGCAAAGGCAAAGGCCACAAGCGCTTGAGTTGTTTTAGAGTTACCCAGCATACCGACATAGTACCGCTGCATTTGCGATTGTCCATTTGTGCAGCTGCAAGTGAAATAAATTACCGGAGTTTTTCAATTGTTACCCAAAAGTTTGCACAATAATTTTCGGCGAAGTTTTGTGTCAGTCAAAAAATTATAAAAACAGTAAAAAAACTAACAATGAAAGTCATAAAATTAGAGATTTCTAGCAGTGGCATTGTCAGCGGTCCAGTGGAGGTGCAGCGGTTATGAATATTGAAATATTATATAATAGTTTCCGGTAGTTAAATTGAGCATGGTTCTCTCGAGGCTAGCACAGCCTCTAGAATTATGTAAAATCAGTTATAAATATAGATGTAGGAAACAAATGTTTGTAAAGAAACCACTGACGTTTAGAGTTAGCAGTTCTCAATCCTCAAAATGGTTTTCTTCCGCCTATATCATGAGATTGATTGATTGGGCTGAGCCTGAAATATTTTCATTCAGACAAATAATGCTGATGTGGTTTGATTTCATCGAAGACTCAAACCTCACACACCTCACACCTCACTGTTAACAGTCAGATTTAGGAATCTCATCTTCCTTGAGACCATGACAACACAATCTTAGAATAAAAAAACCCCTCTGCTTGATCGGTAACACTGATGAGACTCCTCTTTTTGGTATTACACTTCAATAGGAATCAAACTGCAATAGAACAGTTTGTGGGAGTGAGAGCCTGAGGTGTTTCAACCTATGAATCTCTGTCATTTGGAAACATAAAACTTTAGCTGATGGATAGTTCGTGAAGTTTGATTTGTTAACAACTTTCATCCAGAGATTCAAACCATTCTTGAAGGAAACTGCATAAATAAAGAACATTAGCAAACACTGAATTAAGCTGTGAATTGAACTCTCTAACTTAGTCAGTTCAACGGCCGATTTACATGTTATTTCGCTGTTGTTATGAATGAATATGCGAATCGTTCAACCAAATAGGTGTTAATTTAATTGTCACTATGCCATGCAAAACAATTTCATTATCATTACTTCATATATTTTCCTAGTATGAATAACAATTTGATAAAAAAAGTTACTTAGTTGATATTTTTCAATCTTGTTGCTTACATTTTAGACACAATAACTTCCTTATGTTTCTGTGTGTTTAATTGAGATATTTTAACAATTTCCGGAATAAGATTAGAGAAAAAATTAAACTCTATAACCCAATATGACAGACAGTACAATTATAGCTATCGTTGACCAAAAATTCGTTTGCCGAAGCCAACCAAACAGATTTTTCGAACTGTTACTATCTAAGTGCGATTTGGGAGCTTTACAATGTACAAAAGCCCAATTTTTCTTACGAATATAGATGTGAAATGAAGGTACTCTTCATATAGACACTGTCTGAACAATAATAATTTTAAAGTAATCATTTCATGAATTGCTCATGATCTGAGTTGACGATCAACATCAGAATTAGAGATTATTCTGAGAGTAGGTTTTCCACAAGGAGTCGCTGGATTTTCATAGATAGTTATATATGTCCCTCACACATCGAAGAATAAGGGAGATTTTGAGCTTTTTTTTTACAATTTTGAAGCATACTTCCTGAAATGCCAATCTTCCTACAAAAAAATCCGGATTCCATTACATCTTTTGGCATTTCTCGTGCCAAGTGACCTGTAGATAATTTTATAAATACTCACTGAGAAAAAACGAAAAGCGATTCAACTTAATTGGAGCACATGAGCGAGTTATGTATGCTATCATGCGTGTAATTTCAAGTATTGAGTTAATGAACAAATAGCTGCATTTAATTACCCGACAAGTGAAAGGTGGGGAAAATTCGTACATATGTGTGAGTAAGGTGTGTGTTTGTGTTTGTGGGTGTGTGGGCGAAGCCATTTATACTTGATTTGCTAATTTTTCCGCATCACACTTCGACACACGCGCCAAGTGCATGCATAAATCGGCGAAAAAAGAACCAAGCGCTGTTTTCAATAGAATTCCTTAAGCACTTGCAGACACTTGAAGGCACCAAAAAGCGCAGCACAGTGTGGGTTGGGAATCATATACAACGACTCAATGTGCAAATTGGCATGAAATCTTCTATGAGGAAGCAAATATATGTATGAGTATATGTGTTTGGTTGCGGGAAGGTAAGTCAAGTGCGACTGAAACCGCATTTCAAATGAGATTGTAGTATAAGAAAAAGAATAAAACAATTGCCAGAGTGCACTTTTAATTAATGGGAAATGTGTAAGATTTTCAAATATTTTATTCCACTCAAGTCAAATACTTGTAGTTGTCATATTGTAAACCTATGTATTTTCAAAGAAAGTAAAGAAAGTGTTAATTTTTTCATTATATCAGAATATAAAGACTTTAAGCGATTAGTGAAGTTAAATAGAACTAATCTTCCAGTAAAATCTAGCCCATTAAATCATCGCTGGACAGTTATTTTCAACTATAATTTACACAAACCTAAATTAAAATTAATTTTTATGGTCGCTGGAGGGTTAATATGTTCTAGAATTATTCGCATCAAAATTTCCCGGGGACCCTGCTCAGTAGAAATTTTTATACAATGCATATTTGGCGCAGAAATAATAGAAAAACATATTATGCGCCTTGACGTATGCAAAACATTTTTTATACAACCTCTTCTTAGCATATTTCGCATTTTCTCTTTGTAATAAAAGTATAGCAAATTCTTCAGATTACACACTACATACCCTTATTCAATTTATTTTATAATTAATTACCGTTATGCACAAAATCATTACACCTTCGCATATAAAAATGCTGTGGTTTAAACACCACCACACAACTGAGCTGAAAAGAAGTGTGGCATGTTTGTATGCAAATAAAAGAATTCCACAACAGCGTTTTCATGCAGTTTTGAGGCCGCTAATTAAATGCATTTAAATAAAAGCGCTACTTAAGCTGAATACCGACGCTGGGTTGCCGCCGCCACAGCAAGTGGAGGTGCAGCCATTAACTACTGCAAGCCACAAACACATGTGAAGGCTTTACAATTGCTCTGCTCGTGTGTGGCTGTGCATATATTTGCTTATGTGGAACGACTGGAGGCAGTTGTGTACCTCGCACACAAAATAACAACGTGTAAATTATGCACTTCCGTCGGAGAATTTCGTAAAATATATAACTGAAAGCAACTCACCTACTTTCCGGCAGCAGCTCAGGTACTTAGTTGATGATTTAAGAAATGTATTGGTGTGTGTAAGTGTTTGTGTACATGTGCGATTATGTCACTCATACGCCACCGTCGCCTACTGTACAGCATTCAGAGTGATGCTATCCAAGCAATAATTGAAAATATGCACACATACATATGCATTTGTTCTGCATGATTTTCATGTGTGGGATCATTTAGTTTTGTGGCACATCAACTACAGAATTTCTACTTGATTGGAATAAGTAAAAGGTGCAAATCTAATTGTTAGTTAATATGGTGTAGAGCTTTAAAAGAAGCTTTTAAAGTTATGCACACCACGAGATGCTTTCAAATCGTTAAACATAATTTATACCAGAAATTCTGATTTGAATCTAGCCTTTACGCCTCATGACATTCTTTCCAAATCGGTTATTTATTATACATAATGAAATATTAGAAAAACTTAATTTTCAGCTTCAGTTAAGACCAGATAGTTTAATCTCAAAAAAAGTCGTTGAAAACATTGGAAACCAGAGAACTTCAGCTAATCAATACACATGCCTACAGTAAACTTATTAAGCTCCAAAGCTTGAAAGCTTAGCAATCCGATTCTCACTAAAGATACTAAAGATATAGATAATCATAACAGAGGAACTTCTTCAAATCAGGATAAATTTGCCTTTAGTAAACAGGATTTGAAAGTATTTTAATTGGTTGGTGGCAAGCGATAAGCATTTTGGTGTCAAGTATTCTCAGGATTCGATTCTGTCTACAATTTATTCTTGATTAAATAGGATTTTTACTTTCTCGTCATCCTCCTCGCAAATTTCGGATAATACTAAAGGGAGTAACTGCTATCATTGGAAGCAACAAGCGCGCCGTTTGTTCTGCTTTTTCCAGACTGGATAAGGAAGCGAAGCGTATGAGTCTGGTGGTGAATGAGGACAAGACGAAATATTTGCTGTCATCAGACAACTAAGTCAGCGCACTCGGGTCTTGGCTCCCACGTCACTGTTGACAATCATAACTTTGAAGTCGTAGATAGTTCCGTCTACTTGGTCAATGTCAGCCTCGAAATTCAACACAGAATCACTCTTGCCAACAGGTGCTACTTTGGACTGAGTAGGCAATTGAAAAGTAAAGTCCTCTCCCGACGAACAAAAACCAAACTCTACAAGTCCCTTATCATCCCCGCCCTGATGTATGGTGCAGAAGCTTGGACGATGACAACATCCGATGAGACGACTCTTGAGGCTTTCGAGAGAAAGGTTTTGCGGAGGATTTATGATCCTCTGAACATTGGCCAAACAGCAAAAAGGAGGAATGAGTGGTGGGTTCTGGTGGATTCGGCTATAATCGCGTAAAGTGGTTCCTACTTCAAATATGTATATAGTAACTGCTAAGGAGTACTGCCTTTCAAACCTTGATGCAAATACATTACTTCGGTGGACAGTCATTTCTAGTACAGATACTGGTATCTTCTTAACTCTTTAATCCCGTACGAAACTTTGCTGCATAAAGCAGAGAGTGGGATAAGAACTGATGTTGTTGTTGTTTTGCTTAACATATTTTGTACAGATTTTTAGCAATTTCATAATAAAAGTAAATATTCGCAATGTACTCAGCGCCACAAAAAATGATTTACATATTTTCCCCCGCTCTTCACACACACCCTACCGTAAAACCTAGAGCTGCTCAAGTCACACTCACGCTTCCACTTTCGTAGTTTCAACTCGTGCATTCCGCTTCTTTGTGACAATTCGCCGAACTCATTAGTGGACGAAGGTAAAAGGAGCACCTAAAGCAACGCTCAACATTATGCTGCTTTAATCAAAATGCAGCCTCTTCATACACTTGCTGCCCATTTCCATTACTTTCATCTCCCTGTTTTTTCTCACATTCTGTCGCATTCAACTTTACTCGCATAGAAATTTCTCTTGTGTCATGTTTATATTTGATTTCTATGATTTGTATTACTATTTACACAGGCAGCCACAGTACACAGTTATGTGGACGGGAGGAGCAAGAAAATGTGCAAAAACGTTGAATGGAAGACACACAAATAAATGTCCTGCAGCAGCGTTGCCAACAGCATGCAACATATTGTCGACATTTGGTTTTTGAAGCGGCAGGAGCGGGGAGTGGCAGTCAAAAGTGGCAGTCGCGGTTTGTCAGGCGACCTTCTGTTTAGCATTTATGGTATATTCTGACTTACTCGAAGGAAAAGGTATATAAGGATGCTACACTTACTCTTATTTATGCTGATTCTTGTTTGTCTGCTTTATTATTATTCTTTTCCTTTTGCCTATTTTCGTATTTATATTTAATTTGAGTTCCACTATATTTTGGCAATTTTGTCAATTTTGTTTACTTTTTTTCGGTAAAATTTTATTACTGTATATTTCCTAGGCTAGAACTTGTTATGGAAAATAGGTTAATATATTTTAACATTTTTAAAAGCTTTATTCGAAAGTTTATGGTACAGTGTATCTAAATATGCCTCGGAGAATTCTGTTAAGATTTAGATTACCCGAAATAAGTTGATCTAAATTATCTACGGGTCTTCTCTTTTGATTGTTTCTCATTACTATAATACGAATATAGCCACACAAAAAAACTTGTTTCTAACCTGTGGGTCTTATTATCTGTACCCTATGTGTTTTGGTAGCTCAATTCGAATCGAGTTTCGATCCCATAACACCAATATGCTTTTGTAAAACTTCATCGGATTTTTTGGGGTCATTGATTACGAATCCGGTGTTGGTTTTTCAAAATTAGCGGACCCAATATGGCGGAGCTTTTCTAAAAAATTCATCGGATTCGCTTGAAACTATTTACTCGGCGGTTTCAATGGGGGATCAATGATTATTGATCTGATGGTGGTTTTTCAAAATTCACAATGGCGGACCATTATATTTTTATTTAAGAGGGAAGTCTATATCCTTATGCATGCTAGTTCTTTCATCTATTTATTCGCCCTTTATCAGTGCATTAGTCTTTTCAACCAACAGTACGTCTGTGAATCCATTTTTATAAAAAATTATCCATCCGTTCGTTCCCATCAATCTCTTGCCACTCTTTTATTGAATAGTCTAATCGTCAGTTCATTCACCTATTCGTTAATATTTTCGGAATCAGATCAGTGTTGCATGTTTACATCTGTATTGGGATTTCCGCATTGTTAGAAGTCCATCTTATAAAGTACTAGCCCAAAACCATTGGATTTTCTGAGATTTCGTAAACTTTCTAGAGGCCACCTTTCGTTCAAAAACAATATGCTATTAATCGAGTAAGCCTTAAGCCGTCTGAGTTTTTATCTTTTTAAGCCGCTGAATAATGAAACATTTTTATGGAACGATACAACTTTTGATTCTGTTTTGTACAGTTCAGTCCTCAATTCAATGTCGGACTCAGCTGTACGATTTTCTAAGTTCAATTGGGTTGTCTAAATGATACTTTTCTTTGTATACAGTCGCTTCCAACTAAATGCAAATGGATGTACATAAATCCTTCACAAACTGAATTTGGCTCTTGGACTATTCTAAGAAGGATGGTTTAACAAAATCTTACATAAATAAAATATTAAAATGGCAACCGAAGCTATGGTATGCATTGTATATTTAGCTCCAGCATATCTATCACTACGCTATGATTTTTGTCAATTATATTTTTATAAAAAATATAGTCTGTCTCGAAATTGAAATCCCAGATTTGATTTTTGTTCACGTTTCAAGCCTTTTCTGATTTCACTAGCTAGGAAAATTCCACCAACTAAGGCTGAGACTGAGTCCTGAAATAAAATAGTCGATGTGGCGATCCACCCTCAACCACTTGGGCTATATTGGTCGTATCTAACTTGCAGTAACTTAATCTTAATTGAAGCAAACCAAATGAATTCATCAACATCAAAATGCAAATATAAAAGTATGCTTCAATTCGGACAACTTAATACGTTATTCACATAACGGTAAATGTGCATAGACTTAATGGGATCTTAGTTGGGAAAACAAAAAGAAAATTCCGACAATATTAAGTGCTAAGAGTAGTGTTCATCTTACCAAAGCCACATATGCCAGAGACCAAAATAAGAGAAACGCATGTACTCATGCTAATCATTGTGCTGTGTTATCTGTTGCTTCATTCGACTACGCCACTATTCATTCATTCAGTCCACTTGTTTGGCTGTCATTTAGGTTGATTACATTCCCATATATTCGTTTCATGAGCGTCATGCATTCGAAGGCAATTCAGCATTAAAACTACTTCGGTGCACAATTACACATAACCTCACTTTTACGCAGCACCCCAACTGGGGTATGGGATAAAAGGCAAGGCACTTGATGAGCTACGCTTGATAATTAACTGGCATTGCAAAGAAATTCATTCATTTGACTCGCTTCGGGCCGCTTCGACGCTGCTTGCGACGAGAGCAAAAGGATTACACCGACGCATGAGTTGGGGATTTGCATTGGACAAGCATTTAAAATGCGAGTGAGTGCGCACAGATTATTCATATGCACACACTCATACATATATATGTACATACATGTTTTTTTACAGCAACAACAACACCAACAGCATATTGGCAAATATGAAATGCAATGCATTTGTTCGGACGAGTGGAATTGAGTTCGAAAACAAGATGATGTAATGCAATGCAATGCGTTGTGATGTTGATTATCTGTGAAGCTTTCAGCATTGCTGAGTGGACCACACAACAACAAGCACACGCACACACACACACTCATCCACGCATATACATAAATAACATTTGTGGCGCTACAAGTGCTCGACCACATTGCCGCAATACAAAAATTGCACTTCACCGCTCACCACTTTGCCTTTGGGTTTTCCACTTCTGCGCTTTAATGCAACATTTCAGTGCATTATATGGCTATGGCCAGCGAGTTAGGTTTGAATTAAGATGAAGCGAGTTCTTTTACTGGATTAGCAAATGCAAGGACTTAAGTAAGTAGTGGCATCAAGTGCAGCTGTGCTGAATTGCGCTCAACTAGCACAGCGTGTGAAATTTTGTATGCTATCAGTTGAGAGAACTTTAAATTCAGTCCACTGAAAATGGCAGTTCTGTGAGTTTTGAGTAAAGGTTTTCTTCTTTTCTTATTTTATGGATGATCGAGGGACTCGCTGTTTGTCAAAAAAATATATATAATGAACGCGCCAAATCGATCTGTAGATAGAATCCACTATGAGAGAGAACATCAGTGAATCACTATTGCACGAATAGCAGTTGAGGTGGGAAGCTCGTAGTCTTCGGGCCGAAATGAAACGATATCTAATATTCATGCATACATATTTTTCATTCGAAATATTTGGGAAAAAATGCTTATGACCTCATTAACCAATTTATTAATCAATTTATAACCTACCTATAACTGTACCTCGAACTGTACACAAATTTATCAGTACAGAATATATATATATGGTCTTTCTACTTGGTCTTTCTAACGGAGTGGAAGTTGTCCTCTCCCGCAGTCTCCTCCAGTGGTTACTGCATCGAACACTTTCAGAGATGTAGTGTTTTCATCCATTCGTACAACATGACCTAGGCAGCGTAGTCGTTGTCTTTTTATTCGCTGAACCATGTCAATGTCGTCGTACAATACGTACAGCTCATCGTTCCATCGACTGCAGTATTCGCCGTTGCCAATGTTTAAAGGAGCATAAATTTTGCGCAAAACGTTTGTCTCAAAAACCCCAAGAGTCGTCTAATCATATGTTGTCATCGTCCACGCTTCAGCGCAATATATCAGGACGGGAATAATGAGCGACTTGTAGAGTTTGATTTTGGTTCGCCGAGAGAGGACTATACTTTTCAATTGCCTACTCAGTCCAAAGTAGCACCTGTTGGCAAGAGTGATTCTGCGTTGGATTTCAAAGCTGACATTATTATCGGTGTTGATGCTGGTGCCTAGGTATACGAAATTATCTACGACTTCAAAGTTATGACTTTCAACAGTGACGTGGGAGTCAAGACGCGAGTTCGCTGAATGTTTGTTTGATGACATGAGATATTTCGTTTTGTCCTCATTCACCACCAGATCCATACGCTTCGCTTTCTTATCCAGTCTGGAAGAAGCAGAACAAACGGCGCGGTTGTTACTTCCGATGATATTGGCGTACGCCAGCAGCTGTACACTCTTATAGAAGATTGTACCTTCTCCATTTAGCTCTGCAGCTCGTATTATTTTTTCCAGCAATAGATTGAAGAAGTCGCACGATAGCGAGTTGCCCTGTCAGAAGCCTCGTTTGGTACCGAACGGCTCGGAGAGGTCCTTCCCGATCCCGACGGAGCTTTTGGTGTTGCTCAACGTCAGTTTTCTCGTTTTCACCACCAAGATACAATGTATCGAAGACTATACGCTCACTTAATTTAATATTACTTATAATTAGGTATATGGGATCTGGAGGAAGTTATGACCCGATTTTTAACATTTCAGGTACAGAGAGAAACTGTTATAAGAAAAAAATTCAGAGGGAATGAATTACATTAAAATATCTGAGGGATTTACCTATATTTTCGGTGAAAAATTAACCTTAGGCACTGAGTTCTTCATGTTCGATATCAGGGGCCTTGAAAAGTCATGGTCCGATTTTGACAATTTTTCCACAAGTGATGTCACAGCTCAAATACAGTATTTGTGTAAAGTTTTATTCCGCTAGCTTCATTGGTTCCTTATGAATACATTATAAAGTGAACGAATCAGATGGAATTCAAAATTGAGTTATATGGGAAGTAGTCGTGGTTGTGAAGCGATATCGCTCATTTCTTAACCGTGTTGTCAGCGCGGCAAGAAAATATTATATACCGATTTTCATAGAAATCTGTCGAGTAGTTCCTGAGATATGGTTTTTGACCTATAAGTGGGCGATACCACGTCCATTTATCATTTTATAAAAAAATCTGAGTGTTATTATCCGCTTTCTTTCATTTTTGGACTGTATAAGGAAATGGCTAAAAGAAACGACTGCAGAAAGTTTGGCTTTTATAGCTTTATTGGTTTGCGAGTTATATACGAAAAACCTATTTGGGGGCGGGGTCACGCCCACTTTTCCAAAAAAATTACATCCAAATGTGCCCCTCCCTAATGGGATCCTATGTTCCAAATTTCATTTTCATAACTTTATTTATGGCTTAGTTATGACACTGTATAGGTTTTCGGTTTCCTCCATTTTGTGGGCGTGGCAGTGGACCGATTTTGCCCATTTTCGAAAGCAACCTCCTCAGGGTGCCAAGGAACATGTGTTCCAAGTTTCATTAAGATATCTTAATTTTTACTCAAGTTATCGCTTGCACGGACAGACATCCGGATTTCAACTCCACTCGTCATCCTGATCATTTATGTATATATAACCCCATATCTAACTCTTATATTTCTTGTTGACACAAACAACCGTTATGTGAACAAAACTATTATACTCTGTGCAACAGGTTGCGAGAGTATAAAAAAGGTTTTACATTGTTGAATTCAACGCAATGCCATACTAGTTCCCCGCTCTATTCCAAATAAAACATTTGTAAAACATTTAACCGTTAATTTTTTTGTAGCAACAGTGGAAAACTTTTCACTGTGGGGCACTAACATAAATACCACCTACATAAATATATGCATTATAATCACATGCAAAAACTTTTCGTATGCAAATGCAATGTTGAGGAATACATCAACTCATCTCGCTCATGAGCACAGTTCAACAGAAAATTTGATTTGCAAAACTGAGAAAAATGTGTGAAGCTCATTATACATTTTCATCATTTCATAAATTAATTCATATATAATATGTATGTGTAATTGTAATTGAACAGTGATTTTTACAAATTACTTCGACATAACTTCTTCATATAAAATGTCTCTACTGACATTCTCATGTTCCATCTGATTAAAATTGATCTGCATGTGAGCATTTGAATGGTCTGAGCATTTCAATGAGATGGTTTATGGCTTTAAAAACGTATTCCTTGCGACGGAAATTGTGATCAAAGCACGTTGCATTAGCTCTAAAAAGATAGCTAAGGCTTTCAGCATTTCTTTCTCAATCGCTTTGAGTGATGTATTGGCGCTCTTCACAAAATTTTAATTGAACTCCAGAACATCCACCTTTAATATTAGAAATATCCAGATGAACTTCATGTCAGTTCAAAGTCTCAGAACATATCTATTTTCATTTATATTCTCCGAAACAGCACACATTTCCTTTTGTTACGGTTTTCGCTTAACGATATTCTCTTTAACAATGCAATGTTAGAGTGCAATCGCACAACTCAGCCTCACAGCAGCCGACTGAGGAAGTCTTAACCCTTTGGTGTGGCTGCCAAAACTGACAGCGCCGTAATGCAGCGCACCCAACCCTGCTGCTCAGCAGTGCTCAGTAATAATTATGTCGGTGTTAAGGCACAAGTCTCAGCAGCTCAACTATGCAGCGGGCACACCGGAGCTGGCGCACAGTCAGAGCGTGTTAAATTCCAGCAGATAAACTGGCATGTAGGATTGCATAAGCTGAAGTTGCAGCTAAAGCCAAAGCTTCCAACTTTGCCTGCGGCAAGCAAAGCCAAGGCATTGTGCACAGTAGAGACAGGCAGAGAGTGAGTGGGTGTGTGAGTGCGGCGAACGGAAAGCATGTTGTCAGCGATGCAGATTTGTTTGGCAAGGATTCCACTTATCCTACTACTGCTGTGCGCTGCAGACAGAAGACAGTGTTAAAGCGCTGAAAATACCTTGTGCTGTACAAGTAAGAAAGAAAGAAACAACAACAACAACAATCATGTGTGCTTGTGCAAATATTTGTGCGTGTGTGTGTGTTGACTTTGATTTCGCCGTTAAGGCGGACGCCATGGCGACCACCAAAGCAATCGGGCGGAAATGCAAGTCATAGAGTAAGCAGTTGCGGTCTTAGCTGCAAATGTTTGCGAGCAATTTTGTTGGCATAAGATTATTTACTCAACGGTACGCGCGTGTACACACACACACACACACACACAGATAGAGATCTGTGTGTGGCTGTTTGCTTCCGCAGTCAATTCATGCATGTCACAATTTACACTTGAGTTTTATGGTGCGCACACGCCCATACACACACACACACACAGCAGCCAGCAGCCGCAGTCAACAAGCGCCTAAAAGCCGACTATGTTTTTGTTTAGACGGGGCGTATAACATGTGAAGAAAGCTTTTCGAATTCCGGTTGCTGCTTGCATTTTTCCACACTCCGATTCTCATTCATCTCTACTTTACATATTTAACATTTTTACATATCCAGATACACACATACATCCCTACAAATTTCGTTTTCTTCCTTTCGTGTCACATAAAATGTGTTGAATGCTTGTTTTCACGCTTTTTATTGCCTAACTGGATTGAGATAAACATTTTTTTGTTGTTGTCAACAGCATATTATTCGTTTTACTACGATTGGTGTGATTGATCCTGTTGACAGCAACAAAGTGCACACTACATACAGAATTTACATCAAATATTAAGTTAAGTGAAATAATCTTTAAGAAATAAGAAATAACTGACATTAGTGAGCATTCAATAATTCATAAAAATATAAAAAATGTCTAATTTAAATTCAAAAAGATTTAATTTAAATAAAATTCCAAAATATTTCAATGTGAAAGCATTCCATAAAGCTTATCAGTCGAACTCGATACCAGAAAGTATGTTGTTACTTCATTAAAGTGTTAAATCAGATGCTCTTCTATCTCTAAATTATTATACGATTAATTAATTTATACCAGTTGCCTGTTCGATTCGTTCCACACATAGATTTGGCATATTTCAGTTCGAACTTGAAGATCGTTATACTCGTATATCAGCCATTTTTACATTATCTGCATACAGACTAAAAAGGTACTTACCAAGACCGAATCCATCTTTATTCGTTTTTGTATCGTTTTTATATCCAACTTCATTATCAGCATCAAAATTATCGCCATGCTGCTCACATTCTTGGTTGTTTAAAAGCAAGTGCCCAAGCTCAACACCATCTTTATCCCCTTCAAGTTGCTCCATCATCTGGTGCTGTTGTTGTTTTTGTAATTTTCCTTCTGTACCACGCGGCAATATTATAATACCCTTTATGGGGTCGCCAGCTATTTGATCGCTTTGCTTTAACAAGGGAACTACTTCTGACTTATCTTCAGGAGGTTTGGGTTCCATTTCTTTGAAGTGTGGAAGACTGTGTTAAAATATTTAAATTTATATTTAAAAGTTATGATAACTAATGATAAAAATTAATATTAAATTGTAAATAGAAAATTTATGCCATAAAAAAATAATTCCTAGTATTTGATTTACATAATAATAATTAATCAAATTTGTTTTTATTATTTTTTACAAACACATTTTTGTTTTTTTTTTACTTTCAGGATGAAGGTTTGAAATTCAATTAATTTTATATTCATATTCATAAATATATGTATATACTCGCATATTCGTCTTATGAGGTAAAAAGTCTCACTAATGTTCAACCAATTTAATACTAAAGCAATCAGACCTAATAGTATCTACTTCGTTTTGGGTATTCTTTCATATTATATCTTAAGAACTAAAATTTAATCCGTAATGAGTAAGATGATTTTGGGCACCTTTAAAGAATAATAATGGGTTACTCAAGTCTTGTGTTATGAAGATTGATTTTAAATACGCTAAAAATTAAAAAATGTGATATTTGGCTGTCAAATATCTCCCTTCCGCTTTTTTGCTCTTTATTCAATGCTTTATTAAAAGTGTTATTGTGATCGGATTTAATTCAAATATACGCCGTTTCGTCCGATGTCCGATAATCTGTCTCCATCTCGACGGCAACTTCTTAATACCCCCTCGTAGAACCCACCTCCCCTTGCGAAGAACTCGGACAGCCACTTTTCACAAGCCTCTTTTGTGTTCAACTTTAGACCACCACAGACGTTCGCATTGGACAGGAATAGGTGGTAATCACTTGGCGCTATGTCCGGGCTATATGGTGGATGCGATAAAACCTCCCATCTGAGCTCCCGTAACTTCTGACGAGTCATCAACGAAGTGTGTGGTCTAGCGTTGTCCTAGTGGATCACTACACCCTTCCTGTTGGCCAATTCAGGACCTTTTTGGTCGAACGCCTGCTTTAAGCGGTCCAGTTGTTCGCAGTAGAAGGTGGAATTAGGCGTCTGGGCATATAGAAGCAGCTCATAGTGGATGATAACTCGATGTTTTCCATGATTTGATCGGTATTCGTCGTCACAGGTCTTCCGCCTGCTGGCTTATCCATGGTGTCATTTTCACCAGCTCTGAATCGTCGAAACCATTCCTCCGCAGTTTGAAGTGATAGAGTACCGTCCCCCAACTATCGAGTCATTATGAAGTAATAACTTACGGGTGTACAATTATTGACAATATACTATGCCTTCGTTCTCATCGTAGTGTATATACATATGTATATATTTCTTCCTTTAACAGGCAAGCTGAAGAGTTCAAATTAATTGTCAGAATTTGATTTAAATATTACACCCATTATATCACATTCAACTTTTCGATACCGTTTAGGTAGAACAATTGGTTTCTTACCAAATGATAGACCTTAACATCGACAGCTGCCTCGTCATTGTCCCTATAGTTCTTATATTATCTATGAATCCATTCATTTCATGGTCATCCAAAATAATTTTGTGGAATTTGCTGACGTTTTTGTTCGTAACAAGCAATTTGAAACCATTGATCAACAGCTGTCACATTTATACACTTGTCATTCAAAGATTCACAGTTAAGTCGAACTGTACAATAAATGTTTTCAATACTATCATAAAATCTGAGTCTCCAAGTTAAGTTAGGTTAGGTTTGTCTAGTGGACCAACAGCTCCCGCATAGACCAGTTATGGTCCTTAGCGATACCAGATGGAGTCCCGTCACGTATTCCCTGAGTAGTAGACATCGGTTAGGATGCCAGCGCTTGACGAGAATTTTAAGAGATTATGAGGCCTCACTAACGATATCTCCCCAACTTATCGTACTTATCGTCCAGACCCCCAGGATTTGTTTGGCATGTATTCTGTATTTATAAATCTTATATGAATTCCTGTTTGACGAGTAGAAACTTTTCTTTTTCTATACAAGCTTGTATAATTTGAAATATAGTATGAAAAATGTTAAGTTTTTGTCAATAACATCAAATTCCACAGAATGGAATAAAAAGTTGACCATTGCAAGCAAATTTTCCTTTTAACAAAAAACTTTTAATTTTTAAATTTCGAAATTTTTGAATTAATTATTTAGCGAAAAACTAAAAATTTAAATATTTTTAACAAAAGCTTTATTTATAGATTATCTATAAGTTTTATATAATAAGAAACACTAGCATAAATATTTATTTCGTTTCCTTTATAAAATTGCTACTCCACTGTTCATAGTTGTATGTTTGAAATAAAAAAAAACCAAACAAAAAATTAGAAAAACGTAGAAATAACAAGTAAGGAAGGGCTAAGTTGGGGTGTAACCGAACATTTTATACTCTCGCAATTTATTTATTTAACATTATTTATATTATATAATACACAATTTGACCCACATATTCGTCATATATATTGTATAAAGTCCATTGGAAGTTGGAAACCATAATATTAGGTTAGAAGCACCGAGGTCCTCGTGTTCGATATATGGGGACTTAAAAGCCTATGGTCCGATTTCGGCGATTTTTAGAATGGGGCTGCCACACTATAAACATAGTATTTGTGCAAAGTTCTGCACCGATATCTTCACTAGTGCTTACTTTATATATTGTAAAGTAAACGATTCAGATTGTCTTCAAAGTTCTGGTATATAGGAAGTAGGCGTGCTTGTAAAGCGATTTGGCCTATTTTCACAATATATCATTGTGATGTAAGGAAACTATTACAAACCAAGTTTCATTGAAATCGGTCAAGTAGTTCCTGAGGTATGGTTTTTGACGAATAAGTGGGCGACGCCAAGCCCATTTTCCATTTTGTAAAAAAATCTGAGTGCAGCTTTCATCTGCCATTTCTTATGTGAAATTTAGTGTTTCTGACGTTTTTCGTTAGTGAGTTAACCCACTTTTAGTAATTTTCAACCTAACTTTTGTATGGGAGGTGGGCGTGGTTATTATCCGATTTCTTTCAGTTTTGGACTGTATTAGGAAGTGGCTAAAAAAACGACTGCAGAAAGTTTGGTTTATATAGCTCTATTGGTTTGCGAGATATGTACAAAAAACTTAGTAGGGGCGGGGCCACGTCCACTTCCCCAAAAAAATTACATCCAAATATGCCCCTTCATAGTGCGATCCTTCATACCAAATTTTATTTCCATAGCTTTATTTATGGCTTAGTTATGGCACTTTATGTGTTTTCGGTTTTCGCCATTTTGTGGGCGTGGCAGTGTTCCGATTTTGCTCATTTTCGAAAGCAACCATCCTATGGTGCCAAGAAATAAGTGTGCCAAGTTTCATCAAGATATCTTAATTTTTACTCAAGTTACAGCTTGCACAGACGGACGGACGGACGGACGGATTTGAACTCCACTCTTCACCCTGATCACTTTGGTATATATAACCCTATATCTAACTCGTTTAGTTTTGGGTGTTACAAACAACCGTTATGTAAACAAAACTATAATACTCTCTTTAGCAACATTTGTTGCGAGAGTATAAAAATTAGAAAAACTCAGAAATAAAAACTACAGTCGAGCATTCGCTCAAGGCATTCAGTTGAGTTGGCTAGTGTCAAAGTCACTCACTCAACTTTGAGTGTCGCATTAAACGTCACACGCACTAAACACCCGACCATTAAGTATACAAATAGTTGCACACTATATATGTATGTATGTATATATCTTTATGGGCAATCAGAGTGCAAAGGCGCGCAAACCAAAAACGTTTGAGCACAAAAATTGAGAAAATATACATATGTATATAAATAAGAGTAAATAAATTAACAGCACGTGCTATTATTGTTATATAGAACTTAAATGGACTAAACAAAATATGTCTATAGTTACTCACATCAGATCAAAGCAGTTGGATATATAGAATTTTAATTTTTATAAAAAATTAAACACAAAAAATAAATTTCCACTTTAATTACAACAAATGCAATGCATAATAACTGCGTATAAACCAGCTTTCGGCGCGCGCTCGCGTTATCACTTGAATGAAAAACCAAAAACTTTTCTTTTAAGAAAATCACGGCGCACAATTTTTTGTCTACTCTGCTGATATAGCAAACATTCACTTACATAAAAGCAAATAAGTATACATCTATGTACGTATATACATAGGTATGTAAATAGTCGCCGCGAAAGCACTGAACTCTTTTGAATGAACGCGCCGCACCGGTTTAGCTCACTAGCGAAAATCATATGAGTGTTCTTGCGTTGGTTACATTCGGTTTTTAATCAATAAAATGTGACTCAAAACAAAAAACAAAAAAAAAACATTAAATAAAATAAGGAAAAATTGCAATTAATGCATGTGTTTGCCTTCATAAAGAGCGCGTCAGAGTCGTTGAGTGCAGTGCGGATTATTTTTCGAACAGAAATAGCGGAAGCATAGTGCATTCAGCAAGTTGGTGTAGCAAAAAATCGCATTAGTCAATATTTGAAAATATAGAGGAAACATATTTTTAATAAATAATTAGCAAGAATTTAGCTGCGAGAATATTTATATTCACAGTAATAACAAATGTGGTAAGAGTATTTATAATAATAACAATTAATAATAGTAATGATAATAATTTTAATAAAAATTTAAATTTTGATAATTAACCAAGTTTCCCACCAACTCTTAGCATCTTCTAGCACCTTATTAATTTAATTTTTTTTTTATTTTTAACTCAATTTATAGCATCTCGCTTTCATAATCTTTGTCTTGAATTTTCCTTTTTAATTTGTATACCTATTGTACTATATTAACTCATTGCAGAGTTCACTTACGCCCTTTACAGTTTAGTACTAATTATTTACCGATTACAAATTCCTATTAACATGCGACTGCACCTAATGTAAATAAACAAAGATTTTGTTACCCACTCAGCCGAGAGTATATAGACAGTAAATAGGTGTGCTCAAGAGTGGCTGCTTCCAGCCTCGATTGAGGTGACCAGAGTCAGTGAGAAAAAGAAATACTTCAAACATTCAAAAGTACTCCATTTATCATGCATATATCACCTCACCTACTTAACAGACCGATTTTATTATTTTCGTTTTTATAATTTTTTTTTATAAAATGTTTTATTTATGAAAGATTTTAGTAAAATCATTTGCTAATTTATTAAAAATATGCACATATTTTATAATCAGTTACTTATATATTGTTTATTGATTATTTCTCAAACTCAATAACAAGCTAAGCAGGATGGTCCCCACGAAAATTTTTTAATAAATTGAAAAGATACCTTCTGCAAAGAAGGCTCTTAATAAATAACTTTATAACATCTAAAATGCGTCCCGAAATAAATGTTGAAAGACTAAAATTCTGTAGAAAGTAATTAGATAACGGGTTGCTTAGCAATTTTTTCAACATTTATAAATTTTATTTTCAAGTGCGACTCTGCAGATTTAATAATAACTTCAACGAACTTGTCAGAAAAAAATATTCGTTTAAATTCCACTCTAGAATTTACCGAAAGTTATTATTTTGAACATAAATAAAATAAGGGTCCGTTCAATATGATACAGTTTTTATTAAAAAAAAAAAATTGGAAAAAATTACAGTGTCTGTATTTGAATACTTGCTGGATGTGAAAAAGTGTTTAAACCTTGTTTCAGAGTGAAAATTGGAGCTTTAGTGTCAATCTCCCATAAAGCCACCATTTTATTTTTAATTTCAGAAAACAAATTTTAACCATTCAATTTCATGATAATAATTTCCATTTTTCTACTTATTATTTTAACTCAAGAACAATAAAAATATGCCGAATTTTCGAAGTTCAAGAATGGTGTAATCGCTTAAATCAAATATAGCTGGAAGTAAAGGAAGGCTGAGCTTAATGCAGTTAATAATGTTTTTCACATCTTCAAAATTAATACTTTAACTACAAGTATACTAGTGATCACTGACAAAATTTTTTTTTATATTTTCAACAACTTTTTCATTAAAAATCGTTAAAACATAAATATAATTTTCAACTATTTTTAACATGTACTGATTTAAAAAACATTACTCTAAATGCCTAAGTACGAAATCTGGTCACCTTAACGTCAATATCACTGTAAACTCACGCAGTCACTCACTCATAAAGCACTCAACATGACAAAAAAACACTCAAATCCATCAAATAGAAAAACTACAGCGTACTAATATTTCGTGGCATACCTTTAGGCGCAATATTTGCATTTGATGTGTTTGGTAATAACAGATTCGGTTATTAGACCCTCATCCGATTTAAATATAAAGCCTTTTCTAAAGTCGAAAAAATTACGAATTCGAAAAAGATTCACAAAAATATTCAATTAATGCTGTTATTTATTTCATTTAAATTTGCGAGTAGACAGCATGTCTTTATAATATACAACATATTCTCTCTGTATTTTTTTGGGGGGTTTATGTCACATTTATTTGTGAAATATGAAAATTTAAAAACCGCTGTCTATTAATTCTCGCACCCGCAACACCACAAACGCGGCGAATAATGGACGCATACACACAACAACGGCACACAGAAATAGCAAAGGTGGAGCGCGGCATAGTGCGCGCCGTTGTCACACCCGGCACTAACACACACACACACAAATGTACATATATGTGTTCACTGTGATTTCGCTGATCAAGCAAAATATTGATTAAAAAATGAAATGCGGAAAATGTTGCACAGTGCACCGAGCGGAACGCCATTTTTTCAATCTGCTTTCGCTATAATCACCGTTAATTGAAAAAACCGTGGCCGCGTATAGTGAAATATGTCGACATATAAATATTTTTTGGCATGTAAGCCTCCGGTACAAAATAAGAAATATTTCAAAAAGCTGAAAAAAATGCAATAAACAATTTATAAGCCGCCAAACGTTGCATGCGACCCGGCTCACAAGCGCTCGGCATTATAATGGAGACATTTTGTTTTGTTTTGTGGAAAAATCTGCAAGCGTTGTCATTTTTAAAATTATGTAAATTGAGCTTTTTACAAAGTGTACAAAGGTTTTTTCGCCGACAGTGTACATGTGGTACACTGGTTTATTAAGCGAATATTGCCGTTGTTGATTGAAATATACAATTTTTTCCACTTGCAACAATATTGCGTTTAATTTGAAAAGGCGAAAAAACCAAACTACCTTCAAGTGGTGACGTAAATTTATTTATTGAAAATATTAAAATACATTTAACATGCAAATACAAAGGTATTTTATTTTTTTTAAATCTGTTTACTTAAAACATATGGGTTTCATATTTGCGGACTCATTGAAAATAAATCCTCAGGAAATCCCAAATAAATGGTAATAATGTATTTGAAAAAATACTGTTTGTTGGAAAAAATATTTTGTTAGATATTTTCTGAAAAAGCTTGTTCTTACCACCATCGATGACTTGTTATATGACTTTCAGTGCCTTAAAAGCTCTTCAAAAGCTGCCAAGATAAGAATATTTTGAACAACTCTGCGACAGTTTAGCTTAAAAGCTCTTCAAAAGCTCTGTGGTGGAAAAATGATGCCAAGATAAGAAAATTTTCAACAAAACTGCGACAGTTTAGCTTAAAAGCTCTTGAAAAGCTTTTTGTGATTGAACAAATTATGCCAAGATAAGAATATTTTGAACTAAACAGCGACAGTTTAGCTGAAAAGCTCATCAAAAGCTTGCTGTGGTTGAAAAAATTATGCCAAAATAAGAATATTTTCAACAAAACTGCGGCAGTTTAGCTTAAAAGCTCTTCAAAAGCTTTTTATGATTGAACAAATTATGACAAGATAAGAATATTTTTAACTTAATAGCGACAATTTAGCTTGAAAGCTCATCAAAAGCATTTTGTGGTTGAAGAGCTTAAAAATGATAAAAGAATGCACATTTTGTAAATCGTCCGCCTCAATAAAATGGTTACAGTTGTTCTAGTTCTAGTCTATTAGTTCGCAGAATCCGATGTCGATTCCAGTGTCTAAAAGCTTTGGCGAGCAGTGTTAGAATGGCCCTACATTATTAAGATTTCAACATTTGAGCCAATAAGTGAAGTCATCGACCTCGCGTTCACTTGATTTTACAATAAGAAGTTCAATTGGACCCTTAATAGCTCAGCAAAAGGTCACTAGCTCAAGACAACTCATCTTGGAAACCAGGGAACTATCATAATTCATACAAAGTCGATAGTAGTATATAGAAAAAGTCATTCGAAAACCAAACAACAATAAAGAAGCTATATGAGTTTCCTCTCCTTCGCAACCATTTGACCTCAAAATTGAAATTGCGTAAATAGCGCATTCAGTTCGTCTGATTATTTCTGTCCAAACTCGACACACTTTCAATTCCAAAAATTCTCAAATGTCATTTCAATTCACTTGCTTTCACTTTCCATTTGTTGCCAGCAAAAGTACAAACCATTTGAGCCATTCACCATACCGCCTTTTTCAAACACCTCGAAGATTTGAACATTTTAATGCAACTGTCCTACATCGGCAGACAGACAGAACGCCCAAGTAGTTGCATTACACACCCATCAAGCACTTACACTACATACGACACATACATACAAGTATACACGAATATTCTTATATACATATATTTATATATGGATGTGTGCGTGCGTTATTTTCGTCCACTTGCACTTCTACCTAACTGTCACTGCAAATGAGCAACTCAAACTGCAGCAGTTACAACAACAAAAATAGCCAAATAGCAGTTGGAGACATGCAGCCAATTGCCTGACAGGCAGTTCAACGGCAACCAAGACGCTAACTCATAGTAGCAATCGTCGAGTAATTCACTTTCCGCCCCCACCCCCCCTAAAATACTGCTATGCCATGTGCAAGTGATTTCACTTTTTTCAAATCTTATTTTTCGCAAATTCATCTTTGCTTGCACTTTCTATTTTCTGTTTTCTTCGTAGAATATGGAAACATATTTTATTTTTTTCATTCTTTTTTTACTCTCTCTTCTTCCATTCGCCACTTTTGTTCGAGGCGATATATTTTCGCATTTTCTATAATGGCACTTGGTACGTTCGCAATTACATTTCACTTCGAAAATATTCACATTGACAGCTGAAATTCTAGCATGTCAACTTGCTGTAAGAACAATTCCATTTTTATCGAATTTGCTGATATTTCTATTGAAACTCTCAGTTCTTAATTTAATTAGTGCTATTTTTATAAAGATGTTATGTAGAATGTTTGGGGATGTTTGTGCTTGAATTCTGTAGATAAAGATAAAGAGGAAAGATTTGTATGTATGTTTGTAATGAATAAACTCAAAAACTACTGCGCCGATTTCAAAAATTCTTTCACCATTCGAAAGCTACATTCACCTCGAGTAACATTGACTATATTCATTGCTAGAATCTAAACTTTCTGGAAATAGTTCCCAGGTGAGGGTATCTAAAAGATTGTAATGTAAACAAAAATATCACGTGATCTTATAATGATATCTCGTGATCTGGGCGGGGTCATTGACGTGTAAACAAAAATATCACGTGATCTTGTAATGACATCACGTGCTCAGGGTGGGGTCATTGGCCTCATGGGGTAACCGGATATGACGTTACCGGAACCGGAAATGGGGGATCCGAAAACGAATATAGATAACGATACTGCCGGAACCGGAAATGAGGTGGCTGAAAATTGGTTACTGAAACTGGAAATGAGGCATCCGAAAACGGAATGAGCCAAACGTCCCTTCTCCAGAAAGTGCTTAGTGACGGAAGCAGCGTCAGCTTCAGACGTCAGATTTCCGTTTCCTGTAAACTTTATCGATATTGGTGTAAAGTTTTATTCTGCTATCTTCATCGAACACCAAAGACTAGAGGTCGTTATCAAGATTTAGCTCACTACAAATAAAATATAATTTCATGCTCGAATTTTCTTCATTATAATTTTTTAAATGAACCCACGCCAGAAACGGTACGTATATTCATATGTATGGGAGCGTGTGTAAAAATTTATAACATTTGAAATGTTTGTTTAAGCCCGTGCGAAGAGAAGCGGTCGGCTAGTCGATAATAAAATAATGCGAAAATAACTGAACAAATATATACATTTCAAGACATGTAATACTGAATTTTAAGGTAGTTGTGAAAAATCGGCGCCTACATCTTTATCTTTATTTCTATATTTTTTCTTTTTTTTATATGTATCTATGTATTCTCATATTTACTCTGTAGGTACTATAGCTTTTATTAGGAAAAAAGTTAAAATTTCTCATGAGAGATACCCACGAGTAAACATCATTACCTTTAACTCGATCGTTAGTTTTGTAACCCTATCATTGTGTTGAGGTAGTCTTTAGCAATAAATCAGACCGCTAAAAATAACAATATCAAGACCAAATTCAATTCTTTTGATACTAAAAAAACATTGTACTTATGCCGAGTTTTTTCCAATCGTCGAAACACTTCTCAAACTCGATTTTTGGGATAGCCTTTAGCTCTTTCAGCGATTGCGAAAGTCACATGGAGTCATGATTGTTTTTGGTTACCAACAAACAACGAAGTGTGAGCTTTTAACAAACGAAAATCGCCGAGCTCATAAAAACACTTCCCGCGAAAATTTAAATATCTCAATTTCCGTTATTTTTTTAATACACCACGTATATGAAATGTTCCTTACTGCTGAGAGATAAAACTTTGAAGGTGTATACAATATCGTCATCGTATATTTCAATTTCGAAATCCCTGATTTAATCATATTAAGATTTGAAAGTACTCTTTACCAATGCATAAACTAGAAATTGTACTTGCGTCGTCTACTGAAGGTGTCCATTTCAAAAAACAACATCCGCATAATTTTCACTGGAATACATATCCTATTTTTGATAGAACTTAAGGGACCGATAAATTTATTTCTACTCTATAGATATGAACACGACGGTATTTACCTTTGTTATTGTTTCGACAATCGACCAGCTACATACAAATAATATGTAGTCGATGGTTTGTTCACAGAGATCGATAAATGAAGAATATATTATCCACGGCTTAAGTACACATTATGCCTAGTCATATATTTCAAGACAAGTTCTCACTATTATAGTTTTCAGAGTTTTACCAATTTCAGGGAATTTTCCAAAATTTCCTACTTCTGTGGAATCGTTAATAGAAAATATTTTCGAAGCGATTAAACTTACCTTCGCATAAATTAATAAAATTAAAACAATAACAGCGGTTTATAATATAATTATTTATTTTGTATTATTTTCATAACAATTTTATTAATTAGCTAAGAAGATTAAATAAATATAAAATATATAGTTGGAACAATAAGGATTATTACATTTCAAAAACATTGACAAAATAATAAGCAATGACAAGTACAAATATATATATATAGACTATCTATGTTTAAGACTAAGAGATGCATAATTTTATGATTTGTATTTAAAATTATTATGTGAACTAGCGCATAATTATTTTCTAAAGACATTATTCTAAAAACAACAATATTAAAGTAATCATCATATGTTAAGTGGGTTGATATTTTTTAAAAATATAAATATTGTACATTATATATATGTTATACAAATTGAAAATCGAAAATTTTTCATTATCAGATCTACCTGCAACAATAATCTGGTTCCAATACTAATTCATCAACACCTTGTCACTTTTGCAATAAAAACTCAAAACTACGAGGAAAAAATAACATGCAAAGATCGAGCGAGAGAGAGAAAAAGAAAAAAAGCCGAAATGATATAGAGAGATCAAATGTTACAAAGCATTTCTTCTTTTATTGGAAACAGTAAATTTAAATAATCAAAGCTTCACTTCACGTTCTCAACACCATAAGTAAGTAATTCGCAGAAGAAAAGGCTACAATTAAGACATACAACATACAACTATTCTCAGCCGGTGGATGTACCAGTATTAACGCTAGTATGACTAATCAGGCATGAATTCGTCTAATTCTGGTCGTCTAGGCCGATAGCGTGCTGAAAACAAGGAACAACTTTTCTGTCCTACATATATTTGACGGTGAAAGTAAGGCTCACTTTGCAGCTCATTGCAACTGTGCGCTCATCTCCAAACGCCTTGATGAATTGTTTGTTGTTACCCGAAATTTACTAGATTTTCTTACCCCGCATTTTGCAATTGTTGACTTGACTGAGAAGGATATGCCTACATCTAAATGAAGCTTTTAATATTGGCTAGCACAGTACCCTCAATAAGCATTTATTAGGTTTTTGAAAAATTTCAAGTGACGCAGTGGTTCTAAACTGATACAGAATTTTAATGAATTTGTATAAATTAAGAAAACTTTACGTAGCAGAGTTTATGATAAAATTGTTTAAATATTATTTTATGTGCAAAAAAGTTGTCTAAGAGCTGACTAGTTGCAAACTGGTACATAGAAAACTAGTTCGTAACTAGTTACATGACAAGTTTTATTTATTTTATAAAGAATATTCATTTCAGATTATATTCGCAATACTTTGATTTAATATTTTTTATAAAAAATATCGTTGCAAGCTTCCTTTCATTAGACTTAAACACATAAATAATATATTAGGTTTCGCCCAAAACTTTGCTCGCCGCACTGTACCTCAAAGTGTGTTGACTCATCTATTTGCAAACTACTTGATTGTTGCCTTACTGCATATTGTGTTGTCTCAATTTGTTGTTGTTGTTTGTAGAGCCATCGTTACACACTGTTATTTACCGTAATTTGTTGCAAACTTTATTGTTTTTGTAGTGGCAGTACGGCAACGCTCATTGTTTTGCTTGATTTTTACCACACTTCAATGTGCTGAATGTTGCACGTTCCAAATGCCACATGATTTCCCAGTTGGACAATGATAATTTTGATATTGTTGCTAATCCCCAGCAGTAGCTGCCGACGGCAACACACACAAAACGCCGTGGCACACGCGGCACGGCACCGCACCGCACAACTCAACTCAACTCAACTCGGCTCGGGTTGGCTAATGCCAACAACTGCTAATCTAGGCATTATAAATGTTGTTTTATTTTAGTTGAATAGTTTATTGTTGTTGTTGTTGTGTGATTGTAGTTTGCAACTTCATCATTGCAACTGCAATTGCCACTGTTCTAGAGTTTTTATTTTATTTTATTTATTTATTTATGACTATTTTTATTTTTCAACACAAATTGTTACTTTCGTACTCCTGCGAACTGCTTGGCGCTCCTTTTTGTTTAATATTTCGTGACTTTTCTACCTCGTTCTATGTTATCTGCTGATTTCTTACTTGACTGCAACTTGAGTTTAACGAGCACATTGTTGACCAGTGCATTTCCTTCCGTCACAGCGCCACGCACTTACCACCGCCCAGCACTACTTTCAATGCCCCCCTCCCTTAACCGCGCACAGTTCCAACCCACAGTTTGCTGCACAAAATGCATTGCATGCATCCCCCCTAACTCCCGCGCTCGTACTCTTAACTTATAGCACTGCTCAACTGCTGACATTTGTCGTCGTCGTCGTTGTTGTCCCTGTCGGGATGCTCCTCAACGCTGTCGCCGCCCTGGACGCTGTGATGGACAATTGCTCATCTGCGTAACTTTTATAAACTTGCTGTGTAGCTTCACTCAACTGCTGTTGCTGCTGCTGTTGTTGTTCTTTGTCAAGTCGCGCCCGACTCCGCCGCCATTGCCAGTGACAGCGCAGCGTTGAGCTGCCGTCCCCGGCGCCGCCAGCCTCCGCTAACTTTTTGTTATTGCTCCGGCAATTGTCAGTCGTGCTGTTCACTTGTTCTGCTGTTGTTGCTGGTGTTGCTGTGCATTCCTTGACAGCAACTTTTCCATTCGACACATTCTTTTGGCTGCCAACAGCAGTTTTGACCTTCTTCTTATCTTGCTGTTGCATTTCTTTGGCTTTGATTTGTGGGTGTTGTTGGTTTTGATGTTGCTGATCCCTTTCATTTTGCTGTATTCTTGCTGTCGTCGTGGCCGCCTTGGGACGCCCCTTGGATTCAGGTGTACATTTGCGCTTCTCCTTTGGAGAATTTCGGTTGCTCCGAACTGCAAGAGAGAAGAAATTAAATGAAAAATTAAAAAAATGTTTTTAAAATTATTTCTATTGAAAATTATTCAACATTTTTAGTTATGGACCATACTAGTATTTTTAGAGCTCTGCGAGTTTATCCTATTTTTTGTTCGCTTATTTTTAAACGAAATTTGGCAGTTGGTGGCATAAGGAGAGGCTTACGCCGTCATTGAACAGCTTCTTGATTTTTAGGGGCAGATTTTAGTATGCCAAATTTCAAACGAATACTCGACATTATCTTTCAGAGTTCAAGGGTATCAAGTATAGTCTTCCGTTCCCGTCCCACTGCGTAGAGGTTTTGCACACGGCTCGGTACAACTAGTCAGTTGATCGGTAAAAAGAAGAGATCAAGCTAATCATGAAACAGTAATAGACTTATATAAATCCAAATGAATTTCTAACTAAGCATCAATATGGATTTAGCTGGTTGTAAGGAAAGCATTTTCAACTAGTAAGTCCGAATGATAATAGTTCATATCTTGCGAATTTAAAATTTTTTGATTGTATTTAATGTACGAGACATTTGGATTTAGTGTTAACATGCTTGATTGCACCTACGTTCACTTCGAACTAGTTCTCAGCATGAGACAAAATTCTTGACGAACTCCCCAGGTAAAGTGGAAGTCTAGAAGTCATCAGCAAACCTATAAGTGCAACAATGGAGTTTATTGGTATGGAAGCTATGGAACTCATCGCCTGTATTACCTAATATTATCTTGAGCTGAATAAGTACTGAAAAGGAAAAGGTCTCAACAGTTTTGGTATGAAGTTCCAGCGTTATGAATTCTGCCATTAATAAATAGTTCCGGACGTTTAGTATGAAGATGCCATCCGCATGGTAATTTTTGCTAAAGAATCATGTTCCTGTGTCCACTTTCTTACTGAACCAAAACTTTATATGATAACCCTTTCATTAGCTTTCTCTACTTCTGGCCATTTGGTATTTTTATACTCTCGCAACCTGTTGCACAGAGTATAATAGTTTTGTTCACCTAACGGTTGTTTGTGTCACCAAGAAATATAAGAGTTAGATATGGGGTTATATATACATAAATGATCAGGATGGCGAGTGGATTTGAAATCCGGATGTCTGTCCGTCCGTCTGTCCGTCTGTCCGTCTGTCCGTCTGTCCGTCCGTCTGTCCGTGCAAGCGATAACTTGAGTAAAAATTAAGATATCTTAATGAAACTTGGAACATATGTTCCTTGGCACCCTGAGGAGGTTGCTTTCGAAAATGGGCAAAATCGGTCCACTGCCACGCCCACAAAATGGCGGAAACCGAAAACCTATACAGTGTCATAACTAAGCCATAAATAAAGTTATGAAAATGAAATTTGAAACATAGGATCCCATTAGGGAGGGGCACATTTGGATGTAATTTTTTTGGAAAAGTGGGCGTGACCCCACCCCCAAATAAGTTTTTTGTATATAACTCGCAAACCAATAAAGCTATATAAACCAAACTTTCTGCAGTCGTTTATTTTAGCCATTTCCTTATACAGTCCAAAAATGAAAGAAATCGGATAATAACCACGCCCACCTCCCATACAAAGGTTAGATTGAAAATGACTAAAAGTGCGTTAACTCACTAACGAGAAACGTCAGAAACACCAAATTTTACATAAGAAACGGCAGAAGGAAGCTGCACTGCGATTTTTTTACAAAATGGAAAATGGGCGTGGCGTCGCCCACTCATGGGTCAAAAACCATATCTCAGGAACTACTCGACAGATTTCAATGAAATTCGGTATATAATATTTTCTTGACACCCTGATGACACGTGTGAAAAATGGACGAAATTGGTTCACAACCACGACAACTTCCCATATAACTCCTTTTTTAATTCCATCTTATTCCTTCACTTTATAAAATATACATTAGGAACCAATGAAGATAGCGAAATAAAACTTTACAGAAATACTGTATATAATCTGTTGCATCACTTGTGAAAAAATTGTAAAAATCGAACCATGACTTTTCAAGGCCCCTGATATCGAACATGAAGAACTCAGTGCCTAAGGGTAATTTTTCCCCGAAAATATACTTAGGTAAATCCCTCAGATATTTTAATGTAATTCATTTCCTCTGAATTTTTTTTTATAACAGTTTCTCTCTGTACCTGAAATGGTAAAAATCGGGTCATAACTTCCCCCAGATCCCATATACCTAATTATAAGTAATATTAAATTAAGTGAGCGTATAGTCTTCGATACATTGTATCTTGGTGGTGAAAATGAGTGAAATCGGTTTAGGAATTACCTCAGTCCCCATATACTATTTATGATGATTTTCGTTATTCTATTGAACTTTATACGCAATATATGGGTCGAATTGTGTTATCTTTATAAAATTACATCAATAAATTGCGAGAGTATAAAATGTTCGGTTACACCCGAACTTAGCCCTTCCTTACTTGTTAATCTTATATCTGACCATATAAGCTGCTCAGAGAGCTTTATTTAAAAGGTTATTTGTGCTGCCCAGCTTTCAAAAATATGCCATTATACTATCTGCTATTCAAGTATTGGTGTTAAGATAGGTTCTGTTTTCTATGTATGTCTTCTAATCAAATTTCATAGCAAAAGCAATTTAACCGCATTGTCACATTACTCTCTGAGTTGAGAGAGGATGTTGTATTTGGAGAATATTTCTAATTTTTGTTGTACATATTTTTATACTGATAAGCTTGGCGCTGCGTTCACAAACAGACAAATTTTGACCTTGAAATTTAGTGCTTAAGTCTAATCTCAAGTGCTTGTAATCAATATTTTTCATATAATGAAATAGGCACTAAATTGGAACATTGACATTAAAATTGATAATAAATACTCAAAACAAATAAAAAAAAAACAAATTTAGAAAATTTTAATGAGGAAATAAGTGGTTAATGGCGCGATAATATATGAACCCACCCATTTTGCCGTACCTCATGTGGTAGACGTAATTTATTAGCGAAATTTCTTTTAAACTTCGATATACCGACGATTTGAGAGCATTATTATTACATCAATTTTCCAAATATTATATGAAGATATTCGGAAAATTTTCTCAAAATCTTTTCAATCCTATATATTTATACATATGTATATTTACACTCATTCCTTTGAAAATTAAAATGAATTTAATGGGAATGAAAATTTAAAGTTTTCAACTAAAAACCTTCTTAAACCTCTTTATTTTATATTCATGTCAGAACATTTAATTTAATAAACAAATTTTAAAAGATGGTAACCATTTTCAATGCAGTTTCCTACTGATAGCTTTTTGTAAAATTCTATAATTTTATATCCGCATTGTCTTCCTGACCTTCCTAAAATTGTTTCCAATTGTAAGTTTTTTCGGTTTTCCACTTTGTAGATTTTTTCTTTTCTTTCTATAATTAGTATTACAATATTTCATTTATGTGGCAACTCCCTATGCTCTTTATTTGAAGAAATTGCTTCATCCTTCACCTTGATAGCGTTTTCTATGTATACTGTAGCGTGTTTTGGTTCAATAATATTGATGACTTTCAACTCGCCTTAAAAATGTTATCAAATGTGGAAAGAAACTAAAAATATTTGAGAAGATTTATTTGAGGTCGATTAGCTTTAGCCTTTCCTAGCTTGTTGTTTTATTTTTGTCATAGTCATTCATAAAATCTCATACATATGTACATCAGTGGGGATCATAGGGTTATCACTACTCATGTGTGGACATTGAATTTGTATACAAATAAATATATTATGTTTATGCTTTTTTACAAATAAATGAGACTGAGTATTATTTGGTAGAAACACATGTGTTTATTCATAAAATTTCCTCGACAATTATCGTAAATTATTAATTATAATACAGTGCAGACGATATCTAAGCAAGTTCACTATGTTAGTATGTTGTACACGTATGTATTTATGCATCATTAAAATCATCTTTTCCTATTTAACTGTGACTCAAAACAGTTCACACTTTCGCTGCGGATGCATTTTGCTGTTCATGCTACATTTAAATTCACGCGCAAAGTCAACCAGATTGGCTAAAGCGCCGTTCACACGCAGCGGTTCGGGCGTTGTCTCGAATTTTTCTACCGAATCGTGATAATCCACGCACCACAGTTGAGCGTAGCCAATAAAGAACAGCTGCTGTGGCGTATAATCCAGCAGTGGTAGTGTCTCCATACTCAGCTTATCTTGCCTGTCCTCCATATTGGACCACCAATCCTGGTAGGCGTGTTGCGCAATCGCCACAGCGCCACTATCCAAAATGCACTGCTCCTCCGCTGTGCTGCTAAACATATTCTGGCCGCGATATTTCAAATTGTTGTAGTGATTTGCGATAAAACATTTGGCGATTTCATCGTAAGCCTCCGTTGAGGCGGCATCCCACCAAGAGCGCTGATAGCCATGCTGATCGTAACGACGACCGGCCGCATCGAAACCACGCAACATTTCGTGCGCCAGCAGGTAACCGAGTGTAGCGTAGCGTAAGGCTTCCGGATACTCGGCATCCCAGAAGAAACGCGATTGCAGAAAGACAATGGGTATTTCAATATTATTGTTCAATGGATTGTAGCGTGGCAAGCGTACCTCAGACTGTGCGGTCTTTGGTTTGGTAAACAATGCCTGCAGCTTATGCTGTGTGTCCCACTCTAAAATATTGATCAGATTGCTATAATATTGACCTGGCTGTATGTCAATATTACGCAACTGATCCGCCAGCTCGGCGTCCTCATGCGCAATTAAACGCAGACGTATTTTCTCCAGTTTCTGTAGGGCATGCTGCCGTGTGCTTTCCGTAAGCCATTCGAGCTCCGAGGTGAGTTCGTCTTTGAAAGTGCGTTTGATATCAGCCCAAGTCGATTGCAGGTCATTCACTAACAATATGTTGTTGTAGTTCCGATTGAACATATTCTGCAATTGCGCCGGCATGAAGGAGATAATCTTGCGCACACACCAATTATCATTGTGCGGCGTATTGATTTCGCCAGCGAAGTCCAGATGATCGAGCACACGCCACATTGTATAGTTGGCTATATGCAATTTAGGTGTATCCCTTACGACCTCTACGAGATTCGAGAAATACTCCTCAGGTGTCTCATAGACTTTTGAGTAGATAGTTTGATTCACCACCATTGTTAAGTAACGGTTTAGGTCAACATAACTGCCATACACCGACTTCAATTCACTAACGAAACGTTGGCGTGTCATCTGCGCCAGCGTGAGCTTTGAATTATCTGGCAAACCTTTAGCCAAGTGCTGCTCAATATCGAGTACTTGCTGTGCAACCTCCTTCGCCCAACGCTCACCCATATCGGGAAAATATTTATGCAGCTTCTCCGCTATATCATCGCGGTAGTCCTCGCGTTCATCATCATAGCTGCTGTCCAAATAAAGTTGCTTGCCACCCAACTTCAGTTGTGGTGCACCGACTCTCAGGCGATTCATATCATCCTCCTCGTAGTCTGGCACCACCTCCAAGCCAATCAATATGTCCACACCCAAAAGACGTCGCAACTCGGCAACAACTTTCAACCAATCGTATTCATACTCATACCAGGTGGCCAACTTTATCTCCGGCCAACCGCCACGAAAGTCCACAAAGTCTACAATCGGTGACAAGCCCAGCTGCTGCACGGTGACCTCATTGCGACAGGACTCGAAAAATTGTGTCAATTTACGATCGGCTGTGTCGGCCATTTGGCGTCCACTCTGCAACATATCGGCGCTCTTGCGCACATACAGATCCTGCAGCTGATCCAGGTAGGCGGAGCGCGGTTTGGCTGCACTGCTGGCATGCAATTTGCGCCATCTGCCACAGGCAAACTCATAGAAATCATCGCAAGCTTCGCGCTCGGGATCAATGTAGGCGCGTATTTGCGCCGCTTTGGCCATGCGCAAGATGCCGCTGCTGTAGTTTTGCGCGATGCTCTGCTGCAGCGCGACGTTGAGGCTCGCAAGGAGCACCAAAGTGGCTAGCAGCCATTTGTGGTGCGTGCCAGCGCACATACTTCGTACAGAAATCTCAATTTTAGAGAAAAAAAAAATTCAAAAATTCACTTTTCCGTTTACCGTTACTGTGTACCGTACACACCGTTCGTCCAACATCGACTAATCAAGTCTGGCTGTCGCCAGCAGCTTCACCGCCTTGTAAGCGCAATATCAGTCTGCTCATCTCATGCGAAAACTGTGCGCTGCCGTTCGTTAATTGAGTTAATATTTTCTAATTAATTGAACACATTTTAAGCGATTAGCACGCGCTACTCATCAGCAGCTGGCGCATAATTGTCGCTCACGCTCCGCGCTGCCTCAGCGCCGCCGCTCTTAAGCTTTAATCAACGCTGTTTTTCGGCTTGTCTCCGTTTAGATTTCGCCATAAGCTAATATACAGTTATTTGTAGATTTGCACACTCGCACACACATTCGCTTCACTTGAGCGCTAGTATTTTGCGGTATGACCTAATTTAATTACAGCAAGCGCCGTCTGTTGGTTTTTTCTTACTATAATTTCTTTATTATTTCCAATTATAGTAAAGTATTTAAAAGTTTGCTTCCAGCAGCCGTGTTTGTATTGTACGCCCGCCACATCAAGGTCAATTTGATTAATTTCGTTAATTACTTAGTAAAGGCATTCACACAAAATAAACAAAATTTAATGAGTTTACTCAACAAGTCAAACACCTAAAGATTTTCTTTGATCATTCACATTGCACTTGATTGATGAGAAAATTCATTCGCATTATTGTAATAACAAACACCAAAATTTATGCGTGAGAATAAGCGCAAAAACAGCATAAGTCGTATTTATTTAATATCAATATTATAATAAAATTTTTCACCGAATTGCATTTAATTCGTTCAAAGACTTAGATTTACAATGAGGATTACGAACCAAACAAACTTCTGTTGAGTGGTCTGTTCAAAAAATAACGGGAATTCTAAAATTGAAAATATAACTGGTTATCCTGAAGTGCAATGAAATGCTCAGCTTTATTCATTGTTTACTTTGTCTGTAGCACTTAGCTTAGGTTAGACGTGTTTTTTATCGAGCTTGGCGTATTTCGTTTGTTAAAAGCTCAGGCCAAAAACATTACTACAACGATTCCCTAGCCTCCATATTCGACAGACATGACACAAACGAGAAATCGATGAAAGATTCAAAGGCTATCCAAAAAATCAAGTTTGAGAAGTGTTTCGACGGTCAGAAGAATCGCCGGCAAAAGTGCCTAATATCGAATGGGACCATTTGGAAGGCGACAACAATAATGTGTTTTAATGAATAAATATTAATATTAGGTTGGCAAATATCTCCTTCCTCCTTTTTGTCTTTGGAATTTCGCGGGTATGTATAAAGCGCTACAGTGCTTGTATCTGCGCTTATTCTCACGCATACATCCTTGAAAGGCCTTGACATAACCTACAAAACGACGCTATGCATGATTAGTTTGGATATAGCATTCAACAATTGTAGACGTGTAAACATGGAGTTCACTAACGCCGAGTTTTGCGCTATTTTAAAGTTGTCCTTCGTTAAAGGCAAATCCGCCAGAGAAACATTCCGTGAGATTAATGGTGTTTTGAGGGATGGTACTCTATCACTTCGAGCTGCGGGGGCAGGTTTCGATGATTCAGAGCAGGTGAAAACTACACCATAGATAAGCTGGCCGGCGGAAGACCTGTGACGACGAATACCGATCAAATCATGGAAAACATCGAGTTAGACCGGCATGTGGCATCTCGTACATCGCCCAGGAGATGTAATTTAGTCACGAAACCATTTTAAGCCATCTGCAGTAGCTGGATACACAAAAAAGCTTGATGCTTGGGTGCCGCATGATTCGACGCAAAAAAACCTTCTGGACCGAATCAACGCCTGCGATATACTGCTGAAACGGAACGTACTCGACGCATTTTTGAAACGGATGGTGACTGGCGAAAAAAATGAATCACATATGTCAATAGCAAGCGAAAACCGTCGGTGTATCGTCCCAAATAGTGGCCAAGCCGTAAATTGACGGCCAGGAAGGTTTTGCTGTGTGTGTTTCGTGGGATTGGAAGGGAATCATCCACTATGGGCTGCTCCCATATGACCAGATGCTAAATTCAACCATCTACTGCGAACAACTGGACCGCTTGAGGCAGGCGATCGACCAGAAGTTCAGAATCGGCCAACAGTAAGGGTGTAGTGTTCCACCAGGACAAGGTCAAACCACACACTTCGTTGATGACTCGTTAGAAGCTATGGGAATGATTACCACCTGTTCCTGTCCATGACGAACGCCCTTGGTGGTTATAGAGTTCAACTCAAAAGAGGCTTGTGAAAAGTGGCTGTCCGAGTTCTTCGCAAATTAGGAGGGGGTATTATGAAGTTGCCGTCTAGATGGAAACAGATTATGGAACGAAGAGAAAAGAAAGAAGAAGGGATATTTGACACCCTAATATATGCCAATATTAAACCATTACTCATTAATCCTACTTTGTAGAACGATCAAATGGAGTTGAAAGTGCAACATTTAATGAAAGTAAAAAAACGCTTAAATGCGCTTGAAAGTAAGCGGGCATGTAAGTTCATAAGTAACAGTAAATAACGGTACACTAATACTTATGCAAAATGTTTTAAAGTTTACACCCTTTCCCCTCACTCCCACACCTATAACCAAGCACCAAGTAATGCGTTATGCTTTATGCCGTTGCCTTTGTTCTTGTGCTTATAGTTTATTATTATCATTATTGTTATTGTTGTTGTTGTAATGGATACTCTCAAAGATTACAACAATATGCTTTCACAGTCAATGTTTACACAATTTCAACTTTATTATAGTTGAAAGTGTCCCTTGGCCTCGTTAGGGTACATCATAAAAAATTTTTTTTCACCAGCGTCAGACTCCTTGCTTCCCGGCCAACGCACCATCGTTGGTTGGCTACAAGCGTAGCTGAGCTTGTGAGTGGGAAGTAAGCTATACTTCGCTGTGTGTTTGTGTTTGTGCACTGTAACTGTATAAAGAAAAATAAAAAAAATACCGTTAACTAATACAACCCCACTACTGCTGCTGATGGCCCTTAAAACCTGGAAAACAAAAGAAAGAAGAGTTGACAACAGCGCAACAACAACGTTAGCCACGGAAGTTGTTACAAATCACACAAAAAACCGAACAACTTCACTTAATCCTAACATAAAAAGAGGGGTGACGGAGTGTAGGTCCATGTTATGCGTTAGCTGAAGCGCTATGTATTTAAGATTATGAATGCGCGCAGATTGAAAATCACAAACACGCGGAAAGTTTACGACAATACAAACACAAGCGCAAGACATAACATAGCAGGACGGACAACAAAATTCACAACAACAACAGCAATGGCGTCGGCGGCAAGCGTAATAATAATAACCACTGCAACTACTTAAAGAACAACGACAATAACAAATAACAATAACAACAAAGCAGCCTGCACATCAGCATTAACATAAAACAACAACAGCGCAACAACAACAACAATGTTACGCTATGCTATGCTATGCTGCGCGGTGCGGTGCGGAGTGATGCGTGTAGCACACCGGATGCGGCGATTACTTTTACAATAACACTAACGATATGGAAAAACTTTAGTAATTTATGTAACATAATTATTCCATGAAAGTAAAGAAGAGAAATAAAATAAAGCTTAATAAACCGGCGCTCTGCTACGGCGCGGCAGTGCAGCGGAGAACAAGGAAACAGCATGTAAATGCGTGCTGTGACAGCGACGACAGCACATAACGCAACACAAACATGCCCAGCATGGATAACGGGCTGAACAGGGAGTGAATATTTTTGTGACTTCGAAGTCAGAAGATTACGCTTACTAAGGGAGAGGAAGTTATTCTTAAAGCTGCGCCTATCACAAATTTAAACATTCCAAGACCGATTTGAAAGTGGGACTCATTAACTTCAAGAAGGAAAGTGAAGAAAGTACATATATATGGCTGAATTGGAGATATGCTGACGAAATGTTGATCTGAGTAGATGGGAGAGAAATAGAGAGAAAGGAAAATGCTTCATGTTATGAAAGTAGTAATCAGGATATATGCTAACGTCCAGGCAGTTTCCTTTCTTCATGGAAGCAATAACAATTTTTAGTGTGTTACCTCGTGTTTCTATATCCGGATATGCTCTTCATAACGCCCAGACAGTTTCCTTTCTTTTTGGAAGCAACAACAACTTTTAGTGTGTTACCTCGGATTTCTATATCCGGAATATATTATAACTGCTAATACAGAAGAATTGACGATCTTAAATTGTGCGATCATTTGTGAGATCCGAAGAAGAACGTTGTTGAAGCTTTATTGAAGAGCTGAAATGTGTAACAAGTGGCGCCAAGACATTAAGCTTTATAAGATTTAAGAGAAAACTGGGCTTCTCGACTAAAACGTCAGGGTTTTCATTCCACAGCTGCCATACTTTCGCTCATTAATTTAGCCGTCGAGATTCGTCTAATAAACAAGAAAGAGTTTATAAAAAGAGAAACCCCGGAAATGTCACAAAATTACTACCAAATGTGAATTTTCTCTAAACGTCCAAGAGATAGTTAATATGGACCCATATTGTGAAAACATTTTGAATATTGACGTCATTGACAATTTTAACATTATTCTATATATTTGGACTATAGAAACTAAAACAACAAGCAAAGTGCTCTTAAATACCAAAAAATCACACAATGTCATCAAACAAATTATACCCTCATCGACCCCCAACAAGTCGTCGTTACATTTTCTAATAATTTTGCGTTTAATTTTACTTTTATTTCTTCGACACTGCCGCCATTGACGCCCAGAGGTCTTTTTGACATCATTAATGGTTGTAAACATCAACTTAATCTTAACGCAAATTTGAACGTCATTCTGGAAAACTTGAGGAAGCGCTAACAAGTTGAAGCGCGTGAAGAAGAAAAAAGAAGTGCACCAAACATAAAAGAAAAATCACGGAGAAATAGTAAATGAAACTTATGGCCCCCAACAGTGCAAAACGGCAAAGAAAGCAAAAGATTCAAAAGGAAAAAAAGGAAGTCAGATAGCGTCGACAGTGACGTGACGATGAGTGTAAACGAAACTGCTGAAGACTTGGATGACAAAAGTGTGCGCGAGAACGAACGAACGAACTGAGCTGAGCTGAGTGCTGTCAGTGGCAACGGCGACTAAACGGAAATTAATAAGCACATTCTAATGATTGTTGCAAAACTTATCAGCATATAGCAGCGGCACAGTGCTGCATAACTGTAATTGGGCACTGGAGAGGTCATTAGTGGCAACAAGTTGAAGTATATTTTCTTTCAAGAATTTTAGTTATTTTTTTCGTTTTTTCTTGGTTTTTTTATTTTTATCTTCGTTTTTTGTTAAGGAAATTTGTTGTCATGACAAGAAAATCACACAGTGATTAGTTTAATGGAAAAATTGTATTATAATATCTATGTTAAGGGTGTTCTAATTGGCAAGAAAAGTGAGGATTATTGGATTGTGACGTGCCTCTCAGGTAATGAAAGTAGTGGTCGAGATTACATCTAAGAACCGCACTTTTCAGAACTTGAAGATATAATGATTTTATCGGACAGTTGGAGTGATAATTATAACGATCGGAATTCGTTAACACGAACATATAAATTATTTTCAGAATTTGTCGCGGCCTTAATATATGAACCATTCGACCGAGGAACCGCATCATCGTTCACGATAACTTTACTGGATAACTTTAGATTAGGTTATTCAACGCTTGTAAGTTATATAGAGGAGCATCAAAAAGCTCATTATAATGAACAAGTTTTCCTAAATAGCTTTATCCAGAAAGCTCGCCAGTATGTTATATTTCAAATGAAACATTTACTTTCCCAATTATTGTTTCTCAGGGGAAACTGTAGTCCTACTTGTTTTATGGGCTCTTGTCATATAGCTGCTTAACATGGTTCCTGAATATAATTCTTCAATAGAAATGTTTTAATTCAACTCTTGTCTTATTATATATTGCTCGGGATAGGACAATGTAGAACAAACAGATAGCCCATAGGTTAGGTTAGGTTAATCTAGTAGGCCAGAAAGCCACACATAGACCAGTTTTGGTCCTTTGCGATACCGGATGGAGTGTCGTCACGTAGTTAATGGAGTTAGTTAATGGTAGGAGTAATCAACTTTTAGGATGCCTGCGCTTGACGCGAATTTCAAAATGCTTTGTGGCTTCACTAACGAAATCTCTTCCAGATTAAGGTAATGTGTAACCCCCAAATGCTGAAGCCGTTATCTTTATAATGCAGGACACTCACACAAGAGGTGCTCCATTGTTTCTCTGGTGCCTTGCTCTTGACATTTTCTGCAGTCTTCGCGATCTTCCCCCCTTCCCTTCCCTATGCCCTTGTGGCCTGGCATCCAGTAGAATTGAAGTCGCCTATTTCTGGCGACATCCTCCACTGCTGTCCTACCACACAAAACACGTTTGGCCGCTATGCTGAAGTAGGATATTGCCTTAATTGCCGCCTGACTGTCTACGTATATGTTGACTTTAGAGTATCCTGTTGGTGTGCTTAAGGATAGCTCAGCGGCTTTTCCAATTGCAAACACCTCCGCTTGAAATATACTGCAGTGATCTGGTAGTTTGAATGGTTGCCTTACACTTAACTCCGGACAGTATATCCTCGCGCCTACTCCTTCAGATAGCCCACGAAATCTCTTGGGGTCAAAAATGAGGCATTGATAGACGTATCAGGACTTCAAACATTTTAAAATCTTTACATGGAGCTCGTCAATGATGCGAAGACTGCTGGACTATGCTTTGGTGCTTTGCATTGGTGAAATGTGGAGGTATGAGTTAGACTCTTTTTGACATCAGACGTCAGTTTTTTTTATAGAAACTGAATAATGTCTTGAAACCTAATATTCAAACCAAACCTTAAAAGAGCTTTTTAAACACACTTCCAGTTAGACATGATGATATGTGAAGGGTTACGAAGTTATAATAAAATTTTTAATTGAAGAACAATTAACTTCAATTAAGAGCACCCCTAATACATTCTAATTTCCCTAACGGTATTTTGTGTAAACTTTGCGCGTTTTAAATGCTGCCCCACACTTAATCACTTTAAATCCAATGAACTTCTGCGTGTAAGTATATCATTTCAGCGAACTAATGAGTTTGGCAAAAGATACTTACAAAATGCTAAAACATTTTAGCTGCTCATTCCCTCCCTCTTCGTACGCGCGTATAACGGACGCGCAATTTAGAAAGAAAAAAAGTTGCAAAAATAAAAACGATGAAATGTTGAATTTCCAAAAACTAAGCGTTCTGGTTTGAATGAGTTGTTTTTGTGGTTAACTTACCGCCATCACAGGGAAAACTCTCAGCCAACACGGTGAATAATTTATCCGCGAGGAGGCAGCGTCCTCTGGGTCCTAACGGCACACGACACACCGGACATTTGACCGAACGACTGCGGCAGTTGTTGCACAACACATGTCCATTACAACACTGCCAACCAGGTGGGCGAATAACCTACAAATAAAGAATGAGTAAATAAATGCGGGAGATACTCTTGTGTGAACGAGTGATGTGTGTGTGTTGGTGAACTGTTTTATATAGTCTATATATATGATATGCCGCGCGTATTGTATGTATAAAATATTTTTATATTTTTTTTTTGTTTTTCAATTTAAAAAACTTTACAAATTTAATTATATTAAGTAAGCATGCACAACTAACACGCAACTGCGCAAACACGTACATACACACATACACGCTGCGGTGCAGTCGTGCGGTTTTATACAAGGAAATGCTAATGTTGAAATTCTAACACATCGCAATTACATGAACTAATTATCATAATATGGATATGTTATATTAAAGCTCAGTGGTCCCATTGACACACAGCGTACACCGCATTAAACACGCAACTACAAAGTGACTTAGCTAGACATGCATACATACTTACATATCTACAACTCATTTGAGTATTACATGTCATTAAAATGAATACAATGCAATGCACAGCTTTGTTGCAATTTTAGAAAAACAATGTATTTAGAGAAAATTAATACGGTTCATGTGGTCTCTTCGAGAGCCTAAGAACTTTCTTTCTATTTTATTTTACTTTATTTCCGTTATGAGATAACTTGCAGAATTTTTACTATAACTCGAAAAATATTTCTCTTCTCAATTAATGATTGCTCAATCGAATATTGGAAGATCTGAACTCAGCCATCCTTTTGCTAGCAAGCACATAAATAGTTCCCGTTTTGGTTATCAGATCTACCTAACCTTCTCAACTGTCTCATTTGAATCGAATGGATCTTTCATCTGCCGAAATTTCGATAGAACCAGGTATCTCTCTTGAGAAGCAAAGACGTCTTCCTTGTGACTCTACTAAAAAATTACATACTCAGCATCTGATAAATGTCACGACATAACAGAATGCGGATTATAGCAAAGACATTTTTATATAATATATATACCTATATAACTCCTATTAATATTTATACCTAAAGAGTATAAGTATAGTTTTCCAATGGTCCCACAGAGTATGACTCAGCAAGCAACAGTATTGCGCTTTCTTAAGTGGTCGAGTTTTGCGAACTTTCGTTGGATGTCTGTCGTCCGTCTGTCCGTGCAAGCGATAACTTGAGTAAAAATTAAGAAATCTTAATGAAACTTGGAACACATATTCCTTGGCACCCTGGGAGGTTTGCTTTCGAAGATGGGCAAAATCGGACATATTTTGATGTAATTTTTTTTTAAAGTGGACGTGACCATGCCCCCAAATAGGTTTTTTGTATATATCTCGCAAACCCAAAAAAGTGTACAAACCCAACTTTCTGCAGTCGTTACTTTTAGCCATTTCCTTATACAGTCCAAAAATGAAAGAAATCGGATAATAACCACGCCCACCTCCCATACAAAGATTAGGTTGAAAAGTACTAAAAGTGCGTTAACTCCCTAACCAAAAACGTCAGAAACACTAAATTTTACAGAAGAAATGTCAGAAAGAAGCTGCACTAAGATTTTTTACAAAATGGAAAATGGGCGTGTCGTCGCCCACTTATGGGTCAAAAATATATCTCAAGAACTACTCGACCGACTTCAATGAAATTCAGTGTATAACACTTTGATGACACGTGTGGAATATGGGCGAAATCGGTTCACAGCCACGCCTACTCCCATATAACTCATTTTTCAATTCTTCTGATTCGTTCACTTCATAATATATACATTAGGAACCAATGAAGATAACGGAATAAAACTTTACACAAATACTGTATTTGAGCTGTGACATCACTTGTGGGAAAATTGTCAAAATCGGACCATGACTATTCAAGGCCCCTGATATCGAACATAAAGAACTCAGTGCCTAAGGGTAATTTTTCACAGAAAATATAGTTAAATCTCTCAGATATTTTAATGTGATTCATTCCCTCTAAATTTTTTCTATATAACAGTTTGTCTCTGTACCAAAAATGGTTAAAATTGGGTCAAAACTTCCCCCCGATCCCATATACCTTATTATAGGTAATATAAAATTAAGTGAACGTATAGTCTTTGATATATTATATCTTGGCGGGGAAAACGAATGAAATCGGTTCAGGAATTACCTCAGTCCCCATATACTATTTATGATGATTCTCGTTATTTTATTGAACTTTATGCCGAATATATGGGTCGAATTGTATTATCTTTATAAAATTACATCAATAAATTGCGAGAGTATAAAATGTTCGGGTGCACCCGAACTTAGCCTTTCCTTACTTGTTTCTATATAACGCTATATTTAACTCGTTTCATGACTTACAAACAACCGTTATGTGACTAAAATTATTATCCTCTATGCAACATGTTGCATAACAAGCGATTAGCATATGTATGTTGGAAAAAATTAAATATACGAAAATATAACAAAACGTTATCATGATTTGAGAAATTAAATTACTTACAATTAACAAGTGAATCTACTACTTGTTTCTGCACAAATATCACTTGTTATCAAATATACCAGCAATTAAGGTATATGATAGAGTTGATGAAGCATAAATAACTTTGTAAAATGTCAACTTAGTTAGACATTTTCAAATTTAAATACCAACTGTTGCTTGTTAAACTAAGAGTAAACAAGTTTTCTAGTTTTCAAATTAATTCCAATACGATTGCCTTTAAATTAGATACACATGTAGATATTTGCTAATGGAGCAAAGTAGAAGATACACCGTGGTAAATGTAACTAGTTTGAAGACAGTAAGAGACTACATCTTATTGTAACTACTACTGTATATTGTAAAGTTAGGTTAGATAATATGTAAGATCATATTTCTATAAAAAAGAACATTAAATTATTATTTGAACCATTTCATAAAAAGAGTTCGATGAGTGCGCAACTACCAGTAAATATCTTGTCGCTCCCAAAAGCAGCTAATCCAAAATCCCAAAGGTGTCTTCAGTTTCAATTTACCTTGACGTCTTTTGACGTCTGTATCCTTTACGTCCATGCCTTTATTACATGATTTATGAAATCAATAAATTATTATCATATTTTTTGTTCGCCTCCAAATATAGAGGGACCTTTTTTTCTTCTGCCTCGATGGTAAAATTTTAAATTTTGCATTATGCTCTGGTCGAAAAGTTCGATTTATGGAAGGAAATTTGACTTCTATTGCCAATACAAGAGTTCGAATTATGGAAATCTTCGAGCTATAGAAGTTCGAGTTATGGAAGTTCCATTGTACTTTACTTAACGTAAAGTCTCTCTGGTTTGAAGTAGATTGTTATAGATCTCTTGAGCTCCTCTCTCTCAGCAAGGTTGGCCTTTACCTTGGTTTTAACTAAAGACGAGGTGCTGTCATCTTAATACGGTATCTCTCGTGAACAACTCGGCAAAGTTTGAACATTTGGAATCTTACAATACTATTGAATTTTTAGCTATCTCGGCGTACTAGTTGGCAGAGAAATCGATCGGTTCAAAGCGCTTCAATGGCACATACTATAGGCTTTGATCTAGAGGATCTAGGGGTTATTCGGTATCACAAAGTACATATTTTTAACCCTTTAAGTGTTTTTTCCGTATTGGGGATTAGCATCTAATAGCATTAAAAGCCTATATACTGGTTACGACGGAAATGTAAGAATTTATAAAGGTAGTACAAAGTGCAAAGAACAACATTTATCATCAGTCTATGTCAGGTATTAATTTTCTGACTATTTATCAGAATACTCTACGAAAAATTTAATACGGTGAAGTCATTAATTCACTGCTGGGTATAGTTGCACTTTCACACACATATGCACATAGTGTGTGTGCAATGGCAAAAGTCAAGATAACCAAAACGACTTATAAAACCATAATTCAACCACAAATACAACCACAATGATAGCATCAAATGATGACAAAAATGTTAATTCATTTTGTTAGCATAAGAAGAAGAAGAAAAAGAGATTTTGTTGCAAATAGTAAAGTGCAATTCGGCAAATATGCAGGTATATATGTATGAGTACATATAAGTTTATTGTAAGCTCAAATCAGTCTCCGAATGGTGGATTTCATTGCTTATTTGCATTGCGCGCACAGAAATCGAATATCATAAATATTTATTTAACTCTGGCTATGTGTTTATTCTATGTCTATGTACATATGTCTGTGTGTATATGGAAGTGTTTGTGTGAGTAAATATTACAATAATGTGGCAATAAGCGTGGTCTTCCAAATTGTTTGCCTAGTAAATAAATGCTTAAATGCTAGAATAAAGGCACGATTGCAAATAAGCAAGTAAACTTACGCACACAAACACATATACATTATTAACATATATTTCTGTGTATATGTATCGAAAGTGTACATAGCCTGAAGTTACCTTTGCACTATGATAACAAATTTATGCTTATAATTGCTACGAATAATTTTAGCAAAATTGTGTGTCAATCTAATGCTTGTCTATTTATGTAATATGTACTATTATATATTAATTGTAATAATCATTTCAGTGTTTCTCTATATGTGTTTGTTAAGAAAATGTTAAATGAAACAACGCTTAACTGTAAGAACTGTATTTTCTTCTCTGTGTGCATGTCGTATTTTACACACACACACAAACACAAAGAAACGAAATTCCATGTTAATCTTAGTCCAACAAGCAGCACACAGTAACTGTTTGTGGCAGCAGCCGGCAGGAATGAAATATTAATTTGCAATGATATCAATTACAACAACAACAATCGCAATTGCTTAACATTATTACTTATGCAGCGTAAATAGAAATGTGTGCATATTTTGCTAAGATAAGAATTAGCAGGCATATATATTAACACTATAAATTTGAGCGCTAATACAATTCTTAAACTGTAAATTATTTTAATGAGGGAAATTTTATTTTTTGAGATTAAAAATATAAATATTTATAGCCTAAACAGGATATATTAAGTTTGTCACGAAGTTTGTAACAACCAGAAGGAAGCGTCGGAGACCCTATAAAGTATATACATATATAAATGATCAGTAGGTTGAACTGAGTCGATTTAGCCATGTCCGTCTGTTCGTCTGTCTGTCTGTATATATACGAACTAGTCCTTCAGTTTTTAAGATATCGTTTTGAAATTTTGCAGATATTATTTTCTCTTCAAGAAGCTGCTCATTTGTCGGAACTGCCGATATCGGACCACTATATCATATAGCTACCATACAAACCGAACTATCGGAATCAATGGCTTGTATGGAAAATTTTCGCATTTGACGTGGTATCTTCACGAAATTTGACATGGATTACTGCTTAATATAATAATATAATCTCCGAAGAATCGGTTAACTATATAACCTTAATGTTTCTAGCAAACAACCCGGCTAAAAAGCATTAGTTAAATGTTTTCTTTTTTTTACTTACTTTTTCTTACGTCTTTCGATTTGCTTAAACACATAGTTACTAAAAGAAATGCACCTGTGAAGGGTATATTAGCTTCGGTACAGCCGAAGTTAGCGTTTTTTCTTGTTTAAACTGTAGTTAATCAAAAAAATTTCCTATTAACTATTTTATATTCGAGAAATACAAACAAATTTAACAAAGCTAAGAAAATTTAAGGAAAATGTCAATCTTAACATAGCAGCTCAATTAATTTCAAAATTGTTACTCTCCTTTTCCTCCATTCAAATTACATATTTGACATTTTCATTTTCAACATCCTTTGGAACTAAGTGGATTTATGGTTTCTTTGAACTAGTATTTTGTTGCTCATCGATCCGGTAGTATATACATAACCTTGCTGGACATAACCTTTCTCATCATCCTGAGTACATCATTTAATGCTATATCCCGTAATTATTCCATACCAATAATAGTTGTTGATATCAGTGAAATAACTGTAAAATTTATTAGAATAGTCGAAGTTTTTGAACAAAACAATAATTTGAATTTTTAGTAGAGGTTTTCGAAAACTAATTAATCTAAATAAATAATAATAAGCGGTTTTATACTAATATAGCTTGACCTTACTTCTCATGCCTAACCAACTTAAATAATCAGATCTCTTCTGTATCACACGAGTGAAAGTGCTTCCAATATGCGAACTTAGGTAATAAATTGAAGATATACATATGTATGTATATATGTAGATATATGTACCTATATATTGTACATAACATATAGACACATACATTCACATGCATTTGCAAATCATTTTAATCTCTGTATATACATGTGAATGTCATTATACAAACATAGCAGCACATTTGACGAAGCGCTGTAAGAGTATTATATCTCAAAGTGTTGTGTTGCTGTTGTTGTTATTACATGCAAAGTCATGCAAAGATCTATGCATTAGATAGGCAGTGTTTAAATAAATAAACAGATTACTAAAGGCTAAAATCATAATGTAAGCCGAATGTGAATTGTGTTGTGTCTGTTTCTTCTTCTTATTATTATTATTATAATTATTCTTCTTCCGAATATCCTCGCCTACAGCTTTCACAGCATTCCACTTCAACGCGTCGACTTAGAAGCTTGTATGGATATTAGTAAGAGTTAAAAATCAAATATTATAGCACTCACCAATATATATACATATGTATCTATATTTATGTATATATATATTTATATATATATATATATATATATATATGAATGTATGTATCTGTATCTGCAATTATCCCTTAAAGCAAATTGAGCGTATTACTGCACAAAAGCATAATTACATTTATCTATGCGTATGAGTGTATATGTAGCCGCATAGGCGCTATGCTTTGTGCTACCGTAAGGGTATTTATTATTAGTATGATTTCTACAAAATCACCTCACTTTTAGTGCAACTTGCCTAACTCGCTAAGGCGAGCTTGCATTGTTGCATGCATTAACTTACCGTTATTGGTGCAGTTTATTACTTATTTAATTTCCATAAATATTCTATGGTTTTGCACATACGAGTATATTTACAAGTAATAAAATTATTTTCTTAAGGATACATATGGACATAAGGATTGGCTTAAACATTTATACATATACATATATTTCAGTATGTGTATATATACTTCAGTTCTGCTGTGTTATAGAAGACTTGATAATTATTATTAATAATAAAAAAAAATATTAGGTCTGCACAAAAGAGAAATTGCAATTAAATATTTTAGAAACTTATATCAAGGTCTTACATAGAATATTGTGCTTTAAAAATTGTTTAGCAAATTTACACTTTTTTATAATTCACGTAACTTTAAACTATGGTCCCAAATATAGTTGATCAAACTAATAGTCCAAATTGCAATTTTATACATATAAAACCTACCAAGTCCCATTGCTCCCTTCATTTTACCAATCCATTTGCTATTTGCTTGTGAGCAGAAATTTAAATTAGTAAAATCGTGCGTCTACTAGATCTAACGCCAGCCTTCATTTCATTTGCAGTAAAGTAAAATTTCCACATTGACACTTGAACAATTCACCAATGGCACTGTCGATTTGTTGTTGTACTCTTTATTGGCATAATTTCATAATAATAATTTTGATTTGAACGAAATTGTCGAAATTGTGCTTACGAAATTCTCAGACACAATGCCGCTGGCGCAGAAATTTACATGTCTATATAAACATACATATATGTAAATATTATTTTATATCTGCATGTTCAATATATCTCCAGATGCACCTACATACATATACATATATGCATAAGTGCACACACATGCATATTTCATCTCTTCAAGCACTATGCATTATTTTCCTACTTGCTCTGCTATTTCTCATGCAGAATGCAAATAATTTTAATTGCTATTTAATGTAATATTCACATTTACAACAGGAGAATGCAGAGGCATTGCAATAGGAAAAAATGTTTAATTATTCGTAGTAAATTGCATTGATATTGATCATCACGAAAGGAAAGGATCCTGGAAAATTGTGGAAATCTCTCTCGAAAGGAATGTTTGCTTATTTTGGCGAGACTAAAATATAATTATATAGAAATCTATTTTATATGCATTTTAAAAATAATTATTTTAAGTTTATATTATTCTAGTAGACCATATTATATTCTAGTAGACCACTCCGGCTTCGCAGGGGTTTCAAACATTTCAAAATTTATAAGTTTTTACATACTTATACACACTCTTCCATACATACATATGTATGTACTTTACCGTTTCCTGCTTAGGTTCATTTTAAAAAAGGAAAATGAGGAAAATTTGAACATGAAATTATATTTTATTTGCAATGAGCTAAAACTTGATTACGACCTCTAGTCTTTTGTGTCCGTTGTCTTTCTCTCTGATTATGAAGGCGTTGTGAACGCTCAGAGCTCGATGACCTAGTGCGAGCTTGTATATTTCTAATCTTTTGTTCTTCAAGCCGCTGCACACTCCGTACTCGACTCTCAAGCCCGCACCGGGGAGTTTTCGAAATTTCGCTCATTACTCGACTCACTGGCATGCGATTGCAATGCGAATAGAATGACTTGCAAGACGATTTTCAGTTTCAGATTAAGGCAGTAGTCTGCTTTATCATCTTCAAAAAATCGATTTTTTTTGTTTTGTTTTAAATCTCTTCCAAAACTATCCAAGAATGTGTTTTTAAAAATCAAGAGGCCAATTCGAAGCTAGAGCCGTTTTAGGGGCCGATCGTCGAGCAGGTGCGAATGCTCAGGCAGACTTTAAAGCGCGTTTTCTCCAGTTTTCATTTTCACAAGTGTTAGAAAACGGTGCCGGCGATAGCAAAAAGAATATCTATATGTCCGATCGAAAAAAAACCAAAGTGATCTAGCTTCAGTATTAAATTATCTTCTATTTGAACTAAAACAGTTGAACAAAAGTATTATTTAAACTACTTGTTTTGCAACTTGAAGTCAATTTTTTTCTTAAAAAAGTGAATTTTTTTTTCAAACTTCGAAAAAGTTTGGAATTTTCTTCTTCGGTATTTTTTTAGTTCATAAAGAAAAGAAACTTATAAAAATTAAAAAAAAACAAGTAAGGAAGGGCTAAGTTCGGGTGTAACCGAACATTTTATACTCTCGCAATTTATTTATTTAACTTTATTTATATTAATAATATACAATTTGACCCACATATTCGTCATATATATTGTATAAAGTCCATTGAAAACCCAAATATTAGGTTAGAAGCACCGAGGTAATCGTGTTCGATATATGGGGCCTCAAAAACCTATGGTCCGATTTCGGCGATTTTTAGAATGGGGCTGCCACACTATTAACATAGTATTTGTGCAAAGTTCTGCACCGATATCTTCACTAGTGCTTACTTTATATATTTAAAGTAAACGATTCAGATTGTCTTCAAATTTCTGGTATATAGGAAGTAGGCGTGGTTGTGAAGCGATTTGGCCTATTTTAACAACATATCATTGGGTTGTAAAGAAACTATTACAAACCAAGTTTCATTGAAATCGGTCGAGTAGTTCCTGAGATATGGTTTTTGACCCATAAGTGGGCGACGCCACGCCCATTTTCCATTTTGTAAAAAAACCTGAGTGCAGCTTTCATCTGCCATTTCTTATGTGAAATTTAGTGTTTCTGACGTTTTTCGTTAGTAAGTTAACCCACTTTTTGTAATTTTCAACCTAACTTTTGTATGGGAGGTGGGCGTGGTTATGATCCGATTTCTTTCATTTTTGGACTGTATTAGGAAGTGGATAAAAAACACGACTGCGGAAAGTTTGGTTTATATAGCTCTATTGGTTTGCGAGATATGTACAAAAAACTTAGTAGGGGGCGGGGTCACGCCCACTTTCCCAAAAAAATGACATCCAAATGTGCCCCTCCCTAGTGGGATCCTATGTTCCAAATTTGATTTTCATAACTTTATTTATGGCTTAGTTATGGCACTTTATGTGTTTTCGGTTTTCGCCATTTTGTGGGCGTGGCAGTGGTCCGATTTTGCTCATTTTCGAAAGCAACCTTCCTATGGTGCCAAGAAATAAGTATGCCAAGTTTCATCAAGATATCTTAATTTTTACTCAAGTTACAGCTTGCACAGACGGACGGACGGACGGACGGACAGACAGACATTCGGATTTGAACTCCACTCTTCACCCTGATCACTTTGGTATATATAACCCTATATCTAACTCGTTTAGTTTTGGGTGTTACAAACAACCGTTATGTGAACAAAACTATAATACTCTCTTTAGCAACATTTGTTGCGAGAGTATAAAAATTGGTTCGACTGTTTCAGATTTACAAGTGCAGCCTCCAAGCGCTCCAGAAAAATACTTACAATTTTGAAAGAATTTCAATATTTTTTATTGGAAACTTGAAACTTTTCACACTTATTTCTTGGCACCATAGGAAGGTTGCTTTCGAAAATGAGCAAAATCGGACCACTGCCACGCCCACAAAATGGCGAAAACCGAAAACACATAAAGTGCCATAACTAAGCAATAAATAAATAAATGGAAAAATAATTTAGTATGAAGGATCGCACTATGAAGGGACATATTTGGATGTAATTTTTTTGGGGAAGTGGGCGTGGCCCCGCCCCCTACTAAGTTTTTTGTACATATCTCGCAAGAAAAAAGAAATCGGATAATAACCACGCCCACCTCCCATACAAAAGTTAGGTTGAAAATTACTAAAAGTGGGTTAGCTCACTAACCAAAAACGTCAGAAACACTAAATTTCACATAGGAAATGGCAGATGAAAGCTGCACTCAGATTTTTTTATAAAATGGAAAATGGGCGTGGCGTTGCCCACTTATGGGTCAAAAACCATATCTCAGGAACTACTCGACCGATTTCAATGAAACTTGGTTTGTAATAGTTTCCTTACACCCCAATGATATGTTGTGAAAATAGGCCAAATCGCTTCACAACCACGCCTACTTCCTATATACCAGAACTTTGAAGACGATCTGAATCGTTTACTTTCCAATATATAAAGTAAGTACTAGTGAGGATATCGGTGCAGAACTTTGCACAAATACTATGTTAATAGTGTGGCAGCCCCATTCTAAAACTCGCCGAAATCGGACCATAGGTTTTTAAGGCCCCATATATCGAACACGAGGACCTCGGTACATCTAACCTAATATTATGGTTTCCAACTTTCAATGGACTTTATACAATATATATGACGAATATGTGGGTCAAATTGTGTATTATATAATATAAGTAAAGTTAAATAAATAAATTGCGAGAGTTTAAAATGTTCGGTTACACCCGAACTTAGCCCTTCCTTACTTGTTAATAATAGATATTGTTTTTTAAGCCTTAAATACAGTACACTATCGTCTTAAAATTCCGGTTACCGTACTCATTTCCTTCCATTTCAAAAAAAATTGCTAAAAAAACGATTTTTTTCGGCTTCTAAAGCAGACTACTGCCTTAAGATTCTCCATCACGGAGTCTTTTTAGTCCTGGGAACTATTACCAGAAAGTTGAAATTCTGGCAATAAATATAGCTTTTCGGGTTACTCGGGATGAATATAGCTTTCCAATGGTGAAAGAATCGGCACAGTAGTTTTTGAGTTTATTCAATACAAACATACATACAAATATTTCTTTAATAATATTTAAATATTTGCTAGCCAATGAATTTTAGATAATTAAAAAAAATAGAATTCAAAGCAACCTTAAACGGTCCTCATTCTATATACATAATACTGATATACTCAATTTTTTAATGACTTTATTTAATTTCTTTCCCACTTCAATTTTTATTTATACAAAAATGAATTTATTTATTTCTCGCTAATTTTATTACTTCACTCTCTCTCTCCCCTTTTTTGCCCATAACTATTTCACCTATTATTCTATTATTATTTCACAAGCCACTAACTGATATTTTCCTAAATTTAGCATATGCAAATGCAATTGCAATCCACTGCATTCATATTCATTATATTTCTTCAAACAATGTTACTCATACGCCACAGTCAACCAACATCACGCATTCGCAGTGCTCCTGCAAAGTGTTACGCATACGCCCTGGCGTACAAAGAAATCAACAACGCAATAGCCTCACATTTCACTTTGCAAATTGATTGGGCAGACCGCGTTAAACTTTTCATTTTGTTATTGCTGCTGTTGTTGTTGTAGCTTTATTTGTGTTTGTGTTAGTTCAGGTGCTCACTTGTGTGAGAGAGTGCATTATTTTTTGTGTGTGAGTCAAGCAAGCAGCGAAATGCACATGGAAACAGCGAGCTAAGTAAACAGTCGCGCGGAAAACAGTGCACGCAAAAAGTTTGCAACTCTCTGGCAAAGCCAAACTTAATTTCGCTAGATGCGCTTGTTAGCGACCCACACACACTCACGCGCTTTTGCTGTTGTTGTTGTGCATATTTACTTAGCGCATGGCATCCCAATTTGCCACTGCCAACAAGCCAGCTCGTGTTTGTGTGTGTGTGTTTATGTTTCAAACAAATAAAATTTCAAGTGTGTACTTAATATTGTTTTTGAAGACTTTTTGGCTGTGTGTGTGGGTGTGTGTTTGTTTTTGTTGTCGTTTTTGGTAAATGCACTGCAAAACAAACAATAACAATTGCAACGCGCGTCTAAAGTAAATAGCAAATACAAACAAACAAACACAAAGGCAGAGGCAGCAGCAGAAGGCTGTGATTAGCAATTGTGACTGCAATCCAGTGCAAATACACACACACACACTCATACATACATGCATTTATATATATACTTACATGTTTCAGTATATGTGTGCGCTATCAATTGTTCGAGCTAATAGTTGACCAGTTGACTGCACCGCACCGCCCCTCCGACTCGCTCCCTGCCAACGTAGCTAAACGGCTTAACAAGCTAAATTGGCGTATGTACACATACATACATATATGCACAAACACACACACATACATGCATGCATGCAGAGTCATATTGACGCTATCATTGCCTAACTATGCACGTTAAGGACTCAAATATTACAAACACACACACACAAACACACACTCATTTATTAAGCATATTGAATGCAAGCAAATATGCATGAACGCAAAGTGTGTGTCTTCCCTCCCATTCTCATCATAAATTACTGCCATGACCCGCAACTAGGCGTACAACAAACTTAACTGAGTGCAATTGCTATCCACCACCTCCCACTCCGCCGCGGCCGACAAACTATTTGCCAACTCATCGATATGCTAGGCACGGCACACTTACCTCAAGGCAAACAGGACACTCCAATAATTGGGCAATGTGTTGCAGGCATGTTGCGAACTTCTGCAACGATTGCTGATTAATGCTGGAATGCTGCTGATGCGCCCGTTGCACCCGCTGCAAATATGTACGCCGTCGCATGTTCGAAGTTCCAAAGTCGCCGTGTTCGCATGAAAAGAGAGAGTAGTAAAGTAGATTTTTTAGAAAAATTTTGCGGAAAGTTTGTTTAACTAAATCTCCCCAATTAAGGAGTACAGTGCGGGTAATTTTTAGTGTAGAGTTAGAGAACTTTTTTGATTGGAGAAAATCAAATGTAGCAAATACTAAAAATTCAAATATTATTAAGTAAATGATTTGAGCTGAAAACAAATAATAATCATCTGCGTTTAGTTGGTGTTGAGAATTCTTATAATATAACCAGTAAGGAAAGGTTAAGTTCGGGTGTAACCGAACATTTTATACTCTCGCAATTTTTTTATTCAATTTTATCGTAGATAACACACAATTTGACCCTTATATTCGGCATTAAACCCAGTACAATACCGAGAGTTATTATATATTGTATATAAGGGTTGATGTAATACCTGAACCGATTTCACTCATTTTCACCACCAAGGTACAGTATATCCAAAAGTAAGCGTTCACTTAATTTGGCTAAGATATCTTACTTATTAACCAATATATACGGCATAAAACTCACCGGATGTTTCAAAATCATTATAATAGGTATCTACAAATATATGTGAAAGCTAGGGGAAGCTATGACCCGCTTATAACCATTTTTGGCACAAAGGCCCTTATTAGTAGAAAAAAAATTATCTCCGATTTTATTTTATATCTATCTGCGAGATTCACCGATATTTGTGGTTAAACATAACCCTCATTTTCGATATCTGAGACTTTAAAAAGTTAAAGTCCGATTGCGACAATTTTTAAACGAGGGTTGTCACACCACCATTGCAGTATGTTGTACATAATTTTCACTTACTCATTGAAACTGCAAATTATAGATAAACTAGAAAATTCTGTTTCGAAAGAGCACAGGGTTCCCTTAGTATTGATTTAGATGGGAAATTCGAGTGAAACCCTTCCACAATACATCGAAAAAAAAATTAATTCTGGAACTCTAATTTCGGCACACTCTTTTCTAGTTTGGTTGAATAGCAGTTATATATTACTAATATAGTCAGTATGTATGCCTACCTAATAATAGACAAAATGACTTGCCAAAAGGGGATATTTACATCTTAACATTTTTTTCACAAAATAAGAAAGCGTTCTATTGGAAATATTAAGAGACCTACTAAAAAATAATTCTTTGTTTAGGAACTATATCTAACTACACAATTTGGTACAAATAGGACCTTGCCATTTAGAGCTATAAAATTTTTAAAAAACAAAATATCCCCTTTTGACACGGAATTTTCATAATATCCTATTTAGTTTTGTACCTACTTATGTGTAAATATCCCCTTTCGTTTTGTACTACGTTGTAAAAATCCTATTTTTGACAATACACATATACAGATGAAATGGCAGAATAATGCTGCACTCACATTAAAAAAGAATTAAAATGGGCGTGACGTCGCCCACTTATGGGTCAAAAACCATATCTCAGGAACTACTCGACCGATTTCAATGAAATTTGGTACACAATATGAAAAATAGGTGAAATCGGTTCACAACAGCGCCTACTTCACATATAACTCAATTTTAAATTCCATCTGGTTCATTCACTTTATAAGATATACATAAGGAACCAATGAAAATTTCGGAATAAAACTTTACCATACCATATTTGAACTGTGGCATCACTTGTGAAAAAATTGTCGAAATCGGACTATAACTTTTCAAGGCCCCGTATACCGAACATAAAGAACTCAGTGCCTAGGGTTACCTTTCCGTTGTGCTTGATGTGTTGTTATCAACCGTGATAAAAAATATTTCTTGTTCAATCTTCATCTTTCGTTTATACAAGGCTTTTCTATTGCGTATAACCAAAGTCAGCGGCATGAATTTGCACTTGTATCAAAATTTTGAAATGGTATCTTAGAACTAATACACAGCGGATACTTGTCTGCATAACTGCAAAATAATGTAGAATGGTGTTACAAAACGATGTCGAAATGTAGGTACTCCAATTAAAACGAAAACATCAAATTTATTCCCTTACGACTTTCGTTTTCGCGGTATTTTCGCACTATTATCCTTTCTTCCACCACCATTTCGATCTTCTATGGTTTTCTCATTGATGATGTGGTAAAATCAATAAGAGTCGTTGAAATCCTCACGAAATCAGCTAGTAAAAAAACTGGGCGAATGTCAAAACCAGCCGAGGCCGAGATCTTAAACAAATAAAACAATTTGTAAAAGTAAATATCCCGGTTTGAAAAGTATAAACCGAATCGTTCCGATCATAATCGAAGTCACGAAATTGTGTATATTAGCACTACATAGTTAAAAAAACGTAAATATTCCTTTTTGAAAAGTCAGTCTTCAAATTCTGTATTTATAATGCAAATTATATCATTAGATTATTTAGAGAGATAATATTTCGACTACAATATTTCTACTTCCAAGTATAAAATCTTTCAAGTCGTGTTCGACCCTTTTGAGAGAACATAAATATTATATTTAGATCACCAGCTCTCCCAAGAAGTTAAAAAGGATGCCTATAAATTCAATATCTGTCTCATAATAGTTTTTAGGCGATACCTCAAACGGCCTTCTACATATGAGCATCCACTATTTACAACTACTTATGAGCAATATCTCGCTTTGTTTTTGGTCTTAAGTAAATATCGACAACGCTTGGTAGCTGTATGGAGAAGATTTTGAAATTTGATTGAATTTGATATGCGCTGCGTCACCCAACTCTGTGAACTCACTCTCCACCCCATAGAAGCCTAGAAACCTTTGACGATTATAATGCATGCGTGTGTTTGCTTGCGGTTATTTACGGCCACCGTTTGCATATTTAGGTCAATTAAATTGTAATGCAGCATAATCATAGTCAATATATTGCTGCTGCATGGATAATTCAATAAAATTGCTTGGCTGTCGAACGCAACTCAAAGAGAAGCGGCCGTATGGCTGCTGGCTGCTGGCCTGTTAAGCGCACTGTGACAGGCGGACAGACATACATATACATGTGGGTGCGTGTGTGTGTGGGTTGATACTCATATTCACATAATTAAATTAGTATCTGGGTAATGCTCACATATGTACATTGAGAGACTTCCACAGTAGCTGAGCCTAACGCCAATAAGCTCAATATGCTTAATTAAATGAAAACGTTTTGGGCTCACTCTAAAATGTAGTGATTACACATTTTCTGATATTTGCTTACTACTATTTCAAAATGATTTCATAATTTTTCGAATTTCTTAACCTAAACATCCATGTACAGCACTGTGACCTTCTGGGTGCTACCGTTAAACAGTTAATTAATAACTTGGCAAACTATGCGTGAAAATTGCGAAAACTGAAATGCTTTAAAACCAATGCTAAGTGCTACCGTTATGGCTAGAAGTAAACGAAGCGTTTAATACCGTTGTGGTAGAGGCACGACTGACCCACATTCTCGGCGCATGCTTGCAAATACATATTACAACAACACCGGCATTTACGTAACAGTGAAGCGTGATGATTACCTTAATTAAAGAAGATTGCATGAAGAAGATGTTAATGACTAGCAACAACAACAACAACAAAGCAACGTTAAAAAATGCAAGCATCGCGTGACATGCAAGTTGCAACATGTTCGACACGTTCAGAAGTTCTAACAGCGGTAAAAACCGAAAAAAAAGGTTTACATTGGCGCGAGACTGTAGTTATAATGCCAAAAGTGCATTAAGATTTGCGAACTGAGTTGTTATATTATTAGTCTAGTGGCTTGAAAAACCTCATGCACTTCGCTCACCTTACGTTGCCCCTCCATCTGTGTCTCACTATCACTACTATTCGTTACATCCACTTCCTCATCCTCTTCATATTCAGTGTTTTCTTCATCATCCTCATCACAACTGCTGTCCTCCTCCGCTTGTTTGCGCCAAATCACCACCGTCACATCGGTTGCACCACTCTGCCAGTGTTCGCGTATTCTATTTGCAATTTCGAAAATTTTCTGTCCCAACACATCGCTGCCATTAAACTCCAGTACTGTATCGCCGACGCGCATGCCGGCCTCTTCTGCGCTGGAGCCCTCCTGTATGCCACTCACCCATGGATAGGGATCCCAAGGTGCTCGACTTAGGTGTAGGCCAAGTGTGCCATTCGGACAGGCATTTATTTTGCAAATTTTCAACATTTTCTTTTCTTGTTACTTGTTTCTTGGCTGTTGGTGATCGCTGGAAATGAAAATAATATTTCATGAATAAATAGATGGTAAATAAAATAGCCTTGAATTAGTTAAAAAATATTCTTAGTTGTAACTACGTTGGAAATTATAATTTAGAAGTTTTGTAGGCTAGCAAAAACATTTGGAAGGGAATTAAATATCCGTAAGGTCAGTTCGAGACTAGGCATCCCCAGCCAGGTTTATCCTCGATAAGGGTCGCGTGATCCAGCGATTTTTGCATTCCCTTCCATTGTATGATTTCATCCTTGAACACTGTGCAACGAACACCGAATGAAGGCGCTATACCTCACCTAGAAACCTCCCAACTGCGACACGGACAGAGCGTTACCAGTTAGTTTCTGCCCTAGTCGCGTCTACTGTGGTATCTATTACCAATCGACGCCCTCAGAGAGGGTTTAGCGGCGAATTTTGAGAAATATTATTAATTTATTTCTCAAAACCTGTGATGTTCAAAAATTATATGGAACAAATCTGATTTTTTGAAGTAATAGTAGAAGAAGAATCCAGGTCTACTACTAGAAGAAGGCATTAAAATCTCGACCCGTGTCTAAAGTTGGATCAGAAATATTCACTCAACTCTTCATGAGAAAGCAATTCGACTGTAACTCCTCCAGCAAACAAACAATCCGTATAGGGCTCATCCCAATAGGCTTCGATGAAAAAAATCAAGTATTGAACTGGAGCTTGCAGTAAAGGCATATTTTATATTTCTTTTAGAGAGGTAATTCATAGAAGTTTGCAATTCTTAACTCTACAGTTAATTCAGTGGCTGTTACTTCGTCTTGAACCAAAGTGTTATTGAACAGATAAAACCAACAACACAATTTTCAGTTTCTAACTTTCTTCCAGAGTCTCTACCAAAATCTACTATACACAAATCTGCGAGTTGTTACCACACACAGACAGAAATAACATCAGAATCATGAATATTACATAACACCACAACTCTATCATATATACCATACACTTGATCCCTCACGAATCTGTTCGACAGTAAACAAGCAGCATGGCAAATATGTCAACAAAGATAAAAGTCAGCAATCATATGTGGTAGCCACTTGCCCAGCGACCTCAGCACACGACTTGCCAAACCACAATAATAATAAAGACACAGTTAACAGCTGCTTCGCACATACAGACGATGGAGAGCGGGCGCGACAATGTGCCATCAATGTGCGACACTTAGCGGGCTGGGCAAAAGTGCTTGTCACTTGGCACCACTCTCGCTGGCGTTCACTGGCCGTTGATGCGTGTTTGTTGACGTGAATTTAATTGCCGGTTGAATTGGCACAAAGCCTTCACCTACAAAATCGCTGTACAAACATGAAAAATGCAGCAACAACAAAACAAACAAACGACAACTGCATCAACAACACCAACAACGCTGATAACCCTTTTCGTGTGGTGAGCTAACAACACAGAAAATCCCAAACACAAAAAAACCAACAGCAACACCAACAACAATATGACCAGCGTCATTACAACACACGTGAGTAGACACCTGAGCAAGGCGCTATGTGCATATGTGCATATATGTATGTGTAAATATGTATGTTTGTATGCCGATGTGCGTCAATTTGTATGCAACGCCGAGCGCGCCCAAATGTTCATTTAATTTTTGCTATTTGCTTGCCGCTTCGGCTTGCGCTGGTGGCCTTAAAAGGTAACTGTTGTTTTTATTGTTGCAATTTTAGTTGTTGTTGTTGTTGGCGGCGTGTGTCGCCTGTCGATCAGGTGTTACCTCGCAGTTGTTGTGTACCCACCTCGTTAGTATAGTTCCTATAGTTGTTGTTGTTGCATTACAAATGACATCGTTTACATGACGCTCACGTTATCGCCATCGAAAGTGAAGCCGCCGTTGTATTATGCATCACACGAACGCATTAATGGCTCAATGCTCTTAACTGGGCGGGGCATTTTCAGTGACAGCGGAGTAATTGCGTGGCTTAGCCCTGAATCGGAGAACGAACACGAACTGGAAGTTAACGCAATTTGTTGACCTTGAGCTTAAAGGCGGCACTGCCTGGTGAGGTGGTTTTTGTAAACAATATGCATATAATGGCGTGTGATTGAAACAGTTAGCGAAATAGATGCACCAACTTTTTAACCATACAAACATAGAAAAGTAGCGAATAATATTTAAAGTTTGCAACATTTTCCAATATGTAGAAACGAGTACTAATATTATTTCTACCTTGTGTTAGGCCCAGTTTAAACTGGATGACACAACTTCAGTGAACTGATCGAATTTAATAGAATCTAAAAAAGTGCTGGTCGGTTCAAAACACTTCGTCGATACATGAGTATTAATTCATCCATATCTGGTAGTTTTTGGAAACTCAAAAACCCGCTGTTTAAAAAATTCAAGTAGGTTCCGCATGATCTTTGTCATGAAGATCGGTCTCGAAAGCTAACTTAACTTTTCATACTTTCAATAATATTTACAAAAATAGTGTTATTATATTACTTGAAATGTTATTCACAAGTAGACCTACTTTAAGGGGCTATACCTATAGCATATATATTAGAGCTCTTGGTATTCGACTAATCGACTAACCGAATTAACCGAATAGGGCATTATTCGAATAATAATATTCGGTTTGCACTATTCGGATAGTCGTCAGTCATCGACTATTCGATTAACCGTTCATTTTCGACTATTCGGTTAACCGTTCGTTGTCGACTATTCGAATAGTGCAAGTTCATTAATTTTCTTATTTTTATTGAAAAAAGTCAAACTTAAAAACTCGCTATTTTTTATGACTGTCATGCCAAAACTGTTGTTGTTTCACATGCAAAATTAAAATATGACTGATACAACACTGCGTGGAATGTTTCTTGAGTTCGCTATTCTATACCCCTACCCACTTGCTGCCGAATTTTTTCGGTTTTTTGTGGCATATGCCTAGTACTGCAGTAACCGGTTACTTTTTGGAACCGGTTTTTTTTTCGGGACACACTCGTGGCAGTGTGGGCGGTCGGTGGGTGGGGCTTTGGGGCATTTTGGGGCAAAATTTCGACGAGTGGGTAGTTGGTTTTCTGTGAAGAACCGGTTTTTTTGGGTCGGTCAGTGGTCGGTTTTGCTCGTGCCCTTCTGCCCGAACACTTCTCAACCGATTTATACCGCACATTGTATATATCTGGAAAATACGGACATATATCTGGAAAATTAAAGGCCTTTAGACTGCAAACAATTTTCATGTATTCGAATAGTGACAGTATAACTAATCGAATAACCGCAGTAGAATGACTATTCGAATAGTCGGAACATTGCGACTAACCGAATAGTGCTAACCGGTTAATATTCGTACGAACGGTTACAAACCGGATATTCGAATAATTGGTTTTCAGGTTAATCGAATAATTTTAAGAGCCCTAATATATATAGCTATAGCTATAGTGTAACCTATGAAATATTTGGCGATTTTCGTAATTTTTTTTAAAGTACTCGATTGATTGTTTCGAAGGTTTTTATACATAATAAGGTATATTTTCAGCTACATTTCAACATATTTTTTACAAAAATATTGTAAAATTACGAAGTTATATGCTGTCTTCGGAGGTGACAAAAAAAAAAGATCCCTAAGTGCTGACATGATTCCGGCCGAATGAGTTGCTGAAACAAAAAAATTCAAAAAGGCTATTAAAGCCTTTGTTGTTTTTGTATTACAAATGATCGTAGGTCATTGCATTGTAAATATATTCAAGAATACTCAGTTTAAATTTGAAGTCGATCGGCCAATGTATCGTTGAGTTTTGCTGTCAGCAATTTTGAGAAATGTCAATTCGAGAAAAACACGTTTTAAGTTTCGACTATTGCTGCTTATACCTCCGGACGATCGCTCGTTAGAACGCTACCATTCAAAAACTATTCAAAATACGAACTTACCTTTTCACGGGATAATTTTGAAAGTATAAACTATCGAATAAGCAAAAAATATTTTTTGAAAATGTCACACTGGTATAGCCCCTTAACACTCGAAATGCCAAACTGTATTCTAATTGACACTTCGATTAACACACATCGCTCAAACTACTTCCGATAGTTGTACATAAATTTAATGTCAATTAAGTACAAATTAAAGAATTAATTAAATTATAGAAGGATTTGTATATTTTTAACTTATACTACAAGCTCTATTTTGCATTCTTGACGTGGATATTTCCTCTGACTTTCATATCGAGATCTTTATGATTCGCTTTATCAGGATATTAAATCCATTTTTTAGTTAAAAACATAAAATCAAGCTTTTGTTAGAATTCTATCATAAACTAGTCAACATCTAGATTTATGAATACCACAACACAGAGCTCTATATTATCATATGAATATGTAATACCATATAACAGCTGTGATTCATCCGAAATCCTGCAGGAATATAAAGTCCGGTTTGGTTGGTTGACTTCACGGACCAACAGAGTGCCGGGATATCATATAAGATATCATCGACGACCCCTAAAAGCTCCCAACTCCATTAATTTTGACCTATCGGAATTTGTTATTGTTTAATTTTTCTTCACGAAATGAACAAACAGAATTGAAGTTTGTTGATATTTTCATCGAAGAAGGACTTTAATCCCAACTCTTTTAACTAGACCAAAGAAAATTTCTATGAAAATCAAAGTGTCCATTGAAATTCAGAAATAAATATGAATTAACTCTATCACTTAATACGTTCGCTAACTGACCTAACCTAATTTCTCGCTTTTTGAGATGACTATTATTTTTACAAAACATATTATTTCCCCATATTTGCTTCATTTGTGTATAACTGTAAGTGTGTTATATGGTAAGTAAGGGATTATTGAAGTATTTATACTCGTAAATATATACTCATAAGCTACTTTAAAGTAATTTCGAATAATGAACGCACACACTTATTAAATTGTGCGAGCTTTTGTGTGAATTACTTGAGAAAGGGGGAAGTAAAAATGTGCGCACGTAAAACATACATATAAATACAAACACATATGTATATATATAAATCAAGAAATTTTGCCACTGACTCATCATAAAATATTTTCGCAACGGCGCGGACATACTTACGTACTTAAGTGATATGCGGATTTAAGCTGTAATCATGACAGCAGCGCTAATAATTATGAGCGCGCAAAAAAAGTGCAGGTAACTCGGGGAAAAATTATACGCAGATCTGCTGTGGAAGCCACACGTATCCGCAAGTGAGTACATACAGACAGGTTTCTACATGGAGACAGGTATTTAAGCTCATACCGGAACTACGAGAGCAAATGCTGGCAGCACCCAAGCACACTTAAGCGCACAACAATGAACAACAGCAACAAAATAAACATAAAATACTTAATGAATAAAAAGAAAAAAATTAAAACAAAATAAAACGAATTTGCAAAAGCTGTCGAACGGCAAAGTTATAAATAAATGCTCAAGCCAAACGCATTACGAGCGATTGCCTGCTCGCTTAATTGGGCAGGCATCATTCATCAACTCGCACGCTCAGCTCAACAATTGGCGGCAAACAGCGTGCGGTAACAATGGCAGCCGGAAAAAGTTTTGGTCCCGCGTTTTTATTCTGCCTTCGCATGCACCCCCTAATGCGTGCAGTCCGACACCCGCACTTAAGCTTATTCTCAGTAGAATAGCTACGAACTGCACTTCAGGTTTGCCGATAATATTTCTGAGTTCTGATTGAGGAAACGTAATCGTGATCATACCGCATATTTTCTAATGCCTTTTTTGGTTTTATGTTATTATTAATTAAATTTATTTTATCTTTGCTTAGCAGTTCTCACTTCATTTATTATCTAGCTGACAGTTGACGTGCTTGGCTCGAGCCAAGTCGTCACAGATCCGCTTAGAATGACGCTTGAAAGGCAAAACGTCGAAGATATGTATTTTTCATTAACTTCATGTATATAAAATGGGGCGTGTATTATATACACATATATCTATATATATAGAAGAAATCGCTATTATTCTTCTTCATAGAAACTGTGAAATTGTGAAATCTGCATTAAAATCAATAATTATTTGAATTCGAGCCGCATGGCATTGGCAAAAGTTGAATTAATACCAAAAAATAAAACAATATAGGAAAAGATAAGTTTGTGTGCGACCGAATATTTTATACTAATTTATTGATGTATTTTTATAAAGATAACACACAATTTTACCCATGTATTCGGCATAAAGTCCACTAGAAATCATGATATATGGTATATGAGGGCTTAGGTAATTCCTGAACCCACTTCACTCATTTTCACCACCATCGTACACTACATTCAATACGCTCACTTAATTTTGCTAAGATATCTCGCATATTAACCGATATATGCGGAGTAAGACACACCGTATTTTTGAAAAAAACTATAATCAGGTATATGGCAGCTATGGGAGGTTCTGACCCGATTTTAATAATTTTGGGTACAGAAACACACTATTAAAAGAAAAAAATCCTCTGAATTACATTAAAATATCTGAGAGATTTAATGATATTTTCGGTGAAAATTTACCCTTAGGCACAGAGTTTGTTCTTCATGTTCGATTATCCGGGGCCTTGCTAAGTTATAGTCCGGTTTCGACAATTTCTCCACAAGTGAAGCCATAGATGATATACAGCATTTGTGTAAATTTTTATTCCGCTATGTTCATCAGTTTTTTATGTATACATTATAAAGTGAAGGAATCAGTTGGAACTCAAAACCCATTTCCCATACGTGTGATCAGGGTGTCAAGAAAGTATTATGTACCGAATTTGATTGAAATCGGTTGAGAAGTTTTGGAGATATGGCTTTTGACCCACGACGCCACGCCCATTCAAATATCTGTCATCTTCATCGTATATAAGGCGATCTGATAAATCGTATGGTTCTCTGAGAGTTCAAGTCGCATTCCTTCGAGAGATCATCTGAAAAAGTAGCCGATATCGATTTTTCTATTCAGTTCAGTAGTAAAGATATCAAACCGATTAAAAATGAGCAAAAATTCTTACAGCAGCCCAAATTTCGAACTATTTAATGTATCCAAATATATATTGGCAGATCTACTATGGAAGTCATATAAATATGTGACTGACTTTGTGACTCAACCTTTCTTTAATATTCCAAGTGTTATCGTTAAAAAATATAATTATCTAATATAAAAATAAACTCAGATATTCAGGCATTATAAACTCTCAAAATTGCGCTCAAAAATGTCGTTATCATATTTTTCCGGAGCGGCCTTATGTCGCACAATTTTGCTTCATGCTATTAATTTAAATTTATTCACTGACATTGACCATGAAAACGTTTTCGAATACAGGTTTCGAGTGTTTAGAACTGACATTGCGTGACGTTGATCAGACGCACTTGATACGCGAGCAACGAGCGTTCGGCGGCTTGGCGGCTGGCCAAAGAACGCTGACACTCGTTTGAATGTATGTAGAATTCTCGCATAAAAGAAATATTAATTTTGCGGTAGTTACGAAATATGTTTTTTTCATAGTTTAGCGGGCGATTTGAGTCTATACTCATACGGACATGATAATGGGTTTACCTGTATGCAAATGAATTTAATTGTTTGCTCGCGTCTTGAAAGCTTATGTTTTCTGCAATTTTAGTACTTCCAACTTTACGTAGCTTCAAATGAACGTTTGCTGTCAACACTTTTGATTTATTGTGCAATTAATCAAGTATTGGCGTTTGTGTAATCTTTGTCTCGTCTTCTTGTTTCTTTAAATGATTTTGTTACTTGAGTTCTTCGCTTATTTTCATATTTGAGTTTGGATGGGTGAAAAATTAGTATTATTGTTTGAACAAGATAATATTAGAAGCGTGAACTCAACCACGGAAGTGCTTTAAATGGTAAGAAATAATTTTGTCTGCTTTCAAGTGACTCAGTAACACGCGCTTTTTCTACTTGGGGACTCTCAATTATTGCTTTACTGGTGCCACAAGTCTCTTAATAATCAGTTTGTTCCCACGATTCATAAATTCTATATTTCACGATCCACGATCCCACGTTACACCCTCTCCTCGAAATTATACAAACTTTTCAGACTGCACACATATTATATGATTATGTAAACTGCATTAATGAGCTCATTTATTCCAGAGGCAATGCCCCATTAGGCAATCACAATTGAACAGTTACACAAATCAAATCATTACAAAATGGATTTTGTAAATAAAAGTCGTTGGTTGTACAATTAAAGCTTGTTTTTTAAGCGGCGCTTGAGTGTTGCAAATGTTCGTAAATAAATAATTAAATACAGTCGTTCACGCTCCAATTGCTCGGTTAGCGGTTAGTCAAGTATTAACTGCGGTTTTATTTCTCAGCAACGGTTTGCACATAAATAATAACAACTTAACTGTAATTGTAAATTGGAAACAGTTTTCAAATAAAGTCAGTCAGTGGGAATATGTAAACGAAAAAATTATTTTTAGGTTTTTGCAGTATCAAAATGACTCCCAACAAAAGCAACACACACAAAACGGTTACGTCACAAGTGGCAACACCGCAACCGCACCTCTCTTATGTAGTTATACTTGTGCCTATGGCTTTTAAAGCATTAGCGCATTCATAGCTCATACATTGATCAGAGCCGCCGCCAAGTAGTCATACAGCCGGCAGCTCAACGCCAACCCACAAATGTGTAAAACAAATAAAGCTCTTTGAAATGAAAACAAACAAGTAAGGAAGGGTTAAGTTCGGGTGTAACCGAACATTTTATACTCTCGCAATTTATTTATTTGACTTTATTTATATTATGCAATACACACTTTGACCCACATATTCGTCATATATAGTGCATAAAGTCCATTGAAAGTTGGAAACCATAATATTAGATTAGAAGCACCGAGGTCCTCGTGTTCGATATATGGCGCCTTAAAAACCTATGGTCCGATTTCGGCGATTTTTAGAATGTGGCTGCCACACTATAAACATAGTATATGTGTGAAAGTTCTGCACCGATATCTTCACTAGTGCTTTCTTTATATATTGTAAAGTAAACGATTCAGATCGTCTTCAAAGTTCTGGTATATACGAAGTAGGCGTGGTTGTGAAGCGATTTGACCTATTTTCACAACATATCATTGAGGTGTAAGGAAACTATTACAAACCAAGTTTCATTGAAATCGGTCTAGTAGTTCCTGAGATATGGTTTTTGACCCATAAGTGGGCGACGCCACGCTCATTTTCCATTTTGTAAAAAAATCTGATTGCAGCTTCTATCTGCCATTTCTTATGTGAAATTTAGTGTTTCTGACGTTTTTCGTTAGTGAGTTAACCCACTTTTAGTAATTTTCAACCTAACCTTTGTATGGGAGGTGGGCATGGTTATTATCCGATTTCTTTCGTTTTTGACTGTACTAAGAAGTGGCTAAACAAAACGACTGCAGAAAGTTTGGTTTATATAGCTCTATCGGTTTCTGAGATATGTACAAAAAACCAATTTGAGGGCGGGACCACGCCCACCTCTCCACAAAAATTACATCCAAATGGGATCCTATGTTCCAAATTTATTTATGGCTTAGTTATGACACTGTATAGGTTTTCGGTTTCCGCCATTTTGTGGGCGTGACAGTGGACCGATTTTGCCTATTTTCGAATGCAACCTCCTCAGGGTGCCAAGGAACATGTGTTCCAAGTTTCATTAAGATATCTTAATTTTTACTCAAGTTATCGCTTGCACGGACAGACATCCGGATTTCAAATCCACTCGTCATCCTGATCATTTATGTATATATAACCCCATATCTAACTCTTATATTTCTTGGTGACACAAACAACCGTTATGTGAACAAAACTAGTATACTCTGTGCAACAGGTTGCGAGAGTATAAAAACGCTGCAAAGCATGCGAAACTAGCTATTTTGGCGTGTACAAACAAACGCGCCAATGTTGGCCCAATCGCCAGTTGCGGCAAACAATTGTTGCGCATGCGTTTTATTCCCCAGACAGAGGTAGGCGAAGTACGCGGGGGCTTTCGGGTGTGTGTGCCGGTGGTTGCGCCATTCGCTAGGCAAACGAGTGCTTACATTGCATTTTAGCGGCAAGTTACTTGCACGCAGCTGATTGCTTGTCGATACATATTTATCTATGAGATACTTAAAAGTGGCAGTTCATTTGCTTCAGTAAATGCGGAAGAGGTTAGGCCATGCTTCCACTACAAAATATGGCTTCAGCATAGAAATAACCGGGTCAACAGTTTTAAGAGATCTAGGTATCTTTAATAGATCAGCTTCAGCACTTTTTCTCATTCTAAAATAAACCAACAAAGCAAATATCACTATAGAGGTCTATCGTGGTTTTCGAACCTAGAATAGACCGCTTGTTGGTCACACAGCAAACATGCAGTCAGCTGCTTTGTTATATTTGTATTTAAGTGGCCGCCATAGGTGCCACCAATGTGACTATTAGTTGTATAGGCCTGCTGAAATACATTTTCATATTTATTTATTTATATATATGTACTTATGTACTTTTTTAATGAAACCAGTTTCGCGCTTAAATGTTTGTTTTAATTAAAAGACGGAAGTACCTAAAATAACCAAATACAAATTTTTTCCTCTTTATCGAGTATTTATTTTGCTAATTAATAATTGAAGGCATAAAGTACCTCAACAAATTACCGTTTGGTGATTTTCGGTGTGAGTTTGTGGAGGGAAATGTTAGGGGAAATTTCATGACTTATAATTATTTTTAAATAGGATTCTTTGGTAATTTACTTTGCAATATTCGCCGCATAACAAAAAAGTATCTTCATCTCGATACCCAATGATTTCGTATATCCAGTTTATATCTAGTTTTTTAAGCATTAACAAGCATTAGCAAGTTTGATTCGTTTAAAGACATAGTGAACAATAATTGAGGAAATATAGTTCAAAGGAGATTTATTTGGTTCTATGTATATGAGTTTACTCTAGAAGTTTGGTTCAGCAAAATCATATTCATCCTCAACCCACATGATCTTCTGACCTCTTAACCCATTCCCTCCCATTGTACTCGCTTGGGTACCGACAAAAATGGTACAGAAAACCCATTCGATCCCAATGTACTCACTTGATTACCAAAAATTATTTGTTTTAGCACCCAAGCGAGTTTAATGTGTGGGAATTGGTTAATCAACAATGCAATGAACAACTCAAATATATTCGACACACATACATATAAAAGACTTCAATTGAACGATATTTTTGGGACCTCATATGTATTTTTTGTTATTTCATAGCAATATCATCTATCTGACTCTATTGAGAAATTGTAAAATCTATACAACAGATATCAACTTAGGCTTTTGATATGTAAATTGACTTCCCTCATGAAGATGGTACATATCATTAAAAGTTCCGTACGGTATATCAGTCCAGGGTATCCGCTGCTGCTGGAGATGATAAGGAAGTATGTACAAAATGAAAGCAATGCACATTAAGAAGGTGTTGGGAGAACCGATCTGTCATGAAATGATCATTGCCTGCAAGAAGACTACGATTTCAACCCGGAAACTTTTCGGATTTCGCACATATTTTACAAAAAAAAACTTTGCTTAAATTCAGATAAATATTCTGGGAGGCTATTAGAGTTGATATTATACACATTGAAGAGTTTTATCAATTAGAAATTAGAACACACTTTCCTATATGACACTTTCTACATTATTGTAATCAGGGGTACAACACGTCTATTTCCTTCATGATGCCTCATGCTTCAAAGGAAAAAAATCAGTCAGTTTTAAATGGACTAAATGTAGCAGGTTTTCAAGCCATTTCTAAAGCTGATGTAAGAGCCTTATATGCCTTATTTAAAATAAAAGCTCTACTCCGAAAAATTATCATTTATTTAATAAAAGAAAAGTTCACAATAAGAATACCGGTTAGTATTATGCAATATGTATTCAGTAGAAATATTTCGGCAATATTTTACTTAAGGATATTAATTCAAAAAACGCGAAAATCATTTGAGCACATTAACCAGTTCAATAACTTTCAAATTTGCATTGAAAGAAAAATAATAAGAAAATATTTCAAACACCTGCGTCAATTAGCAAGCCAATCGACATGCTTAATGCAAAAAAAGTTCATTGAAACCCACATATGACTGATTGCTGCAGCATCACGTTGGGCGCACTGTCTTGGTGCACGTGCAGCAAAACATGATTTGAATACGAACGACTAATGGATTAGTAATTAGAGCTTAGACTACTCAGAGCTCACTTGGAATAAATAGTGAAAATAGATCACAAATGCTTGAGTTTTATGCACAAATTTGCCAAACTTACCGAATGTAGTGTAATTTTTTTATAACGGCACTTAAAAATCCTGTTTTCACGCAATATTTTCTTTAAAAATATTTTCAACTTTACTTTCAGTAAAATATCACTTTTATTATTTTTATTTTTTTACAATTCTTTCACAAATGATTTTTTTCCATTAAAAATATTTTTCAACTTATTTCATAAATACTCGCAATTCTTCACAATATTTCATTTATGTACTTAGCAACGATTGAAACACAATATTCGCTTTTAATTAATGCGCTTGATCTTGCAACACTTCGGCCAACGCATGCGCGCGCTCTGCTCAACTCAGGCAAGTCGGTTAGTAAGCTTTGTTAAACGGTGCAGCCGTATAATATGCACTGGTGTATAAAATTTCACAAATTTGTATATTTTCTTGTATTACTTTTGATGTGAAATTCGCAAAACTTCGTTTCGTTTGCACAATTCACTTTGGCACTTTCAATGCGCATGCGCGAGCGTTTCTTAAAGACGTGTGTGCGCGCCACTCAAAGACCCGTGTTAATCTGAAAATTGTTATTACCAAACGTGTTAGCGTTTGTGGCTGAAAACATTGCATTTAACCGTAATTGAGTGTAAGCTTGCTTAGCGGAGCTTTTTGAGTGGCTTTTTCGAGTGATTTGTGGAATGGTGTGGGAGGTATTTGCAGCCTGTTAAGTTCAAAATTTCATTCAAATGTGAGTTTTGGAAAGTTGTATTTTATATTGATTTAAATATTTGCTGTGGAAATTTTCAATGATTTGCAAAATAAGAAAGTTTGCATGACATGAAACACTTAATATAAAATATAACTTAGTAACTTTGAGTATTCGTTTCCGCTTCACTCTGCAAACATAACTCACGGAATTCATTATGTGATGATTCGCAAAGAATTTATTAAACACAGAGATATTAAACTGTTCCGCTCAATACAAATATCAGTAGATTATATTCAGTGTTATGCTTAAAAAGTCAGATATTCTGTTAGTTGCTTGTATAGTGTAATATTTGAAGACTTAAACGTGACAATGGAACCCCAATTGTGGTCAATTATCTATATATTAGATTGTCAAATATCTTCGTTTTTATTCTCTTTATTCAATGATTTATAAAAAGTGTTTCAGTGATCGGATTTAGTTCAAATATGCGCCGTTTCGTTCGATAATCTGTTTCCATCAAGACTGCAACTTCATAATACCCCCTCCTTATTTGCGAAAAACTCGGACAGCTACTTTTAACAAGCCTCTTTTAAGTTCAACTTTACACCATTTACACCATCAAGGGCTTTCGCCATGGACAGGCCAATTCTTCTTCTGGTCGATCGCCTGCTTCAAGCTGTCCAGTTCTTCGGTCTAATTCGATGTTTTCCATGATTTGATCGGTATTCGTCGTCACAGGTCTTCCGCCGGCTGGCTTATCCATGGTGTCGTTTTCAACTGCTCTGAATCGTCGAAACCATTCCTCCGCAGTTCGAAGTGATTGAGTACCATCCGCCAAAACACCATTACTCTCACGGAACGTTTCTCTAGCGGATTTGCCTTTAACGAAGGAAAACTTTAAAATAGCGCCAATTTGGACGTTGAACTCCATGTGTACACGTCTATAACTGTTGGACGCAATATCCAAACTATACATACATCGTGTCGTTTTGTAGGTTATGTCAAGACCTTCCAAAGATGTATACATATTATTGCCATATATGAGATCTATAGCGCTTTATATATAGCAGCGAACTTCAAAAGACAAAAAGGCGGAAGGGAAGGGAAGGATATTTGACAACCTAATATATATAATTTATGGATTTTTATTTTATCTTTAAGTGGGTTTCCGAAGCTAAAACCAAAGGTATTTTTAGAATTTTTTAATACATTGTGTTAAGTTCTCTCAAAGATAACAGATCACAGATAATCTGTAGTTTTATCAGAAATACATATTTACAATCCAGGAAACAAATATCAACATAGACCACGATAGTTTTGCAGTCAAAATACAGAAAGGTTAAGTGCACTTGGGACAGTGAAAAAGAACTTTAATTCTAAACAGCAGAAAATATATTAACAACGTTAATATATGGTAGTCAAAATGTGGACTCTAAGAGGGTACTAATCCCACAAGAAATTTGAATAAATCTTTCACAAAGTAACAGAAATAATTTCTATCCTTACAATGCAACTAGATTCTGACGACTGCAGCCTAGAGCAAATATCAACGCAACATTTATAAAGCTTTTCCATTTTGTAACACGAATAACACAAGTTATGAAGTCGGAAAACATTCTTATACAAGAGGTTCCGGAGGACAACCGTAAAAGAAACAACTAAATGTCTTAGATACAATATATAAAGCAGAAATTTTGCGAATATCGTATACTTGCACACGAAGATTGGCCCTACTTATTCCACAAATAAAAAAAAAATAAAAACAAGTAAGGAAGGGCTAAGTTCGGGTTAACCGAACATTTTATACTCTCGCAATTTATTTATTTAACTTTATTTATATTAATAATACACAATTTGACCCACATATTCGTCATATATAGTGCATAAAGTCCATTGAAAGTTGGAAACCATAATATTAGGTTAGAAGCACCGAGGTCCTCGTGTTCGATATATGGGACCTTAAAAACCTATGGTCCGATTTCGGATTTTTAGAATGGGGCTGCCACACTATTAACATAGTATTTGTGCAAAGTTCTGCACCGATATCTTCACTAGTACTTACTTTATATATTTTAAAGTAAACGATTTAGATTCTGCTACGATTTAGACTCTGTCTTCAAAGTTCTGGTATATAGAAAGTAGGCGTGGTTGTGAAGCGATTTGGCCTATTTTCACAACATATCATTGGGATGTAAGGAAATTATCACAAACCAAGTTTCATTGAAATCGATCGAGTAGTTCCTGAGATATGGTTTTTGACCCTTAAGTGGGCGACGCCACGCCCATTTTCCATTTTGTAAAAAAATCTGAGTGCAACTTCCGTCTGCCATTTCTTATGTGAAATTTAGTGTTTCTGACGTTTTTCGTTAGTGAGTTAACCCACTTTTAGTAATTTTCAACCTAACTTTTGTATGGGAGGTGGGCGTGGTTATGATCCGATTTCTTTAATTTTTGGACTATATTAGGAAATGGCTGAAAAAAACGACTGCAGAAAGTTTGGTTTATATAGCTCTATTGGTTTGCGAGATATGTACAAAAAACTTTGTAGGGGGCGGGGCCACGCCCACTTCCCCGAAAAAATTACATCCAAATATGCCCCTTCATAGTGCGATCCTTCATACCAAATTTTATTTCCATAGCTTTATTTATGGCTTAGTTATGGTACTTTATGTGTTTTCGGTTTTCGCCATTTTGTGGGCGTGGCAGTGATCCGATTTTGCTCATTTTCGAAAGCAACCTTCCTATGGTGCCAAGAAATAAGTGTGCCAAGTTTCATCAAGATATCTTAATTTTTACTCAAGTTACAGCTTGCACAGACGGACGGACGGACAGACAGACATTCGGATTTGAACTCCACTCTTCACCCTGATCACTTTGGTATATATAACCCTATATCTAACTCGTTTAGTTTTGGGTGTTACAAACAACCGTTATGTGAACAAAACTATAATACTCTCTTTAGCAACATTTGTTGCGAGAGTATAATAAATTACGAGACAAGAAGCTGAACATTTTGCTAGAAATCATGAATAACGGCACGTCACTACCGAAAACCGTGAAGTTCAATTCAAAGCTTGGTCAGTGACACTCTGTCGAATTGGGTACCCCTCTTAAAGCTCTTTTCTTAGACTACTCACATTTTACTGATAGACAAGCGCGCTGTGATAAAAATGTAGCAAAGTAATAAGTAATTTTTCGAAACAATAAACAAATGACAACACATAAATATTTTCGATTAAAAGCTACCATTCATGTGATAGCAAATAATTTCAAAATTCAACGTCACTCAAAGGGTAAATGCACTCGTACAAACAAAATTTTTCGCTAACAAAAAATTAATTATTTTTTTTTCGATTTCGAACACACAAAACTATTTCGCCAATATAATTAGGCAAATTGCAAGACAATCACTGTTTTGATTCGAGTTCAGCGGGGAGTCAACAGCAGCGATCATTGCCAAAAGTCACCGCCACCGCTGCGTCAGAAGTGCGCTGAACTTCTCACAAATCGCAAAAGCAAATTTTTATTTATTTCTTATATTTTTTTTAATAACATTTTATAGTTTATTATTTAGCACAATCGGCTGTTCAAGTACTCGCCACTGTGTGTGTGCGTGAGTGTGTGGGCAGTACAACAGAAGCTGCGGCTGCTAAACGGATGCTGTCAAAGAGTCAAGCTGACACGTAGATATACATATATCCATATATTGTACGTATATCTGTATGTGGCAAGTGGAAGTGCTGTGTGTGTGTGTGTGCTCTGTGAATCGCACAGTTAATTATAATTGACGTTATTGAAATGGCAAACAAACAATTGCGTGCAAGCTCAAGTGTGGGCAGTGGGAAGACGCGGCTACAAGCCGTGGCGGTGAGTACTACAAAAAGCGCTAAAATGCCACACACATACATACTCATACATGTATAAGTATATCTGCCAATTTTCCTGTTTGTCCACAAACAATGGCCTATACTCACACTCACACACACACTCGCGTATATTTGTTTGTGCAATAAAAAGCTTTGCACGAACACTTGTCATGCATGCTTGGAGCTTAATTATTTGTTCAATGGATTTCGACAACGCTTTTGTTGTGATTTTCGTATTTTCTGTAATTTTTCGTACATTTTTACAAAGGTGTGAAAAGTGTAGCCATAATTTCCATTATTTACAGAAAATGCTACAAATCGCCTACAAAGAGTCTCTTGTCTGTATGTCTTTGTGTATGTATGACTTTTTGGCGGCTCTCAAACTCTCAAATGTTTTTGTGAAAAATCATGATTTGTTCTTTTTGTGCATTGTAAGTGTAGTTACAATGGTGATAATGGCAACTAATTTCATTTCATACACTTTCGCCTTAAATTGTATGTGGGTCAGTCGGTTATAATGTCATTACGAGCTTAGCATTATTATTATTATTATTGTTGCGTTTGTAAAGGGTTTTAAAAAACGAGAAAAAGATAAGGTTTTTGTTATCAAATCTAGGCACTGTGAAATTATTGTTCATTGTGAGAAAAATTGTTATGAATGGTTTTTTCTTCTGAGAATTATTTCGTTTCAAAATACCTTTTAATCTCGTTCTGTCTATTTTTCTTTAGAAATCATTTAATTGTACGAGTATATTAAAAATAAATAAATAAATAAGCTATTGACAACAATTGTGAAAGAGGGAAGAAAGCCTGAGCACTAGCTGAAGCGATTTTTTTTTAATAAATAAGCTTATAAGACCATAAATTGTAATAAAAAGCATATTCGATACCAATTTATTTATATAGATACTTAAATGAGTATATACTTGAAGTTTTAGAGAAATAATTATTTCAAATAAAGCACAATTTTTTATTTTGATTTTTCTAAATAGTAGTTTACTCTACTAAACAACATTTGTTGAACAACTTTTTGTCGGGGCAAATACTTTTCCACCATAAACGACCATATCTTTATAATAAGGCGACGAACATAGTCATACGAACTTGTACCTGGGCATATACCATTGACTTCACGAATCGCTCCAGAAAGTTTTCTAACGAATTTTAACCATATAATCTAACCATTTATTGATCCAGCTATTTCTTGATATATTTCGATCTTTCAAAGTTCGTCCTCTTAAAAAGCATTAAGTGCTGCATGGTTGTTATAACTTGCCAGCCGAAACAATCTATATCAATTATTTCCGAAGCGTACCTATTATTTCGTCAAACAGCAACATAATGTTAAAGGATTCTTATCATCATTCTTAAATGTTCTTTCCCTTCTGCTACTCTGTCAACTATCGCTTCAGGAAATCCTATATCTTAAAAGAATTTCGCTTTACAATTATGTAAGTGATCGTGACGAGAGATAACTCGTTTACATTTTTACGTACTTAAGAATGATATTACCATTTTGGATCATATTATTAATCACAATTCATGGATGGTCGTAATAATACTTCGTCAACAGTTCTATATACAAAATTTCACTAAAACTTTCCGCAGACAATTTCATTTTATTATCTTCTCATGGCTGGAAGAAAAAGTATTTTTAAGGCATAAATTTAGAATTTTGTAGAGTTCATTTGTCATTTATATTTTCTCACTAAAATGGAAAATCTAAAACACGAAACCTAATAAGATTGATTGTAAGTATAGTCGTATGCCCTCTTTTTCTTTTTTTTTGCCAGCTTTGACTGTAACGTAATTGGTATTAATTTCTATATTTTTTTCCTAAAAGCCTTTTCACACAGAAGCTAATTGATCAATTAACCGGCCTCTGCTCGATTAAAATACTGATTTAGATCGATTTACCATACAAAATAAAAATCTACATTAATTTTTAATAGAAATTTAATCTGCAACAAAGACCGTATTTGTAATTATATATACGTTCTTTGTCTGCGAGTTGTTGTTCACGCCACACGACGGTAGGTGTCGCTGCTAGAAATGAATTTAAAAATAGCAATCAGCTGATGAAACTTACCAACTTCTTATGAAAAGCAAAAACAAAAAAGTTTAATGATCGGTTATCGAATAGCCGGCAGTGTGAAGGGCAAACATTGGGTTTTCAATCAAAATTTTAATTGATTAATTTATTTGGCTGTGTGAAAAGGCTATAACGAGCATACATGCCAAATATATTATTGACACAACTGTTAACATAATGATTTTTCAGTTATAAAATCCTGGAATATTTTTAAACATAGTCGATAACGTCTGTTCTTAACAGTTCTGAGCTGGAGGCGTAAAGCGGAATTTGTATCTTGTCTCGCCCAGTTCAGCTCACCCGGTTGATTCTGTGCTTTATATTTACCCGATTATTTTTCTTTGTCGTACGTAAATTGTTCATTAAGTTCCTTAAGAGACACCGGACATTATAAATATTTTTCTGAAATCACAATCATTAAACCGCTAATAAAGATCATCAGCGAAACACGGAGCTCTCATCCGAAACATTGTAGTAACTTTTGAATGAGCTGTGTCTTCTCTTCTGGTTACAAGTCAATCACTGATACCTTCCATATGGACACTCACGTACACAACAAGCAACCAAACCTTTGATCAATAATTATTGTCAATTTTTGACTTCTTATATCATCGTTCCTTTCTGCATGGTTCCCAAGTATTGCAATCGATACTGAGTACATCTGCGCGCGCAGAGGATTGCTCTCGATGTGCATGGTCCGAAATCTCACTTTCAAATGGTATCATTGTACTCATAAAAACAAAATTGTTTCCACTCATACCCAAAATATACAAAAACATTTATCTTTATACTTATTCGACATGATTCAGTTGCCCTGCGCTGACCTTGATGAATTTGTAATTCAAATAAACCAGTAAGATAAATAATTGGCGCATAAACCTGTCCTAAGAGTGAACTAATAGGCAATTATCTACAACTAATCATCGCACTCTGCCCTAATTTACAAAACGAAGGTGTGTGAACAGCTGAGAATAAAGTGAAAAATGCGCTCAAATGCGCCAATGCTCTCAACTCACACATACACCAACAAAGTAGAAATACTTCAGCATTGTTATCACTCACACGTGAGTATGCAAATTGAGAGCGCAATTGTCGCTCTCGCTGGACATAAGTGTCTGTGTGTGTGGGTAGCAACTCTGCACATAGCTCACCTGCGATTGAAACTGAATTAGCAGAGCGGATTGTGGCGCTTGCAAACGATCTTAACCACAATGAGCCATTGTTTATATCTCTGTATGTATGTGCGTACTCTTCTGTATATGCAAATGTATTGTCATCGCCAGCACCTACCGGTGTGAAGACGATCTGTTGAGCGCTGCATAGTCAGTAGAATTTAGACGCCGCGTTTGGTGAAATACACGCGACCAATGTTACGGATGTGAATCAAAATAACGGTTATTCACGAAGATGAAGTACGAATTTTCGAACGCGTGTGAAAACAACTCGGATTCAAAGAATAGTTTTGCAAACGAAAAACCGGATGAAAGTGAGGAACTCACCTTCGACAGCATTTACGCGCATTACGAGCCCTCGGTGCGTTTGTTGCGCATACGAAAGACCGTAAAGGGCGCTTGTGGCTTTCATTTGACGCGCACCAAATGGGATCCCTATCCGTGGGTGCGTATGAGTGATGTGCCTAGTGTGCTACATAGCGTATACGTAGCGATCAACAAATATCGCTGAGCTCAACATAGCTACATGCAAACATAGATAGTTTATGCGATTTCGTAATATGATTTGTTAACCAACTTTGCCTTGGCGTTTTCATTCATTCATGCATTTTCGTTCTCGTTTTCGATTTCCATTGTCATTAGGTGAGCGCGGTCGATGCACACACCGCAGCGGAAATGAGCGGTCTGAAGTCGGGCGATTGTGTGCTGGAGGTTAGTAAGTTGCACAAAAAAGCATAAATAATTTTATGTTCTTGCAATAAAATGCAATTAGCTGCCAATTCTTTCTACGCGTGTGTGCCTCTGTGTGTTGAGTCTATTGAGTCTGTGTTCATTTTTGTGGGGTTAAAAAAATGCAAGAAACGTGTTCATTCATAACTGGGAAAAACTGGTTTTTTTATGAACAAGAATAACCAATTTTATTTCAAGTTTTTTTGCCATTATTTAGCATTTATTGAAAATGTTAGCACAATAGCTTAGAAGTGAAGATTAGTTCAATAATTTATATTATTTTACAATTCAATTTAGTATGGGAATGCTAAGGAAAAAAACATTATTCCGTTGGCAGATAACGGTGATTTTATATTAAATTTTACGGTATATACATGCATATAAATAATACAAGATGCAAACATCAAAAATAAAGGCAGGCCATACAAAATAAAAATATGGTAAGCACAATTCGCCAAATTGTTTCCGAGGTTTTAAGAAACTAGCACGAATTGTTGGGAAGTAATTCCGTGAAAAACTCAAAAACCGCAACCTTTATGAAAATTATATTCTTAAATACAGAATCCACAAAGTAAATATCGATTTGAGTTACTTAAAAATTCGAAATCCAAAAATTCATAATAAATGAATTAAAAATATTGAAAATAAATATTTTTATAAAATGGCATGCTCTGTAAATCATTTTCAAGCAAAATTTTTCGAAAAATTTTCCGTTTTTCATTTTTTGAAAATAAAGAAACCTTTTTGTAAAACTGTTCTGTAAATCGAAATCATTAAAATATTTCTGTTTTGAGTTCAGGGACAAAAACTGCAGCGGTTTTTAATTTTTAAAGAAGTTGTATTGCAATAATGTTAATATTTTGTAGTAATATATTATGTTTTTACATTTTAAAAATATGCAGAGGAAAACATAGGAAATATACGAAAGAAACCTTAAACCTAGCTTCTTGTAGAACAGAATATATTATTGCTCATCTAAAAACTGTCGAACTCGCACTATAGCTCTTATACTGAAATTGAGGACCTCAGTGCCTGTAGCTATTGTTTTACCGAAATTATCTTTTTACTTTTCATATTATCTATAGAAATTCAGAGAGACTCTTTTTATACTAATAATGTGCCTCTGTGACAAATATCGGTAAAATCGGTAATATCAGGTCACAAATGCCTAGCTGACAACAACTTATATTATGATTTTACAATTTTCGATAAGCTTTATAGTATAAGTTTATACCCTATATCTCGCTTAATATATGAGATATCTTAGCTAAACTAAGCGAGCGTATAATTTAGGATACAATGTAAGTTGGTGAAAACAGTTGAAATAGATTCAGGAATTACCCAGCTTCCATATATTATTTATAATGATTTTCGTTATTCTAATGAGCTTAATAAAAATAAGTATAATATAAAATTAAATAAATAAATTGCGAAAGTATAAAGTGTTCTATTACACCCGAACTTAGCCCTTGTATATTTGTTATTATTTCATAATATTTTATAAATGAATCAATATTTAGTTATATATTATATATTAAACTATAGGATATAATTAAATTATCAAGTTAATTATCCAGACTACCAGCATCACTAATTAATTGCGAAGCTCATATTACTGTATTGACTTCTCAAATGCCGAAATATACTCATAGCAAATTGTTAATTTGTTAATTGTTTTTGTATCAAAAAGTATACTCTTTGCAACACGTAATATGCCACAAAAAGCATTTTACTTTTCATCACAATTATTTTCAATCAAATTTTCAAACATTCATTCGTATTTAATAGAAAACGAACGAATTACAGAACACTTGAAAAAATTACATACGAATTCTCATTTCGCCAGTGAATTCAAATCGTGTGAATTTCAGAACACACCTGTATAACAATTAAAAATACAAAACTTCAAAGTGTAAAATTCAAAATTTCCATATGAACTATGTTTCACGGATTTTAGTGAAGCACATTTCAAATGAATTAATAGTACATAAGGACCAAAAAGACCAAAAAGACCATATTCGGAATCATAAAACTCCAAAAATTTATATATAAAACATCCATGAGTAAACTTCGACCTTTTTGTGGATTTATCTTTTTTTGTGCCTAATGGCTTTGGAATTTCGGGGATTTATTTATTATTTATTTATTATTATTATTATTTTTAAGAATTATTTTTGTTTTTAATTTTTGGCGCTTTAGTTCTTATTTAGTGCAAATTGCAAATTTTTAAAATCCTGGATATTATTTTCTTTACAAACACTTATAGGTGAGATCAAGTGATTATTGGTCCATATTAAGCTTGAATTAGAAAATCTCATTACAAAGTGGTTGAAAATTAAAAAAAAATGTTATTATAGTTGTTGTACTAACTGCCCGTTGTTGGCATCAATTTATCAATTTGCCATATAAATTGTTGCAGCACTCTTCTATGGCAGTCCTGTATCATATGCTAAGAAATCCATGTCGTATACGTAATTTTGTACCGCTACGATAATCCCTATTATCTGGATCAGATTATTGAGCAGGGTAATAGCGTTTTTAGACAGCCAAATTAATTGATCAATTCAAATTGTTATTGAGAAACCTTTCTTTGCCTTTTATACTGGCGGCTACTCGAAAGCCGATCAGTTGTTATGCATTTTTGTTTTTGCGCACCATAAGAAGTTGGTAAGTTTCATCAGCTGATTCATATTTTTTAGCACCGACATCTACCGTACCTTTTTTTATCAAAAATTTCTGCCAATCGCAAACAAAGAACGCATATCGAACGTCTTTGTCGCAGAGTTCAATTCGATTAAAATTCAATTCAAAATAAATGTAGATTTTATTTTGTCTGTTTTAAATCGATCTTAATAAGCGTTTTTATCGAGCAGAGGCCGGTTAATTGATCAATTAGCTCCTGTCTAAAAGCGCTATAATGAACTAAGGCACTTAGAATGTTTTGAATATGTTTTAGTAATTGCCAAATAATATGTATTAAACCTGGAAGATCAGTCCACAGTATTGCAAGTGCCTTAACTTAATTTTAGAGTCAACTTTTTATAACTTTTTGGTACTGAGAAAAAATCCGCAATACTTTCTATTGAACAGAAAGCAATTTCAGACATACACATTTTACAATATTTAAAACGTTGCTGAATACAAATTGTATACTTTTCCCAACTAATGTATTTATGGTTATTATTCGGTCTTCCAAAATGAATTTGTGTATGCCCGTAATTTTTATTATGAAATGAGTTGTAATTCTTAAATGTTAATGAAAAACTACACTTTTTTTATACAAATTTATATTTTTGAAATAATTTTTTTCTAATAACAACATAACATTCAGATAGTCTTATAAATTTAGTTATAACTTTTTTCAACCTTTAAATCGAGCACACGTTCTGCTGAATTAATGCTAAACACTTTCTTAATTCACTTGTGTAAACATAGAAAAGCACTTGCTTACTTTATTTGTTATTATTGTACTATTTTTTTTTGTGGCCTAATATGGCAGCGTAAGCTAATGAGTAGATACAATTGTGTGTAAGCCATTACTTTTTTTGATTAACAAGTGCCGCAATGCGTGTTTTTGTATTTCGCTCTTTTTATTTTTATTTTTTTTTCTTCTGTTATTACTTTCGTATTGTTATTATTATTTTTTATTTCTTTTACTCTTTGAGGGTAATTCACACGCGTCATTTGGTGGTTCATACTGCTGCTGTGTTGGTATTTTTAGCGTTTGAGAGTTTTTGTCAACAAAACATACTTTTATTTAGCAAATTCATGTCTCTCATTAATTCATTTGTGTTTTGAGCCAATCGTACACAATTACACATACATATGTATCGTACATATTATTATAAAGCGCGTTGTAATTAGAGGACACATTTCTTTTTGTGATTCATATGCAGGGCATGTAGAGGCCAGCAATTGCATTTGATTTGTTGTTTACGTTTTTGTTTTGATTTTTGTAAACAAATGAGAAATGACTTTAAAATATGCATAATTTATTGGCAATCGGATATTCTGGCTTGCATTCAAGATGAATTTATTTTTGGAACACTATTTCTTATTAATTCGTGAAGTGGTTGAGTCATATTTGTTATGAAATGTGAGTAATGTTTTTTGATTAAAAAAATGTATTTTGAGAAAATTTTATTTTGGATTTCTTGATTTTTTTATTAATATTTTGGCCAAAATTAATATTATTTTTATCAAATAATAATCAACTTGCTTACATTTTTTGAATAGAGCTATTCCAAATATCTTACTAGCTTTGATATACATAGTTATCTCTACCGTTATGTGAAGTCATGTGGCTCATTTTTATTTTCTTAACGCGTAATTGCTCATCTTTATGTGCAAAACACAAAACGCCTTATCTACGTACTCCATTCACACCGAAATGGGGAATATTCAACAAATATTTTTATTTGCAAGCTTTCTATGTATTTTGTTCATCTTTAAGGGGGGGTAAGGTTTGACAACTTTTTTTTTCATTTTTTATATTTTTTTCTGAACCATCAACATTGCAAGAATATTGTGTTAAAGTTTTAGGTCATTCGGAGAAAAACTAACGAAGTTACAGCAGGTTGAATAACGGTACCTCCAGCTACCTGCGCTGAGTGTACAAAACTTTGAACCGAGTTTCCCAAATATATAATTTTTAAAGTCGGTGACCAGCCTACAGAAAAAACTACTGCATCGATCGTTTCATTTTTCAACAAATATTTTACAAAAAGGTCTTTTTTCGACGAAACAAACCTTACCCCCCCCCCTTACTCACAGTTAATATCAATAGGTACTGCAGGAAAACAGTTTCTTTCACTAATTTGACTAATTTTGCGGACAATAATTACCACTTTTCTATGAAATCTCCTTTTTCAAACAAGTTAACTGGCAAAGGCAATTACTTAGCTTTGTGAGTTAAATTGGATATCTGGAATTATTTTTGAATAGCACTATACAGCACTCGGCTGGGTGTTGCACAAAACATTTATTTTTTGTATATTGAGTCATAAGAAAAAAATTAATTTTGAAAAGTATTTGTCTTCGAATTTCGAAATTAATCTAATGCAAAAACAATATTATTATTACATCATGTACTTTCTAAGAAATCAAAAATTTTTATATAGTCGAATCTACCTTAGGCCATGCTTATATGCCAGTAAGTAGGAGAGAGGTCAAAGTTTGATCCTTATATTTCCAAAAATACTGGTTCAATTTGTGAAAAGCCAAATTTGTGAATATGATAATCCGACCAACTTCCCAGCGTATGTATTTGTTGAATTTCTGTATAAACCTTTCACCAAGAAATACTTAACCCTTTCAGGCAACATTGTACTTACTGGCTTTTAATTCTCGTTATTTAAATTTTTTTAAGTGAACTATATAAATAAGTAAATTCATGAGAAAAGTGTATAGTTTATTTATAATAATTTAATTTGTGCCTATAAGCAACATCCTGTAACTAATGAACCAGGATACATAGAACTTTGAATGGTGTTAGCTCCGCCCATTTCAATTCGGCCATGAGAGGGTTAAGAAGATCTGACTTTGACGCCTTAATACACCTGTCGTATAATCATGACGAGAAAAATGTTATACACCATCTATATTAGAATTAAGAATAGCGTTTCCAGTTTAATTCCGAAATTTGATGACAAATATTTGAATTAGGAAGGCTAACTTCGAAAAACGAAGAAATTACATTTTTACTATAAAGAATAAGCTTGGTCCAATGCCCCAAAAAAACGTAGATTTGGCCATATCTAATGTAAGGGCCCTTAATTCTTCTTCATCTCAAAATATTGATTTCAAAGTAATCATCTTCTAAGAAAAAAATTTAATCAAGAAAAAAAATATTCGAATATATATTTTTTCACTATTTTTGCGATATAATAAAGAAAATTTATAAATAAAATACTATTGTTGTGTACATTCAAAACTCTATACAGTAATATATGGCGTGTTATATAGAAGTAATTAACAAATTGCACAATTAATGTGTTCGAAAAATATCACACAAGTAAAATATTTCACAACAGATAAAATAACAACGACAATCTTAAATAAATAATTTGTGCAGTTATCTTGCGCAAATATCAGCTTGCATGCCTATATAATTATGGATACATATATGTGAACTTGTAACGAAGCGAGTTGTTTTCGAAATTCTAAAAGGGTTTACTTAACACAAATGAGCAAATATTGTCGTAATATATATCATATATAGGTAAATATAAATATAAAGCCCTTAATTAATTGATTCTAGAGTCGTTTAAGGAAAATGAATAATTTGCAAACACTTGTCGTGCCGGCCCACAGTGACTTTGAACTAAAAACTTAATGTTAATCTACTATACATTATATATGACAAAGCTTTCTGAAACTATTTCATTTATTAAAGCCAGTCTCCGGATGTTAAACAAAACCGATATTTATGTGTCATATGACAATATACGCTTTGATGTCATCAACATTTCTGTTTCGTTAAATTTTCCGAGTTCATTTTGTTGTATTAACAAGAGTGTATTTAACAACACTTAGTAAATGTTTAACTAGATTTTAATGGCATTATGTTTGTATATTAGCTTAAGTAAATGCTTTTCAAATAACGCTGTTTCTAAGAGGGACTATTTTACGACAAATCGAGGAGGCTTCAGAAATATGTGTTTGCAGAAGTGTCCAAGTGTTTTTTTTTTTTCTAATCGAAATTTTCAGTAGGAGAACTCTAGCATCTAGAAGCGTATCGAAGCAGTAACTAGTTTCCTCCTCGACTGCCCAATATGCGATATCTAAATATTAACGGAAAGAAACACAATTCTCTCGAAGTCGACATGTACACATACCAAATTTGAAAACAACTAATGATCGAGTGGATAAGTGACAATTCTAGCAATTCCACAAAATAGTAATAATTCAACAATTATCTTAAACGAACGATGAATGGCAAGTCGGACGATTAGATCTTTAATTTAACCATTGTGAACTTATTTTCTTAACAGAAGAAGATCTTAAACTCTTTCGTAGCGATTGCTTAGCTAAACGGCGCTCCGTTATCTGAATAGTATCAGAAATATCGATTTTTTTGCATGACCGCCACGGGCACGCTTGCAGAAGTCCCTACGCGGAACCCAATTTCCGACGGGTTTCAAGCATAAATCGCCCGATACTGCTGCAATTTCACTTTCGATATTCGTACGAAGTTCAATAATCGTCGCTGGCTTGTTGGCATAGACCATAGACTAGACGTAGTCCCACAGGAAATAGTCTAACGGCGTCAAATCGCACGACCGATGCGGCCAATCGACTTGGACATTTCGTGAGATAATACGTTCACCAAACTTGGTTTTCAATAATCGATTGAGACATTCGCTGTGTGGCTTGGCCGTCGATTCATTCGATTCATTGAGCGGTAGTGATTCTCATTCACAGTAACGTGTCGGTCTAGTTCATCACGGAAGAAGCACGGCCCAATGACGCCGTAGGCCCATAAACCGCACCAAATCCGTTAAACTATTATTAAACGTACGGATAATAGTATTGCTGAAATGATTAAGTCAGTTCCTTTTGTTTGTTTCACACCTAATAAGATCCCTTTATAAATTAAAACATTTCTTATGTTATTTTTAGGGTTTACTGATGCAGTGAGAGATAGAAAAGCCGTTCTGACTATCTCAAGATATAAACTCTCAAATACTTTAAAATTCTAAATGCATATTAAAGTCATTTCCGCTTGATTGCTGTCGATAAACTCCAACAGCCATATTATCATTACTTATAAATGTGCCCCACTATTGGTACTTACAGCCCTATTCTGTGCACTTGACAAAATAACAAAAAAATTGAAATTTTTTTCAGATTTTTATCAAGTAAGAATTTTTTTGGTATTCTGTGACAATTTTGATAAAATAAAAAGCTTCAGAACGCATAGCTTTTCCCCACACGTGTGGGAAACAAAAAATGTAAACAGAAACAGCTGATTTCTGTCCAATTATATTGATTTGAATTGAAAAATTTATTTGAATTATTTTACAATGTAAGTTTTCACATGCATTTCAATATTTGTTGCAAAATAGTTTAAATTATTAACTTCAATTTCACAATAAATCCTTTGCTCTTGGTCTAGACGTGAAGTTTCTGAGAGAGCGCAAATATTCCATGCTCCGAATCTAACCCTATTTTTCATGCAAAAGGTCGTTATTTGGATGAGTGTTTGTTTTAACCGAGCCTTCTTCATTGTGGCTTCGTTGATAAGTTTGACGATTGACCGGTTATCAGCCTATCTATCCGATTCTGATGTAGCGAGAATTCTGAGATATCGACTGAAGCCTTTCAGGCCTGATGCAAAGTATTTGGTTTGATTTTACAACCCCATTTACTCTATATAGATGACAAGGTTATACCGCATTTACGCGGTCGCCAGAGCCTCACTAATCTCTCTAACCAAACAAAGAGAGCCGCTCGTAAATGAGGTTGATTGATAATCGGATGACAGAGGCTATATATTCGCTTTTCCATCCCAGCTCCCTCCTAGTCTTTTGCTCCCCCTCAAAGCCACAGAATACTGTATAATATAATACATATACATATGTCCTTTATAATATATTTAAAACTATTTGGAATGCAATTTTGATTTAGTTGGTTGTTATGTTTAGCTTCAGAAAGGTTCCTTGGGGACTACGAAATCTAAACTTTGTTCTTTATTGGCAAAAATTTGCTAAGCTGTAATCGCATGCAATATATAGAAAACAATTTCGTCAAAGTTACCCTCATTATCTTCATTTTTTTATACAAAAAAGAGAAAAATAAACTTCTTAATATAAAAACGGCACAATAACGCGAGCCATCCATTTTTCCTCTTTGTATAAAAATAACGACAAAAGTAAAATATCTCCATTACAAGAAATTCACTTTCACAACTATCCACAGCGAGATATTTTATTTGTCAAGAGCATTTTACTTCTTAACAACTTATAAAGAAAAGAGCTTTTTATTTTAGACACAGAATACGAAATGCTTGATAAATTTCAATTTTTTACAAATAAAAAATTTGTTGAATTTGTAAAGTGCACAGAATAGATCTGTTAATATTAATATAAAATACTTTATGTACACAAATCGTTATGAAATCTCATCAACATTATAATCTGAGCATTCTAATAACAGCATTTTTATTAAAAGGTCATTTCATAGTGTTTTAATGCGTTACGCGTATATTTTCCGCATTGCCAGCGCTTTGAGAATACATTTGTTCAGTCATGTAATGAAACCCATTTGCCACCTCTCACCACCTCTTTCCTTCAATCGCTTTGAGTACGCACACTACGCAGCATAGAAGTTGAATGAGCATTTAATCGTAGACAAGGTCAGGTTCACGGAGCAATTTAGAACCAGTTAGATATTGCACATATCGTTGCATACCCACATGCATACATACATACATGTATACATATATCTCATAAGTACCATATATACAGCGGTATATGCATCAAAAGAATGCGTATAAGCAATTAGTAACAGAATTAATACATTATTACCAACAAAAATTCAAAAAAAAAAACAATAACAACAAAGTTATATTCAGTGGCAGCGGAAGCTGTGTAAACCAGCTAACTGGTTTCCAAAGTGTTAAGCATTTAGCTCGATCGAAAAGCTCTCAGTTGAGTGTATGTATGTGAGTAGCTCTCAAGTAAGCTTAATCTAGGCTTAGGCGCTTGGTCGGCAAAGCAGTTGGCTCAATGAGTGTGAGTTCTTTTGAGTAGCGAAAAGCAACAGAGAGCAAAATGTAACAGTAAATAAAACGGTAAAAAGCGTTTAAAGAAGCTTTACCGGCACAATTATGTAGCTCTGCTAATTGAAGTGTTGAAACATTCTGCATCTGTGACATATAAATTCAACTGTATTACAAAAACAAAAGCAATAAGTCGTCGTCGGTGCTTCGACTATCGATTTTCCATTTTGCGGTTTTGACACCCAACAAATCATTAAGCGTAGCGATCGTCGCTTCCGGACGAACGTGTCAAAGCAGCTGCCCAAATGGTGCACAGCATATATACATATGTATGTATATTGAATATATCTACGCTGACGCACATATGTTATATGCATAAAACCGCATAAAAGGTCAGCTGTACATACAAACATATATAGACGTATATACATATATATAAATACTAGTACTGAATTTCGCATTAGGGCTGACTGCTACTGTAGGGCTATATATTATACTTTCTAAGGGTCTCTTGTATATTGGATTTTTTTCCTGCTCTAAGTTCTTCAATAAATCGGAACTATCGTTCTCTTAATTTATCTTAAACATTTCCCTGAAGACATCAGCGCGACAATATAATATATCTTGGGCAATGACTTACATTTGTAACCAAGTTCTTGAAATTTATTATTCCAAGCAAGGGTGTATGTAACCAAATATTATCTACCCTCGCAATTTTAGCTGCTCAAAGGTATTAAAAATAAGTTCTGTGAAACGAGTATAATTCTTCGAAAAATTTTTAATGAAAATATGTTATGAGGGTTTTTCTGTGCAGCAGGTGGATGTCGGAAAATATTGGCTGGTATATGTAGATAAGAGGGCTGCTATATATATTTCTGGCCTAATAATGAAAATAGGAATATTTATCAACGAAAATGGTTTTATTGTTTTCCAAAATATTCTCCATCAAGATTTATACACTTTTGCATGCGCTCAAACCAATTTTCGAAGCACTCTTTTTGAGCCTTTTTTTGAGCGATTGTCAAATTGTGCGGGATCCAACGAGAACAAACCTTTTTTACGGCCAGGTGTTCATGCAATATCGAATGTATGCTGGTGGGAGAAATGCATAGGCATGCCTCTATCTGAAGGTATGTTACATGACGGTCTTGCATTATCAGTTCACGTACGGCATCGATATTTTCTGGCACAACGGCTGTTTTTGGAAGACCTTCACGGAATTCGTCTTTGAGCGAGCGTCGGCCACGATTGAATTCGTTGTACCAGTTTTATGCCAGTGCTATAGGATGGTGCTTCATAGCCATACAAATATTTTAGTTCATCGATGCACTCTTGTCGCGATAATCCACGTCGAAAGTTGTGAAAAATGATCGCACGAAAATGTTCACGAGTTAATTCCATTTTTTGGCCAAGATGAATTTTTTAATTCCCTGTAAATAAATAACGATTAAATGACAAAACGTTCTGAGAGATGTTATGCTAAAAAATGTCAAACTGTCCAATGGAAATGTCAGATTGCACCTGGCAACACTTAGTGTTGCCTAGGCCAGAAATATATATAGCAGCCCTCGTATGTATGGTGAGGAAATATTTATATTATACTAGCTGACCCGGCGAACTTCGCCCCGCCCGATTTTTATTTGAAATAGTTAAAACGCTTTTTGAACTCTGTTCATTGCTTATTTGTCTGACCATACATATGTACATAACTTTATTTATTTCACGGATTGTATGTGATTTTTTCTTAAATTTAGAATATTGGAAGTCATAGATTCGTATAACTTTACCACAAATAATTTAAACTTCAAACAACGCATTTTCATTTAATGTTTTTAGCAAGTGGCAGCTTTTGTTATGACAGCTTAAATCCATGAACATTTAAAAAGAAATATAGCGCCATCTACTGTTACATAGCGTACTTAGCGCCACCAACTGGTGGATAGCTCTTTGCTAATAATAAACAAATAATTTGCAATAAATAAATAATGCGACTATAAGAAGAGTTATAAACTATCCTATCTTTCAAGTTGGACCAAACTGCACACAGTGTTAAAAATTTCATTAAAATCGGTTCAGTAGTTTAGGAGTCCATCGAAAACAAACAATGTGACACGTGATTTTTATATATTAAGATGTGCGGCCGGGGAGTATAAACATGTATACACATGAATATATGGGTCAACGGATGTACTGTGGGCAACGGAAATGATCATTGATGGTTCTCGAAATGAACACAACACCAATTCAAAATGGATATCAAATATGGGAAACGGAAGTGGGACACAGGAAGCGGCTATGTCAATTACTGTAATGGTGATTACCGTCACTTTTTTATCCTGTGTACTTCATGTGTAAGGTCAGTTTCTCGCCGCCCTGTGACTTCCTTTATTTTGACTTCCGCTAATTTTTAACTTCCGTTTCCTGTATCCGATGTTCCATATTCGGTTTAAGTTGGTGATAGTTATATTTCCGGTTCCGGTGTCTTCAAAAATCACAGATAAGCTGCGCTGCCGAACAGAGCAGAGCATAATTTAATAGCACAATTTCAAATCCATGGATTTCCAAGTTTCCTAGGGATTGGATGACGTGAATCCATCGAAGGCCCTCGATTTTTCATGAAAAAGTCGATGTCCGGTTCGAATGACATGCAGCTCCAGCAAGTAGGCTGACTCAAGGTTCCTGGGTCTCATTCGCGCACTCTTTAACCTCCATTAGTTTATATCAATGCAAAAGCTGCTGTACGTCTGCTCGGCGGTTGAGTCAGCTTCGTCGGGAACGAGCGTCGGCGTCGGTTTACTTGCAAAAGCACTTTTGCTGCTCTCATCATACCGCCAAACGTCGAGACGTCGATATTCGTTTCGCTCAAATTGAAGTGTGTCTGTTTCTTGAGTGAGAATGGTATCACTTATTTATTCCCCCTAATTGTACCCATGGAACTGGTAAGGTACCAGTTTTGAATATGGCCAAGATCTTTAATCTCAGTGGTTCTCTAAAATATTATTTAGTTTATCGCAAAACCTTCTTATTCACAAAGCCAATTTTATATATATGTACATCCTGCCTTATTCCGAGATCACAATTGTGCTGACCTAATGTGCAAGCATAGACTATTTGATGTCTGCACTTTTGTAAGCGTTGTGGTTTTGTTGTATGCTATTGTTGTTGTATTGCTGTCATTGATTTGGTGAATAATGCAACAACCTGCAGTAATTTGGCCGCAACGGCAACAACAACAACAACAGCAGCACCGTATAGAAATAACAAGAGAAACTTGCAGGTAAATAAAACCACAAATTCACTCTCGCTCGTCGCAAATACACGCACACATGCATATGTCGTATACATATGCCAACTTTAATATGCCGGCCGATATATGCATATATACAATATATATATATGTGATATCTTTGCCGCTTTGCCTCACATTTAGTTCTATTACTTGATATGCTCATGTGTGTGCGTGTGTGTTTGTTTGTGTTCTATTTCCAACTTGTGCATATGTGAACTTTAATACTATCACCAGTGTATGTGTGTGCGTGTGTATGTGGGTGTTTGTATGCGCGCGTTGTTCGTTTGCAAAATGCGGAAAATACAATTTTTAAAATTCCATTTTTAGGTTAATGGCGAAGACGTGTTGGGGTTGCGCATAACGGATATTGCAAAATTGGTTCAAGCCAAATCAGGACATGTCACGTTGCTGCTCTGGAGCTGTGGTAGTGATTTCAAATGTGACCCGGAGGTAAATTTTGCATTCTGCACATTGCAGCCTCACACAAACACACTCATTCATATATACATACCCATTTATATATTTGCATGTGTGAGATTTGATTTAAGTAAATTATGGCATAGTTTGTATGGAAATAGTGGCAAAGTGAAAGCGAAAACTGCTTAGTCTACCTTGCAACTGCTCTCATTTCGCCGTTGAAAAGTCATTAGTCTCGTTGTAAGCCAAATTGTTCTCGATATTTGAATAATGAAATAGAGAAAATAGAATGGCGACTGGAATTTTATTAAATAATTGCTAAAATATTGTTTGGTGGGAGTGAGAATTTAGTTTACTTAATTAAATAAGACATCTTTCCCTATGGTCTATGAAGCGCAAAAGCTAAAATATATTGATGTTTCATTCTATCAGGCTTTGACGACCTAGATATCGGTTTAAGGCTGGCGCACATCTAAACTTCTTTGAATTTAGATTAAAGTTCTTCTAATTAATCAAATAAAATTCCCTTGTCGAAGTTCCGCAGCCTCTTAATTCCAAACCATTTCCACTTTGTCCTGTGGCATTCTACTAAAGGAGTTGTTCTATAGTCGTAGGCTATAGTTGTCGCGAACCCGCGATCTTGCCAACTCAAAATATCAGTTAGACACTCCGAGTAAGCCTTGGCACATATTCGAACATAGTACTCATTCTATTACCTTATATAGAGGCGTTCTCAAACCACTCAGTAACCGCCGCAAATTAAAATAATTGATCTGATTTTTCTTAAAAAATTTCGGCTAAATAGATCTTATACCTAACAAGTTAGGAAGGGCTAAGTTCGGGTGTCACCGAACATTTTAGACTCTCGCCATTTATATATTTAATTTTATTAAGATAACACACAATTTGACCCACATATTCGGCATATATATGGTATAAACTCCATTGAAAGTTTGAAAACCCTAATATTCGCTTCCCATATTCCTGGGGGAGATTTTGGGCACGGAGACATATTATTAGAAGAAAAATATTCCCTCTGAATTTCTTCAAAATATCTGAGAGTCTTACTTATATTTCGGTAAAAAATTTGTTAGCTGCACTGAGGTCCTCATATTCGATATATTTTTAGAATGGGGCTGCCACACTGTAAAATAGTATTTGTGCAAAGTTCTGCACCGATATCTTCACTAGTTCTTACTTTATATATTGTAAATTAAACGATTCAGATCGTATTCAAAGTTCTGATATATGGAAAGTAAGTGTGGTTGTGAACCGATTTGGACTATTTTCACAACATATCATTGGGAAACTAGGAAGATATTATGAACCGAATTTAATTGAAATTGGTCGAGTAGATTCGGCGATATGGTTTTTGACCCAAAAGTGAGCGGAACCACGTCCATTTAAAATTTTGTATATCATATTGAGTGCTCCTCTTCTGTATCATCTTTATAATGAAATTTAAGGTTTCTGGTGGTTTTTCTTACTGAATTAAAGCATTTAGAAGTTTTCAACATAACCTTTGTATGGGAGGTGGGCGTGGTTATAATCCGATTTCCTCCTTTTTTGGACTGTATAAGGTAGTACCTAAAATAAACGACTATAGAAAGTTTCCTTGATATAGCTTTAGTAATATATGTACAAACGAGATATGTACAAAAAACTTAGTAAAGTGCGGGGCCACGCCAAAACAATTGCAGATATCCCCCTTCATAGTGCGATTCTTCATACCAAATTTTACTTCCATAGCTTAATCTATGGCTTAGTTATAGCTCTCTATATGTTTTCGTTTATTGCCATTTTGCGGACGTGGCAGTGGTCCGATTTCGCCAATCTTCGAACTCAACCTTCTTATTATGATATCTCATCAAGGATTTGAACTTTACTCGTCACCCTGATCATTTTGATATATATAATCCTCTATATCTCTCTCTTTTAGTTATAGGACTTACAACCAATCGTTATGTGAACAAAACTATAATACTCTCTTTATAGTATACAAATTAAGATGTGTCTTTGAAAAAAAATTTTACTGAAAACTCGCTCTTAACAGTATTTAACATTTATTCACTCTCTTCTTCATCTTAGACATTAAATCTAACTTTATCACATTAGATAAACTCAAAATGATAATCTCTAAATTTTTTTTTACTTGTTTCAAAAGAAGATTTAAAAAGCACTTTATCTGACGCAATCAACAAATACTGCACGATAATTAATGACCAGTCGAAAACAACGCAATTCCATTCAGCATTCAATCACTTCATCGACTTTCAATCACTCATTCGAATTTTCTCACTTACATTATAAATAATTGCAATTTTTTACAATTTTTCAACGCGCGCTCCCACTCCTGGTCACTTTCCCAACACCCAGAGTATTTGCTGTGCACCAATGCCACGCACACTGCAGCGACTCGCCACCATCGTACAATCCATATTGGGCATAATCGAGTGTCCCGTCTGTTTGGACACCATCACACCGCCGGTAATGCAATGCCAGAACGGTCACTTGCTCTGTCTCAACTGTCGCATACGCGCCGAACGTTGTCCCGTCTGCCGGGACCGCTACACGCCGCAGCGTGCTTTAATTGCCGAGCAAATCTACGCAGCTATCACGAGCGCATACAACTTGTGTAGCGGCAATGAAGACAAATTACGCCAGAAGTTATACGGACCGGGTGTAAAATGTGAAGCAAAAGTGCTGACTAGACGTGGGCGACGCGCCGAGGCAGCCAAACAAACGATTGATGACTCCGATGTGCAAACGGAAGTTAGAAAAGCGAGCGTCTACGCAAGGCGGAGTTGGCTGAGAGCGACACAGTCGAACGGTGCGCCGGGTGCGAGTCAACATGTGGCACCCGGTGGTGGGCAACCGGGACATTTTAGCTTTACAAATGAAACAGACACCGCACCGAAGATGGAAATCGAACTGGCAGACACAGCTGCAGCAGCAACGGAAACGTGTGCGACGAAGCGTGCGAGTAAAAGAAAAAAGATTCTAATGAAATTATGGCATGGCAGTACCACATCCACATCTATGGAGAATCTCTCAACAAGTCTTTCAGCTACAAGTGGACAGCTGAATGGCAAAGTTATTGGTATGAGCAGCATTGATAATGGATTGACGACGTCTGCTCGTGCAACGACCCCAGCAGTAGCGACGCAAATTCATAATGAACCCGCCGCCGCGCGTCCTCATCAGCCACTACAATCCATTTCGAATCGATTTGTGCGAAATGCCAGCAGCGATGTGGAAGCGGTGATGAAAAATTCACAAAACCACTCGACTTTGAGTGACAACAATGGCGGCGGCGGCGACAGCGTCGACACATGTGAGGCGGTGGAAGCCACAGCAGCCGAAATGAAAACTTCGGTATTGTTGATGTGTACGCAACAGCAAAACGAGACGAGGGCGATGACAATGCCATTGAATTGTGTGACAACAAGAAAAACAAATTTAAATGCGACTACAACAACAAATGAGCTGATGCAGGTAAAAGCCGTGTCAAAGCTTTTCACGGCAACAGCAACACTGACTACAAATGACTCCGCACCAGCATGCGAAAACCACCAGCCAAAAGCCGAAGAAGAAGAAGAAGTAGTTAAAGAATGGATAAATGGAAAAATATCGCCGAAGCAACGGCACGTTCAACCGCATTCGCAATTGAGTACGTGGGCGCAGCAGCCGCAGCACCAGCTCTCAACTGCCGACAGTACAAGTGACAGCCAGTCAACAGAGCCACCACCCGTCAACGCCATCGCCGTGGAACGCTGTCCGTCGATGCAGCGAAGTCAACCGCCATCTCAAAGCATATTTAATGACTACAAAAACAACGAACAGCATGAAAACTGCAATTGTCCGTCATCCACGTTACTCTACGTGGACAGACGACGTCCCGCCAGTCGCATGCTGAGTTCTTCCACTGAATATTTAAATAAATTCTGCCAGCCAGCAGCAACAGATGCAACGCCGCACACACCTGCCGATATGAAGCAGTGCTGCGTTGACTATGGTGCAGGCAGCAGGAAAACCTCCAACTCCAACAATAGCTGTGGCAGCAGCAGCGACATCACTGGCTCAGCACATGCAATTCTAACACCTGCATCATCGCTCTCGTCCGGTGTGTTCTCCACTTCAGTGGATCCAAACGATTTGGCTGCGTCAATTGAAGCATGCCATGCGCCGCCTGATGACGCCGCAGAAATTACGGCCATTACTGCGCACAAAAATGCGTTGTTATCGCCAGTGGACAGCTTGGGGCAGTCATCATCAATAACTTCGTCATTGCGTTCTTTATCGTCTTTGGCGTCATCGTGCTTTTCATTCACAGCATCGGACGAAGCGCCGCTTCCCTTAATGTCGGCTGCATGCACTGAAGCGTATCCATCTAGCGCCGCCCTTAATTCCATTGTCATTTCTTCTGACCAACCGTCTTCGGTGGCAACAAAAGTCGCGCCATCGGTGACGCATTTGTCCAACGTGGAACCTTTTGGAACATTTGTATGCCAGCAGTTTGGCGAAGCTGCGTTGCCTTGTCCCTGCGATGGCTGCGACGAGAGATTCAAAGGTGAGTAGAGTGTTGAAAGTTGTCGAAGAAAAAGGTTTTTTATTTACATATATTATCAATGGGAAAACGGCAGTAGACACGAAAAACAATCACTGATAATGAGAATCATCGGGTTAAAATTTTTGATAAAATGTATAAAATCTTCTTTAAAGACTTTAGTTCAAAGCCAAGTTATGAGTTCATCATATTTTTTTAAAAATCCTCGTTCATATACTTATACTCACCGATATTAACCAGAAGGATCGACAAAATAACATTCGAGATCGGGGAAAGCTCCATTTAGATACTTACCCTGTGTTCGAAATGATATTATCTATATCTACAGTCTACGAAATGGCTTAAGTTCGGCTTTCAGGTCACTTGAGCATGTTCTATTCATAACCTTTGACCTTAAAGTTGTAGAGAATATTTTAGATTTGCCTGTAAGATACTGTAAGTTTATTGTTGTTTACTTGTGATTATAAGTGTTCTGGAAATGATACATCGGAACATATTTTCTTATAAAGGGGTTTTCAATAAGGGCGCTACAAAAGTTTAAATAAAACAAAAAAGGTTTGGAATATCAATGATATTCTTTATTATGGTGAAAGTACATTCGATGCCATTATGTATGGAACTCGATTTCTTTTGCATGGCTGGCCACCACGGGCACGCTTCTAGAAGTCCAGACGCCAATTTTCGACGGTTTTCAAGCATAAATCGACCGGTACTGCTGCAATTTCGATATTCGTACGAAGTTCATCAATCGTCGCTGGCTTATTGATATAGATCATAGACTTGACGTAGCTCCTTAGAAAATAGTCTAACGGCGTCAAATCGCACAACAGAGGCGGCCAATTGACAGGGCCATTTCGTGAGATAACACGTTTACCAACATTCAATAAACGATTGTGACATTCGCTGCGTGACTTGTTGCGCCGTCCAGTTGGAACCACATATTGACCAAGTCCATATCATCCAATTCGCAACAAAAATATTCTGTTATCATAGAACGGTAGCGATTCCCATTCAGAGTAACGTGCCGGTCTTGATCGTCACGGAAGAAGTACGGCCCAATTACGCCGCCGGCCCATAAATCGCACCAAACCGTAATTTTTTCGGAATGCAATGGTGACTCATGGACTCATGGAGTACGTGTTGATTGCTGCCTGACCAATAACGCATATTTTGCTTATACACAAAGCCATTCAGACAGAAATGAGCCTCATCGCTACGTAGGACGTAGCGCTCTTAAATCTACTCGTTATTGGATCGTATATCTTTCCATGATGAATTGGCAAACCTTACTGAAAAGAAATGTCAAAAAAATGGCGTCGTTAGTAGAAATATCAGTCTACTTTTGTAGCTTCCCTATTGATAATCCCTTTACATGTAAAGCGATGATGTACTCTTTGAAAAGGCGTTCTATGTAGTCTCTAATCGTTAAATGTTAAGTCTTTCAATTATACAGAAGTGGAAGTAGGCTTAGAGCTAAGGTTCTTTCAAACCAAATCAAAGTTTAATGTGATCGGTATAAAAGACCGCAGCTGTCAATTGGATTCATGAAGACTTGGATTAAATGGTGATTTGAAAAATAATACAGTTGGGGACATTCAATACCTGGAGCATACGTGGCATCGAATGTGGTCCTAAAGGTTAATGAAGAGCTTTATAAGAATGAAACTAGCCATCGTTCCATGTTATTTAATTTAACCGCTTTTTAGTGGAAGTGGACTTAAGATATCAATAATAGATAATTTTTTTTTTAATTAAAATTTTTACAATTGGTTCCAAGCTAGTATATATATTTGAGGCATCATAGTACAATTCATCAATGAAATTTTACATTAAATTTTTATTTTAAAATGTTCACCACTTTTATGAATTTTTCTATAAAAACTGCTTTCCTTTTCATTTGAATTTTGAATTTCTTCACTTACTGCCGCGTTCGTAGCCTCATCAAATTTACAGCGGCATATCAAAGTGGTGCATCGCCTGCCGATACTGAGCTTTGTTGTTGATGAGCGCGCACTCAGCGCTGTGCCATTGCGGCAGGCGTTGGCGGATGCGGTGCTCATATTGGAAGCGCGCACAAGCGAAAGTGCAAACAGCAACAACGCCAAAAACAACAGTAACGATAACGAGAACCACTGCAATGAGGACAATGTGCTCAGTGATGCGTGGCGAGGAGTGGACCAGAAGGACAATGCGGATTGCGTAGGCGAACTAAGCGCCGTGGACAACATGGATGTGCAGGATGTGCACAAAGCAAGGCCAGATATGCAAGGAAGCCGAGAGGATGTGTACTCGAAGGATATTGAGAAGCAACTGGAGCAAACTAGAGAATGTTGGATTAGAATAAAAGCGCACGAGTAAGTAGTCGAGTGCATCTAACGGCACTTGCAAATATGTGTTTGCGTCTGTGTGTGTGTGAGTGTGTGTGCCGAGTGAGCCTCTTATGTGATAGCAAAGCTTTTGTGTTCCTCATTGAAGCGACTGAAATGCAAAAAAGAGAGAAAAAATAAGAATGTGAGCAGAAAAGCCGCCATTTCAGCGAATTCCTTTACAGCAAAAGGCCAAACGCGCCTGTTGAGATGTGTCAAAGTAAAAGGGGAGAGATGCAAACAGAAATCTTACAAGTGCATGCCACAGCTGCTGAACTTGCATAATTTCCTAAGCGCTTTAAACCGAACAGTGGCGAGGTCAAACTTTCAAGAGCTAACATTTATTCAAAAAGCTTTAAAATCTAATGGATAAAAGAAAATAATTAAAAAAACATTTCTAAAAGCTTACAATTACGAAATCATTATAAAATCATGCCACATTTTGCTCCACCAAAATTTAATAAACAACGTTTTTTTTATAAAAATTTTCACATCTCTTCCAGCGATTCCATTCACACGACGGCGTTGTTGCAACCAACCGCAGCGGAAAGTGCTGCTGATTATGTGCTGAAAATGCGATTAAGTTGTATTGGTGACACGACACCGACTGCAAAAGGACCAGCAGCGGCCAACGAGCTGTAGCTGGTGTGTTGGTCGCCATTGGCGGTGCCTGTCAAAGCACAGCGCATTCGGTGGGCTACACTGCGGCCAAGCTGAAAGCAACCACAACAGAACACAGCAGCCGCTACAACGAACAGCAATAACAATAACAATGCATGACATTAGCTTGCAACAGCAACGACGGCCTGCAAAGAGCACAACAACACAAACAAAACAACTGACTATTAGAGCCACCAGCACTTTGGCCACAGCTTAATACCACATCAGCGGCAAGCAATGTTACTATATCAACAACAAAGCTAACAACAAAACAAGTGGGGCACATTCTATATGACAGCAAAGTTGTAAGGCGTTAAAGTGATTATATTGGTGTGCAAAAGTTAAAAAGGAAAAACAACAATAACACTATATTTTCTAAAGTTGCCAGCGCATTTGGCCTTTACATAAGTATTTATAACCACATACATACACTATAAGGAGAACTTAGCAATAAATATTATTATGTATATAGCCAACACTTCACGATAATCATTAATATATCGATATAATAAAAATTAAAAAATTCAACAGAAGAAGAGTTTTGTTCACCAAACGTTGAATAAATACAAAAGTTAGGAATGAGATTCGATTTATGAAGTACTTGTCATATCATATCTCAACAACTAATCAATCAAATTCAGTTTATAATCGTTCATATTAGCTTTATGTTACAGTTCAAAATAGATGAAATCGGACTACAACCACGCCTACTTCCCATATGAAACAATGTTTAATTCCATTAGTTTATTTCACTTATAATATAAATGGTTTTTCTGCGGTAATTAAAAAAAAACGGCCACTACGGATAAGCCTGCAGAAGTCCAGACGCTGAACCCAATTTTCGACGGTGTTCAAATATAAATCGACCGATACTGCTGTAATTTCGTTATTCGTACGAAGTTAATCAATCGTCGCTGGCTTATTGGTATTGACGTAGCCCCATATAAAATAGTCTAACGGCTTCAAATCCTACGACCGAGGCGGCCAATTGACTGGGCCATTTCGTGAGATAATACGTTCACCAAACTTGGTTTTCAATAAATCGATTGAGACCTTCCCTGTGTGGCTTGTAGCGCCGTCCTGTTGAAACCACATATTGTCCAAGTTCATATCATCCAATTCAGACCATCGGTTATCATTGAGCGGCAGCAATTTCCATTCACAGTAACGTGGCGGTCTTCATCATCACGGAAAAAGTACGGGCCAATGACGCCGCCGGCCCATAAACTGCACCAAACCGTAATTTTTTAGGGAACTAATAGTGACTCATGAAGTACGTGTGGATTGCTGCCTGACCAATAACGCATATTTTGCTTGCTGACAAAGCTATTCAAACAGGAATGAGCCTCATCGCTACGAAGGGTGTAGAGCGCTTAAAATTAAGGCCACTGACTCCGAATTTCGGTAGTAAACTATAATAATTTCGACTCGTTGTTGGATCGAATATATTTCCATGATGAAATGAAATGGCAAACCTTACAAACCTTAATGTTAAAATAGCGGGAACAAATATTACGTCATTTGCTGTCCCTATCGGTCCCTACTTTTGTGGCGTCTCTTTTGAAAATCCCTTTATAACTCAAGCACCAATTAAGATATCGGCATAAAACGTTGCGCAAATAGTGGTTTCAAGGTTTGTCTTTTTCCTACAAATGGTCAAATTCTGAGTATAATTTTCCATGCTCCCAGATATTAAATATGACGATCTCAGTGCCTATGGCTGATGTTATATCGAAAATATCTACCAATTTATAACATAATGTTGTCTGGTGCCAAATATGGATATCGGTTCATATATCTCATATAGTAATTTTCGACCTTATACTTGACCTTCTCGCATATATCGGTTAATAGTGTAATATTTTAATAAAATATGGAATATTGATCTCAATATGGCTGGTATTTAAATATGAGTTAGAATAGCCCAGATCTCAGTCTAACTACATTAATAAAATAATTTTCCGCTTTCAGTTTTGGTACCAATAATATCAGTAATCACAGTTATTGAGATAGCAATATTTTCTAAACGGTTCTTAACTTTCACCTCGAAAGAGTACTTAGACCAGCACGATAAAATAGATGTTGTTAGACGTGGTAATTTCAAGTTTTAGAAATATCACCGGTTTTATATGTAAAGGAGAAAAAAAACTGACTGTCTTCGAAAATATTTTCTTCACACCCTAACTAACCCTTTGTTACGACTCTCCATCTCAGCTTTTCCTTCGAAGAGTGGTCGCATGACCATTCATTCGTGTTTTTTTTTTTGCCTTCAGAGTACTCACTATCCATTGCAACCGTCGTTCTCCGCTTTCGCGATAAATTTAAATGACGCTTTTTGCATTAGAGAATGTCTTTGCGCCAATTAATATTGCGAAACCGCTACGAAATATTGACGGCTGCGTTATGGTTGAAAGTTCTGAGAATGACACGCGCTTTCAAGCGTTGACGCATGTCGATAGTCCATGCGGGAGCAGACATAACCTGCAACTGTGGCTGTTATTTCAATAACTGTATATAAATGGTGCCCGGTTAAAGAAAGCGCTGAAGCTAGAAATAAGAAGAAATAAATAAACATTGTAGCACAAATTGCGAAGAAGCCCAATATCGGACAGCAAAATGCAGGCGGCTTTGTGGTGTTCGTGCCCAGCCCAGCCTCTTGTATGCAAAACAATGACGAGTTGATTAGTTTTCGTTCACATCCTTTCGTGCACCGCTGTGCTCAGAGCACACAGTGAAAATCAATTGCAATGTTTAACGCTCTACCGCATACCTATTGTGCTGTAAATATCCATATTAAGGTGGATCTTACGTAAAAGAATGCTCCCAGCTCAACATCTACTCATTGAGTTGGGTTAGGTTAGGTACCATCAGCTATAGAGTTAAAGACATGTGCTTTGTAAAACCAGAAACATACTGCAGCTGCTGGAAGCTCTTGAAAACGCTGCTGGAACTCGTCTTATATCAGATTACTCGGCTGATTTCTATATACTATGTTAGATCGTCTAGATGATCTTGCAAAGGCAAGATACATCAGACTTAATACAGTTCTATCCCGTCTTCTTGCAAATAACTTCGACAACTGGAACCCGGTCCTTAATCCGACTTATTATTCTATTAATACCGACCACCTTAATGATATAGATATATAAATATAAAGTATATTTGTATATGGGTAGGTGGATGTAAGCCCGACAAAGCAATCGAGCAGCTAACCTACAACTCAGTTAACCACTCAATCCGCGTCCGTTAACCAACTGCCATTAGCCGAGCGTGTCAATTGCAACTGCAACGCCGATGACGCGGCGACCACCGCCAATAGAGCAAAAAGCAAATACACACCCGCACGCGCCCTCTCACTCACTCTCCGCTCACCGGCTTAATCAGTTATTATGCTAACGTTGCAACCGCAGTAAGAGCACTTTAAGCCCCCAACTCGCCGCTCGCCCGCCTGTCACGGCTCACCACCTCGCAATCAACTGATTATAATGTCATCAAAACCGGAAGTGGCAGTTTAATTTAAAAGCGATAATTGAATTTTATTTCTGCACTTTTTCCCCTTGCACTTAGCGCCATTTGTGGGGTTAAATTGATTTTTGCGGGCTAATGGGCTTTGGCAGTGCGTTAGCTGAATGTGCCGTGCCCGTAAATGAAGAAACGAATTAAGTGCAATTGAAAGCGTCGCAAAAAGAGTGCAAAAAAGAGTTGTGAAGAAAAAATGGTGTTATAATTGCATTTGGAGAGTAGCGGTTGGGATTTGAAGCCGCATTAAATTTGTATTGAGTGCAATTAATTGCTGCCGAATGAGTGACAGTACACGATTTTTATTTTTTTTATTTGCTGGATGTGTATACGGCTTCATATTAAATTTCTATTTCTGTTGTAAGCCAAGCCTCAGCAACAGGTCATCACTTTTTATTTTATCTGCTGTTATCTTCGAGAGTAATATTGTGTTCAACAAGATGTAGCTGAGACTAATCAAGAGAGAATTAAAGTTGCAAAATGGAGATATCGTTCAATGTAGCAGTTAAATAAATAAAAAAAGAGCTTTTTAACAAGTGAAGAATGGATAATTGATGAAGAGCCTCGCCATTGTTGCAGAGCTAAGAATCCAGCAGAGAAAATAATAGTACATGTGACATAATCGAAGTTTATGAATTAGCAATGTAACATTCATTCAATACTTTCGAAATAGGTACATGTGATCCTTAAGCTCAATTGTTCAGAAACCCAAAGTATTAAAGACAATATGATACAGAAGGGCCGCACTCACATTGATATACAAAAATGGAAAATGGACCCACTTTTGAGTCCATGGGTCATTGGGTCCTGAAGAACTATTCGAGCAATTTCAACGAAATTTGGTACATAATGGGTCTAATCATTGAATCCGTTTCAATCGACAAATGGTTCGATACGATCGAAAAATTTTACATCGAAATCATTGAAACCGTATCGAAAATAAAATTGAACTCACTTACCGACTCAACAAAATACATTCCGCGACTAATAGATGTCGCTAAATACTAAATCATTGAATCCGCCAATTGAAAATTTAGGTCGGAATCTATCCGTTGATGAGTGAGTTGCAGAAATTTGAAAGAAATAAACCATTTGGGAGTTTTAATGTAAACAATTACTGATGACGGACTAAATTACATTTTAAATAAGTAATTTAGAAACAAGAGGCAAAACAGACTAACAAAAATAAATTTACGGTGCTTAAAACCGATATAAAGTAGGCCCCCACAAAATAACGAAAGCATTTTCTCAAAAAGTCTCAGGCGAATTAAATACTTTTTGGGAAGAAATTTCAAAATTAAACAGTGTGGACTCTCAAATGCAGGACTAAACTGAATAAAAGAAAATGTTTAAATTTAATTTATCAAATTTGTCGCATTTGTCGATAAAACAGTTTTACGTTCTCACTGGGAGGATGGGACCATGTGTAGAAGTTCACGCAAGTGAGGAAAGTTTTTGATTGTCATTCACTTGGGAGTGGCCAGGAACGATTATTTTACATGTGGCTCAAGCAGCTCACGACTTCCGGTCTTAGACCAAGTATCCTCTGGGTAGCTAACAAACATCCGTTTGAAGGCGAGCTAAAGTGAGAAGGCGAAACCCGCTTATGCGGTTGTACGTAGGGTTTGGGACCCACCACATAAAAACACCCCCCAATGAAAAGAACAAAACAGCCTCGGATGAGAGACCCGAATTTTGATGACGACCACTGCAAACGTTTAAAGGACTACGAAATAAGGGCATGCAACTGGAATGTCCGGACCCTTAATTGGAAAGGTGCCTCTGCCCAGCTGGTTGATGTCCTCGTAAGAGTAAAGGCTGACATCACCGCAATCCAAGAAATGCGATGGACGGGACAAGGACGGAAGAAGGTGGGTCCTTGTGACATCTACTACAGCGGCCATATAAAGGAGCGCAAATTCGGTGTGGGATTCGTGGTGGGAGAGAGACTCCGTCGTCGAGTCCTGGCATTCACTCCGGTGGATGAACGTCTAGCCACAATCCGCATCAAAGCGAGGTTCTTCAACATATCGCTGATTTGCGCCCACGCCCCGACGGAAGAGAAGGACGAAGTGATCAAAGATATCGCAGTGGAGAGAAAACAGACTGCCTACCTCGCAATGTTGCGATCGACCGCAACACGAGCGGGATGGGAAAGATACCGAGAGCTGAAGAGGGAAGCGAGACGCATTTGCAGACAAAAAAAGAAAGAGGCCGAAATGAGTGAGTATGAAGAGCTTGACAAGCTGGCCGACAGGGGTAATGCTCGAAAATTTTACGAAAAGATCCGGCGACTGAAGGTTTCAAGACCGGAGCACACTCCTGTAGGACCCCCAGAGGTGATCTAGTTATTGATGACCAGAGTATACTGAGTTTGTGGAGGGAACACTTCTCCAGCCTGCTGAATGGCAGTGAAAGTACAACAACAGGAGATGGCGAACCCGATTCCCCAATCGACGACGATGGAGCAGATGTTCCATTGCCCGACCGTGAAGAAATTCGAATAGCAATTACCCGCCTAAAGAACAATAAGGCGGCGGGGGCCGACGGATTACCGGCCGAGCTATTCAAATACGGCGGCGAAGAGCTGATAAGGTGCTTGCATCAGCTTCTTTGCAGAATATGGTCGGAAGAAAGCATGCCTGACGATGAGAATCTCAGTGTACTCTGCCCAATCCATAAAAAGGGAGATCCCACAATCTGCGCCAGTTACCGTGGGGTCAGCCTCCTAAATATCGCATACAAGGTTCTATCGAGCGTACTGTGTGAAAGACTAAAGCCCACCGTCAACAAACTGATTGGACCTTATCAGTGTGGCTTTAGACCTGGAAAATCAACAACTGACCAGATATTCACCATGCGCCAAATCTTGGAGAAGACCCGTGAAAAGAGGATCGACACACACCATCTCTTTGTCGACTTTAAAGCTGCTTTCGACAGCACGAAAAGGAGCTGCCTTTATGCCGCGATGTCTGAATTTGGTATCCCCGCAAAACTAATACGTAAGCTGACGTTGAGCAACACCAAAAGCTCCGTCAGGATCGGGAAGGACCTCTCCGAGCCGTTCGATACCAGACGAGGTTTCAGACAAGGCGACTCACTCTCGTGTGATTTCTTTAACCTGATGCTGGAGAAAATAATACGAGCTGCAGCTACTGGCGTACGCCGATGATATTTATATCATCGGAAACAACACCCGCGCCGTTAGTTCTGCTTTCTCCAGACTGGATAAGGAAGCGAAGCGTATGGGTCTTGTGGTGAACGAGGACAAGACGAAATATCTCCTGTCGTCAAACAAACAGTCAGCACATTCGCGTCTTGGCTCCCACGTCACTGTCGACAGTCATAACTTTGAAGTTGTAGATAATTTCGTCTACCTGGGAATCAGCATTAACACCAATAACAATGTCAGCCTGGAAATCCAACGCAGAATCACTCTTGCCAACAGGTGCTACTATGGACTAAGTAGGCAATTGAAAAGTAAAGTCCTCTCTCGACGAACAAAAACCAAACTCTACAAGTCTCTCATCATTCCGTCCTACTTTACGGTGCAGAAGCGTGGACGATGTCAACATCCGATGAGACGGCACTAGGAGTTTTCGAGAGAAAGGTTTTGCGGAAGATTTATGGTCCCTTAAGAATTGGCAACGGCGAATACCGCAGACGATGGAACGATGAGCTGTATGTATTATTCGACGACATAGACATAGTCCAGCGAATAAAAAAACAGCGGCTACGCTGGCTAGGTCATGTTGTTCGAATGGATGAAAGTGCTCCAGCTCTGAAAGTATTCGATGCAGTACCCGCTGGTGGAAGCAGAGGAAGAGGGAGACCTCCACTCCGATGGAAGGACCAGGTGGAGAGGGACCTGGCTTCGCTTGGAATAACGAATTGGCGCCAAACTGCCAGAAGGCGGGATACGTGGCGCGCTGTTTTGGACTCGGCTATAACCGCGTAAGCGGTGTCTACGCCAGTCAAGAAGAAGAAAAAGAAGATTTTATTTATGTATTTATTTAGGCATCTTCAGCAAGCACAGTCAAACTTATATTTTTGAAACATTCGCAACGAGCTTAAAACACACACTAGTCTCCCTTTGATTAGCGCACATTCTTAATTGAAGGTCCAGAAATAATTGGATTTGATATTTTTTTGTTTTTGCAAATGCGATGGGATATTAATGCGAACCTAAAAACACAACAACAACACACACACACACATTTTCTAAAATATCCACTTTCATACCACCACCAACTCGTACTCAGAAATAATTTCTGCCTGAATTTGCAATTTAATTAAAAATTTCCAAAAACCCATAACGGTAGTTAGGCGGAGCAGCAATAGAAACAATGCAATCAAATGCCACGAGATATTTATTAAGTAAAGCTGCCATTTCGTGGATTGCGCTAAATATTAAATATCCATAAATATTCGCAATTTTCCAACCGAAATCAAATGCCAAGCAGCACAGCAACAACAAAAACAACAACAGCTTGTGTTTTGCTTTGGTGGTAATACCTACAGCAAAAAGCTCCACATATTTCACTGATCCAGTCGGTTTTGGCGGTTGACGGTACACATTTGTTGTTGCTATCGCACCGCTATCGCGCGCTGTTTGCTGTAGTAGTTGTTGTTGTTTCGAATACTCAGAAATTTGTAGAGTGTGTAAAAATGTGTGCTCAATAATATTGTAATCACAGCGAAATCATGCACGGCGCTGCCAGCCATCGGGTGTGTGTTTTGAGTGTATTTCAGAGAGGAGCGCCTGGCCGCAGCGCTCGATTTGGCGCGCTTAGTCGGAAGCGCGGACAAATGGTGAACATGGCAAATTACAAGCATCCGCTGTGCTGCTGCGCGGCTGGTGTGCGTGCGCGCGGTCGGTAAGTACAACTAGAAAATGTGAAAAAAACAAAGCGCGGCGAGGCGCGTATTAGCTGGCCACAGCAGGTTTGCAGCTTGGGCAAGCGATTAGCATCACCATTTGTTTATGCGCCGTTTTTTCACCAGCGCACACCCACGCGCAGACACTCATACATTAAGCGCTTTCGTTTGTTCACTTAGCGGTGCGCGTTGTTGCCTTCCACCAGCTGACCAGCGCCAACCACAGCACACAACATCCATTCCGCCTGCAATCGCTGGCTAACTTGTATGTAAATATATGAATGTATGTGTGTATGGGTGTGCGCGCGCTTACATCCGCCAATGCGCTGCAGCAATTATGTAAATCAAAGATGGCGTTTGGTTGCGATTTTCCGCCAGCGATACTAAAATTCTATGCATTTACAATTTTCTAATCAATGGAAATTTAATTTTTATTTATATGCTTGGCTTCCGGTGTGCCACACCAACATTAACAAGCGCATACAGACACAGACACAGCCATACAAGCAGAGTTAACAACAGCAAGCAACGTGCCACAGCAATCACCTTTTTATACTCTCGCAACAAATGTTGCTAAAGAGAGTATTATAGTTTTGTTCACATAACGGTTGTTTGTAACACCCAAAACTAAACGAGTTAGATATAGGGTTATATATACCAAAGTGATCAGGGTGAAGAGTGGAGTTCAAATCCGAATGTCTGTCTGTCCGTCCGTCCGTCTGTGCAAGCTGTAACTTGAGTAAAAATTAAGATATCTTGATGAAACTTGGCACACTTATTTCTTGGCACCATAGGAAGGTTGCTTTCGAAAATGAGCAAAATCGGACCACTGCCACGCCCACAAAATGGCGAAAACCGAAAACACATAAAGTGCCATAACTAAGCCATAAATAAAGCTATGGAAATAAAATTTGGTATGAAGGATCGCACTATCAAGGGGCATATCTGGATGTAATTTTTTTGGGGAAGTGGGCGTGGCCCCGCCCCCTACTAAGTTTTTTATACATATCTCGCAAACCAAAAAAGCTATATAATCCAAACTTTCTGCAGTCGTTTTTTTAGCCACTTCCTAATACAGTCCAAAAATGAAAGAAATCGGATCATAACCACGCCCACCTCCCATACAAAAGTTAGGTTGAAAATTACTAAAAGTGGGTTAACTCACTAACGAAAAACGTCAGAAACACTAAATTTCACATAACAAATGGCAGAAGGAAACTGCACTCAGATTTTTTTACAAAATGGAAAATGGGCGTGGCGTCGCCCACTTATGGGTCAAAAACCATATCTCAGGAACTACTCGACCGATTTCAATGAAACTTGGTTTGTAATAGTTTCCTTACATCCCAATGATATGTTGTGAAAATAGGCCAAATCGCTTCACAACCACGCCTACTTCCTATATACCAGAACTTTGAAGACTATCTGGATCGCTTACTTTACAATATATAAAGTAAGTACTAGTGAAGATATCGGTGCAGAACTTTGCACAAATGCTATGTTAATAGTTTGGCAGCATCATTCTAAAAATCGCCGAAATCGGACCATAGGTTGTCAAGGCCCCATATATCGAACACGAGGACCTCGGTGCTTCTAACCTAATATTATGGTTTCCAACTTTCAATGGACTTTATACAATATATATGACGAATATGTGGGTCAAATTGTGTATTATATAATATTAATTAAGTTAAATAAATAAATTGCGAGAGTATAAAATGTTCGGTTACACCCGAACTTAGCCCTTCCTTACTTGTTTGTTATTGTTGTTGTATTGCCGCCCGTGCCATTGCCAGTAACCAGCAAGCATTGCTCATCCACCCACAATATTGTTTTGTCCACATGTTTTTTACTTCATTTTATTGTTGTTGTTGTTGTGTTGCTGTTATGTACGCGCTGGCATTCGCTTTGGTCGCTGCGGTGTCGGTTTTTAGTAGCTTTGCTTTCACCGACTATCAACTACCTTTTGCCTGTTGCCTCTGATGTTTGCATAGCTCTAGCTGCTGCTGCTGCTGTTGTTCTCATTGTTGTTGTTGTTGTTTGTGCTGCTGCTGTTGGTTGCAATTTGATTGTGTTTTCCGCGTTTATTTATGCTTACTTAAGTATGTAGTTGTACGGTTGCAAGCGCGCACACACACACACACACCAACTACTACATAAATATTTGCATGAGTATGCATGTGTGTGTGCGCACTCGCGTAGCAATTTGTGTTTGCTGCTTCACGTCGTGAAATTTGTGGCTGGTTTGTTAAGTAAAATTGTTGCCATTGTACGCCAGCGCAACGCGCAACGAGCGTGCGGTTATTTCAATTTTAATAGCATTTTCCCATTGTGAAGCGCGGAGTATGCACCGGCAGAAAAAAAGGTGAAATTGGTTAACCACTAACAAAATTAGATTCTCGGGCACGCTATGCAGAACGCTAGTCAGCTATCAGAAGCAGTGATGTAGGCGTAATCAGAAAATTAGAAGTAATTTCAACGTAAAAATCTGATTTCTCTAATTAGTTATTGGGATCCCAAGCAATTAGCATTATTTATGAGCTTAATTTAGCATTCCCATATAATTTATCTTCAGTCTTACTAATTATGATCAAAACAAAGATATTTTTTGGGTTTTAGCATTATCTTAAGCGCAGAAAATAAGAAATTTGAGAGTGGAAGCAAAATCAGTAGTAGAGCTACTCCTCAACTTTCGGTAGGATCCCATCTCAGAAGGTAGCTGAAACGGAATTATTCCAAAATAGGTGTTATTTTCTACATATTCGAAAGCATAAGACGTTACATCTACTCTATTTGCGAAGTAGTTCATAATTCAATCATCAAAAGATCATCATTAAAAAAAAATTATTGAAATTTTTAACGGATTAGTGTTAAGCCGAAAATGTTAGTCTATCACATGTATCACAGATATGACCTATATTGGAAGTTATTATGGTCCACATTCGACCATTCTTAGGGGCGCAATTCTACACCAGGGCAGTATCTGTGCAAAGTTTAATACCGATTTCTTCATTCTTGGTCTATATATTGTAAGGTGTAAAGTGAAAGAAAGTATAATAGTTCCAGAAGTATCGGTTTGGACCCAAAAGTGGGCGGTGCCACTTCCATTGTCCAATTTAAATACTAATTTGAGAGCAACTTTTCATACGATCTTTACTATAAAAATTTGTGCTTCTCACGTCTGTCGTTAGCGATTTAATGTACTCTCATTAGTGATTGGTGCAAGTATTTCCTACTTTTTTTCTACTCGATTTTACACATTATAGACTCTCCTGAGTGGTACAAAAAAACATTTCTCATAGCACTCAAACGTTTTTAACCAAATGGGGATTAAAGGGCAATAGTTGGACTATAACCTTTTGCCCGACACTTTAAAAGACAATACAGGGTATTTTAGATATGAAGAAAGCAAAAATTAATCACCAACTAATTCACAAATGCATTTAAAATATCATTACGACAATATGTAACGGTGAAGTACTGTCAACTATGTAACACATTCTAAGAAATAAACTAAAACGAATTGTGAAAAGAGTTTCTTGACACTAACAAAATTGAATGATATAAATTTTTTGTTGTTCCTGATTCGTTTTTGCATTGCGTTTGCACTTTTTTGTATCAATCCCTTTTGCATAATGCATATAAACATATTTAATTAAAAAGAGTAATTAAACTGAAGTACGTTAGGTTAGGTTTGTAGGCAGATCTCTGTAAAAACAGAAGATCTCACTTAGATAGCCTGGCGCTGTCCATTGTGGTACCAATAAAACTCCCTATGTATCAAAGACCTTTAGGATTCAGCAAAACGCTTGGAATCCGTTACAAATTTCTTAAGGCGGCTAATATCGATTCTAGCCAATTCGCTAGGATCGCCGAAAAAGGGCCTAACGAGGTGTTTCAATCTCAGTCTGGCAAAAGCTGGACAATGTAGAAAGAAATGCTTAGATGATTCCATCTCGCCTTCCTCCATACAGCTTTGGCAACTTGCATCTGGCACGATCCCAAGTCTCATCGCATGGGTACTCATTGGACAATGTACAGTAAGTACACCCATGATGACGCTGAGATGAACCTTGTCCAGAGAAAGCAGTTGAAAGGACCGCTTACGCTCCACAAAGGGCCAAAAGGACCTCGCCACTGCACAAGTACTGGTAGTTGAGCAGCGTTTGACGAGCTCATGCATAGTCTGCATGTCCAGCGCTCTTGCGCAGGTGGTGGACCATGGACTACCAATGCGCTCCCATTCCGACGTCAATGTAGCTAGGGTACCCTCCCTTGCAAGCTTGTCCGCTATACAGTTACCAACGATCCCGCGGTGACCGGGTACCCACACTAGTCGGTTCGCAAAATAGCTAGAAGCTATTGATAAGGATCTAAGACACTGCTTAACTAGCACAGAGCGTACTGTCATCGAATCCAATGCCAGTATTGCCGCCCTGCTGTCGGAGTGAATACATACCTCTCTAAAAGAGGTCACCAAATGGAGCAGTGCGTCCACTGCCACTTTAATCGCAGCGACCTCTGCTTGGAAGACACTACAGTGCACAGTGTGAGATTTAGTCAATCTAGCATCTCAAAATTAATTTTTATATGAAGTTTTAGAGATATGAACTTGAAATTTGGCACGATCGTTAAGGAGATTGTAAGCTTCAATATGGTGAAAGACAACTAGTTCCAACTAGTGTCAAAGGGGACTAGTTCCGAACTATCCTCAAAAACACTAGTTGGGGACAATTTTTTTTACACATTTATATTCAAAATTTCTTCTTTTTTTCTCTTCTAACTAAAACTTTTCGTTATATTGATATAAGCACCCACATACAACCATTTCTATAAAATTCTTCAAGTTTCGAACTTTAGTTTTCGATGATTCTTTGCAAAAGAGAAAAATAAAAGGTTAATGTTTTTTCAATGTTAAATTTATTGATATCTAAAACATAATAAAAAGGGAAAACTAAAACACGAAAAACGAAAGTTCTTAAAAGAATGGAAAATATTAAAAATAAGATTTTAATATTTGCTGAGTCTCTTTTTCTACAGAATCTCATTACATTGCGGTAGCCATAGTTAATTGTTCCGAAGCTACATTTGATATTAACTCTATGCATTTCCGTTTTTGTGTACTCGAAGCACTTTCAGCAAACTCTTTTTCTCGCCTTCCGCGTTGAGGTATTTGTTTTGAAGCTGATGGTGCGTGATCAAGAGCAAAATCAACAGCAGAAATTTTTGAACTTAGCCAAATAGCATTGTCATGCATAAATCTTGCTTCATCACGGTGAGATTTACTCTATCGCGATTGAAATTGGAAGCAAAGCTTTTTTATACGATCTTTAATTTTGGTATCGTCAACATCTGGTCCAAAAATTGATATAACGTGCTTTTCGACCGCTTCTGTTTTGTTGCTTTTCACCTTGTTCAACCAAATCCAAAATAGCTCCTCTCGCGATATTTCACTCATACTAAAAAAGGCAAAAAATGGGCAGGATTTTATTTTTTAAATTTGTTTTGGGCACATTAACAAAGATTATGCTGGCATTCCCATCACGAAACTCCATGGGACTTGGAAGTTCTAGTCTATCAAATATTTGAAAACTTTAAAATTTGTCTTACCTTTCAGGTGGTTATAAAACAATTTTTTCAAAATACTTGAGTGCAAAAATAAATATTGTATAAAACAAAAATTTTAAGTTTTAGTAATAACCTTCAATACAAAAAATATTTTAGGCCAAAATAACCACTCACAACTTCGACCTGATCACTCAAACTTTTGTGATCAATGCAAGCTTGCAAATCAATTGTAACATGCTATGCAATTGTATGTGTTTGATAGCTGTTATCACGCTAATAACATTTTTTATTCTATTTTGTGTTTGTTTTCGTAACAATTGGGGTCTCTTCTCACGTAAAAAAAAATATGAGCGAGTTACGAAAACATTTTTTTTTTTAATTTCGAGATGCTAGATTGACCAAATCTCACACTGTGCAGTGGTCAGGTAGCCTAAAGCTGGTATTGATAGAGAGCTTTCTGCAGAAAACTCCCCCACCCACATTTCCCCTAAGCTTCGATCCGTCCGTGAAAAAGCTGACTGCACTTCTCCTCCATAGACTTCTAAGGAAGAAGGCACGTGTGCAGAGAAGAAACCTCTACGGGACGGTTCCGCGGTGCAGTGGTCCAAGTCCAAACTGAAGAAAAATTAATATATTTTTCAGCGGAAAGTGAAAAAGTGTGTTTATATGCAATGTGTAAACTCATTCTTGACATATTGTATATATATATCTAAAATGTCCCAGGACCGTACAAGAAATCGCCACAACTAAAACATCTTAATTGAAATGCTGTTAAAGTTTCATCCCATCACACTCCAGTTATTGATCTCAAGAAAGAGCGAATTTCGTATTTTGATGAGTATAACGGTAAATCTGCCCCACAATATTCACAGATTAAGTAAAGGTTCGGCTGCCGCCGACAGGAATATTTCCAATTTTATAAAATCATTAATATTAACTTCGGGTTCATTTAAACCACCCACGTGCTGCTTGATAATATCGCCAAAGCATCCCTGACAATAATTGCTGCACAGTCAAACGCATTCACAAAATATTTATTAAGACCACAAGCAGTGAGTGTTTCGAATTTACTGGTTTAATACAATATTTTTCATGGTCATAACTGCTGCTGTTTGGCTGTTATTATTAACATAGAATATGCTCACTGCCGATTAAATGCTATTGGTTTAGTGTATTTTCCATTTTTGAATGTCTTTTAGCGCAATTTCATAAATGATGCCATGCAACTCTGCCATGCATTTGCACCGCATGCATGCGTGTTGCACATATACACATATATGGATGTATGTATGGGTTTATAGAGCCGAACACAACAGGCGTTTGCTGTTTGTAATGTCCAGTGACCGTGGCTGGTATTGTTTATGATAATTCGTTTGCCGCAGGCAGACACAAGGACCAAAACAACAATGCAGCACAGGGTGCAGTCGCAGTTAGTAAGTATTCATATGTTTTTATGTTTAACCAAACACACCAAGTTTACATACACTCATACACACCATACAAACACATACATATTTCCATAGTTATCGTAATAATAAGGAAGCACTCATTCGAACCAAACCAGATTTCTGACTTTGAGTTTGAGTTGTAATAAAATGTGATTTCGCTGCCATTTCATTATTATTTGTCAATAGAGCATATTTAAGAAATTTCACTGAGCTCCAATAAAATGAAAGTTTTTCTAAAACGGTACATTGACTGACATTTTTTTCAAATTATTTACTAAAGTAAAACAAAAAAAGTAATTTTACCTTCGTTCAAACATTTTGCAGTAGGCTAAAACGAATATTGTAGAATTTACAAACGCTTTTTGGCGTAAATGATTTCACGTACCCAACGCATACATTTGTTGTCTACTTTCAGGCGTCCAACAATGCAGATTTTATGTGACCCTTGGTGCGACTGAAAACCCAACAGCATGTACGGACGTACTCACAAGCCTGATATTTATAGCTGAAATTATAAATTTGCAAAATTAATTTAAATGTGTGATTTATTAGTCCAAGGTATGATTTAGAAAATAAATTTGAATAATCACGATTTATGCTGTGAAATATAAACCAACAGATATTGAAAATTTGTATTTTCTACATTTATAATGTGGACTAATGAAGCCCATTTTAGGCATAATTAAGTTACACTATTTAGTTATTCAATCAAAAACTGATCAAGTCATCTCCTTGTCTTTGTTATATAAGGTGATCCAAGTTGAGGTACTTTTTTCAATTGCCTTTGTTTGACAGATCTCGCGTGAATCGTGACAAGCTGTCATGTTATTTTTCTTCAGTATTGTTTGGCATTTCATCATGGAAAGACTTACGCCTGAACAAACTTTTCAAATTGTTCAACTTTATTATTAAAATTCACGTTCTGTAAAGAATGTGTTTCGCGCGCTTCACTCAAATTATGGTCAACATAATCGGGCTACTGAGCGTACTATTCGCAACACCATAACCCATCTTGAGACCCAGCATTCATTATTGGATAATATTCGACCGAATAGATCACGTCCAGTACGCAGTGCAGAAAATATAGCAGCCGTAGCTGAGAGTATACACGAAGACTGTGGAGAGTCGATTCGGCTTGCGCATTTGAACTCGAAGTCTTAAATTGAAAGCGTATAAAATACGGCTTGTACAAGAACAGAACCCGTTCGACCTTTCCAAGCCACATCGCTTTGCTCTTTGGGCCCTTGAAAAGTTCGAAGAAGATCCGATTTCCAATTTCTGTTTCGTGATAAAACCCATTTTTGTCTCAATGGGTATGTAAATAAGCAAATCCGCATTTGGGACGGAGAGCAATCTGAAGAAAATCAAGAGCTGTCATTGCATCCAGAAAAACAACGGTTTGGTCTGGTTTATGGCCGATGGAATCATCGGTCCATATTTTTTTAAAAATGTTGGCGGTGAGAACGTAACCGAAAATTGCGGCTGTTATCGCGCCAGGATACCTGACTATTTGATGCCAGCAATTGAAGCTCGTGATCTCGGTGACATTTGGTTTCAAAAAGACGGCGTCTTTTTCCGGTCATCGGATCAAGCAATGGAATTAGTGAGACAACACTTCAGTGAGCAGATAATTTCACGTTTTGGGCAGATTGGCCACCAAGATCGTGTGATATCACATCGTTAGACTTTTTCCTGTGGGGATATGTAAAGTCTAAGGTCTATGCGGACAATCCCGCTTCGATTCAGGCGATGGAGCAAAACATCACGAGTGTCATTCGCCAGTTACCAGTCGAAATGATCGAGCGAGTCATCGAAAATTGGACTTAACAAATGGACCATCATCTACCAATTGTATTTGAAATGCAAATTTATCTAATCAAAATGAACTAGTATTGAAGCATAACTAACTAGAATCGTAACAATTTAGATCTAAAGCACTTCACAGCATGGACATATCGGAAATAAGCCGAAATCTGTGAATTATCGCAAAAAACATTGCGATTTCCATTGCCAAAGAGACCTTAGACACACCTTAATACCATCCTAAAATTTTCGCGAATGCAAATTATTTATTTTCCGAGTAAAAGGAGAAATTCAGTTGTTGTGCTGGTGTTAATTGCTACATAAACACACACATGCATAGCCAAACGCAGTCACATATTTGTATATATGTGTGTGTCTATGTCAGTGCAAAATGTTTTAAATGCCAATAATGCAGCGAACGCACGAAATGCAGTCGCCCAGCAGGTGGTTGACGTCAAACAAAACACAAAAGCTGCAAACTGTCCGCTGTCCCCGCGCGCGCTGTCACATCGACGCTCTTTTCAAACCCTATTTGTTTATGCATTAGGTGGCATCTGCATATTTGTTTGCTTTCAGCGCTGTGAGCGCATTAGCGCCAATGTCACGGTTCTAAAATGCGCGCGGGTTTGTGTGTGTTTGTTTGTGTGCTTAGCATTGTTTATGCTGTCACTATCGGTGCCAAAATCGTGCAACAATCACATCGGGCGTAAAATTTTATGACCGCAGGACCTTTTTCCCACAAAATCATACAATCTAGTTTTGTAATTGCTTCCTGCATACATTGATTGTTGCTGTTGTTGTGCATACAAATCGCTGATCATGTCGCAAATGCAATGATTTCAAAAATGCAGTGGCGGATGCAGGTAAATATTAATTTTATGTTATCACTTTTGCTTTTCGGAGATGACAATTTTTGAATATATGATACATTTTCTGAGAATTCGCGGTTTATTGAATGATTTATAGACAAATCTTCAAAAAATAATAGTACACAATTGCAGAAGGACTCTAGCCTTATTAAAAATTTGCTGTTGCTTTCGAAAGCTCACTGATTTTATTTCAAATCTGTTTTTAGCCTTTTTTATGCTAGTAAACATATTAATCTTATATTAATAAAATGCAATTAAATGCAAACAAATTGCAAGGGTTATCGCATTTATTTAATTTATTTCGATTATTAACGGATATATTTATAGTTTAATCACTACATAGTATAAAATAAAGTCGCATTTTCTGTCCCTATATCCCTATGTGCGCTTAAATCTTTAAAACTACGCAACGGATTTTAATGCGGTTTTTTCCAATAGATAGAGTGATTCAAGAGGAAGGTTTATATGTAAAATACATGCTTCATATACTAAGGCAACATTGCTAATTTTAGAGGTTTCTAACATGATGTCGTAAATTAACGTATTTCTTTGTGCTTATTTAGCAATTTAGAAAAACGCTGCCTAAACCCTACGAGTTAGATCAAATTAATAATGTACTACAGTATTGTACACCATAAAAAGGTCTACAAAAAAGTCCGCGATGGTATATGTTTATCTTTTAGGGATAACCCACATTAACCATTTTATTGTTTACTTTTTACGTGAAAACATGGCTTATTTATACCCGAGACACACATGTAGTAACAATACTATTGTTCGTACGAATACAAGATGTGTGTCACCAAATACCAGCACTTTACTATTACTACGTTTATGCTTCTTTTCTACTCGGTTATATTATACACGGGTAAGTTCAACCCACATGCATAAACACTTTTTCACTATGAGTTAAATGATCTACTCGGATAGAATATACACATATTCTTTACGTATGTAGACGAGTTAACTCGGATGCATAAACGGATTTAGAGTTAAGTTGAAGGTCAAATCAGCTGATTTTTTGTGCCGGTGTATATTGTTTTGACAAATTGCATATATAGGGTTCCCGTATTGCCAATTTTTCGCTAAAAATTCCTACCCCACTTACTACCGAATTTTTGCGGCAAACGCCTGGTACTATGTAGTACTACAGTAACCGGTAATTGGTTACTTTTTGGCACCGGTTTTTTTGTGGCACACCTGTGGCACTGTGGGTAGTCGGATGGTGTAGCGAAAACCGGCTATTTGCAAAAACTTCGACGAGTGGGTAGTCGGTTTTCGTAGAAAAACCGGTTTTTTTGGGTCGGTCAGTGGTCGGTTTTGCTCGTGCATTTCTGCCCGAACACTTCTCAACAGATTTATGCCGCACACCCCGTATAACTGGAAAATACGGACATATTTATAAAACGTGGCAGCCCTCAATTTAATTCAATTCAGAATTTACCTCGAGTAGAGTAAATCGGAAGGTCAAACCTTCAACGTTGCAGGAATAGATTTGAGCGTTGACTGTTTTTCACATGGCCAACTGTATGTCGCTCTTTCAAGAGTAATCTCAAGAGAAAACATGTTTGTATTGTTTAATGACAAGAAAGCTGTGAACGTTGTGTATAAAGACATCCTGTAAATATTAATTTTGTAAAAATAAAATAAATACCTAAGTAAAAATGTAAAAAGAAAACAATAAAAAAAAATAAATAAATAAGTATAAAAATTAAAATTGTATGAATTTAGATATTCCAAAGATAGCAGGAAATCTTCATAGTAAGTATAGGGAAAGAGGAATTGTTTTACTCCAAATTTAATGCGTGCAGGCCAATGGCAGTAATGAATGAATCAAAAATATTAGATCGATTTTAATCATGTTTTCATTGAGTAACATAGGCATATATATTTTATGCCCGTGCAAAGTCAGAGCGGGCCGCTATGTTTTCATATACAACGTTCATAGTTTTTCTGTAGTGTATTTAATTTAGTATCAGCATTGCACCCGTGCGAAGCCAGGGCGGGTCGCTAGTAAATTATAAAATTAAAAAAGTATATTTTTATTGGAATACTACTGCTTTTATATATTCATGGTATTTCCTACAAATTTACATTTTTATTTGTGGGCTCGCCATGGCGTATACGTAACATTTATGCTTGGCTCCAAATACTGCAAATGCATTACTCGGTTAAACGAGTGTTGTAAAAAATGTTTAAAATAAGTCATGTACGCACACTTAGATTTAGAAAATGAGCGTGGTAGCTTACATATTATTATATTTGAGAAAGGGGATTTAATCCTCAAAATGCGAGTACTGAGCCCGCACTTCGCAAAGTTCGTTTATCTTCGAAATAATGTTGTAAAAATATAAGTAAAGTGACAACTTACTGAATAATTTACTGATGTCTTCCAAAACTCAGTATATTTTAGCTCAATTTTTCTATTATTCAGCATAGTTTCACATTTTTTGAAAATTACTTACCAAAATATGTCTACATCCAAGCCCTATGAATGAAATATTTTTTGTTAAGTCTTAGCTAATATTACAAATTTAATTTAAGGCATCAGGTGGGTTTCAGAGGTTGAGAGAAGAGCATTTATATACTCTCGCAACAAAGTTGCTAAGAGAGTATTATAGTTTTGTTCACATAACGGTTGTTTGTAAGTCATAAAACTAAACGAGTTAGATATAGGGTTATATGTATAAAAATTATCAGGATGACGAGGCGTGTTGAAATCCCGATGTCCCGTCCGTATGCCCGTGTAACGGATAACTTGAGTAAAAATTAAGATATCTTGACGAAACTTGGTATCCATGTTCCTTAGGACCGTGGGAGAGTTGCGAAATCGGACAATTGCCACGCCCAGAAAATGGCGGAAACCGAAAACCTATAAAGTATCATAACTAAGCCATAAATAAAGTTATAAAAGTAAGATTTAGTATAAAGGATCGCACTACGAACGGACATATTTGGATGTAATTTTTTAGGAAAGTGGGCCTGGCCCCGCCCACAAATAGGTTTTTTTGTATATATCTCGCAAACCGATAAAGGTATATAACCCAAACTTTCTGCAGTGGGTTCCTTTACTTCACCCACCACACACCATGAAAATATTGGAATCGGATAATAACCACGCCCACCTCCCATACAAAGGTTAGGTTGAAAATTACTAAAAGTGCGTTAACTCTCTAACGAAAAACGTAAAAAACATTAAACATTTAAACATACAGAAGAAATTGCAGAAGAAAACTGCACACAAATTAAAAAAAAAAATGGAAAATGGACGTGGCTTCGCCCAATTATGGGTCAAAAACCATATCAATTCAGTATATAATATTTTCTTAACGCCCTGATAACCTGATAACAAGGACGTAATATGGGCGAAATCGGTTCACAACCACGCCTACTTCCCATATAACTCAATTTTGAATTCCATCTGATTCCTTCACTTTATAGTATATACATTAGCAATTAATGATAATAGCAGATTAAAACTTTACACATATACTGTATTTGTGCTATGACGTCACTTGGACTATAACTTTTCAAGACACCAGATATCGAACATGAGGAACTCCATTAGAAATATTCAGAGCAAACAATTTTCTTTTAATAGTCTGTCTCTGTGGAAAAAATGGTTAAAACTGTACTTTGGTGGTGAAAATTAATGAAATCGGTTCAGGAATCACCACAAAGTACTGAGTCAAACTGTGTGCTATCTTAATAAAATTAAATCAATAAATTGTGAGAGTATAAAATATTCGGTTGCACCCGAACTTAGCCCTTCCCTACTTGTTCTTTAATATCTTAGGTTTGGCCATTTAAAAATAATTAATATTTCAATTAATTTAATATTTCATGTTAATTAAAAATTACTTGCCGCAGTCTTTTATGGCATTATGGCGATGGTTAGTAATTTTCTAATGGTTTTTAATTTATTTTTTTCATTTACCCAGCAATTTTTGCCTCGAAATAAAAATTTCTTCACAAATGTATATTAACTGAAGTGGTTACCTTCATCAAACGCTAATATTTTCATATTTAAACCGAAACTTGTTTGTACTATTGGCATTGCCGCCAATCATGTACACGCAGAATTGGAAACAAACACCATAAAAAAATAAATACTTTCTTCAGTTCGTAGCTTTAAATTAAACCCTAATAAATTACCGATTTTAATTGAGCACTTCGACATGTCAATGCATCATTTAAATATTTAATTTGTACCTTTAACGCATTACCGCACAGATGTAGGCAATTACAGCGGCTACTTAAGGCTCCATATTTACATATTTATTTTATTTATGTAAAACACTGTGTGTGTGTGTGCACTTACAGTTGTTCGTCAATTGCGTTAAGTAAATAAATCTTCAAATTTACGCAAACGCGTGACAGCGTTTAATTAACAATATGCATAAAATACATGTGTAACGGTACACACACATACATATGTATGTGCTTATAAGGGTGTATGTGTGTGTGTTATATGTTAATTGGGCTGTGTGTGTTAATGTGCGTCTGAAAATAAATAAATATTAATTATTCATGAATCAGCGCAAATTATTACCTTTGCAACTGATTGCTGGATACTTGCAACGCAACTGTAAAATTAATGATGAGCGCAAAAACCGCATTTACTTCAGCCAAATGTTGGGCGCAACCAACACGCACACACACACACACACAACCGATGCTTGCTACGCCCATAAAAATAAACAAAGAAGCAGCGGCTGCACTGCATGTTGCAAAGCATAAAACAACAATAACAACAACAAGTGATCGGGTTAAACGTTGCATGCTACAAAAACAAGTACAACAACAAAAGTAGTCGGCAATAACATAAAATACATTACATTTAAAAAATACAACGCGCCTGTAATATGTAACGGCACATATGTGATTATATATACATACATATATATTTATATATACATATATACAAATATATATATGTGCGTGTGTTTGTTCGCAACGACAGCGCGTAATTTCTTTTTCGAACATTTTCAAATTGATTTAAAAATAATTGCTGACAGCAATTGCAGCGACAGCGCAACAATAATGTTGCATGCAACAGCAACAGCAACAACAACAACAGCGATGAAGTGCGTGTGACCACGAAAAGCAGCTTTCTCGGGTGAAAAGTTGACCACAGCTCAACGTTAAGTCCTCACCACTGAACGCCGCTGCAACAAGCGCATGCAAATGGAGTTGCAACATGACTGAGAGTGTGTTTGTGTGCTACTTTCTCTCACCGCTCATTAATATGATATCTGCTGGGCGTTTACCTTACACACACACACATACACGTACAGGCGCTTGTATTTTATTACATTTAAGGGCCATCTGATGTACTTGCAACATTTCAAACCGTGCCACATTTCACAGAAACTCACTGTAAATTACACGCAGGCAAATTAAAATCCAGTCAATGAAACAAGCACAAATGCTTCATTCGTCGCCGCGTCGCGACCTACCAGCGAGTGGCGGCAACAAAGCAATGACAAAAATTCATTTTCACTGCTGAGAGGTCTGTAGTGGTGTTGGTGGTGGCAGGAAGTGCGCATAAGATGTGAGAAGTGTGCTTAAATTATGTCCTTTCGCATTATCGCGTCTCGCTGGTAATGCGTTAAGCATAGTCTGGCTAATTTATGCACTGCAAATGGTTGCTTCGAAAATGTGCATCGATTCTTGTTTGGCCTTGCAATTTATGGCGTGTTGTTGAAGAAAAGCCATTTCAAAGTATGGTAATCAGGTCACATAAGGATTGTCGAAATATTTGTTAGTTTTTAGTGTGTTCTATACACCAAAATGATCAGGATCCGTTAACAGAGGAGATTGTTACTGCATATGGCCTAAATAAGACCACAGCCACGCCCACATCTCAATCAATCAATCAATCTCACTAATTACATAAATGTAAATAGTTATAACTATATCACAAACTAAGTCTTGGTAGCCAGAATAAGCTTAAGGAGGGGTATGGGTGATTTAAATTTAATTGATTTCCTTTAAATAAAGGAGTGATCGAACTCCCTTATCGGTTTGATGTAAATATCTCAGAAACGACTAAGGCTATACCAAATCGTTACTCTCTGTAATTTCTTAAAGCAGTGTGAAAACAAGGGTTCATTCAAAACCACGGAAAACTATCTAAAATTATGGTAACTATCTGAAAAAAAACGTTACCAGCATTATGTTAGGTTAAGTTACATTGGTAGGCCAATACGCCACACATAGACCATTTAGGTCCTTTGCGATACCAGATGGAGTGCCGTCACTCGCAAAACCATGAGAATAAGTAGAAGCACCGTTATCCTATTGTGGTTTACTACTGAACAGGTGGGTCTCGGCTGAACTGGGTAAGCGCTGGACTAGTACTTGCGCAGTCGCCAGATCCTTATGGCCTATGGTGTATCGCAAGAGATCTACCGAGTTCTTGACCCATAGTAAAGTTCACCTCTTCTTAGACGTAGGGCTTCTAATTGGCCATTGTCGATCCATTGGGATCCAAGTTGCTAGATTAAAAATCTTACCGGACGCCAGCTGTAGAAGCTGCCTAGAGTAGTACGAGTTGGAATCACCTCAACGCTTTCTTCTGGAATGTCCCGCCTTAACGAGATCAAGACAAATATTTCATAGAATTTCACTTTTTCGAACAACCATGCGAAATAACGGATATGGAAAACGTTAGTCTCGACAGATTTGTAGTAGGGTCAGGGTGCTTTGTCGAATCTTAATACCTAATCAAGGGGTGATCCAGCCTTCACAAAGAACTGTCTGTCATAGTCTACGTATGTTTCCCTTTGGGGAACAACCATGCATCGTAACTTTGCAGCTGCACTATATGAAATCGCACCACCAGTTACAGCTTCCGAGTTACAGCTTGAAAATTCCAAAATTATAAATTCTGGCACAACTTGTGTCTTTTTGGTGTGATACCGCTCACCTAATAAGGTCAATATCGGACCACAATATTACAAGCGTCTGTGAACTTCAGTGCCTATAGGTGGCATTATACTTATCTCAACGTAAATAAGTGGATATATTATCCTGATAATGATATAATATTATAAAATCGGTTCAGTAATTCCCTTAGTTACCTCTAGGTGTATGGGGGGCCTAATGTACCGGTTTTCGACTTCCGCTTAAGACCATATTGTAATTTCTTGCCAAAAGTTGGTGAAATCGGAGTTGAAACATCCGGAAATAAAGTGAAATGTTTTGGAAAGCACTGTAATTTAATACTAAAAATTATATAAAATTAGTCTAAGTCTTTACGGCACGATTTCTTCAAAAATGTCTGGCATGAAGAATATCGTTCCATATATTATACCTGCAACAAGCACTCAAAATACTCACAAGTTTTAAATAATTGTTCAGCTTTGTCTCTCATACAAAAAAAAACCAAAAACGAATAAGAAAACAATTTAATTAAAGCATCTCTCCAACAATATACTGAAGCGTAAAGTGCAATTATGCTCGCTAACCATCAATAAATACCAATCATTAAATAACTACGCTACCAGAAAACGAAAAAAAAATCAAACTTGTCAACTTATCAATTTTAATATCCATTAATTTACACATTACCATCAATAAAACCGCACTCATATAATTAAATAGCGTCTTCAATAGTGCGCTCAAAGAGCTTGTAAGCACACACACACACACACGTAAGCGTACATGCAAACGCCGGCATTATTTACTTCATTTATTACCCAACGGTTAACCGCAGAATCGGATACATGTGTACTTCAATGAAACCATCACCACCACCACCATCAACAGCATCATCAACAACAACAGCAACACATCAACTCGAACGCAAGCAGACAACCAATGGGCCAACAAAAGCGCCGCTGCCACTGCCTTATGTTGAGTGAAATATTTAAAATCCATTTAAAATATAAAGCAACAGAAGTCAACACACACACACAGATGTACGCACTCGGACAGCATTTAATGTGATTAATTAATTATAGTGAAACCAGTTGAAATTTGCTTTATAAATACAAGTGTGGTGTTTGGTTACCTGCCACCTCACTTTCGTGCGCCCTACTTACACAACGATATAACGATTGCAACTACTCAAAAGCCGCACATACCCACCGTTTTGTTTATGTAAATATGTATGTGTGAGTAAACACTTGCGGCAATACAAGTGAAACATACAAGCTGCATACAGAAAGCGCTGAATTCACACCGAAATAAAACTGCTTATAAAGTATTTATTTATAAAATGCTTCACAGTCAGAACGCATGATTGTAGGCGCACACATACACACACCTATACAGACAGATATTGATGGAAATGCTAGCTGGATATGTTGGGCCAAGCCTTCACCATGGAATTTTAATATAAAACAAATATTGAAAATAAGTTGAAAATAATGAAAGCGCTCAAATCGGATATATTTTAGGAGTCAGCACACCAAGCACTGTTAGAACAAGCGATATTTTGATAGAAGTAGACTAGATTAGAATATATTGTAATATTCCTGCTAATACAGAGTCGAACTTTCATAACCAATATACAGATTTATTTTTATTCTGTCCCAGATGAATAGCAATTTTTGTGGTCTTCTTGTACACGACATGAATTTTGTGAAAATATCTTCCTCCTGTTTCAGATTTAAGTTAACCCTTTCATGCCCAGTGTTGACTATAGGCAACATTGTACTTATCGGCTTCTAAATGTCGTTATTTAAATGTTTTTGACCAGCGGTTTTTTTTCAATCATCAGCGGTTTAAAACATCGTTGATTTGGAAGTCGCGAAAAAAATTAAGAATTTATTTTTATATATATATTTATTTATATATTTATTATAGGCAACATCTGGTAACTAATGAACTAGAATAACCTTCATATTTGAGTTGAGACTAATATACGTCTGTTCTAAAAAATGTTACCTGAGCCCATTTTAATTCGGGCATGAGAGGGTTAAGTTCATCAACTGTCGGTTTCTATGAATAATTTGTCAATTCTAGATGTTGGGGTGATATATCAGTTTTAGCCGGTTATACAAAGTTCCATCGATTGATCGAGGAAAGGTTCCGCCATTAATTTCTATCTGCTTGCGAGCTTCCTTCTTATACCCCCTTAGCAACTGCAATTCCCATTTCCAATGCTTGCTACCCTTTCATATAATCTTTTCTGCACAGTCCCAGAACCTCCTAGGTCTAGAACCTCTGAAATTATAATTCTTATACTGCAATGTGAGTACCAGTTTTGCCAGATACTCAATTTTGAAAATTTTGTAGATATTCCACTCTCTCTCTCTCAACACAACCGCCATGAAATTAAATTATGCTCATATGTAATGTAATATTAACACTCTGTAATCAAAGGTAAAATATAAATATAAATGTGTTTAAATGAAAAAATGAAAAAATAAAAATATAAAATTTCGACAAGCAAAAGGTTTCTCATACGCCATGTCGCACCCGAAGTTTTTCATTTAATATAAAAATGCGCATATGCAATGCAGAACATAAACACTGTCGGCCATTTTTATTTCATACGCAACTGTAATTCATATAATTCAATGTATTTGCTTGTAATATGTATATGTGGAGTAGAAATATTTTCGTTTATAAATATGTTGTAATTACTACCAAAAGGTGGGTGTTTCACATTTTTATTTTCTTAACTTTTTTCCATTTTATTTTTTGTAAATTCAATTAAAGTATCATCAACGAAAATATTTGTCATCAATGATTGCTTTAACAGTGATTATCGGCAATTCTATTGAATTGGTAGACAAACATAAAGCGGCAAACGAAAACCATTTCTTTCTATGCGGCAAATTTTTACATTTTCGACTAACGAATATGCAATAAAAACATGTTTTTATGTGTTGTTGGAAAAGTGTTAACTTTACCTGGTGTAAAAAAGATTTCGTATTTTCATTAAATTAAGATTTATTATTCATATGAAGGGTCTACAAACTGTTTGCACAAAGAAGTACATTCTTTTTCCAATATATGGCTTTAGTAGTTTGTTTCTGGCTTGTGATGGTGATCAAGTTATAAAATTTCATAGTTCAAATTTAGATAGTTGCGATTGCTTGATCTAGAATTGTTTGAGATCTCATCAAAGATGGTCACCACCAAAAAGAAAATGCTCCGTATATTTTTTCAAAAAGGTAAAAACGCAAACCCACGCTGCGGAACATTGAAATAGAGTTTTTGGTCCTGATACTGTAACAGTCAATCAATTGCAATTTAGGTTTCGTCGATTTCGTTCCGTCTTTTTCGATGGTGCGTCTTGGTGCGATGAGTTGCCACCCAACGGCCAAATTCTTGATTTCGGACCCGAATTGTCATCAATTAGACCGTCTGATGAAAACAACCGCTCAGAATCGCTGAGTTTTGGTCAATAGGAGAGAAATCGGATTACATTAGGACAACGCCAGAGAACACACATCTATAGTGACTTGACAGAAGCTCCGTGATCTTTTTGGGGGTGTTCATAGGCATTCACCTTATAGTCCCGACCTGGCACTAAGTGTAGTATTTACCTGTTCCTGTCTACAGCGTATGATTTTGCTGGTGAAAAATTCACTTCAATAGTTGGTTTGCCAGCTCCACCTCTAGGAAATTCTATGCATATAAAAACAGACGCTTTTTAAATAAACAACTATAACAAGTAAGGAAGTGCTAAGTTCGGGTGTAACCGAACATTTTATACTCTCGCAATTTATTTATTTAAATTTATTTATATTATATAATACACAATTTGACCCACATATTCGTCATATATATTGTATAAAGTCCATTGAAAGTTGGAAACCATAATATTAGGGTAGAAGCACCGAGGTCCTCGTGTTCGATATATGGGGCCTTAAAAACCTATGGTCCGATTTCGGCGATTTTTAGAATGGGGCTGCCACACTATAAACGTAGTATTTGTGCAAAGTTCTGCACCGATATCTTCACTAGTGCTTACTTTATATATTGTAAAGTAAACGATTCAGATCGTCTTCAAAGTTCTGGTATATAGGAAGTAGGCGTGGTTGTGAAGCGATTTGGCCTTTTTTCACAACATATCATTGGGATGTAAGGAAACTATTACAAACCAAGTTTCATTGAAATCGGTCGAGTAGTTCCTGAGATATGGTTTTTGACCCATAAGTGGGCGACGCCACGCCCATTTTCAATTTTGTAAAAAAATCTGAGTGCAGCTTCCTTCTGCTATTTCTTCTGTAAAATTTAGTGACGTTTTTCGTTAGTGAGTTAACCCACTTTTAGTAATTTTCAACCTAACCTTTGTATGGGATATTATATTGTTTGTTATAATCCGATTTCAACTATTTTCATGATGTATGGTGACGTACGTAAGAGAACCGACTGCAGAAAGATTGGTTTATATATCTTAATTGGTTTGCGAGATATATACAAATAACCGATTTGGGGGCGGGGCCACGCCCACTTCCCCAAAAAAGTTACATCCAAATATGCCCCTTCATAGTGCGATCCTTCATACTAAATTTTATTTCAATAGCTTTATTTATGGCTTAGTTATGACACTTTATGTGTTTTCGGTTTTCGCCATTTTGTGGGCGTGGTAGTAGTCCGATTACGCCCATTTTCGAACTTAACCTTCTTATGGTGCCAAGAAATACGTGTTCAAATTTTCATTAAGATATCTCAATTTTTACTCAAGTTACAGCTTGCACGGACGGACGGACAGACGGACATCCGTTATGTGGACAAAACTATAATACTCTCGTAGCAACTTTGTTGCGAGAGTATAAAAATTAGTTTGCGGTGATTAGCTGAACTATGCCGTGGCAAGTCCAGTGATTGCTGGAAATAAAGACTAAAGTTTTGGTATTTATGCGAAAAAGTTTCCTGGTAGCTTCACTTCTTCTTTGAGTCATTAATCAATTATATGGGAAGATATTTATTTCCCTTGTATTCATATTGTGTTATAATATACATATATCGACATTTTCGAACTGCCAACGGCCATCTCAACTTCAGTTAGTGGGATCGCAAAAATTCTTGTATTTTCGTACTGAGATTGCAGACAGTATGACGTCACTTATCATTTATGATTGCCAGCTGCTGCTAAATCATCATTAGAACTAATGTGTTTATGCCACACATTCTTAGATGCACTCACATACAATATACAGTTGTTGCACTTACTTGCAACTACAACCTGTCACTTGCCTGCTTGCTGCAAGTAACATTTTCATTACGTTCTTAAGAAAAACTCAGTGCCAACACATTATAACTTTCTTGTGCTACTGTTGTTGTTGTAGTAGCTTGCTAGTAGCCACGAAATATACAAGAAAATCTAATTTATTGTATCGAATGTGGTTCATTGTTGTTGTTATTGTCGTTGTTACTGCAGCCAACATGCGTGTGATATTGTTATGACGAGAACAAGCGCTTATTGAAAATTGTTGTTATTGTCGTTGTTCTTGATGTTGCAAGTATACTAAAGCGCATATATGCTTCATGTATATATGTGTAAGTATGTGTGTGTGTCACTAACGAGCAAAGTGCAAAGCGTCGTTCACCAGCCACAACAAACAACGCAAAATAACAACAAAGCGAGTTGTTGTTGTTGTTGCATCGTATAAATAAATTGGTGGCAAAAGTTGAAACTTAATTTGCGCATGAATTATGTGCTCCAATGCCACTGTTGGCGTTACAGCGGTACCCCCGACCACCCTCATCAGCCGTACAACGCACCAGCAGAAGACGCTTTCAAGGCAGCTCCTTGACACTGGCAGCCGGTGCATATATGTGTGTGCCCTCTGCACTTTTGCAACAAACTGCGCTTGTAGTTAAGCATTAAAAGTTGTTGTCTCACGTGTGGCGGCGCTCTCCAAACTTTTCGGCACTTACACATGTGTCTCTACATATATATATTCACATATGGAAGTATGAATGTATGTGTGCTATTGGAAAGTGCATGCGTTAGTCCCGCTTTCATGAGCCGTTGCTCACGTCTGATTTATGTTTTTGTTTGCGCAACCAGCACATTTCTTCGGCTACTGTACCGCACTTGGGATTGTTTTTGTTATTTTTTATTGTTTCTTCTTCGCCCAACTAGCTGTAAGCTTATTTTTCGGTTAATTAAATTTTTAACAAATTGTTTTATTGCAGCCATTTCGTGTGGCCTTTATCTGTTTGTCTACGTGTGCGCTTCAACTTAATTGTGTTTCTGTGTATGTGTGTATGTGTGCAACAACATAGTATTGTATTATAAACAGCAGTAATTGGCATTGTTTGGATAAATTACGTTATTGCAGTTGGTGTAGAGCAGTAATTGCGCGTAAATGAAGAGTGGTTTGGTCTTGGGAAAGTCATGTATCAATTGCTTTTATTTTTCTTTTAAAATATATATGTGTGTGATTGGCGTTGCAACCGTTTAGCCGGTTATAGCCGAATCGATGAGAGCGCGCCACTCTTCTCTTTCCTTCGCAGTTCGGCGCCAGTTGGAGATTCCAAGTGTAACCAGGTCGCTCTCCACCTGGTCCCTCCAACGGAGTGGAGGCCTTCCCCTTCCTCGGCTTCCTCCGGCGGGTACTGCATCGAACACTTTCAGAGCTGGAGTGTTTTCGTCCATTCGGACAATATGACCTAGCCAGCGTAGCCGCTATCTTATTCGTTGAACTTTGTCAATGTCGTCGTATAACTCGTACAGCTCATCGTTCCATCGTCTGCGGTATTCGTTGTTGCCTATGTTCTGAGGACCATAAATCTTGCGCAAAATTTTCCTCTCAACAACTCCTAGTGTCGTCTCATCTGATGTTTTCATCGTCCATGCCTCTGCACCATAAAGTTGGACGGGAATAATGAGCGACTTGTAGAGTTTGATTTTGGTTCGTCATGAGAGGACTTTACTTTTCAATTGCCTACTCAGTCCAAAGTAGCACCTGTTGGCAAGAGTGATTCTGCGCTGGATTTCGAGGCTGACTTTGTTTGTGTTGTTGATGCTGTTTCCCAGATATACGAAACTATCTACGATTTCAAAGTTATGACTGACAACAGTAACGTGGGATCCAAGACGCGAGTGCGCTGACTGTTTGCTTAATGACATGAGATATTTCGTCCTGTCTTCATTCACCTCCAGAGCCCTTCGCTTCGCCTCCTTATCCATGCGGGAAAAAGCAGAACAAACGGCGCGGTTATTGCTTCCGATGATATCGATATCATCGGTGTACGCCAGGGGCTGTACACTCTAATAGAAGATTGTACCTTCTTTATTTAGCTCTGCAGCTCGTATTATTTTTTCCTGCATCAAGTTAAAGAAGTCACACGATAGTGTGTCACCTTTTCTGAAACCTCGTTTGTTATCTAACGGCTCGGAGAGGTCCTTCCCAAATTTAATACATATATTAATATATATATTTTTGATAAATTCGTTCAGGTAACAAATGTGTCGAAGATTCATGGTACACAGTGCGTACAAGGTTTCCAATTCCTGGACCCGAGAATATGTAATCGACACGAGCCATCTCTTTGCCGATTACGATACAGCTTTTTCGTGTATATGCCGCATTATCTGAGCTTCTTATATCTTAAAATTTATACGCCTTTACAGAATGACGTCCAGCAACACACAGCAACCACAGCGCCATCAATATAACGGCGGATTTATCCGAAGCTTTGCTATCGACGAGGTTTCGGTCAAGACGACCCTTTATATTGTGACCTCTCCAACTTTATCATGGATCATCTTTTGCGGCTATCAAGAAGGAATCTGCCTGATCTGAGTCTGTGCTCTTAAGGGAGCAATTATGATGAAGAGCCCTCTCTCGAAAGACAAAACTAACACCCTACAAGTTGCTCATAATATCCGTTTTTCTGTATGGTAACGAAGCATCGACGATTACAGAAAGTAATCCGATAAGTTACTCGATTTTTGGTCCTTTACGTATTGCCGAAGTCTATCTTATCGGGACAAGCAACAAGCTGCACGTGATGTACCGCGACATTGACATTGTTCAGGGAATAAACTGGCTTGGTCATGTTGTGAGGATGAATGATGAATGATGACGTGAAAAATTACTCTCGTAGGTAATAAAAGGCGTAGAAGTAATCCATGTAAGAAGAAGGAGTGACGAAACTTGATGTGCAAGATTTCTGAGAGATTTAACGAGATATTCTGATTGTGAATAATTTTTTAAACATTTTTTTGTTAAGAAATGAAAGCTTATTTAAATTTAAAACAATTGTCTTTATTTATTGTAAAGAATTAAATAAAATTTCAATAATATAAATGTCATATAACTTAGTTTCAAAAGTATACTAAATATATGTATGTATTTAACTACGTTTATAAAAATATTAACTAATTGTTGTATGTTATAATGAAAATTAAATCTAAAATCAGCAAAGGGAAGACGCTTTAATCACCAAATTTATGTGTTTTTTTTTTTCAATATCAAAGGGAAGCATACAAATTTGTAAATAAATTGGACATACAAAATAAAATTATACTAGGAAAATCTATGAACTAAAAATATAGATTTAAAATATAAATATTGATGAAAAATTACATGGAATTTCATTTTGCACAATATTATAATGAATAACTGGGTTAAGTGTGCCAAAGTTTTGCAGCAAATATTAACAATTTTTTTTTTTAATTTTTCTAATTTTAAAATTTAGTTTAAACATTAAAAAATATATTTCTAAAAATTACTTTTCATCACAAAAATTGTAAAAAGGCTTCTAATTATATTTTAAGTACCAACTTTTTGAAATCAATTATCATTTTTAGATTAATTTTTTTTTTTAAGTTTTCTAAAATGTTGGCTTAATTTTGCAATTTTCTTTATACTTATTTTATGATATTATTATTTTAGATTTTTTTAGGTAGTTATATTTTAGCATATACTTTATATACAGAAAAACTTTAAAATTTTTTATTATTTTTGTATTTTGTGATATAAGTACACAAACTAGTGTATAATTCGAAGCCATATCCTAAAAATAATAGTGTTTATAACTGAACAATATAGTAGAACTGGAAGCGTTGGCCTTGGGCTGAGTAAAAAAACGCTGTTTTACACTTAAAATAATTAAATTATATACTAAAATTATTTTTTAAAGCTTTGGAACGATTTTCATTTGGTAAGGAATATATAAATAATCTTCATATTAATTAAAATATAATTTTTTTATAAATCAGAAAAAAATTTTTAAAAATTATATTAAAAATATTATTAAAAAAATATTAAAAATTATCAACTAGCATAATAAATATACGCTTAAATTGCTAAAAACTCAAATACTTTGAGATCTTTGGAAGCATATAAAACCTACTGTATATACTTATATACTACATAGCAATCATTTGGTATTCGTATTATGTCTTTGGTGTGAACTGTAGTGTTGATCAAATGCAAATATGAGCAACTTAATCATGTAAATATGCGCTTACTTTCACTATGCTAAACTAAAAGCTGCCCGCAGAAGAAAATACCGTTATATGGCAGCGGCGAATTAATTAAAATTAGTTTGAAATAGGCTTATATAGGCAGCCAACGCCTGAATTGCTGCTACTGAGGCTAATACAAGTTGCTGCTGCTGCCACCAAATTGATTGTGCCACGAATGCACCTAGTGCAACACACAAACAACAAACAAAGTGGGACTCGTGAGTCTCTCTCTGCGTGTGTGTGTGTGAGCAAAGCACACGCGTCGGCACTACATGAAACTCTGCAAATAATCCATTTCGAAATTATTTGCATAATCCGATCCGGCATTGGCAGCACTGTTGTTGCTGCTGTTGTTGTTGTTGCTGTTGTTTTTGTTGTTATTGTTGTTGCTATTGGCACAAGTGCTTTTAGCCACGTCGGCATTTTGTCCATTAGCTGTTTGCGCCACAGCGTTGCTGCATTGTTTATTTGCGCTAATGGCTTGTGCCGCGTCGCCGGCGACAGCGCCTTCGACAGCCACATTATTTGCGGCCTTCATTGTCGGCTGTTTATTGGCTGCCGCATACGTATCATTACCGCTGGGACTATCGCCGATATCTACCGCCTCCTGCTCGAATGTGTCGGCCAACATGCGTTTCACATACTCGAACGAGACAAACTCTTCCAATGGTGCCCGCGGTGGAGTGGTGATGATGCCGGTGGGGGCATTGCTGCTGATATGCTTACACGCTGTCGCTGCTGCCGTCGACGTTGCAGCTGTGCGTGCCTTCACCGCTGTGGATTGCGTCATATCCGCGCTAATGTTGCTAATAGCCGTTATATTAGCGGTATTTGTATGAACCATATATTTGTTGCAATTAGTTGGTGTATGCCATGCAACGGTATGCGCTGTTGTTGCGCACGTTATTGACTGTTTGTTGGCGTCATCGTCGTCGACTGTGTTGCTACAGTCGTTGTTCGTGGCCTTCGGGCTTAATACCAAAAATTGACCAAGTTCATTTAATTGATTGATATGTTCATTATTGCTGCTACAACTGCAGTGGCTATTGTTGTTGTTACTACTGCCACTGCTGTTGCTGTTGTTGCTGCACACACTCATCGTATCCATTTCCTGTGTGTCGTGGCGTCGCATGCCATATACCACATGCCCAGCGCCCGTGGACTTGTTAATGGCTTCATTGTTGTCACTGTTGCTGTTGCTGTTGCTGTTGTTGTCGTCACTGCAATCAATTGAATTCTCATTTTGATTGTGTTCGATGGTTACAATGCAATTTGACAACTCATTAAAGTTCATCGAATTGCTTTTGCTACCATTTGTGGTGTACTCGTGTTGTTTCGCATTGCCAACGGTGTTGTGGTTGTTGTTGTTGTTGTTGTGTTTGCCACCGCTGGTATTAGTCGTGGCAACAAATAATGCGGCCATGTTGCCGCTGTTGCTGTTGATACTCAACGCATTATTGGCATGTTGCCGCATCGTATATGACATGGCTGTTGATGCCTTGTACATGGGCGCCGTCGCCGCTGTTGTTGTTGTTGTTGGTGTTGACAATGCGCCTGCCAATAGTTGTGTAGGCTGCACAGCAATTGCTGTTGTTGTTGTCGTTTGAGTTGTTGCTGTCATTAACTCATCGTGATTATCATAATGAGCGAGCTTATTGTTCATGTTGTTCTTGCCATTGTTGTAATGTGTTGACATCTCACTGCAACTATTGCTGCGCTGCTGTCGTGTTTGTGTGTACTGTTGCATTGACTGCTGACTCTGACACTGACTCTGTGTATTATTCATTAATTTGCTGCAAATTAGTGTCGTTGGCGCTAATGCTTTTGTTGCCGCCGCTGTTGTTGTTGTTGTTGGTAATGTTGCAACAATTGTTGTTGTTGTTGTTGCTGCTGTTTGCGCCTCTAATGTCGCGCCGCTGGCTATTTGCACTGTTGTTGCATGCGCCAGTGATGATTCCGAGTGGCGGCGCATTTTTGCTGTTGCCATTTGACCATTGTTGTTGTTGTTGACTTTTTTGTTGCTGCTGCTGGCACTCGCCGCGCTCGCTGACTTTCGTCGCCCCAAATGGCCGTTGGCATTACGAAGCGCGTGATTTTTCACATGCTTACGCAGGCTCGATGGATCGGTGTAGCGTTTCGTGCAGCCGGCCAATTGACAGGCGTAGGGTTTCTGTAATGAAAAAATAGAGAAAGTTAAAAAGAGTTGCCACATGTGTGAAATTAAAAAATATATAAAATTTAATTCATTGAAAACTGTTCAAAAAGGTTTACCAATTTCATATGTAAATAATATAAAAATTAAAATTCAAAATTTGAGCAGAGTTGCCAGATGTATAATAAATAAATTTAGATCAACATAAAAATGTATATTTATTACAATAAAAAAAACACGATAGCGTTATTAATTATTGTAACACAAAACATTTAATTTACAGCTAAAAAATTTGAAAAGGGTTGCCAGCTGTATTTAACATAACAAAAAAATAAAAAACATGCAAATTAATTAAAGTAAAAATATTTTCTACATTTATGTAATTGTAATAATTACAATTTTTGAAATTAAAAAGAAAAATAAAAAATAATAGAGTTGCCAGTTGTGTGCAATTTCGCTTAAAATTTTTTTTCGAAATAAATAAATATAGAATAGTTCCCACGCATACATACATATATAATTAGCATAACCTTAAATTTTAAATATACTAAAATGTAAGTATATAAATATTTTAGAGTTGCCACTTGATATTAATTAAAATTTATTTAAAAATAAATAACAAGTTGCATAAATTGAATAAAACAATTTGCATTACTACAAATAATGTCGAAATTTGGAGCATAATTATTGCCTGAAACGATTCTTCTCCACATGGTCGCAAGCAACTCCACGACTTCCGGTTTAGACCAAGTATCCTCTGGGTAGCCAACAGACATCCGTCTGAAGGCAGGCAGCTAAAGTGAAGTAGGCGAAACCCGCTTATGAACAGTTGTGCGTTGGGTTTGGGACCCAACCACATAAAAACACCCCAATGACAAGAAATCTACGAAAACTTATCATCCCCGTCCTGACTGAGACACCCCCTTTTGATGACGGTGCAAACGTTTTAAGTTCGATAATCATATAATTAATGTTAAAGCAAAAAATATATATTTTCTGACATTGCCACGTCATTTTAAATAATTTAATTATTTGAAAAAAATGTGTAGTACTCAAATCTACAGATTTCATATATGCGCCTAAATGTAGGCCTCGCCACAGAACTTGAGTTACCAAAATTTCGAAAACCAATTTGCCTTTAAAATGCCATCGTATTAGAGGTGTGCACCAGCTGTACGCAGCACTAAAAGCGGTCACTACGTTCGCAACAACAACAACAACAACGATAAATTGCATAAAGCAGCAACTCAAAAGCATAGTAACTCATAATGCCACTGTCGTACGCGAATGTGACCAACAAAGCGGCAAACAGCTAGCAGCTACAGCTAGTTACACGCAACAACAAAAACAACAACAACATCGTAATAATGCAGGCAAAACGAGGCAAAAACAATCATTGCGAATTTCAGCAAAACGTAAATCATTTAATACATGCATTTGAAAGCATTTGCGGCAACATGCATAAAGCTGCCACACGACATGTTGCACTCATGCTGGCTGCTAGACACAGTGCGCAAATTTCGCTTTCTTCGAAAAGTTGCAAGCGGCAGTGGCAGCGCCAAGCAACCAACAACCAGTTGGGAATATAAACATAACTGTATGTGTGTGGGTGTGTGTGTGTGTGTTTGCTTGTGGCACGCATGCAGTTTGCCTGTGCCCTTTTATGCATATTGTACTAGTATTATTGCTATTTACAAGCAGCTACTCGGTGATATTGTTGTTGATTAGTTGTTGTTGTGTTGTGTTATTGTTGTTGCTAGTGCTATTTCTCTTGTCATTGCCATGGCGGCGCTTGTCCTCGATATTGCTAATAATTTCATGTTTGTTGTTGCCATTTTGTGGCTCTCAAGCCGGCAGCATTTAACTGCTGCAAAGCCACACACACACACCCAGACACTCAAGCATAGTATGTGTGTTTGTGGGTGCAGTCTGCCGTTGCAGTTGCATGTTGAAGCGATAAATCAAATAAACAGCCAAACTTCTAAATAACCAACAAAAGCAGTATGCTTGCAACAACAACAAAAACAACAAACACATATGCTGCCACCGAAATTCACTTTGTGCGCTGGCCAGCAATACATATAACGCATATATATACATTTTTGACTTTACTGCCCTCCACACATACACACACACGTGCTTTGTAATGCTGCCACAGCAATTACTTAGTATTTGCTGCATACACAGGACTTAGTGCTACTAATACTACCACCACACACGCATAGGGCTGCCACAGTGACGCTTTATGCCCCTTTGCTGTGGCTTTCCGACAGACTTGCTGCGTGCGCTCTTGTTGTTGTTGTTGCCCTCTTGCATTGCATACTTTGTGCGTTCGAGTGTATATTGTTGTTGTTGTTGTTTCCTATTAGCTTAGCTGATGAATTTTGCAATAAAGCATATGTTGTTGATAGGTCAATGGTGCAACAGCCACGGCGACTTGACTTAATTTGTAGCAAAGCATTTCAACAGCAAAGCGTGCATTTTTTGGGGCATGCAACATTTTGTCTAAAAGCTTTCAACATGTTGCAAGTAACTGCGTATTACAAAAGTGGCAGCGAAAGCAGTTCCAAGTAGTTAGAACATGCAATTATAGTGAGCAAGGTTATTTATGGCATGAAATTTTAGTGACCGCACCTACTTCAACTTTCAAAAATTATGAAAATATTGAAAAATAATTTTTAAATACGATTCTGAAGTAAATTATTGAATTACGTAAGGCCAGAAATGCGCGAGAGTTACCTCAAGCCTACTATTTAAGCGGTTTTATCATATGAACATCCGATCAAGTATATGCATTTAAAAAATCAAGACAAGAGATTGTTTTCAAAAATCTGTAGCATACCTCTAGGCGCTAGAATTATTTTTTAACTTATGTGTAATTCTATTTTAAACTTATAACATTTCCATCTGAGTGGACTCATAATATAATTTTTTAACGAATTATTTTCTAAAATATGTGAGGCCTTAAAAGCTCTTTAAGTTAGTGTTATTTTGACTTTGATTCCAAACCGCTTTAACAGTTCGCTTAAAATTCCTATTCATTCAGAATAAGTATATAGAGAGTTTTATCATTAACACTCACCGTATCATAGTGCGTACGCTGATGCTTGGCACGATCCGAACTATTGCTGAAAGCTTTCAGGCAACCGCTATACTGACAGCCATACGGACGTTCGCCGGTGTGGGAGCGCTGATGAATTTTCAAATTTTCCAAACGTGAGAAAGCCTTGTTGCAAGTGGGGAACTGTGAAAAAGGATAAAAAATATAAAAATTAATAAAAGAGAAAAAAAACTGTAGAATAAATCTTAAAAAATATAAAAAACTAAAATGAACAGATTTTTTAAATGTCTCAGCACACCTGTCCGACAGCATCTGAGTTCATTTACCAGACGTATCATAATGGAGCGCGTAAATGCAACAGTACACTGCGTACATAACGGCATTTCATATCCATTGCATTAGTCGTCTACATACGCTCATATATCCACATGCATAAATATATAAATACAACTATATCCTTTGCAGGCGCTCACTGTTGCAGCCTAAGGCGCTGGCAAGCAAAACGCCAGTAGCCATAAGCAGCAAAAATAGACCGTTAATATTTGTTTATTTCATTTTTTTATGTCTCTTTTATAATGAAAAACGCTCAAACCGCTGGCAGCCGTTGGCAGTACGCCTGACGAAATGGGTTGAGATCACAGAACAAATGTCCTTGTAACATTTGTGGCGCATGCAAATTGCTTGGCTGACAGCTATAGAATTTTTATTTCGCCTGTTTTTGCATTTCTCATTTCACTCACTCCAATTTGAATATTTCTTTTAATAATAATCCTTTCACGTTCGTCTATGGCGAAATATAAAATGGCATGTGTCATTTTTATTGCTTCAACAGTGGATACTGTTATTCAATAAACAACCGTTGTATGCGGCGTCGTTAGCGCAGGCGACAGGCAGTACAAATACCTTTATGTGCGGAGTGAGGAGCATTTGTTTCGAAAATAAACAAATGAAATTGAAGGTATTTGGGTATGTGTATGCATTAGGGTGTGTCAAAACGGACAAAAAGAATAAAAAAATTTAAAAAAAAAATATTTTTTCTACAATTTCATTGAAATGTTGCACTCGATGATAGTACAGTCATAGATATATTTCTAGTTAAACTCGTCATATTTATAACATTTATTGATACATACATATAATATCATTTATTGACAGTATTTTGAACTAATGGAGCGCTTAAGGGGTTAGGGGTAGTCAGGAAAACCGCTCGGTAGATTTTAATGAAATTTCTACATAGAATGCATAATAAACTCAGGCCTGAACTAAAGATTTTTTCACAAAAAATTTCGATTTTTTAAGACCAATTAACTGTCGATTTTTTTCCGAAAATCTAGAAAAAAATTTCCTGGGGCCGCCATTTTGTTAATTTTTGAAACAAAAAAAAAACCTTAGATCAGGCCCAGTATTATCTATTTATAAAACTAATTTTTTTTATCCGATTGATTTTAGATGAATCTCCAAGGACTTATGATTGTCACCGCAAGGACCTTTATTTGAAACTGGGTCAAAACAGACAGCTATAACTTTGGAAATTATAATTTTTTTTTTAATTTTCGTGACTTTAAGTCAAAGCATTGTTCAATAATGCCATATTATTACTTTTGCAAAATAACATGATTTAATAGCAAAAAAAAATTACTGAAAATTCTAATTTTTCGTGTCTCTGACTACCCCTAACCCCGTAATTCGCCACAGCCTAGTCATTTACAACCTTATATGAATTTATATTTAATAACTTTCACTATTTTCAATTCCATTTTCTTAACATCAGTGGTCTAAAATTAAATTCATTTTTTTTATTTCTTCATCACTTTTAAGCACCACCCTAATGTTTCGTATATTTCAATTCACACGTGCACATAAAAATGCCCTTTCAACTCGTTTTTTATGCACGCCGTACATTTCCCTTTTATTATTTTAAACTCTTTAACATAAACAAACGTTCTTCCACACATACATTACATTTTCTAAAAATAGCAACAACACAAGTGCAACATAAGCAAAGTCGCATGTGAGACCGATTGCTGCGTGGAGCACATACATATATGTGTTTGTGTCTATGTGTATATGTTGCATGCAACTTCATTTGCTTCAAACAAACTCACAGCTGTGCATTTGAGTGTTCGGTGTTCAGTGCTCAGCGCTCAGGTCCCAAGTCCATTGCCAACATCTTGACTTGTCATCAATACACCAAAGGCTGGATAGACTTTATAATGTAAATATTTATGTAGAGACATCTGTATATGATTATATACAAATTTAATTACTTCAATGCTTTACAAATCACAAAAAATATATTTGATTAATTTTCATGGAATTTTATTGAAACATACTAAGTCAATTTTATGCAATTTTGGTTTAATGTCCAGCACTTATCGAGAAAAGTTCATAATTTTATTTGGTTATCACTATGCTATAGCCAACGTTCTCCAATATATGTACCTGATAACTCTAGAATTTTAGTCTAGAATAAGACTAATACATATTCTTCAAGAGATCTATCAGACTTTAAGAGTTAACGTTCGTCTATAGTGATATGCACCACAAGAGACTTCGATATAATCTCACTGAAAAAATTTCCTGAGTTGCTTTAGATTCGACACAAACTTCAAGAATGGCGAATCGAACAAACAATTGGTCTATGCTGGACTCATTAAAGAGATGTACTTAGTAAGGTTGGGATAGGCGAATAGTTACTAGATAGTTAAAGGTCTGTCGATTTAAAAATTATACAGTTGTAAGTCTAAATATAAATAATGGTCTAAATGCCTGTGATTGACAGTGCCTGCTAAAAGCAAAGCTTCACCTCTTTCTCAGACCTCCATTTCTTTCGTTCAATTGATACTAGAATATATGCAATGGTGCTGAAACCAGAAGTTGACTCTTGAAAGACAAAATCTGTATATAGTCTATAGGATGGATCTATAACTTATTTCTCAGCACCTTAAGACTTACTATTTCTTTTTGGGTACGGAATTAATGAGGAAGCATATGCAGATTCCATAACAGTCCATCACTTATTGTCCCTCTACCCTATTCAAGAATGACGAATCGAACAAACAACTGGTCTATGCTGGACTCATTAAAGAGATGTGCTTAGTAAGGTTGGGATAGGTGAATATTTACCAGATAGTTAAGGGTCTGTCGATTTAAAAATTATACAGTTATAAATCACAACAACTGTCTAAATGCGTGTCTTTGATAGTACTTGTTAGATACGAACACTTATTGTCGTGACCTTTTCTCAGACCATAATTTCTTTCGTTCAATTGAGACTAGAATACATGCAATGGTGCTAGCATTGTTTTCTAACTGGCACAAGAAGTTTACTATTGAAAGACAAAATTTGTATACAGTCTATAGGATGGTTCTATAACTTATTTCTCAGCACCATAAGACATACTATTTCTTTTTGGATACGCAATTAATGAGGAAGCATATGCAGATTCCATAACAGTCCATCACACTTTTACATTATTTCGGGTAACTAAAAACCCAAAATTCAACTTACCGGACATTTGTTTGGCTTCTCGCCACTGTGCACGCGCATGTGTATCAAGAGCTTGTAGCGCGCATTGAAGGGCTTATAGCGACGTGGACAGTCCAACCAAAAGCAGGAGAAATCTTCACGCTTTTTCGCGTCCACATGACGTTTCTCGATATGCGCCACAAATTCAGCTTGGTTGGGAAATTCCTCATTACAATCGGTCCAACGGCATATTTGCGGCTCATCGATGTAGGCATCCATTTGTTCTAAGTCTTGTTGCGCCACAGCGCCACGGGTGTGTGCATCATAACTCGTGTGGCCAGTTGATTTCTTTTCAACGCCCGGTGAAGTGTAACGGCGACGACGACGTGCCGGCTGTTGTTCTAATTGAATTTTATTGTTGCTGTTGCCGGCGTTGGTGTTCGAGTTGATGCCGACGCAATCGCTAATGTGAAACACAGAATCGTTATCATCCTCATTTACATCATCAAATGCACGCTCGCTGCTCGCCGCCTGCAGGGCGAAGTCGAGTGAGTTCTCCTCTTCGAAATAGCCAGCAATGTCCACATCGACATCCTCATCGCCGCTCATGTGATTCGATTGTTTGGTGCTGGCCGAGCAGAGCTCATCGATGAGCTCCTCATGCATCTCGTCCAACTCGTCGATGGTCCAAATGATTTTGTGTTCACGATTCGGTTTTTCCGCATGCAACAAATTGCAGTTTTGATAGTTCTCGGGCAAATGATCGTAATTGTGTACAACAGCCGCAGTAACCGGCACGGCGGTGGCGCCGTACGGCAGCCATTTCTCTTGTACTTGCTGTTGGTGCTGTTGTTGCTGCTGCTGACACTGATATGCATGCTGCTGTGGCTGTGTGGAGATCTCCTCATGCCCAAAGGTATAGTCATAGTTGTAGACAGACTCATATTTAGGCGTGCCAAAGGTGGACATCATCGAGGGCAACTTAATAGTCGTCGACTCTTGTTTAATCTCCGGCGTTAGTTGTGGCATGTACTGCGTGTCGTACGACTGATAGGCGTAGCTGGTGTTGCTCGGCTTCGGTGAATGTTTCAATTGAGCTTGCGCTGCCGCCGTCTCGGCCGCTGCGGCATTCGCAATCGTATCCGCTAGATTTAATGTCATCCAGGGATCGAGCGGTGGCGAAGAGCAGGGTGACTGATTTTTCGATTGACAATTGATTTCATCATAGTTGTAGTATTCGATGTCCAAGTTCAAACAGTCAGTGGTCACAGTGCCGGCCGATAACATTTGACTGTTACCGAGGTCGCAACTGCTATTGCTGTTACTGCAATTGCTCTCAACGCCACCGAACACCGTTGACATTTGATGTTGTTGCTGCTGTTGTTGTTGTAGTGCTTGATAATTTCCATCTGCCAGCACAATGCCACCCACCATAGCCGGCGAGGGGGGCACACTACACGGTGCGTAAGTCGTCGCTGTGACGTAAGGACTGTAGGGCGTGCGTGGCGAAAAAGACGCTTGTAAACTATTTGTCACCGACAAACCGCCACCTTGCGGCATAACTGCACCCACCGTTGTCGGTGAGTTCACAAAGCTGCAGCTTGTCTCACAATCTGCCGATATTAAACGTGCTATATCCTCCGGCTCGAAACGGAACACATCCTGGGCGTTGCTACCACCGCCCTGGCAAGCTGTCTGCTTTTGTCGATTATATTGTTGTTGCTGTTGCAACATGACCTCATCGCTGTCAGCACAGCAAAAGCTGACGTTAGTCGAAGCGTTGCCACCGCTGCCGCCACATTGACTGCCAGTTATACAATCCACTGTGTTGTTGTTGCTATTGCAGCTACCATAAACCGATGTGGGCGTCTCAACCATGTAACTGAGCGAAAAATCCGGAAAGCTCAACTCGGCGCTGGTGAAGTCCGTATAGCTGTGACTGCTGCCGCCGCCGTAAGCTGCTTTCAAATTACAATTCGGTGCAAGAAAGTCAACGCTGTGTTGTTGTTGTTGCTGCTGTTGAAGGCTGAGCTGATGTTGTTGCACAATTGCCGATTCTTGGTAGTTATCCTGCTCAGTCTTGGCACTTAACATGTGTGCACTGAGCGGCGGTGACATGAGTAGCGCACAGTTATTGCCGTTGCTACTGCTTGTGTTGCTGTTGTTGTTGCTGCTATTAGCATAATTATTAGGTGTAGATGCTATGGCATCCATGGCTGGATAAAGTGGTGAATAGAGCGGTGAAGTTGGTGGCAATTTAATTTGTGGCAACATTGTGGTATGACTGGCACTTTTTATGTTGTTGCTACTGCTATCGTTGTTGTTGTTGTTGCCGTTAGTTGGCGAGCTGCTGGGGAATGACACTTTTACGGCGCTCAACGGTGATATGCTGAGACTTGGTGGGCTCACTTTCATGGTGGCAGACATGTTTGAGACGTGAGTTATGTGTTTCAAAATGAGATTGTTGTTTTTGTTGGTGCTTAGTTATCTTTTAGTTTAGCTCTAAGCAATTTAATTTTTTTATATAATTATTTATTGTTTTTATGGAATTTCCTTTATTTCATTAGAAAGTTTACTGAATATTATACATTTCTTCCAAAAAAAAATTGTCGATTTATTTTTACGAATACTTCATTAAGAATTTTTATGAATTATTTTCCAATTTTACCTTCGAAATTTTATTTTCAAAATTATTATGTTCGAATTTTTTTCGAAAATATTTTCACGATTTTTTTATTATTTAATTTTTGATATGCGTTTTTTTAATTTTTACGATTTTTTTAATTTTAATTCTTTACGAAATTTATGTTTTCGAAATTTGTGTTTTTCGAAAATGTAGTTTTCGAATTTTTTTCTTTTATTATTTAGTTTGTGACGTTGTATATGATATATTTTTTAATTTCAAATATTTTTTTGAAATTTATGTTTTCGAAATTCTTTTTCGAAATTTTAATTTTCAAATTTTTTTTAATTTTTTTTCTTTTTAATGTAAGTTCATTATTATTTCATATTTTTTAAATTTCACAAGTTTTTTTTTTTTAATTTTTTCTTTCAGTTCAAATCATTTCCGTCGCAAATTTCTTAAATTTCTAATTGTTGCACACTTTATGCCACACATAAACGGCTGATGTTTAATGTTTTCAACGCGCGTTCGCCAATTGTGCGCGCATTGACGCAAAGTGCTTAAAACGTTTATTTTTTTCACTCAAGTTCCGCCCGCAATACGGTAGCGCGCGTCTGTCGCGTGTCCGCTGTTGAATAATGCGAATCACTGCGGCGTGCTAAATTGTCACCTCTTGCAGAGCGACGACACTCAGACTGCCAGCGCTGCTGGTCCATTTCATTTTAACACGAAAAAAATTAATTATTTCTCTTGTTGTTGTCGTTGTTGTTGATTCGAATTGTGTCTTTGGTTTCGCTTAGCGAAATTTTGGCAACGCTGCCAAAAAATTAAGCGGATCGACGCGGGAAATCCCAATGACTACGCAGAAATAAGGCGATCGGCACGGTTTTGAATTTCCACTGTTTAATAGAAGTGTATGCTCAAGTAGGTGAACATAGAAAAACAATAACTAACAAAGTGTATATTAGCAATAATTTGTGTCTGCGTGCATTCGTGTGAAAGATTTTCGTTTTGCCTAAAGCACTCAAGACACCCGCCTCCGATCACGTTTCGTTCGTTAATAAATCGGTGTGTCCGTTGTTGCAACGTTTTAAATGCGTGCAGCAGCAGCAGCAGCAGCGGTAATGTCTTGTGTCTTTGGTGCTGCACATATGTAACAACAAAAATAGCAACAACAACAACAGTAGCACCAATAATGATGCTGCACATGTGCGACAATTTACATACAGACACACACACCCAACAACCAGCAGCCAACCAACCAGCACATGTGCGTGCATCCTGAGGATCTGCGCCACTCGATCACTCCTTCGTCTTCCGTTATAGTTATTGTTGTTGTTGTAGCTATTGTTGCCTTTACTATTTATGTATTGCCTATTCACACTCACTTTCTAGCGCTAGCATCTTCAAATGGATGAAACATATGTGTGTACATATATACCCGCACATATTCAATTGTTCTCTATGTTGTTTTTGTTTTGCCTTTGCGCTGCTACTGTTCACTTGCTTTGCGCTCATGCTCTATGTCACTTCTTAGCTTTGTTATTTCTAATTTTTTTTATTTTTTTCTTTCAGATTTTTTTTTTGCCTTCCAACTCTTTCTACCCTGCTCGGCGTGCTGTAAATTGTTTTCTCTTTTCAACTTATTATTTTTTTATAGTTTTCACTGTTTTGCTGCTAAATTGCTGTTATTTTAATTGTATTTAAAAAAGATATATTGAATTAGCCATGCAGCCCAGTAGGAAATTGGAGATTTAACAGTTTTCTTCTTCGACTCTGGATATATATTAGTTTATTTTATATCTAAAGTTATCTAATTGAATTAATAATTTAGTGATTAGAAAACCATTGGTCCAATTGGATCAAAATATGATAATGATTTTTTTGTAAAATCTTAAGTTGTGGTTGAAGAGGAAATAAATATGTCAATATTCTGATTACTCTCATTAGTTTTGTTAGTTGGCGACTCTATTTCAAAATATGTCTCCAGTAACACTACTAAAGATTCTGGTATGTTCTTTTAATACAACATATTTTATAATACTTTGAAGAACTGAAGTTTTGCGACACCTGGCAACCAAAGCGTGATCCAATTTGAGGTACTTTTTTCAATAGCCTCCTTTTGACAGATCACGCGTGAGTCGTGAGTGTTCAGTATAGTTTGGCATTTCATCTTAGAAAGACTTACGCCCGAAGAATGCCTATAAATTATTCAACTTTATTACGAAAATTCACGTTCTGTACCAAATGGGTTTCGCTCAACTTATGGTCAATATTATATTCAGTTATTCAATAAAAAAATAATTAACGCATCTCCTTGTCCTTGTTATATCGGATGATCCAAGTAGAGGTACTTTTTTCAATCGCCTTTTTTGACAGATTATGTTATTTGTGTTCAGTATATATCATGGAAAGACTTACGCCTGAACAACATTTACAAATTGTTCAACTTCATTACTAAAATTCACATTCTGTACAAAATGTGTTTCGCGCGTTTCGCTCAACTTATGGTCAATATAATCGGGCTACTGAGCGTACTATTCGCAATACCATCATACATCTTGAGACCCAGCATTCATTATTGGATAATATCCGACCGAATAGACCATATCCAGCACGCCATGAAGAAAATATAGCTTCCGTAGATGAGAGTGTAGACAAAGACAGTGCAGAGTCGATTCGGCGGCGTTTGCAGCAACCCGGACTGAAGTATGAAAGGAATTAGAGCATTTTAAGTCGTGATCTTAAATTGAAAGCGTACAAAATACAAAAAAAACTGAAGTCGCTCGACCGTTCCAAGCGACATCGCTTCGCTCTATGTGCTCTTGAAAAGTTCCAAGTAGATTCGACGTTTTCGAGCCAAATTCTTTTCAACGATAGGGCCCATTTCTGGCTCAATGGGTATGTAAACAAGCAAAATTTCCGCATTTGGGACGAAGAGCAACCTGAATTGACATTTCATTCAGAAAAATACGCTATGGCGTAGTTTGTGGGCCGGTGGAATCATCGGTCCATATTTCTTCAAAACTGATGTCGGTGAGAATGCAACCGTCAATGGCAACCGTTATCACGCCATGATAACCGCAGATAATTTCAATTTTTATCGAAAACAATGAACATCTGATATTGTAAATCCCTAGATATAAGGGTCTTAGAACATCAATTTGATTTAATGAGTGTCAAACTACAACCGTCCGTCTGACCACTTATAAAAACCGTGAAATACAATAGAAGGCACTTATAATTATTTGTGAAATACAATAGAAGGCACTTATATTTATTTGAGGTGAGGCGAGAAGGGAGGCCTGGTTGCTGGATCAGTCCGTAGTATTAAGTGTCCGGTTCATATTATTTTCAGTTTCTGAACCAAACAATCCAAATTTATATTCTCTTCTTCTTCTTTTGTTTTACCAAGCAAAATGTCCACTTCTCATATGTTTATTTGAGATCTAGATTTAATATATTTAACTTGTACTTATGTAGAATTGAGTATTCGGTATAAATTTTTTTCAGTGAGATGTCCACTTATAAACTTTCTTGATATATTCACGGACTCGGCGACATTTTCTCTATTTCCATGTCAACAATAGTCTGTGTACATTATTGATTACTGAAAGGTTATAATTAGCGAATGATAATATCAGATACATGTGCTTAATGAGAGAGACCACTACCATCGAGAAAACAAATTTTGTAATGGTTTTCAAAATATTTCGGAAAATGGCTGCCGAAAAGATCTGCCAATCGCCAGAGATAATCCAGAGATTAGCGAATTTGTCATAAAACTAAAGCAGTTGCTCAAAGGTAGAGGAAAATATTAAGGAAATATGCAAATGGAAAATGGTGTCTCTCAAGAAAGTATATGCAAAACTTTCCTGCAGGGCATTTACATACTTATGTACAATAAAGCTACATATGTGTGTTTATGTAAAAGAATTACAAAGCCTTTACACTTCTGCTAGAAGTGCGGCAATAAGCCATGAGCAACGGCGGCGACAGCGATCTTGGCACACATGTTGCAAGTGTGTTGCGGGTTGACGATTACTTTTACTGCACTACGCCACGTCACACACGCACACGCACGTTTATATGCTATTTTGTCGAACTTTAACACTTGCGATTTCTGCGCTGCAATTTTTTGTTGATTTTTTTTCTTATTGCCACAACATAAACGCAAATTGTTTTTCATTTATTTTTTGTTTTGATTTTTTTTTGAAACTGCAACTAGAAAATTTGTATACAATTTATTTGCAGTTTAACTTTATTATGAAGTGCGATGGAGAAATGGCTTGCAGATGCAGCTGAAGAGTGGGACTGCCGGCCGGTAGGAAGGCAGGCGGACCAGCACACACCAGGCAGGCGTTGTTGGCCACCACCAACTGTCAATGCACCGAACACAGCCGCCCGCCACACTTGCCACACTCAGCGCGCAGTACACACACGATCAAGTGGATGTAATATAGCTATGTGCCACGGCCACATGTGTGCGCTACTAGCCTAAGCGGATGGATGGTTGTTGGTTTTTGCCAAATCGCACTATCGCCTGTCTATTTTTAGCAAATCCTGCCACGCATTGATGCCGCAACCAAGCGCAGCAGTGCTCAAGTGCAACGCGCAGCATTGTTGTTGCAGCTGTAGTTGCAAGTGGCAACGTGCAACGCATGGGACAATGTGTTTTTAATTTGCTCGCAAAAACCGAGCGAGTTTTCTGCATTTTCCACTTCAACTAAAATAGTGTTGTTGTTGTTAGTGTAATTTTAGTGTTGTTGTTGTTGTTGTTGTAATTACTGGCGCTGCTGTTTTTGTTGTCGCATTTGGCTTCTCTGTTGTTATATTGTAGCCTTTTTTTTCGATTGTTGTTTTTGTTGCTGTAGCAATATTGTCATTCGCCATATGCGTGCGTGTTGTTGTTGTATTTTTTTCCTTTAGTTTTTTTTTTTTGTTTTTTGTAAATTGTCAACTGGAAATGCCAGCGTTTTAGCGCAAACACTCTGCCACACAGCCACCGAAAGGGGTTAAAGTGTTTTCCGGTTGGCACTCGGCTGCCTCTAGAGGAACTTGTTTATTTTGGCCAGCGTGAGTCAGGTGCCGCGAGCAACCGCAAGTGCTTCAAGTGCGTTCAGGAATAAGTTCATTTTTATTTGCTACATATTGTTGTTGTTGCTGTAATTTTGGCAGCTGCTTGCCAACCACAAGTGTTTACATGTGTGTGTGTGTGTGTCGCCTGCCACTTTTGCGGCTGTCAGGCAATTGTTAAATTTTTGGCGCACGACTTGAAAACTCAATTCGAAAGCGATTAACGCTCGACCGCTCGCCCCATTTGCAGCAAATAAAAGTGTTCACTTTTTTCGCTTCTTTGTTTATTTGTGCATTTCTTCCAATTTATTTATTTTCTTTCTCCGCTCTCAAACTAAATTTGATTTACACTTTTTTCTGCGCTCGTGCAAAGCATCACCACTCGCCATTGGCGGCTCGGATCGCAGCGATGTCGCGATATTTTGAAGAGTAGCGTAGTTTTTGCGGTTCTTACGCATATTCTTTTTGCGCTTTTTTCACTCCATCCACTTGCTCACTTGTTGTTTTGGCTACTCACTTTTCATTTATAATTTTTTGTTTCTAAATTTTTGTTGTTGTTTTTGCTCTCTGCCCAGTCTCGTCTCATTGCGAATTGGGCGCGTGGCCAAAATGTCGGCCGTACTGCCATGTCGCCAATTGTCACGGCAATCATGTCTGTCACCGAAATCCAGTTTAACGAGCAGCGAAAGTGCGACAGCTTACATCATGCTTAAATTTAAAATGAATATTTGTCAAAATATTGAAACAAAAATCGCAAATTCAAATAAAATGTTGTCCAAAGTGGTGCTCGCCGCCCACGCCGCGACGCCTACACTGGCGAGCAGCAGCGACCACTTTCCACGCCAATTTCATTCATTCACGTCACACCTGCGTCTAGGGCTTTAATGAATTATCGCTCTTGTGGTTGTTGTTTTCATCTGTTTTTTTGTTTTCTCAAAAAATATTTTCAGGCTTATTCGTAATTGACAATGAACATTGTTAAAAGTTTCATTATTATTTGTATGTGAGTCATAAAAACCACAAAATTATTTTTTTATTATATTTAATTTAATTGAAAATTCGGAATTTTCAATGTTTATTATAATTCTGATCATCATGTCTGAATGTTTATTTATATATGTATAGACTTTGTTAATATGATAGCTCAATGTATTATACTTACATAATCTAGGAAAATATTGTTTTGTTCAACAAATGGTTGTTTGTAACATTGTTTGCTCAATTGTTTGATCAAATTTTGAGATGTCATAGTGATAAGTGAATAAAAATTTCATAGTCACTGTGCTCGATCCTCCGTTTATAGATAACACTGATTTCTGGCCCCTCTTCTAGACTGCATAATTGACAGCTCGTGCGAAAAGTATCTAAATGTATATATGTAAAAGTCTGGTCTATATATTATATATATATATAATTGGCGGAGCAACCGCTTGCGCGATTATAGCCGAATCCACCAGAGCGCGCCATTCATTTCTACTTCTTGCTTTCTTCTTGCCAATGTTCGTCGAGAGAGGACTTTACTTTTCAATTGCCTACTTAGTCCATAGTAGCACCTGTTGGCAAGAGTGATTCTGCGTTGGATTTCCAGGCTGACATTGTTATTGGTGTTAATGCTGGTTCCCAGGTAGACGAAATTATCTACAACTTCAAAGTTATGACTGTCAACAGTGACGTGGGAGCCAAGACGCGAATGCGCTGACTGTTTGTTTGATGACAGGAGATATTTCGTCTTGTCCTCGTTCACCACCAGACCCATACGCTTCGCTTCCTTATCCAGTCTGGAAAAAGCAGAACTAACGGCATCTCATCATTCCCGTCCTACTTTACGGTGCAGAAGCGTGGACGCTGTCAACATCCGATGAGACGGCACTAGGAGTTTTCGAGAGAAAGGTTTTGCGGAAGATTTATGGTCCCTTAAGAATTGGCAACGGCGAATACCGCAGACGATGGAACGATGAGCTGTATGTGTTATTCGACGACATAGACATAGTCCAGCGAATAAAAAAACAGCGGCTACGCTGGCTAGGTCATGCTGTTCGAATGGATGAAAGTGCTCCAGCTCTGAAAGTATTCGATGCAGTACCCGCTGGTGGAAGCAGAGGAAGAGGGAGACCTCCACTCCGATGGAAGGACCAGGTGGAGAGGGACCTGGCTTCGCTTGGTATAACCAATTGGCGCCAAACTGCCAGAAGGAGGGATACGTGGCGCGCTGTTTTGGACTCGGCTATAACCGCGTAAGCGGTGTCTACGCCAGTCAAGAAGAAGAAGAATGTTCAGAGGACCATAAATCTTCGCAAAAGCTTTCTCTCGAAAATGCCAAGAGGCGTCTCATAGGGTCATCTTCCACGCGCCATACATCAGTACGGGAATAAGGAGCGATTTGTAGAGTTTCATATTGCTTCGCCGAGAGAGGACATTTCAAAGTTATGACTCACAACAGTGACGTGAGAGCCAAGACGCGTGTGCATGACTGTTTGTTTGATGACAGACGATATTTCGTCTTGCCCTCGTTCACTACCAGACCCATACGCTTCGCTTCCTTATCCAGTATGGAAAAAGCAGAACAAACGGCGCGATTGTTGCTTCTGATGATATTAATATAATCGGCATACGCCAGTAACTGTACACTCTTATAGAATATTGTACCTTCTCTATTTAGCTCTGCAGCTCGTATTATTTTGTCCAGCAATAGATTGAAGAAGTCGCACGATAGTGAGTGGCGCTGTCTGAAACCCCGTTTGGTATCGAACGGCTCTGAGAGGTTCTTACCGATTCTGATGGAGCTTTTGGTCTTGCTCAACGTGAGTTTACATAGCCATATTAGTTCTGCAGGAATGCCAATTTCAGACATCGCGTCATATAGGCAGCTCCTATTCGTGTAAAATGTTTAGCTTATTCCAAATATCCAAACTCTAATCAGAAGCCTCATTTATTTGTTGTTTTTTCGTAAATTTCGGTGCTACAATAGCACACACAAAGATGCACAAAGCTTTCGTATATCAAAATATTCATCAATGATATGTTCAATATATATCTATAGAGACATCAATCCACTTCAATTTTCGATCATTCAAAATCATTTTGTGAATTTCTTTGGTACGGCATTCTTTAGTGGTTAGGCTGACTACAAAATATATGGATTCAATTGAAACGACGTCATCCCATAGCTACAATACGATACGACTTTACGGATGTATTACTATACTATTTATCATTATGGCCAAGAACTGATCTTTACTTTAAAGAAAAGGGTTCGACATTATGTTTTCAAATTGATTTCGGGAAAGTGACCGCCGCGGCTGTCTCAAATAAATTCCAGTCGAGAGGTCCAATTTTCGACCACTTATCGCGTAATCGGGGTCGGAAGACAGCAATAAACATATTTCCTGAGTAAGACCGTTCATTATAAAATGGCAAACCAAACTGAGTAAAAATCAAGTAACAGCTGTCAATAAGATCAATTTCGAAAAAGGTAATCTAAATCAACAACCGTTATGATAAAGATATATAGAATCATTTTAAAACAAAAAATTAAATTAAAATTCACAGACCGTGGATTCAAATAAAGTTCGAAGCAAAATCATTCTCTATAAAAAATATATATTGTTTCATAAATATATTTATTTATCTCAAACAGAAACTCTTATGTGTGAAAATAAATCATGATGTTATGCCACTAAGCAGCCAGTACAGCTATCATAAATTCATTTTTGAATAGAATTTTTTTTTTATTCGAATACAACAACATATAAAGCCCTTGCTTGTTTTCAAAATAATATAGATTATTAAATGTTAAAAATTTTCTTCAAAATCTCGACGCACACCTTTCAATCGAATCAACTCAATTACGGTGAATTCATGTTTCCGTTTAATTTGCAGTTTTCCTGAAATGTTTCCTTTTCAACGCAATATTTATATAAATAGTGATGAAAACACAACACAACAGTACAGTATTTATTATAAATATTGCTACTTTCATCATCATTGCATATGCGCCTTTGTCCGAGAGATTGCATGCATTTATTTGGAAATCAATAATTGCAGCTCAGCTGTTGTGTTATAATATGTATTTCTTTTTTGTTTTTGTATCATTGTGAAATTCTCACGAAATTTTGTTTCCACAATTTTTTGCTTCGGCTTTTCATTTTATTTGATAGAAAATATGGAGTATTTATAAATGATTTACTAAATAATTTTGAGGCAATGAAATTAAAATAGCTGATTGCAGTAAATAAATATAGTATAATGGAATTAGCAGCATAAAGAAATTCGCTCTAAATTGAAATATTCATAATATAGAGGTAAATTTTTTATGTTAAAAATTTACATTAAGTTTTGGTACAATGTGTAGTGTTCGATGAGTTATGAGTGAAATTTTCGCATGTGAGAAAGCACATGAAGATTTGAAATGTCCTATCGGAGGTGGGCCAACATTAGTGATAGGTTTTGGGTCATTGAACTATTACAATTTGAACAAAAATCGGTTCTATCTTTCAAGCATCAGCACTGAATATGGATAAATTCTAGCTTTATGCAACTTAAAGGAAATTTTCAGATTTTTTTTGCTTTATTTCAAACCTAACGAGTATTTTGAGGTGTCTCCGCACACAATGTCTCAATAATTACGAAAGTTATGATCTTTAGATGTCAGCGCGGAGAGGTCCTTCCCGATCCTGACGGAGCTTTAACCCGTATTAGTTTTGAGGGGATACCAAATTCAGACATCGCGGCATAGAGGCAGCTCCTTTTCGTGCTGTCGAAGGCAGCTTTAAAATCGATGAAAAGATGGTGAGTGTCGATTCTTCTCTCTCGGGTCTTTTCCAAGATTTGGCGCATGGTGAATATCTGGTCCATGGTGGATTTTCCAGGTCTAAAGTCACACTAACAAGGCCCAATCAGTTCGTTGACGGTGGACTTTAGTCTTTTACACAATACGCTCGACAGGACCTTGTATGCAATGTTGAGGAGGTTTATCCCACGATAGTTGGCGCAGATTGTGGGGTCTCCCTTATTACCTCAAATAGTTTTCCTCGAAAAACATCCGATTTTCATGCGTTCAGAGTGGAGTAACCCCTTAAAGCTGAAACGGCCATTTCTAAGCCACATTGTGATATATTCGATAGCGACCTCAGTCTGGATCTTTCTAGAGATCGACTCTCGATATACCAAGGTTTTTTGATGAAGAACGAAATGGAAGAAAATGATCACATTCTTTATTAGTATTAATATTCTTGACTCAATCTAAGCTTTTGCATATCCGAATTTCCAAAATAATTTTTAGTATATAATAAAACAAGTAAGGAAAGGCTAAGTTCGGGTGTAACCGAACATTTTATACTATCGCAATTTATTGATGAAATTTTATTAAGAAAACGCACAAATTTACCCATAAATTCGGCACAAAGTTTAATAGAATAACGAAAATCGTCCTACATAGTGTATGAGGGCTGAGGTCATTCCTGAACCGATTTCATTCAATTTCACCAGCAAGGTACACTATATCCAAGACTATACGCTCACTTAATTTTGCTAAGTATATCACATGCTAACCAATACATATATGCGGAATAAAGCCCAACGAATTTTTGAAAAACCTATAATTAGGTATATGGGAGCTAGAAGATGTTATGACCCGATTTTAATAATTTTTGGAACAGAGACACACTATTGGAAGAAAACTATTTCCTCTGAATTACATTAAATTATCTGAGAGATTTACCCATATTTTCGGTTAAAATTTAACCTTAGGCCCTGAGTTCAATTTGTTCGATATCTGGGGCCTTGAAAAGTTATAGTCCGTTTTCGACAATTTTTTCACAAGTGATGCCACAGATCATATACAGTATTTGTGTAAAGTTTTATTTCGCTATCTTCATTGGTTCTTTATGTATATATTATAAAGTGATGGAATCAGATGGAGTTCAAAATTGAGTTATAAGGAAAGTAGTCGTGGTTGTGAAGCGATATCGCTCATTTTTTAACCGTGTTGTCAGGGTGTCAAGAAAATATTATATACCGATTTTCATTGAAATCAGTCGAGTAGTTCCTGAGATATGATTTTTGACCCATAAGTGGGCGATGCCACGCCCATTTATCATTTTATAAAAAAATCTGAGTGTTATTATCCGATTTCTTTAATTTTTGGATTGTATAAGGAAATGGCTAAAAGAAACGACTGCAGAAAGTTGGGTTTATATAGCTTTATTGGTTTGCGAGTTATATACAAAAAACCTATTTGGGGGCGGAGTCACGCCCATTTCAAAAAAAATTACATCCAAATGTGCCCGTCCCTAATGCGATCCTATGTTCCAAATTTTCATAGGATTTATTTATGGCTTAGTTATGACACTGTATAGGTTTTCGGTTTCCGCCATTTTGTGGGCGTGGCAGTGGAACGATTTTACGCATTTCGAAAGCAACCTCCTCAGGGTGTCAAGGAATATACATTCCAAGTTTAATTAACATATCTTAATTTTTACTCAAGTTATCGCTTGCACGGACAGACGGACAGACATCCGGATTTCAAATCCACTTGTTATCCTGATCATTTATATATATATAACCCCATATCTAACTCTTTTATTTCTTGGTGGCACAAACAACCGTTATATGAACAAAACTATAATACTCTGTGCAACATGTTGCGATAGTATACAAAATATAATTTACACAACGATTCTCATTATTCGGACTCCTATTTAGTGCTACTACTACAATGCAGCTACGAAAGTTAGTCTAAACGAATACCAAACAGCAAATATTATGATTTAATACTTCTTCTATTCGTTATATGCTTGCCTTGCTGTTAACCGACAAGTTGTAAAGCTTACAGCTTTTAAGCACCCAATGGATTTAGTAAAAAGCTTCTTCAAGTTAGAAAAACATTTGAAAGCTTGCTATTCCTTCTCTGCCATTTAGCAAATTAATTCTTTTTAATGTTGTTTGAGTACAACATATTCGAAGATTCCATATAAACACCAACACTTAAGTTGGGAACACCTGACGATTACCAAAGCAACAATTTCCACAAATTTATTACGCCAAAGCTTTTTAATTTCATTTTATTGTTGCACTTTCATAAGAACTGCATTAAAAGCAGCACCGACAATTATTTTTAACCTACACTTGTAAGCCACACCACCCCCCTGTCCCCTCAACACGCGCGCACACTCAACGCATAAAACGATTAAAAGTTTCATTTAGCCGAGTGCCATTGTTGAGGCAGGCAATTGCATTTATGGCCTTCAGCACATGAAAGTGGCCTCTTTAACGCTTCATTGCAAATGAGATAAAGACAAAATGAACAACAACAACAACAAAATAAAAGTAAAAAACAATGGAAAAACATGAAATTATAGGCGAAATATAAACACACGAAGTGCGCCAAGTGCGAGTGTTTGTGGAAAAATGACGCCGCGATGCACACTTGCAACTGCTTGCAACAGCTGTCTTGGCGCTGGCAAAGTTGCAAGCGATTTAAATAAAATCCAATGAAAATTGCACCCACGCGTGTGAAGAGCAGCCAACTTAGCTAAGTACATACTTTACATGTGTAAGTGCTTAGTAAGCGCGTGTGTGTGTGTGTGTGTTTGAGTGCAAAGTTGCAAACAAAGATGTTGCAAAGGCAAGTTGCAATCTAATTTGCTGGGGTTAATTCCGCGCCATTTGAGCCTAGTGAAATTGTATGCAAACACACACACACAAACAAAACAATAAAACTAAAACACAACAACAACAACAACAATACAACAATAACAAATATTGTGTGTGCCAAGTACCGCGAGCAACGCTTGCACACTCGTTGATGAGCTTACAACAGCGGCGGCAGCATGGCACCAGCGACAGAGGCGACGCCAATTGTGGCAACCAACAACCGCCAGCCCCCGTTGAAGTGCTCTGCCCGATTTTTGGCAACTTTTCAAAAGATCTTTGCACTTCGTGACAACAACATAACTCTCTAGCGGCAGCACAAAGACGCACAGCTCTTTTTCTGTTTGTATGTGTGTGTATGAGCTACAGGAACTTCCTCTGGCCACGCGACTACCAGCTGATAGCGTTGGCAGCATTTGTGTTTGCGCATTTGTTGCACTTCCATATGATTTGAATTCATTTCATTACTTTACTCGATTATTATCGTTGCTTAACTTTTTTTATTAAAAAAAAATTATCTTAATTTTTATATTCTTTCAATTTTTTGCCAGTTTTTGTTGTTTCTGATCTTCAAATGCGCGATTTCGCGCAGCATATGCTCTGTTGCATTGCCACAAACTGTTGTTGTTGTTATTTTCATATTGTTGCATGCCACAACTGCAGCGTCAACATTTCGCCAAGCACTTTTCTAACACACACACTCACACACGCAAGTTTTCCTCCACAACTTTTTGTTGCCTCCAATCCGTTTAATTGTTTTATATAATTTTCCCCTGTTGCAGCTAAATTTGCCGCTTATGTCATGTTAGGATATGTAATTCATTGCTGCCACTTTCAGTTGCAGATTTCCTTCCCAACAGCCTTATTTTGTTTGTTTTTGTTGTAGCGTTTTATAGCGGCAATGATTCAAAATGCCTCGACAAGTGTTTCAGTAATTATACATATGTTCCCCTAAATATATATGTACGTATATTTACAGTTATGTTGCATATTATGCACATCTTATTGCACTTACGCACTCGTTGGTTTCTTCTTTGTGATTTGCTGATAGCTGCCGAGTGCCCTTAAGTCAATGATTTCCACCGTTGATGACTTTTATGCACTTCAAGTGGCTCCAAATGGATTATGTTGTAGTCGTACCTTGACCTCAAGAAAGCGAGAATAATTGAAAATACTTTTAAGTTATTTGTTATAGCCACTTAAGAGCACCTAAGTATTTTACAATAGTTCAATATACAAAAGTTTACGGTACTAAGAGAGCATCAGGGAAATACTTTGTTAAGGAGTGATGCTGTCGTTAGATAACACTAGTACTAGTAAAAGCAGCTTCTTTCAGAGAGGTAACAATTCAGTTCAAAGATAAAACAGATTGGAATTAAGTCGGAGAGCTGCTTGTCTTCTTGCAATTCACTACTGAACGACTAGATCTCTCATAACATTCGGAAGCGCCGGTCAACCATCATATGAACTTTCAACAACATCCCACATCCGAGAGGTGTCGATCATAGCACACATCACTACACACGTACACATTATACACAACACCTAACAGAGCTCATCACACCACACAACAACTACACGAACATCAACGATTCGACTCCGGTATTCGCCACCCAAACCATTAAAATGGATAGGTCCGAAAGGGATCTTCCTCATTCGATTCCACCCGTGAACCAGCAGGATATATATCCACTTTGCACTACGGTAACCAGCAGGTTCGGCACATCACGATTTTCAAGCTCGCAGTAGCCGTCCGGGGTGGGGGTTTTCTCGCGTCGAGTATTCATAATAACATGAAAATTACTTTTTTTATATCTTGTGAAATTCATCCCTTTATGAACTAAAGGGTTTATATCAAATCCATACATAAAATTGTAAAAATTTAAATTTACGAAATAATAGTGAATAAACGTTTTTTCTTCTATAATTGACAACGTTATATCCGTATCCGTATAAATATCGCATACAAGGTTCTATCGAGCGTACTGTGTGAAAGACTAAAGCCCACCGTCAACAAACTGATTGGACCTTATCAGTGTGGCTTTAGACCTGGAAAATCGACAACTGACCAGATATTCACCATGCGCCAAATCTTGGAGAAGACCCGTGAAAAGAGGATTGACACACACCACCTTTTTGTCGATTTTAAAGCTGCTTTCGACAGCACGAAAAGGAGCTGCCTTTATGCCGCGATGTCTGAATTTGGTATCCCCGCAAAACTAATACGGCTGTGTAAACTGACGTTGAGCAACACCAAAAGCTCCGTCAGGATCGGGAAGGACCTCTCCGAGCCGTTCGATACCAGACGAGGTTTCAGACAAGGTGACTCACTATCGTGCGACTTCTTTAACCTGATGCTGGAAAAAATTATAAGAGCTGCAGAGCTAAATAGAGAAGGTACAATCTTCTATAAGAGTGTACAGCTCCTGGCGTACGCCGATGATATCGATATCATTGGAAACAACACCCGCGCCGTTAGTTCTGCTTTTTCCCGCATGGATAAGGAGGCGAAGCGAATGGGTCTGGAGGTGAATGAGGACAAGACGAAATATATCCTGTCATCAAACAAACAGTCGGCGCATTCGCGTCTTGGCTCCCACGTCACTGTTGACAGTCATAACTTCGAGGTCGTAGATAATTTCGTATACCTGGGAACCAGCATCAACAACACGAACAATGTCAGCTTCGAAATCCAGCGCAGAATAACTCTTGCCAACAAGTGCTACTTTGGACTGAGTAGCCAATTGAACAGTAAAGTCCTCTCTCGACGAACCAAAATCAAGCTCTACAAGTCGCTTATCATTCCCGTCCTGCTCTACGGTGCAGAAGCTTGGACGATGTCAACATCAGATGAGACGACACTAGGAGTTTTCGAGAGGAAAATTTTGCGCAAGATTTATGATCCTCAGAACATTGGCAACGGCGAATACCGCAGACGATGGAACGATGAGCTGTACGAGTTATACAACGACATTGACGTAGTTCAGCGAATAAAAAGACAGCGGCTACGCAGGCTAGATCATGTTGTCCGAATGGACGAAAACACTCCTGCCCTGAAAGTCTTCGATGCAGTATCCGCCGGAGGAAGCCGAGGAAGGGGAAGGCCTCCACTCTGTTGGAGGGACCAGGTGGAGAGCGACCTGGTTACACTTGGGATCTCCAACTGGCGCCGAACTGCGAAGGAGAGATAGAGGTGGCGCATTATCGTCGATTCGGCTATAACCGGCTAAACGGTTGCAACGCCAATCACATACACAATCCGTATGTAAGTATACAAGTGTCACACGCGTACAAATGGCCCTTCTAGTCACACTACTAGATATTCCGAGTTCTCAGTTGTCCCTAGTTGAGGTAGTTCTAATCGGCCGCTGATCAATAGCCGTAACTTGTCAGATGCAAATTGTCGCAGTTATTTGGCAGACGAACTAGCTGTCTAAGTCTAAGCAGCGGAGGCCGTGAACAACAAAATTTATTAGAAAGCAATAATATAAATAACTATTTTTAAGTAGAAGGGAGATTTCACCCCCAGAAACTAGGAAAGATATAATTTAATTCAGCATACATAATATCTGGCCGATATATAATGACCGATGCTAAATATTGGACTAATATAATAATATATTCATGAAGTTATTAAATAGTATTATGGTATAATAGTATTATGGTATATTAATAGTATCGTATAGTGATGGCTTTCGTTATTGAGCTCTCTCTAATTATAAATTTCTTCTCGACCGTGATTCTAACTAAAAATTAAAGAATTCTGTTTGACTTTTACTTTCTCACATAGAGTATATATATTATAGACGACAGTTCTTTTATCAAGTATTCCGAAGGTTTTTTTATAGATAAACTGAAAACGTAGAGAGAATGGGTCTGGTTGTGAAATATAATTTTGGTTAATTTTTTTTTATCAAGAAGAAATAATTTATTCCTGGTAATATAATCTTTCTGAAACTTCGAAGATTTCAAACCTAAAATTGGATATGTAGATAGTGTTGATTGAACTGAAAAAAAATGTCAAAAGGAAACGTATTGACTTATTTCAATAGAGCTACATACATCTTTTGGTAAAGATATGTTAGTTCTTTCCGCATGTCTGGAGAAAAGTACTACTCATAAAAGAAATGTCAGACCATCATCTTCGTGAATGTCCAATTTAAAGCCATTTGAGGCGAAATATCGAATACCGTTACGGAAGTATCACTCATATACAATAATATAGAACGAAAGATATGTGCATTACTAATCAGATATCCAAAGCATTGAAATACAGAAAAAATTTTAATTTTATGATTTTCAAATTATTTCCGCACTTTTAATTTTACTACAACGCGTATTTTTTTATGCCTAAGCACAGTCAAATATGCATAAAATAATTTTATTAGCAATATTCAAAATTCAATATTTCGTATAAACAAAAGGACATACATATGTACCTGTCAAAATACATATGTAGCTGCTCATAGTATTAATATAAAATTTTAATTTCATTTTCAGTCTCGTCAGCCATCCAAAAACCATTCACGGACCAAACAAAAACAAAACGAAATGAAACAAAAACGAACGTTTGTGTGCTCGCTCGCTTTCCACAAATTCATTTCTATTTGTTTTCGTTAGACGATTTGTTTTATTTCTGTCTATTAGATGTCGGCAATTGGAAATAAACAGACCAATAACAACGAACACAGCCAATACACATATGACATATGTATACACACATTAAAGACTCGTCAATTAAAAATTCGGAAAAAATTTTACAAGTAATTTTCGAAAATATTCTAAACATGCCGATGCTGTACGATTTTGAAATTTTTATTATAAAACACTTGAGCATTACAACAAATACAAACAATGTGTAGGCATTCTCGTAGGAGACGAGCGTATATTGCACGGCGGCGTCGAAAGATCTGAGGCCACGAAACCGCCGTTGGCGTCATTTTCGGTCGTTTTCAATCTGTTTACCGCTCTACCCCTGCTCTTTTCCTCACCCTTTATTGTTTGTGTATGCTCTTCCGTTGATTTCTTTATGTGCCGTATTTTATGTGGCATTTAATCAGTCTCTCATTGCAGTTGCATTTTGTTATTGTAATGCGTTTCGTTAGCAGCATATTGTTGTTGTTGTAAATGTCATAAACAAAAACACATTTTAATTATTGCTGATGAATTGAATTGCATTTTTTTCGGTGCGACTTGCGCTGACATGCAATGAGGTGTGAACTGATATCAATTTGAATTTTTTCGGTTTTTTCGCACGTTGTCAGCCTTGTTGTGTTGGTTGTATTAGTGTTTGTACAGCGTGTCATAATGCTCTAATATTGTTTTGTGAAAAAATTATATTTGATATTCTCTAATAATTTCATTAGAATTTTAAAAAATTAACATATAAAAAAGGTGTTCAAAAAATAACAGGAATTTTCGTTTTTAAACAAAAATTTATTCATTCGCCTATTTTAATATTGTCGCCTTTAATATAATCTCCACTCGATATATAGCACATATGTCAGCGCTCAGAATTTTTAAAAATTAACATATAAAAGAGGTTTTCAAAAAATAACGGGAATTTTCGTTAAAAAAAAAATATTCTTTCGTCTACATTAATATTGTCGCTTTTAATATAATCTCCATTCGATATTAAGTACATATGTCAGCGCTCAGAAATTTTTAAAATTAACATATAAGAGAGGTGTTCAAAAAATAACGGGAATTTTCGTTTTGAAACAAAAATTTATTCATTCGCCTATTTTAATATCGCCGCCTTTAATATAATCTCCATTCGATATTAAGCACGTATGTCAGCGCTTCTTTCAATCGTCGAAAGACTTCTCAAACTGGATATTTGGGAGAGGATTTGGTTCTTTCAGCAATTTCTCGTACGACGGCCCTTATTTTCGGAAATAAGAAAAATTTACACTGAATCATATCTGCTAAATAGGAGGCTTGGGGCATCGCTGAAGTATTTTTATTTTTTTTTGTTGGTCAAGAATTCACGAAGAAGCAATGAGTTGGATGCTTTTAACAAACGATCGCAATGTTCAGTTGCTACAGATAAGGTAAGCAATGAATGCAGCTGAAATTTTGATCGTACTTCGGAGGCATGACCATATATCAACAATTGAACTCTCCAAACCCATGCAGTTTAAATATTTATAATTCCCATTATTTAATAAAGTGATGAAGTGACGTCTTCTCTTCTAGCTCTCCTTGATTTATGCCAGTTGTTTGTTCGATTCGCCACACTAAATTAGATTACAAAGTAATCAATTGCCTACATTTAGGAGTATTGAAGTTTGAGTCACAGGAAGTCTTCGGACGAAAAATGGTTTATTGGAAATTATTATATTTAATACTATTAAAATATCTTCGCTCTTAGCTATAATGTCACCATAATTTATTTATTAAATATTTTGAAATTTTTTCGAATGAAAATATTTAAATTATATATTTTCAAACTAAAAACTAAAATTTTGTAAATAATGATTTACAATGTCAAACTAACACTATTCATAAGCACTTGGTATTAAATCACGCAATCTGGTGCATAATATGAAAACAGGTTTGGTTGTTGAGTAAATTAAATTGCAATTAAATACACATTTTGCTTAAATCTTAATTGATATGAATGTAGCATGGAATGTAAACGCGTCAAACAAAAATTATTAATAAATACAAGTGGCGTAAGTATGTATATTTAAATAGAGAATAATGGCTTTATATTCAACAATGAGCCATATAACAATTAAATACCGTTAAACGCATCGAGTTTATTAAACAGATTTTGATTAAAACACAACGAACTGAAACAATATGCTTGCAGAACTAATTAAAATTGTAATTAATGCAATTGACCGTCACTTCACTGGTTACATTGATGTGATTTAAATTTCAGTTTTGTAACTGTAAAAATAGTAAATGAAATAATTGTATCTTTGTGCAAAAATAAACAATACTTAAGTACAACAAAATGGCAGTGTAGTAGTAGAGATTATTGAGATTTATTGATGGAAATTAATTTATTAACTATAAACTTTAACGAGAAAATATACATATGTATATATATAAATTGATATGCGGCGGTAGGGTGGCCCATGAAAGTCGTTGATGGACATTATTTACAACTAAAGGCAAAATGGTTCCTTCTCTTCAAATCTTAGATAAAAAGTGTTTCATGGCGAATAAGAACATGTTTTTATAAATTGAAAAATTGTAAATCGAACAAACAACTGGCATAACTCAAACAGACCGGGCCCATCAAATGTATGCAAATCGAATAGCAAGTTGTGACACCACATAAATCAGTTAACCGTTTACTTATAACAAATGGCCGAAATCGATTGACAACTGCGTCTACTTCACATTGAAATCTCATCAAAATTAAGAAAACGTATATTCTTGGATATAATCAGCCTTATTGTAAATCTCATGTGAATAAAGCATTTCCATGAATATTTATTTCCACACGAATGAAAAATTCGTATCATGAATTTCGTGTGAATGAAAAATGGGATATTTGAAAGATCATGTACGAAAAGAACTTAATCGGACGCACATTGGGTAGTACTCTCGTTCTTTTCTCCAATCGATATCAATGGTGGTCCCATTATATTATGTTATTATTCAAATGCATGCACTTTCTACTTATTTTCTTTGGAAGCTATATTATGATTTTGTACCAAAACCTGTTCCCCACAACAGAAGTCCTTTGTGAACTCAGAAAAACCTAAATAGATATTAGGACTCGTCAATACGCCGTGAACGAACTAAAAATCTGCATGAGTTTTTTACTTCCTAATCCACAAATTCACAGGGTAGTTAAAAAAAATGAGATTAGAGGAATTTTAGTATCGATCTCGCATAGGTGGGGCATTCCATCAGCAAGTGTTGAGATGATTATGCCTCGTCTTCTTCTAGGAAACTACTGCAGCTAGCATTCGATAAAATTTTTAATGGGACAATGACCCGTTCAAATAATGATTTACTATTTAGAGCGAAGAGCTTCCTAGACGTCTTTTCTTTGGGTCAGCAGAACCTTGCGGATGACCAGAACTCAGCTGAAGCCTGAATGTCTAGTAGAATATCTCAAAAGAATAGGTAGTCCTCCTACTTGTTCCCATTCTACAGTAGTTAATACTAGCGTACCTAGCCTTGAAAGCTCGTTATCAGCCTAACATTATTACCTGGGATTCCTCTGTGGCCAGACACCCAAACTAGTCTAATCGTAACCGGTGTCGCCAGAATATGAGGGAAGACATTTCCTTATCAGTCTCGAACACTTACTACCAGAGGGAATCACTTCACTGAAAGATGCTACGCTTCGAAGCAATAGATCCGTTGCTACCTTTATAGCATCCACTTGCGCTTTTAAAATGCTAAAATAGTCGTGAAGCCCTTTGAAGTCTCCACCACGCAAGCATCCGACATTGGGAATGTCGTTCACATGAAATTTACAATAAGGATGCATATGTCTTTGTGGCGAAAAAGAGTGAAATCGGTCAATCGGTCCGAGAATAACCCCAGCCCTATATTCATATATCGTTTTTCGTTATTCTTGTGGAGCTTATACCGAATATACATATGGATTAAATTCTTGTAAACTTAGCCCTTCCTTACTTGTAATGATAACTGTTTTTTCTGGAATGAAAAACGAGAAAGTGTAATGGTGAATCTAAAACTACTTTTCCCTTCTGGTTTGGCTCCCTTCCAAAGCAAAATTCTCTTAAATTCTCGAGGAACATTTTGAGATTTTTTAATATCCAGATCACATCATACATGACATTCGACTACTATGACTTGGAAATATTGTATCTTCTACTATTCTTCTATTGTATGTCTTCTATAGAATTGACACTAAAGCCCAGATTTTATATTTTTCTAACTTTTCTCTGAAAGCATGATTTGTGCTTGCAATCTTCCTGGAACAATCAACTAATCAGTTGAATGCTATGACTTCTGACTAATTGTGAAAATGAAAATTAATTTCTGTTTTTTTTTTCACTTTTACTGACATATTACAAAACATCTACCATTAGATCCTGCATATATCCATACTTATCCTCCAACTACAACAGCTACATAGCTGGCAAACTGGTTTTTATTGCATTTACATTGAATTTTATTGCCAGAAGTTGCACAGTAGTAGGAGTAGCGCACATAAAATCTGCATTAAATACCGTTAGGCATGTCTGTGTATGTCTACCCAAGTACGCATCATCAAGGATATTCACATATGCATGATGTATATGTAATATACACAAATGTTGTTTTTATTACACATGTCTCCTGTCGCCGCGGCAATCAAACAAACAAAATACGGTAATTATGTGGAACTGAAATAAAATTACAATATACATGGTATAAAGTAAATAAATCATTTGTGGAGTAATTAAAAACAAACGCATATGTAAATAATGACCGCAGCGGCAACAGAAAAAAAAACCAACGACAAATAAAGCCCGAGCAACACATTGTTGTCTGTGTGTGCACAATTACACACACCCACACACACACAAGCTTAACAATGATATCAATCATATGTTGACTGTAGTTGACTTATTCCTGTTGTCTATTTTTTATAGTTGTTGTTGTTGTTTGTGTGGAAAATGTGCCTTTTTATTGTTTTTGCTTACTCTCAGTTTCGTTTTTATTACACACAGTAGTACACCACGCCCATTTCCTGTCAACTGTCATAAAATTGATATGTAAAAAATGAACAAATACCCATAGCAGCAACAACAACAATAAAAGGACAACGGCGTAGGCAGAGCGACGCGCATGCAAAATGCCACTGACAATTGTTTGCATTTGTAAATGTATTGGAGAGAATATACCCAGTTGGAACATCTTACTAGAGGTCATTTCTTGTGTCAACCTAAAAGTATGCTACAGTTAACCCTATACCTTTGGACCAAAATAAAAGAAGCAATCCGAACTTATTACTTCGTAATAAAAGGTATCCAAATAAAGTTGAACTACCCTAATTCGAATCATGATAATTCACAAAAAAACTTCGAGTTAGAGTTAGAGAGAGACTTCGAGTTATAGAAATTTTAATTAAAACATACAATTTTTAAAAAGTTCGATTTATGGAAGTATTAAGGGGTTATATACAGTTTGGATTTTCAAAAAATCGAACTTTGCGTTTTCTTAATATATATATATATCTGAGTATACATACACAAAATTTCAAGTCGATCCGACGAATATTTTCGAAGTTATAGACAGACACATTAGTGAAGGCGCGCCGAGGGAACTCGCAGTAGGGGACAAAACTTTAAACTCGTTTTTCTCGAAACGGAGTTTTCAAAGTGGGTGAGCAAGATTTCTCAGAAACGGCTGAACCGATCGGTCTGAAATTTTTACACAAGCTTCTTAACTATATTTTTTAGTATTTCATTGAAGGATTTCCCCATCTGATGAATATTTATTTATTTATAAACAATTAAAGACCCGGATTTTGGCCAAGAATCGAACCTTTTGCTTTGAGTAGCCGCCATTTTGTCAAAAACAATTTTTTTGCTAATTCCTTCCTTATTTGGTTTTTGTAATTTAGATGATCCAGTCCAAGGATATCGTGCTCACTGCAAGAGGCCTTTTTTTGCGGACCTCTGCAAAATTGGCAATTGGCGTTCCCGATAATTATTTTTGGCAATAAAAAATATGTGAATATAGTTCAATGTTGTCATAATATACCTGGCAAGTTTCAAATCAATAAACCAAATAGTTTGCTTAGAAAAAATTCTTGAAAAATGCCGTTTTTCGACCTCCTTACTGTATATAACCCCTTCAATTTGTATGAAATTTTACTTCTATTGCCAATTCAAGAACTCGAGTTATGGAGATCTTCGTGTTATAGGAATTTCAGTTATAGAAGTTCAGTTGTACTAACATTATATTATTGGTATATTTCGAAATTACTCCTGACGTCCGAATATCAAACTATACTGGTGCTTCAATAGATACCTAGTCCATAAAATAAAATTTAAATATTCGAAAACTTCAACTAGCGATAATCCGACATCTTTAATCGGTCTGTAAAATTCACCTTCGTAGCGGCAATTATCTACTCATTCGATCCGATGAGTGACCTTTTACGCGTAGCCAACTACATCTACATATGTGGAGCATACGATGGATGCTGCCTAGCCTAATTCAACCACTTTGATGGTGGAGAAGTTAGATGGTAAATAATTTTTTCTTGGCCAGAATGGAACCTATTTTCTGCATGAAATCATCAGCTTCCAGAAGAGCTTCAAAAATTCACAAGTTCCTGTAGCAGCTAAATCTAACATCATCGACTAAGGAGTTCACTAAGTAGCATAGCTTTATAGGGAGGTTAATATTGAAGTTGGTTGAAATTTAAAATCCAAAATAGTCAAAAAATTAAGTTTTGACATCGATCAGTTGAATTAAGTGGATTTTACAAAGCATTTCTCCTGCTATAATCGGATCATAATATATAGCAAGTCTTAGTCAGGACTTGGTGCAGCCACGGTATTAGTTTGAAGTTATAGATATTATTGGTATTTACTCGTCAAAAATAACGGACGGTGTTTAGAATTAAGGGCTGTGTTCAGAATGCGTTAAAGCTATTTAACACAGAAAATTAAAGGCAAGAAATTAATTTCAGTCAATACTTTCATTACCTACTGGGTGTACATTTGTACAATTATCCATGCACATCCTCCCTTAGGCATATTCAAAACAACAAAAATTGTATAAGCGTTCGAAAAAATCCAATCATATTTGCCCTAAGGCGATCGCATGCCGAAAAATAAAATGTTTATAAATACAGTCAATTGAATGTCAACTTTTGAACTCGAACATATGGCACAAATCCAAATTGCAGACGACAAACAGACATATAGACAAACAAGCTGCTTAAGCCAGTACGAAAGAGTGCGACGCCGCTTCAATACTCACTTTGACAGTGTCATGTCAAAAGGTCAGCCGAAAATGCAAACGCAAAGCAACGTTGTAAAGTGATGACCTGCACCGACAGCGCTGGCTCTGAAATTTGACGAATGTCACACACAACAAACACACACGCTGTTGTTGTAGTTCCCTCGGCTTATCATAATTGAACAACATTTGCTGATGAATTAGTGAAAAGGAAAGTGTATAATGGAGTGACAGATCTCACTTGAAGGACATGCCTTCGTCCTGATGAAAAATGTCATCTCTTCGTATTGCAACTATTAGCTGTGTGCATTGGATAGATGCTTCACTTCACTTCAAGTGTCTAGATACATATCTATATGTGTACATATTAGTATGTAGATATGTTTGATTAGTTGCGAGATATTCATTCGTCATTGTGAAGGTATAGATTACGACATAGACATATGATAGATGAGATTCATTAACAACTTGAAATACAAGAAGAACAGTGATCGAAGCATAAGGATCACTCCTGTGCTCTCTCGTGGCCATTAAATGCCCCTGGGACAAAAAAGGATTGATAAATTGTGAGAAATTCGGTGTCTTAGTCTCTCTGATTAAACTGATTCACACTAATCTCTCAAGAGTAGACTAACTATTAAATTTGACGTGGGTGTTTTTTAAATTCGTTGTAAAAAACGCTACAGACGTTGTTGCCAGGTTTTATGCATTTTTTTTTTAGATGAAAACTCTTTGTTCTCTGCGGTCTACCGCTATACAACTGGGCTTCGAGTAAGTGAGTGCTTCGGCGGTTAGTTAGCACCTCACCTCCTCTCGACACTATCTCCTCGACGGTCCAGTATTCTTAAGACCAAGGTTAACTAGGAAAATTGGCCTATTAGGAAACTCGGAGAACTTCATCGATACATGAGGGTCTCCTTAACCATACCAGGAATTTTTAGACATTTCAAAATACCGGTTTTCTTCCAGTCCAAGTGGGATCCTCTTGATCTGCGTTGCGGGCAAATCAACTCCAAAACTTAACTCTAACCTTCAAACGATTATTCCTTATTTAAAATTATTGGAAACAAGAGGTTATTCACCAAAGATTTTTAAGGTCCTGAATAAAATGGTAAGAAGATAGGTTAGATGGTCCGGTATAAAAACTCGTCCACTATTTTTAAAAATAAAAAAAATTAAGAACTGAATTATCCGACAATAGTATATTGCTGAAGTGAGAGACCTACAAGTCTTAAGGGGTTATATACAGTTAGACGGCCGAAAAAAAGTGAATTTTCCAGAATTTTTTCTGAGAAAACTTTTTAATTTATTGATCCAAAAATTTATACACATATTATGGTATCTTTTAACTGTATTTTAAGACTTAGTACTAGTAAAAATATTTATTTGAAAAAGAGCTACAGCTGATCTCCAGGAGCTCCTTTCAAAAAAGACGTTTTGCGGTGACCACTATATCTCGGAACTGGATCATCCGAAATTAAAAAACCAAACAGATTTCGTTAAAATAATGTTAAATATAGTAATTAATCGAAGGAATAAGCAAAATAAAATTTTTTGACAAAATGGCGGTTTCTCAAAAAAAAAATCGATTCTTCACCGAAATTTCGGCCTTAAATTGTTTATAAAAAAAAATATTTATCGGAGAGAAAAAATCTTCGATTAATTACTAAAAAATATATTTAAGAAGGTTATGTTAAAATTTGAGACTAATCGGTCTAGCCGTTTTCGAGTAATGTTGGTCACCGACTTTGAAAACACCTTTTTGAGAAAAACGCGTTTAAAGTTTGGACCTTGTACTTCCAAGCACTCTGAAACGCCTTTTCAAATTTTTCATTTGCTTGTAACTTTGAAAATATTCATCGGAACGATATGAAATTTTCTGTGTGTATTCTTAAATATATGTACATTAAGAAATAAAAAAATCGTTTTTTTGAAAATTCTAACTGTATATAACCCCTTAAACTGAAAAAACTGAAGGAGGAAAAAAAGACTTCTTGTAGTAGAAATACCTTGTTTACCGAGGGCCCATCGATCTAGAAAAATTGTTTTTGATAATCGTCTGGAGAGAGATCAAAAACCAGGTTCTATATAGTGGTACTGGGCAGTTTCATTTTTTAAGACACACAAAAACTAATTTGATTAGCTTCAAAGAAATGTATTTTTAGACGTTAATCTTAAGGTTTTATCTAAAAGTCCCCTTACGTATAGAAGGATAGATACAAACCTATATTGGTGAATTAAAGACAGCCTATTGAAGTATCTATTTAGAAGATACGGGTTAGAGATGGGACCTCAATTAGTAATTCCTTTTAAACTAACTATACTTAAAAGGGTCAGGACGTTTAAAAAGTTACTTGAACATAATAAAACGCCGCTCACAGCATCTCAGAGTGATAATTAAAATAATATCAACTAAACAAAAAAGATGTAATTGTCGCCAAAATTCAGCCTCGGTATAATAACTGAGCTAATATGAAATATAAGACCCCGCTCTGCAGATATGAGTTATTATGGTAGTTCCAGATTCGTACTGAACCAGTTGAGAGAATTCAGAGCAATTGCAACTGCTACAAAAAAGCCGCTTGACTCACCTTCGTGGCAAAAGAGCACTCATATCTGAAATAAATTAAATGAATATACTTAATTATGAAAAAATATTTTTTTCGATGAAATTTTTAATATAAATTCCTACGTACACACACACACACCGAAAATTGTACAAAAAAATTCAAACATAAAACTCTACGGTTTACCAATCTTTCATTTATTTTAATGCCACAATAATACCATATAGTACATACAAACACACACATATGTATATGCCAACAAAAACCACACACATATAACATACGTGTTGTGAATGTATGTGTTCGTTTGTCTACTCCAATTTGCCTCTTGTGAAAACAAAGTCTCCAATCATTCTGGCGTTGAACACTCATAATGCCATTGACAATGTTGGCAAGGCTCAGATTTCAATTGCAGCACCATAAACTTAAATAAACATAACGAATGCATTCAATGAAAACAATGCAATACAACAACAGCAGCAACAACAACAGCAACAACAACAAGTCAAATGAAGCATGCAATGCATTTGGGTAAATAAAATTAAATAAATAAAGGCGATTGCGTCTGTGTGGGTGAGTGCGAGTGTGTGTGTGTGAAGAGCGAAAAGAAAACAATAAAAACAATAACAAAAAAACAACAACAACAAAGCGTACAGAAACACGAGTAATGGTTGACATTTAAAAATCATCCTGTCGAAAGGATGTGCGCACCAATATGTGCCAACACACACTCACTCACACACATGCAGAGAGATTTGTATGCACTTGTCAGTGCAGCGAGAATCATTGTACAAACATTGTAAGCCACTTGAATGACAATCAATTTCATTTTTTTTTTGTCTTATTCTCCTCATATTTTTGTTGGTTATTGTTTTTGTTACTGCTGTTACTGCTGCTATGTGTGTGTGTGTTGGTCGCTTATACGCTCGTATGCTGCTCTTATTGTCGCACATTAAAAGGCTACTTGAGCTCATTTGGCTGCCAATTGTAAGTATTGCTGCTTACTTAAATGGCCAACAAGTGCATTGGTCCTGCTGCTAACGCTGTTGTTGTTGTTGGTATTGGTGTTTTTGTTGCTGCAGACACAACTGAATGCAATAGCAAGCGTATTAAGGACATTGCAGACATTTAGTAGAGCGAGTGAGTGGCATTTAATTGCTTTAAATGAACTATGAACTCAGTTGAAAATTTTGTTGTTGGAGGCCAATGGACCTTTATGTGCAGCAGTTTTTTAAATGGTTTTTTTAATTTTTGGCAAAGTACTTTCGAAGCATATTAAAAGCCTTAAAAGAGGGATCACTAAAACAAACAAAACTCATCATTAAACTACATTGGGATGTTAAAGAGAATCTCTCATGTACAGTTACTAAATACGAAACGAGTGATCAAATCTTAAAATTGAATTTAATCTTTCTGAGACAGTAGTTGGCCCTACTTAACTGGATCTCACAGTAGTATCCGTTTGCAAATGAGATTCTACATTCGTGTCTCTTTCATGTGCTAATTTTGCGTATGGGAACCCCCAACAACTCAACTAACTCACACTAAACTCTTAAGCACAATGCAACATATTGGGCTAAGAAGGGTTATTATTCCATTTTGTTGATATTAGAATTTAAAAAATACTAAATATATTATTTAAAAAAAGTTATTATGAAAACAAATTTAAAAAATGCTCCAAGGCCTGAATCGAAGCGAGAATGTCCGCATAGCCTTTAAACTTTACGTATTCCCACTGGAAAAAGTTTAACGGTGTGATATCACACGATCATGGTGGCCAATCGACCGGTCCAAAACGTGAAATTATAAACTCACCGAAGTGTTCTCTCAATAAATCCATTGATTGATGCGATGTATGGGAAGTGGAGCTGTCTTCTTGAAACCAAATGTCTCCAAGATCACGAACTTCAATTTCAGGCATCAAATAGTCGGTTATCAAGCAGCGATAACTGTCCGAGTTGCTGCGAACGGCGCCGAATCGACTCTTCACGGTCTTCGTGTACACTCTCAGCTACGGCTGCTATATTTTCTTCACATAATAGACCACGTCCACTATTCGGTCGAATATAATCCAATAATATAATCCCAAGATGGATTATGGTGTTGCGAATATTATGCTTAGCGGCCCGATTATGTCGACCATAAGTTGAGCGAAGCGCGCGAAAGACATTATTTACAGATCTTGAAATTCGTTATAAAGTTGAACAATTTGAACGTTGTTCAGTATTTCTATGATGAAATGCCAAGCAATACTGAACAAAAATAACATGACAGCATGACACGACTCACGCGTGATCTGTCAAAAAGAGCTATTGAAAAAAGTACCTTCACTTGGATCATATAAACTTCAACAAAATATCTGAGAGATTTACGATTTTTTCGATAAAAATATTTGCACTGAGGTCCTCATTTATCGAGTATCGGATCTTTGAAAAGTTAAAATCCCATTTTTTTTAGATGATCGAGTCACTCATCCAGTACAGTATATGTGGAAGGTTTTATTCCGATATCTTCTGGTTCTTGATTTTTATATTACAATATGAACGAATGAGATGAAATTCAAAATTGTATACACGCCCCTGGGGATTAGACGTGAACCGATTTCCCCCACCTATAATATCAAACTTCGTCATTTTTACTCCAGTTATCGCTTTTACGTTTCGACGAACTGACATATGTTTGGATTTTGATTCTGATCAACGTCGTTATTGGCGAGATACGCCGTGTATACTGAAAAAAGTTATGCAAAATTGAACAGACAGTATTCATACACTACTCGAAAGGTGGTCACATGACCAAAATAAAGTCAAAATATTAGACTCTCAACAACAAAGCTATCAAGTTGAATTTAAAACTGTTTGTGGTTACCTCATTCAAATGGCATAACCCGTTCTTTACCATGACTATGTGTTTATACCAGTCTAGTTCATTTATACTTGCTTGTTGCTTGTTCGATTCGATTTAAGTGTGTGGAAATTAAAAAAAAAAAACAAATTTAAGCAGAACATATGCGATTTTGAATTCTTTAATATTGTCTTTAAATAGTCTTAATGATCCAAAAGTCTGCAATTTTCTAAGAGTCAAAAATGGAGAATTTTCATTAACATCTTTGACGACACTTGTCTACATTTGTATATGTATTTTAAGACTCATGTGTGTGTATTCATTCATACTATGAACATATGTACCGTTGTTCGTGTCAGGTCCTGCCAGTATCAATGACAATGTTTTTGTTATTGTTTGTGTTTGTGTTTACCACTTGCAGCAACACGTCAAGTGTTTATTTTGTGAAATAACAAAAGTGCAGTCATGTAAACGATGTCAGACCTACCACTCGACACCTGGCCTAGACAGACTCTACAGCCCACTGAAACGCTTGACCTCAGCCATAACAGCTCAGCCGGCTGTTCGCAACCGCAAGCCATACAGTTACACTTAAGGCTTTCATACAACATTTGCAAGCCACATTCTTGCTGCCAGCCAGCCTGGTAGATCTGTTGTTGTCCTTTTATTTCGACTCCCCCTTTTTGCACTATTTTCAAATTTAATTATTCGTGCCAAATTTGTTCCTGTCAGTCAAAGGACTTGTGAAGCTTTCGCCACAAGCTACAAGATATTTGAGCACTTTGTTGTTGTAGGTAATATACGCTACAAATTTACATTGTTAAGTTGTTGTAATTTTCCGTAACGTATTTTCGATTGAAAATTCTCACAATGGAAAATTATAAATGTTCTAATGGAGAGTGTGTGTTGGCACAAATGCTGCGGGGACAGGAGGGCGTGTAGAATTTAAAACCGTTTTTTTTTTTGACGACTCACATGTGTTTCAAGCTGTCGTATGCTGCTCATAATAATGCTCGTATTGGTTTACATTCTTCGTGACAGATGTGCATCGGTAGATTTTGTTTTTAATTGGGAACGAATTATTATTTGTTCAAATAAAATAGTAAAAAAACAGTCTAAAACAAGTAAGGAAGGGCTAAGTTCGGGTGTAACCGAACATTTTATACTCTCGCAATTTATTTATTTAACTTTATTTATATTATATAATACACAATTTGACCCACATATTCGTCATATATATGGTATAAAGTCCATTGAAAGTTGGAAACCATAATATTAGGTTAGAAGCACCGAAGTCCTCATGTTCGATATATGGGGTCTTAAAAACCTATGGTCCGATTTCGGCGATTTTTAGAATGGGGCTGCCACACTATTAACATAGTATTTGAGCAAAGTTCTGCATCGATATCTTCACTAGTGCTTACTTTATATATTGTAAAGTAAACGATTTAGATTGTTTTCAAAGTTCTGGTATATAGGAAGTAGGCGTGGTTGTGAAGCGATTTGGCCAATTTATCATTGGGATGTAAAGAAACTATTACAAACCAAGTTTCATTGAAATCGGTCGAGTAGTTCCTGAGATATGGTTTTTGACCCATAAGTGGGCGGCGCCACGCCCATTTTCCATTTTGTAAAAAGATCTGAGTGCAGCTTTCATCTGCCATTTCTTATGTAAAATTTAGTGTTTCTGACGTTTTTCGTTAGGGAGTTAACCCACTTTTAGTAATTTTCAACCTAACTTTTGTATGGGAGGTGGGCGTGGTTATGATCCGATTTTTTTCATTTTTGGACTGTATTAGGAAGTGGCTAAAAAAAACGACTGCAGAAAGTTTGGTTTATATAGCTCTATTGGTTTGCGAGATATGTACAAACAACTTAGTAGGGGGCGGGGCTACGCCTATTTCCCCAAAAAAATTACATCCAAATATGCCCCTTCATAGTGCGATCCTTCATGCCAAATTTTATTTCTATAGCTTTATTTATGGCTTAGTTATGGCTCTTTATGTGTTTTCGGTTTTCGCCATTTTGTGGGCGTGGCTGCGGTCCGATTTTGCTCATTTTCGAAAGCAACCTTCCTATGGTGCCAAGAAATAAGTGTGCCAAGTTTCATCAAGATATCTTAATTTTTACTCAAGTTACAGCTTGCACAGACGGATGGACGGACGGACGGACAGACAGACATTCGGATTTGAACTCCACTCTTCACCCTGATCACTTTGGTATATATAACCCTATATCTAACTCGTTTAGTTTTGGGTGTTACAAACAACCGTTATGTGAACAAAACTATAATACTCTCTTTAGCAACATTTGTTGCGAGAGTATAACAACTATGAATTGATATTAATATGGGGTAGGGTCAATATAGATCAGAAACTGAAAGTGACGTGAAAAGCCGAAACTTGACAAAATTTAAAGCAGTGAAGTCTGTTGGTATAAAGAGAGAGAAAACTTGAATACAGAGAACTTGAAGAGAAAGTAAGCATTCAAGTATATTTCAGAGTCGGAAAATACCATTCGTGAAACTCTTATGTTGTTCAGAAGGAGTTTAATGCTTTAAGCATTATCCATATATCGCCAAACATCAAAAGATCAAGAAATAAATCCAAATAACTGTAGAAATTCGGTCAATGATCAATAAAAGGATATATTAAAGAATTTCGACACTCTCTCGAAAAAAAACAAAAAATTTTATTGAACCAAAAGCATTAATAATACATACGATTACTTCGAGTATGGGTGGTTCAACGATTTTAAGGTATACATATTACCAGAAAAGGAATATACATACATAAGCTAATACTGCAGAACTTTAAGACACAAGACATGCTTGCATTCCATATTATCAAATTCTTTCAAATGAACTGATTCAAGGTTATATATCGCTTAATGCTTCATGCTTAATCCTTCTTAAAGTCAGTCGAATACCTTTAAGTGTATGTATGTATTATATGTTTCAATTTCTATTTAACAAATGACACTGAATTTCACTGAACCAAAACGTGTCAATAAATAAGAGTTCTAATATTTATTTTTCTTTGACTTATATTTCACTTTATGTAAATTAAAAGTAATGAACCAGAACTAGGGCAATGTCTTGGCAAGCCCAATATGCATACCTATGAAACTACTCAATGGCTTCACACTACATGTGTGAGTGTATTTAACCTTATTAAAACCCATATGAGTATTTGTAGACTCTAAATAAAGTTTCCTAGTAGGAAATCCTCACCAAAAATTATATTTTATAAATTTATTTATACTATTACTACCAGTGCTGCCAGTGCTTCTCTTCAAGAATTGAATCTTATATCGAAATTGTTTTTGAGAAATTACTTGAAAATTTTTATTTGAACAATCCTTTTATATAACGTCTTTTGATGTTTCCAGTACTACTTAATGATCTCCTTCAATATCAATTGGAATAAGTCAGCGTGAATCGTTTCAAAGGTGTGATCTCAAGCTAAATTCCAGAACATGAATGAAAATTACATGTGCAAAATCTTCACTAATTTAGTACAAAGGATTGTTCTAGGAAGGGGCATATTTCGATATATCTTTTTGGGAAAGTGGGCGTGGCCCCGCCCCCTACTAAGTTTTTTGTACATATCTCATAAACTACTAAAGCTATATCAACGAAACTGTCAGGAGTCGTTGTTTTCAGGCATTTCCTTATATAGTCTAAAAATGGAAGAAATCGGATTATAACCACTACCACCTCCCATACAAAGGTTACGTTGAAAACTACTAAAAATGCTTTAATTCAGTAAGGAAAACCAACTGAAACGTTATATTTCTTTATAAAGAAGGTACAGAAGAGCTGCAATCAAAATGGTATACAAAATGGAAAATGGGTGTGGTTCCGTCCACTTATGGGTCAAAAACCATATCTCCGAAACTACTCGAGCAATTTCAGTGAAATTCGGTTCATAATATCTTCCTTGCATCCCAATGATATGTTGTGAAAATAGTCCAAATCGGTTCACAACCACGCCTAGTTCCTATATACTAGAACTTTGAAGTCAATCTGATACTCAATCGTTTACTTTACAATATATAAATAAAGCCTAGCGAAGATATCGGAACAGAACTTTGCACAAATACTACATTTGTAGTGTGACAACGCCCTTCTACAAATCGCCGAAATCGGAACATAAATTTTCAAGGCCCCATATATCGAATATGAGGACCTTAGCGCTTCTAATTCTTTTTTTTACCGAAAATATAGGTATTTCTCTCAGATATTTTAAAGAAATTCGGAGGGAATAACTTTCTTTTAATAACTTTTCTTCACTTAACTCCCATATACCTAATATTAGGGTTTCCAACATTCAATGGACTTTATATCATAAAATTATATTAATAAAATTAAATAAATAAATTGCGAAAGTATAAAATGTTCGGTTACACCCGAACTTATTGCGGATCGTTTCGAAGGTGTGATTTCGAGCTAAATATTCCGCTCCAGAACATGGTAAGGAAAATTACATGTGCGAAATCTTCACTAATTTTACTGCGATAAGCTAATATCAAGGCATTCCCTCATCAATTAGCTATTCTGATGTTCTTGAAAATATATAAAACCTTCCTTTTGATACAATTCGATATACTCAATATGGATTATCTACTATATATTCATTTATAAATTGATACCCACATTCTTTTTGCGCCAATGTTTAAAAATTAAAATGCGTGGGAATTTCTGATTCTTGTAGCTTATGTTGTTCTTATTAAGAAATAACTGTAACTTGATTTCTAACGACTTCATCTATATGTATGTGTTTCCTAATCTGATCATTAAAATGCGGTTGGTTTTGAAATGGTTTGGTCATATTAATTTAGAGCTTCAAATCATATCTGAGAACTCGTAGCACCACAACCGGTCCATATACTTTCCAACCATAGAATTTAGCCCCACTTGACTCGTTTGTAAAAATGTTTCATTTACTTTCGCTTTCTGATCTTGAACTAATTAATAATTCTACCTCGTTAGAAGTATATTAAATCTCCAACTTCCAATTGGAGTTTTTTCAATTTTTTATCCATACATCAGCAGTGCCATCTACCGTAGCTTCCTCGTTTTATTGTATTTTACTTAGAAACAGACCAAGTTGAATTGTCATGATTTCCACTACCATAAAATTATATACAGAAATCGGATAAATAATCAAGTTATATAATAAATTACTCCTTTTTAAAACGTAAAAATTTGGATTTAGATCAAGGACTTCAAGGATATTTACATAAGTTGGCACTCTATCGACAATAGTGAGCAACACATTTTGATTTCTTATTTTGAACTCTTCCTCTTGATCTTGTCTCTCTCTACCTCATTAGACGTCATATAGAGGTATTAAATCTAGAAATCTAAATCTATCTTAGAAGTAGACCAAATTATATTGTTGCGATTTTCAATATGATTAAATGATAGATAGATAGATAGATGGACAGAATAAAGTACTGTTTTTCAAAATTTAATCACTCGTACTTATAATAATACTTCAAGAATATTTACATAAATTGGATCTTATCGACAGTAGTGAGTATCATTTCCTTACAACTGCAGTTAAATTACATCTGGAAATATATTAACTAAGTCTCTAAAAAATATGTGTCCTTTTAGAAGCAGTTTGAACTGCATCACACTTCCCTACAAGGCACTGCCCGCTCGTTGCATATGCTCATCGCTATTGTTATTTTTGCCGACACATTCAAACTGTTAAATTATGACAGTTTACTGTCAAGTGTAGTGCGGTGCAGCACAGGATGCGTGAGAAAATCTTGAAAATCCTTGCCAACAAAAAAACAAACAAAACATGTAAATAACTAACTGTGCATCGTATATATATATATAAGTATGTATGTATGTACTAGCATAAATTCTAGCGGACATAAAGGAATCACATTGCAAATGAAACGAAGAACAAGAAGAAGCATAAACAGAAGTAACATATAACAATAACAAGTCAAAGAGCAGCTAACGGTAGCTGACAGATATTACACATTACTTTCGCAGGATGCAGTGTAAATAGTTGCGCTCAAGGAGCTGCTATTAGTTACACATACATACATACATACAGACATATACATGCATAAATATCCTTATGGGTATTTACATGCTCGTACGACTGTGAGTTGTCGAAAAGTACAATGAGGTGCGCATGAGTATCTGAGTGCGTGTGTGTGTTTATGTGCATTTACTGCACTGAAGTAGCATTCTAGCTACTAGTACATCTTGTTGGCTCACATTACAGCATTGTTGTTTTCTTTTCCCGCACTCCCCTTGCTGTCCACCACTTTCTCCAGCGATTTCTCTCGCCCAATGCTCTTAGGAGGCTTGTGGTTTCACAGTTTATTGAAAATAAGCTGCAAGTGATTGCTTTGCCTTGGAAAATCACAGAAAAGTAAATAAATAATATGAGTTATATTGACAGTTGCACACTGAGTTACGACTGCGCTGTGCAACCCACTTTGTCTGGGTTTTTGTTATTCTTTGTGGGCAGGATGTGCTCATTATGTCAACTGTATGTTGAAAAAAAGGAGAAAAAAAACATTTTTTTCTTTTTCAAATGTAAAATGCAATAAAAATTAACTACGCATATCATTTTCAAACAAAAATATTGCTGGTATTTAGTCGAAGAAAATGTTGTAGAACGAAATTGAAAATGAGCCGCAGCCACATAAAGGACAATTGTGCCAGTGTATGATATATTTCAATTAAGCATATATATTTATTTTGTTTTTTTTATTTACACAACAACTACTGCATTTTTTCATAACTACTTTTGCTTTTGTTTGCATATCCTTACGCATGTCCTTTAGCATAGCAACGCATTATGCTCACTAGAACTTGTCGCTTCAAGTGTTTGAGGGCATTGCCTTCTCAATCGAAAGCAGATGTCAGCTATTTAATGAGTTTTACGTGCTAACAACAGCAAAAGCGCATATGCATACATATCTATATCTTTATATACCGTTGCACGTGTAAGGATTTGATGCACTTGTTGTAGCATGCATTGTTTTTGTTGTTGCATAACAATTACTTTCAGCGATGCTCACGTTTTTTTTGTTCCAAACGAGTTCACTGAGTTCCCACAGTAATTACAGTTCAATATGGTGCACGCACACACACCTACACATATATATATACAAAGGACAATAGCAGGCAATGACTATTGCTTGTACAGTTATTAACTCTGCACAGATGTACATATGTATATAACATGCAACATATGCTTGCCTTTATGCACAGCACTTAAAATTGGTGTTGACAGCTCTATGAGAAATTACTTTTTTAAGTATTTGCCATGTTTGAATACCTTCTCTAACAATAAAAAAAATATGGAAAACGAATTAATTTTTTTGTGAATTCCACAAAATAATTTTCGAATATTCAATAAAGGCGTGGGAACACTTTAATAAATGTGTGGACACATACTTCTGATTTTGAGTATATATTTTTGTATATTTGCTAATATTAAAAGTACATATATTTATATATTAAGGCTACTGAAATAAATTGATTCAGATTGAAAAATTTGATCGCCGTTACTTAGTATCTCATTTCTGGAGTATTTCTGACAAAGATCTCAAGTTAAAACAATAAAATAACACCTTCTTCATTAACCAAGCGAATTCAACCGATCTAATCGTTTTTTGATCGTTTCTATCCTCCATACCCTCACGTAAGAACGAAATAGCAAGTCAATAGCATCCTCACTTTGTCCAACCAACGAAAATCAGGCCTGCCTCTACCTTTTCTAACTTGCTTGCTTCCTAATTAAATAAATTACAGAATAAATTCAGTTCTACAGATGGTACATCCCTTTGAACAACCTGTACTCGACATCGCAGCTTTTGATTTTCACCTCGTCGTGCTCAATCCAGTAATCTTTCGTAGAATATTAGATATCTCTCAAACAACCATATGTCATAATGGTTTTACGTAATATTTCAGAACAGGAATGAGGAAACAGTAATATAGTGTCAGGGAGAGATTTACTTATACAAATTAATTTCTGACCTCATATACGTGCCTCTTTTTAAATAGCTTCATTTATTTATCTGTATAATAATACAATAGTCGACTAACTTACATCAGAAATACATGTGTTACATCTTAACCATCTACACCCGAAAGTGTTCCAACGCTCTTGATAAAAAAGTTTGTAAATGCTATATCTAGAGATTGCAGTGGATTTGTACATCTGAAAGAGAAGTTTCCCAAACTCAGTGAGACAAAATCAAAGACAAATACGGCAATTGATAAAGAATAAGAGTTTGAAAGAAATACTGAATGATCTAGAAAAACTCGACTGGAAATGTTTTGTTGTCTAAAACCATAAATCGAAAAATTACAAAAATTTAATAAATGAACTTATAATGTTGTATAAAACTTTGGTGTGTAATATAAACTCTCATCTGGATTTCTTTCCGGCAAAATTTGAATGCTGTGAGCTGACGTTGAGCAACACCAAAAGCTCCGTCAGGATCGGGAAGGACCTCTCCGAGCCGTTCGATACCAGACGAGGTTTCAGACAAGGTGACTCACTCTCGTGTGATTTCTTTAACCTGATGCTGGAGAAAATAATACGAGCTGCAGAGCTAAACAGAGAAGGTACAATCTTCTATAAGAGTGTACAGCTACTGGCGTACGCCGATGATATCGATATCATTGGAAACAACACCCGCGCCGTTAGTTCTGCTTTCTCCAGACTGGATAAGGAAGCGAAGCGTATGGGTCTGGTGGTGAACGAGGACAAGACGAAATATTTCCTGTCGTCAAACAAACACTCAGCGCATTCGCGTCTTGGCTCCCACGTCACTGTTGACAGTCATAACTTTGAAGTTGTAGATAATTTCGTCTACCTGGGAACCAGCATTAACACCAATAACAATGTTAGCCTGGAAATCCAACGCAGAATCACTCTTGCCAACAGGTGCTACTATGGACTAAGTAGGCAATTGAAAAGTAAAGTCCTCTCTCGACGAACAAAAACCAAACTCTACAAGTCTCTCATCATTCCCGTCCTACTTTACGGTGCAGACGCGTGGACGATGTCAACATCCGATGAGACGGCACTAGAAAGGTTTTGCGGAAGATTTATGGTCCCTTAAGAATTAGCAACGGCGAATACCGCAGACGATGGAACGATGAGCTGTATGTGTTATTCGACGACATAGACATAGTCCAGCGAATAAAAAAACAGCGGCTACGCTTGCTAGGTCATGTTGTCCGAATGGGTGAAAGTGCTCCAGCTCTGAAAGTATTCGATGCAGTACCCGCTAGTGGAAGCAGAGGAAGAGGGAGACCTCCACTCCGATGGAAGGACCAGGTGGAGAGGGACCTGGCTTCGTTTGGAATAACCAATTGGCGCCAAACTGCCAGAAGGAGGGATGCGTGGCGCGCTGTTTTGGACTCGGCTATAACCGCGTAAGCGGTGTCTACGCCAGTCAAGAAGAAGAAGAGTGACAAACAAGGCGAGAGGTTCCATCATGACAAATTTTTAATTATTGTTGGAAACTTAAATAAGACTTTCCAGTAGCCAAATAATCACGAAATTCATAAGTATTTTCTCTATATTAAGCAATAATTTCTCTAAATATAGCTGATGTTTATACTCTTTTAGAAAATATATGTTTTGATGTCACAAGACACATGTCAATTTTTTTCATTTAAAAATTTTATAGGAATTTTCATGGGACAAAAAATTTGATGTCACAATTTTACAATTGGAAATGTCGTTCCCTAAATTTATGTTTACTCTGAGCAACAGTTATCAAGTATATCTACAGGAATTTAATTTTGTATAATATTTTATATGTGTTACCGTGGAAGAATAACACTTCTTCACCAATACTATAAGCAGCTCTTCACATCCACCAAAAATCCAGCTCAATGGAAGCAACTCTGTTTATTTCTCAATTTGATCAAACTCAGTCCATTACATTTAGGCAATGACACCTTCAAAGTTATCGATCGTCATCAGACATTTCTGATATATACGAGAATATATATATAGAGTTCATATAAACCCGATTGTTTCAAGGTAAATACCCAAGGCGACAACCGTGTCTTTTCGTGGACAAGGACGTTTCTGGCTCTAGAACAAAATGAATACGAATATGATTGATGGATTTCCTGACGAAATTATGGAATAATTAGCAACGACATTAATGTGGTACCGTTAAGTCAGTGCTGGCGCAAAAAAGTATGCAACAATTGCTGGTCTAACGTCATACACATACTAGTATATACAAAAGAGAGATATTTTTATCAGAAGTATTTAGGAAAATCATAATAATGATAGACGCATATGCGCCGCATTGAACACATCAAACATATAATATTATTGATTTAAAGATGAATTTTAAAATAATTTTCGGCGTGATCATCAATGTAGTGCGACACTGTTACTTATGATGACGACGCTTAAAACAAGTTAAAATAATCATCCTTGTAAAATGATATGTACAATTAGAGTCACATTATGTGCAATTAACACGAGCTTTAAACAGAAATATAAAATTTACTCGTCTACTGGTAAATATAACCATGCAGCATGCAACATTTTGTCAACCGCCACAGCTGCGCACCAATATCCAAAAATAAAAGAATGTCACAGACGCACAATGTAAGCGCATAAATCATTGCGAAATATTTAAAGACAGCACATAAGAGACTTGCAAGTATGAATGCCATGAAAAAGCGCATAATTATGCCGAAACGAAAAGTGTTGCACATGCAACACGCGCAAAAAGTGTGACCTTAATTTCGAGACGAAAATGCTTTTTGTTTTTGGCATATATTAAATATTTTGCGTTAAAAATAAACTTTGCAGGAATCAATTTGCGTTACGGAGGTGGCAGTAAGGATGGAAGGAGAGGTTGCGTGGTTATTTGTATGTTGGAAGTGTGTGGGTATACATATGTAAGTATGTATGTGTGTATATATGTTTGTCTGTATTCATGTGTATGAAAATGCATTTTAAAGCATAACCAGAGCGTGTATGGCTTTTCAACAGGTCAACCAAAAGCACACACTCTCATACATACATATGTATGTATGTATGTATGTGTTTACTGAAGGTGCCGCCGATGCGTGCGGTTTTAATCAACAATGCATAATGAAGCAGCTTCACACTATTGAGGCGCCACAGCATGCTTCTTACAAATGCATATGTGAGTAAATTTTGTGTATGTATTATATATATATAAGTATATCTCCAATTAACACACACACTTCTGAGTTTGTATGAATTTATATGTATTGACAGCTATTAAAATATACACGCTTATGCGTGGCATGAAAATGAAAATACATGGATTTTATTGAAAAAAAATATTTCCAGAAAAATCCGTATTCTCACATTTTTACTTTCTCTCTCTCATTTTTATTTGCCATAATTCATTTATAATTTCAATCGTCTCGAAAATGGTGAACAGCACACGTGCAGAGTTGACAATACTGTTGCTGTTGTTGTTGGCTATATGTGCATACATAAGTGTGCTACAACAACTACGGTGAAAAATAACAACAACAACACAGGTCAACACCAGCAGCCGACAATCTTAATAATATTTCCTTATACATCCACTTCGATGAAGTTATTGAAAATATCAATAATTTACTTACCGCACATTTGTTGTTGTTGTTGTTGCTGTTGCGCTTGTATGGCGTATGACAACAACAATGTCATACACCTCAACCAACAACTTTTTGCTTGACACGTCATATAGTTTGCCTTGGTGCGGTGTGGCAGAGCAAAGCCAAGGCGGCTCGTGCAATTCAACCACAATGTAGCAGTGCGATTGTTTTTGTTGTTGTTTCACTTTTTTTCGTTAAAAATGCATTTTAAAATAAAGTTTTTTTCTTCAGCAATAATAATTTCACTATTCTTATTCATAGGCATACAAGCGCAGCTGCAAGGTTGAATGTACATTTGTAACTATATTATATATATATTTACATATATAGGTATGTATGAGTGTATATATGTGTGTTAGTGTGAAATTGAAAGGCTTAATTTATGCTGCTGCTCGCGACAATTTCAAGTCAAGTCAATGCTCAACTTATTTCAGATGCCTGCTTGTTTATTTAAAGACATACACACACACACTTGTCTGTATGTATTTCCATCTCCACATACATCTATACATATGTACAGTTTTGTCAGCTCATAAGTATTAATAGTTAAAATATAATTTCTTTATGATTCTCCAATTGGTTGGCATTCGAGCGTTTACAAGCGCAATCATTGCAGCATCTGTGCAGGAGGTGAGTTTTCTATTTATTGATGACATGCGTGTCGCAGCTAGAACACGCTTATGCCGCTCTGTACTGTACGCGCTTACGCTTACGCTTATGTGCTGCTGCGTCGTTTAAGGTTATTAAAAGTAGCTCTTTTCCAAATCATATTTTTTTCTTTTGTGAATTTGTATTGCGTTTTTTATGACTTGAACGCTATAAATATTTCGCTGTATTTTGGAAATGTCAAGTGTTGCACGTTGAACCGTTTGAATATTGTTTGTATTAGGGAACAAGTGTATGCGTTTAGGTTAAAAAAAAAGTTTTTTTTTTTTCAAAAATACCATTATTTATGTTGAAAATTTCGTTTGTGTCAACATATTCTAATTCATTAAAGTCAAAAACAAGCAATTTTAGCTACACATATGTATACATATATTTGCTTAGGTATGAATGCAAGGCAAAATAGGTACAAAAAAATATTAATATCACTCATCATAAATTTGTGAGTTCTAAATTTTTTTTTTACTGAAAATTATTTTGAATAGTCATTTTTTATAACTTGTTGCATAGTGTAAAAATACTTTGTCTAAAGTTCAATGGAAAAATCAGAATACATATTAATTAAAAATCTTCTAATAATAATAAGAATTATTATTTCATTAATTCTGGAAACGTCATGTTCTGAAGTTAAAAAGTGAATCATCTTATCGAAGTTCACTCACAGCATTATAGAACATAATGTTTTGAATTCGTTTAATAAAATTCTTTATCATTGCTTTCAAAATGACCCGTTTTTAAGTTAATGTCTCCAATAAAACTAAATCTTTCATATGGTTGATGATCCTTCCTTCATCAAATCTGTTTGGTGTTCTCAATCGACTAATGACATTCGACACAGTCGATGTATGATATACATATGTATTATCCGAAGCATGCATTTAAGTTTCGAGAGCAGAAAAATTAGTCTTAGTATACCAAATATAGTCAATAGAATGACTCAAATTTGAATCTTTTGTGGTTTTATTAACAAGCGCTCCTTTTGCTCCTTTTTGAACGGTATGGAACGCACTTTTTGCCAAATTAACCCTTTTTTTATAAAAACACACACGCTTTATAGTTGACTTCATAGATATAATGGAACCCTCAACTTTCTAGTGCTGACATGATACTTTGGTTTTTTAACGTCGACTGTTTAGGAGTTATACCATTGTGACATTTTCAAAAAATCGATTTTTTTTATTTTTTGCTTAATCGATAGTTTATACTTTCAAAATTATCCTTTGAAAGCGGTAAGATCGTATCTTGAATAGTTTTTGTCGAAACTATAGTCGAAACTTAAAACGCGTTTTTCTCGAATTGACATTTTTCAAAATTGCTTACATCATATCTCAACGATGTATTGACCCATCGACTTCAAATTTAAACTGAGTGTTCTTCAATATATTTACTTTACAATGTCCCACGATATTTTTGATTTGTTGAAAAATGTCATTTTGGCTTTTAAAAAAGACCATTTTTTACCTAAAAAACCAAATAGTTTTTTCAGAACTACGCCATTTTGTCAAGTTTTGATATTTTTCAAGCATAGGTCATTGTATAGGAAATAGATTTAACTTTAATATCCTTTTTGATTTTTTGTTTTGTTTCAGCAACTCATTCGGTCGGAATAATGTCAGCAGTTAAGGCACTTTTTTTTTTTGCACTTCCAAAGATAGCATATAACTCCGATATTTTTCAATATTTTTGTAAAAAAAAAATGTTGGAATGTAGCTAAAAATATACCTTATTATCTGCAAGAAACTTCGAAAAAATCGTTCAAGTACTTTCTTTAAAAAAAAATCCACGAAAATCGCCTAATTTTTCATGGGTTACACTGGTATAACCCCTTAATGTAGTTAAACGAAGAATGTTCTGCATTCTAACGAATCTCATAAATGTATTAATTCTTAATCAGTTTAAGTATATTTTTTAAATAAACTAGTCTAGATCAGTTTTAATCATTAGTCTTGAGTCAAAGCTCCACGAAATTTCGAAAATTTTACTCTAGATATTTAAAATTTTTTTTTTCTAGCTACTTGCCCAATTTGAAACAAACTATTTAAAATATCAAAAACCTCATACAATATAATCTTAGTACAGTTAAAATTTATGAAGAACAGGTTGCAATATCATCTTTTGCTGTCAAATCAACTTATTTCTGTTCAATAACTTGAGCATATGTAATAAGACAATAAGAAAGTTGTACATATTAAATTTGGTGCGCATATAACACTTAACCTAATGTTATGAGAACACTAAAAATGCTCGATATTGATTTATACCTCACCTAGTTCGAATATAATGATAACCGTCTATTCGATCCATCCATTGTGAAACCATCGGGACTGGAAGTCTTACACTAGTATATCTTCTCTGAAACACTCAGTGGTCTTGATAAATTTATCTAACTAAAATAGTACAACTTCCGCGACATGGTCGAGAAACCGCGTCGTCCCCAGGCTGCTGGCGTGACTTCCAATCAGATAGTGACCGGTTAACACTCATATTAGGATTCTTATGTTGTTCATTATAAATTTCAATAGTCGACTTGTGCGGTCCATTCAGGTCATATTGGTCTGCATATTGAGCCAATCAGTGATTGTTTCCAGCGATACTTCATCAGATCTCAGATTTGAGAGAGAGTTTTCTTTATTTTCAATATAAAAAGATAAAGAATGTGAAACGTTGCCTACAATTAGGCGCTGACTTCAATTTAACCAAGTCACATACCGAACCTCACATATGTGCTGAATTGTGCAATATGATATTGAAAGCAACAATACTGATATTTATGAGACAATATATAATATTTATTGTATACTATTGACTAAACTAAGAAAACACTGTTAATAAAAATCTTGAGACAAGCAACATGAAAACATATTTCATATTTTAGTTATTTATTTCATTTGTGTATTTCCGCTAAAGAAAATTGCATAAAAGCGCGCATATTAAAACAATAACGCCCACTTGTCGCCGACATAATTCTCGTAGCGGTTGTCATGTCAGCACTCTATGTGCTATTTGACTGCGCGCTCTCTTTCGCGTCACACGCCTCATGCATATTAATAAATATATAAGCATTCTTGTTGTTCTTATTTATTTCGCAAAATTAAAGACACACAACAAAAGCGCGAGAAATGCATGGAAATGCACAATTCAGCTTTTTGTAGCATACATTGAGGCGTTGCGGCCGCTGTGTCAACAATATGCAAGTGAATGTTGTATGTATATTAATAAAGGTATGAAAAACGTTGAGATGAAGGACGTTGCGGGGTAGCGTAAAAAAGAGATGTTCAAACGCGTCAGCGGGAAATTCAGATTCAGCACAGCGCAGCATTTTAAGGTAAATATGCATACCTTCATAAATTTATAAAAAACATATATAAGAGGATGTGGGTAGCCACCGCTGTTAATAAATGTACAATATGAATGCAAAATGCATGCATTTGCCGCGAATGTAGGACACACATACAAATATATAGATATATATATGTATATATATGTATAAATATATTTAAAGCTTATATATATACCCAGAAATGTGGAGCATGTTGGTACATATGTGTTTATTATTGTAAGCATGTGTATTTTACACACAAGTTTCTGTTGGTTCATGCCACTTGCAACGAGTGGAACTGCCAACTGTCAGTGGCATGAATTTGGTTTTAATACCGAAATTAAACTTTCAACCTTCTTTCTGCCTACTTTGCAGTTTGCTCTCCGAAGTTTTCTTGATTGTCACCGAAATTGCTGTTTTTGACTGCTTTGTTGTTGTAGTTACAGTTTGTTTTAACACAGCTTAACAACAGCTAAGCTTGCAGTGCATTGTCATTGAAACTCAAGCTGATTTGTGGCCGTGTGGGAGTTGCCACTGTGCTGGAAATTCAGAAAATGTTTGTTTAAAGTATTTTTATGCCGATTCTCTAGAAAATTAAACAAATCATTATCTTTTAGTATTATAACACTACCTATTTGGTCGGTGTTCAAAAATCTCTAAACAATTTTTCAGTGATTGAGTTTTTGAACTTTCGTAAAATAACGATACTTTGTTATGACTCAAAATTTCCAATAAGTTACCCAAAATTCATGAACAAACTAAGAACTCTATTCAGTTAGTTGAGTTACTCCTAAAAATTGTAGTTGATATGAACCCTACCTAGAAACCGAGAAAGATGAATTAATAGCGTTTTTAGACAGCAACTAATTGATCAATTAACCGGCCTCTGCTCGATTAAAACGCTCATTAAGATCGATTTATCATACAAATTAAATTCTACATTTATGTTTAATTGAATTTTAATTGACTTGAAAATCAAATACAACTCTGCTTCAAAGACGTACGATATACGTTCATTGTCTGCGATTGGCTGAATTTTTGAAAAAAAAACTACGGTAGATGTCGCTGCTAAAAATATTAATCAGCTGATGAAACTTACCAACTTCTTATGAAAAGCAAAAACAAAAATGTATAACAGCTGATCGGTTATCGAGTAGCCGGCAGTATAAAAGGCAAAAAAGGGTTTCTCAATAAAAATTTTAATTGATCAATTTATTTGGCTGTCTAAAAACTCTACAAGACTACAAGACACCTTGTGACATATGTTAAAATTTCAATGTAAGAGTCACACATTTTCAGCAGGTTTCCTTGTGTTAAGGAGTCTTCGTCACTACGTAACCAGTGGAAAGTAATAACTTTGGCAAAAAAACGTCGATCCGAAATTAAAATTAGTGGAGCAATGGAAGTGAATATTTAAAAGGTTAGGGGTAGTCAGAGACACGAAAAAATAGAATTTTCAGTTAATCGACCAAAGATTAATACTATTGGTGATTGAAACTTGTTTAATAAAATCCCAGTAAAAAAATAAACCCGAAATTTAAAAAAATAAGTGTTCTTTCTAACTACGAACCGAAGCTGGTCGATTTCTCTGGGTGACTACAACATCTGACTCAACATATGAAGTAATCCAAGTTTCTAAACCTTCTTCTAAATGAAAAGTTGCGGGTCCATATCAATAATATCTAAGGGATCGAAGACATGATTTGAGAATTGAGCATCGATTCGAAATCGAATTCTTATTTAATAAAAGTTTCATTTCCCAACCCATGTTAAAGATGATAGTATTTAAACATCCCGATAAAACGATGCATCTCTAACAATATAATTAATGTTCCATGGAGACAGAAATTCCGGACCACCTGCTTCTTAATGAATTAGTAAAACTCATGGGTCCACAAACACGAGTTGCACATGGGCTCTCTGACTCCAAGCACAATCCTTGAATTTATTAAAGTGTCGAGTCGACTCTGAGACATTATGAAGTGGTGAGGACACGATAGACCACAGGTGGCAGTGAATTCCTCTAATAAATTATATTTTATAATACACGAAGTTTATGATGACATTCACAAAGAACATAGAACATCGAGCTGACAAATTTCCCTTAGAACTGTAAGAACTTTGACATTGGTTTCACTAGAACACCAAGCTATAAAAGAGCAGTGCCTAAACCGATGAGATCATCAAAAGTCTGACAATAAAACTTTAAAAATCACACGTTGGTTTTAGAAATTAGTTAGCATGAGTTGCTTAATGTCTTCAAAACGCCACTCTCTCTCTTTCAAATAATGGCATTTTAATAAGCAGAGTTTAAGTACATATACCAACAAAATTTCTCCTTCGCCGCAAGTCTCCCATGAAATGCATTGACAGTGAGCTCGTAAAACTTATGCTTTCCCATTCATCAAAGAAAATCACATATTAAATCAGCCAAAAATTATGAGCACAAATTCCCACGAGCCGCATAAAATTTAATCAACTGCTGAAAGTGAAGTTGGAAATATTGAAGGAGAAGCGGGAGCACCTGTGGTAGAGGAAGACTCGACGGATGTGTGTATGTGCGGTTGCTCAAGCAAAGCAAATATGGTTCGTACATATATATTTATATGTATGTATGTTTATATTTGTTCTTGTAAATCTAATGCAACTGTGAACAAACATTTCCTGCATTTGTATGGCTTTGCTTTGATTTGCGATTATTGTCTTTCCCCGGCTTATTCTCTGGCAGCTAATTACCGCTTGTTGACACTTTCTCACGCCAATCAATCGCTTTATTATGAACTAAAGTCGTGACTGTTATTGTTTTTGTTGTTGTGCACATTGTTTGCTTTGTTGACATTTGATGTCACTGTGCGGCGGTAATTAACTCCTTTCCGATTGATTAAGGCTGCCGGCGCGCCAACGGAAATGTCTTGTTTGTCAGCGCGCGCTTTAATGACGCCTTCAACACAACTCTGTGTGTGTGCATAAATCTGTATTTCGATGAGGCGTGATAAGCATCGTTCAAGGGGTTGCTTCGTAACCCTACTGGAACTGGCCAAACGCGCTGATCACTCAGTTTGCCAACGAAGCGGCAAGCCGAACACGAAGCGAGATTAAGATAGCTGGGAACGCCAGAAATTTGAAAAATCCACCAAAATATTTAATTTAAAGTAAAACAAAAAGTTTCAAATGTAATTCCATTAAAATGCTTACTTTGTTCGCACGACTACATACGAGTATATTCATTCGCACGAGGTTTTCCATCAGCACTGAGTCTGAGTGAATTGCCATAAAATTTCTATTTATTTTAGCAAACTTTCAATTGCAGTTACCTCAACTACAACAAATGCTCGGTATTTTAGCATTTTCGAAATGTGCATTCAACGAGTTTTAACGAGTTATTCGCCAGCCAAATCGCTAAAATAACACAAGCTCGCTCATTCACATTCAAATGTATACGAAAATTTAGAAAGCATTTACAAAATTTGAAATTTAAACCGCAGCAAATGAATTGATTGCATAGTGCTGTCACATCCGAGTGACATTTAAATGACAGCTCCGACTATCAGCCTCCCATTTCACTCACGAATATATGTAGTTATGAATGACATGTATGTATGTAATTGGCGTTGAACCGTTTAGCCGGTTATAGCCGAATCGATGAGAGCGCGCCACTCCTCTCTCTCCTTCGCAGTTCGGCGCCAGTTGGAGATTCCAAGTGTAACCAGGTCGCTGTCCACCTGGTCCCTCCAACGGAGTGGAGGCCTTTCCCTTCCTCGGCTTCCTCCGGCGGGTACTGCATCGAACACTTTCAGAGCTGGAGTGTTTTCGTCCATTCGGACAACATGACCTAGCCAGCGTAGCCGCTGTCTTTTTATTCGCTGAACTATGTCAATGTCGTCGTATAACTCGTACAGCTCATCGTTCCATCGTCTGCGGTATTCGCCGTTGCCAATGTTCAGGGGACCATAAATCTTGCGCAAAATTTTCCTTTCGAAAACTCCTAGTGTCGTGTCATCTGATGTTGAAATCGTCCAAGCTTCTGCACCATAAAGCAGGACGGGAATGATAAGCGACTTGTAGAGTTTGATTTTGGTTCGCCGAGAGAGGACTTTACTTTTCAATTGCCTACTCAGTCCAAAGTAACACCTGTTGGCAAGAGTGATTCTGCGCTGGATTTCGAGGCTGATATTGTTGGAGTTGTTGATACTGGTTCCCAGGTATACGAAATTATCTTCGACTTCAAAGTTATGATTGTCAACTGTGACGTGTGAGCCAAGACGCGAGTGCGCTGACTGTTTGCTTGACGACAGGAGATATTTCGTCTTGTCCTCATTCACCTCCAGACCCATTCGCTTCACCCCCTTATCCATGCGGGATGATATGCTTCCGATGATATCAATATCATCGGCGTACGCCAGCAGCTGTACACTCTTATAGAATACTTTCTCTATTTAGCTCTGCAGCTCGTATAATTTTTTCCAGCATCAAGTTAAAGAAGTCACACGATAGTGAGTCACCTTGTCTGAAACCTCGTTTGGTATCGAACGGTTCGAAGAGGTCTTTCCCAATCATGACGAAGCTTTTGGTGTTGCTCAACGTCAATGACATACTCATATATTTAATTACACTGTCCAACAGCATTTTTGGAACAGAATAGCGACCCTATAATTCTGAAAGGGTATGTTGAGTAGATCATTTTTGTCGAACAAACTTATGGTCCAGCACGTCTGAGTTTTTTTTTACAGTGGGTCAAAGTTTTAATTTTTTGGTCGAAGGGAACATTATAATATATGAAAAAAATGTTGTAAGTTAATGTCTGAGAGAATTATTATGGTCAGAGTTGTATTGTGGAATTGTATGAGGATTATTTTTGTGGAAGATTTTAACCCTCTAACTGGTTTCTTTATGGGTCAATTTGACCCTTCCTTCGAGAAAATCAAAAAATATCCTTTAAAAAAGGACATTTAAGGATTAAAATATTCTACGAAAATGTTTGGCGGAAAATTTCAGTGGGGGTCACCAAAGACACCATTGTTGTAAATAAAGCTCTTTACGATTGATAAAAAAATTATAATTTTGTTTTAATAGTGGTTTATTATAGTATGTACATATTTATTTTTTTGCTTCAGCAGTAGTAAGACAATGTATTAAAGATTAAACTTAATATGCTTTCCTGTATTTAGCTTGACGTGAATGTTTCGATAGGTCAAGGTTTCTGTACAAGCCCCATACGTATTCAGCAAGCATTACAGATTGGGATTTCCCTTTGAATCTTTCTTCCAATACCTTTATATCCTGATGAAACCTTTCACCATGTTCATCTGAAACCGCTCCAAGGTTTTCTTTAAAAAAATTCAGATGAGAGTGCAGAAAATGCAGCTTTAGTGACATCTTAACGCCAATATTGTTAAAACCGATTAGCATACTTTCAATATTTTCTGCATAGTTTTGTGCTTTTGAGTTTCCAAGGAATTCTGATATAACCAGCGATGGCATCGGCTTTTATCAAATTCCTGTTTTTCAATCTGGAACATAATATTTCAACTTTCTCTTTTGTTAGTACTAAATCTCTTACTAGATCTTCAAAATAAGCTTGGTCTATCAAATTAGGACATATGTTTAAACCACCTGGAGGCAAGTAACTTATATCTGATATGTTTTCAACCGCCGCTGTTATTGGCCGAAAATGTATGTGTAGGCGGTTGAGGCACCGGAACACCTTCACAGCGCTCTTCTGGTAAAATGACATTATTTGTTGCTTCGTATGTCATTATTGCGTAGTGTCTTTGGCTTCTACCAAATTTGTAATTTACGCAAAAATGTAGCATGTATCTGATTTGTGATTTTCAGGTTCAATCCATATAATAGGCGCAGAAAATGGCAGCGCCTTAGTACCGCCTTTGTACCAGGTCAAAAGACCACTTTCGCAAGTAGTACATACAGTTTTTGGTATCCAAGCTTCACAAAAAATCGTATTCCAAAGAAAAGAAAATATGGTTCTACAATTGTAGAGAATATCTTTCTTCTGCTTTGAAGGTGCGTAAAATGTTCACAAATAAAACAAAACCAATCTCTTAATTTGCAAACAGAATCCGCCATGCTTATTTAAGCATTAATTGTTCTTTTTTTATATTAATTTGAGTAAAAATCACACCCGATATGTACTGCTTAGTAAGTCAATTATGCTTAATTTTATCACACCCGATTTGTAAGTCACGGCTGACTAGACGCGAGAACTCAGTGTTTGGCCCGGCCTAACTTGACGACGTTTTCACCTACTTTGTACATATATGTTGGCGTGTAATTTTGCCAATTAATCGTAAAGAGCTTTATTTACAACAATGGTGTCTTTGGTGACCCCCACTGAAATTTTCCGCCAAACATTTTCGTAGAATATTTTAATCCTTAAATGTCCTTTTTTAAAGGATATTTTTTGATTTTCTCGAAAAAAGGGTCAAATTGACCCATAAAGAAACCAGTTAGAGGGTTAAAATCTTCCACAAAAATAATCCTCATACAATTCCACAATACAACTCTGACCATAAGAATTCTCTCAGACATTAACTTACAACATTTTTTTCATATATTATAATGATCCCTTCGACCAAAAAATTAAAACTTTGACCCACTGTAAAAAAAAACTCAGACGTGTTGGACCATAAGTTTGTTCTACAAAAATAATCTACTCAATATACCCTTTCAGAATTATAGGGTCGCTATTCTGTTCCATTCAAAAAGTCTTCATTTGTTGGACAGTGTTATTAGTTTAGTTTTTTAAAACATGGAAAGTCACAAAGTAAAGTATAAACTGAATTGTCTTTTAGTTCTTTAATAACTCTTGGAAATTGTTCACAATTTCGTCCTTGATATATTGAGAACTACCGAAAATTGTGTGCAGTTAAACATATGTAGAATATTGATAAGACAAATATATTTTACTCGTTGTTGTAGCGATTAACAATAGATCGTGGAGGTCAATAGGTACGGATCATTATTCATAATTATTTTTTAATTTATTAGTTTATTATTTTTTCCGATCCATACCGATACCATCAGTAGAGTACATTCTGTCAAATAAGAAATTTGAACTGAAACACAAACAACTTATTAATCATCTAAATTTGTTATATCCCCTATATTCTATCCATCTAGCTATATTCCGTGGTGGCCTTCAGTTCTCGTTGCGAATTAGTTTTGATGTCTTCAATGCTCTTAAAACGGGTTCCACGAAGTGGTAATTTGAGTTTTGGAAACAGGAAAAAGTCACTCGGGGCCATATCTGGCTATCAAACTAATTTTTGAAATATTCTCAGCTGGAAAATTTAAAATGAGAATTTCCGTGAACTTATTTGACAGAATCTCATTATGTTATGCTGTATTCTTATAGTCTTTTGCGGCCTTATCTGAGTTTTTATAATATTATATATAACTGGCCGACCGAACTGGCATCGAATAAAATTGGTGAAATTGAAGAAAATGTTTCCCTTAGATTTCATACATGAGAGAGTTAGCCACTATATCGTTAAGTGTACATCTATGAGCTGAATGGATAGGGAGAGAACACTTAAAGACATAACATCGAATAACAGCAGAACACTTTCAATCACTTAGTTCTCACTCGGAACTTTTTCAATCACTTTGATCTCACTCAAATCTTGATTGATTCGAATAATTTGCAGCAAATCAAATTCAAAAATTTGGACGACGTTGTGATATAATACAATGAAGGGCTCTTCGACCTTACGACTGATTGAAAAATGCTTTTCTAAGTCTCTTAGCTCATCTTGGGAATATCCACGAATAATTTAGCTTAGTACATTGACCTTCGTACCTCACAAAACTCCTTACGGACCCCTGACATTAGATTTATACGGATAACGAAGTCGGATTATAATTTTGGATTTGGTTGAAACCTGGGCTGGTGGTTAAGGTATTCCGCCACCTGAGTATGCGGGTGTGAAACTCTTCAGAAATGGCTGGCGGGATAATGACACGACTGTCTCCGTTCCATTAAAACCCAGACAAAGGTCATCATTAAGTTGAGGACATAGGTCTAGGTTAAGAATGTTTCTTCTTTGAGCAGGTCAGCTATGAACGAATTGCCTCATACGGGTGTGCGTCAATCCTAACGTTTGTCTCTTTACAGAAATAATCTTGGGACAATTAAAAGTTACTTTCCAGGAGGTGGATAGCGGTTCTGCGTGGGGACCCTATTAAAATGACAAATGACAACAACACAAAAATGGACTGGGGGACCACAAAAGGCAGTTCGAAGACCTTCTCAGACGTGGCTATCAACCGTAAAGGTCGCTAAGTGTTGACTGCAATTGTGGCTGTATTGGCTGGTTGGTCTACAACTAATCTGTTGGTATTCCAAAATATATACCGAAGCAAGTCTATATTTTTTCCCTTGTTTAATGTTTCTAGCTATTAAGGAAAGACAATTTCGTATTTTCTTACTACATAACAACAACAACAATACATATAATTTTTTATAAAATTACAGACGTTCAAGAGCCTAGTGCAGTTTAAAATTCACACTCACTCCTTTTGTCTTGCAAGTTGCAACACCCGTTCACCACTTAATATGCACCCGCATACAAATAATACTCGTTGCAATGAAGTATTTATGAATATACGAGTATATACTACTTATTGCAAAATAATTGCACATAAACAACTTGGAATAACTCACATACAATTTGCAACAACAACAGCAATATAAATAAAGCCTACGGTTCGTGTAACTGAATAAATTTGCTTATGCACACAGTAGTTGTTGTTGTAACTGAGACCCTTCACTGTACAATATTGCATTATTGTTGTTGTTGTTTGTGTGCATTGCGGTGTGGGCGGCTTCAACACTGATGCACTTTTAATAATACTTAACAATAACCAAAATGTGAAGAAAATTATATAGAATGCATGAAAGGGCACTTAGTTGTTGTAATTGTTGTAATTTTGACTATACAATCGCTTGTTGTGCCAAACAAATAATGGCCAAACACCAGCATTTTGTGTGAAGTGTTGACTGAGTGTCTACCAGCATTTGAGAGCACATGTACAGATATATGTGCGTGTGTGTGTGTTTGTAGGCAGGTAACACATAACGGTTTATAGTTATTTCATACATCAATAGGCTTTACTTCAATATGGATCACAAATTTTCATATTGGCCATTGGCCGGAAAGTGAGATATTTGCGTTTAAATATTTGCATATGCCATGTTACACGCACAAACACACACACACTCGCATGCGTGATCACCTGTTGCTGACACATATCCGACAAGAACAATGCGACATTTACGCTTCGTAAGTTTATGAATTTGCTATTTTCTATTTTCTATGCAACATTTCTTGCATTTTTCATGCACTGCTTCGGCCATTTAGCAGCACTCAGTTTCCCAGTATCAATGGTGATTGTAGGGTTTTGTGTTGCAAAATTGAATTTTAATTGAAATTTTAATTAAAAGTTGAAATATAGTTTATCAAATATTTTGATAAATTTTCTGCACATAGCATGTACGGAAATATATGCAGACATTTTAGACATAAGCAAAGACTTAATTGTATTTATAATCTTAGGTTGTAAGAATGGATTAAGCTTGTGTCGTACAAAAATTTACCGAGTATGTTTTACAAGCGGAAGAAGATTATATTCAAAATAAAATATATATATTTATTCAAAGGGGAAATACTTTGAAGAGTACAAAGTTTTCTGGCCTAACAATGGAAATGTGGCTTAGTAACCACGTTGTTCATCTAACGGTCACGTATAACACCTAAAACTAAGTGAGATAGGTATAGAGTAATATCTACCTTAATGATCTCGATGATCCTGCTTTCGGACTTCTATTCGTCCGTCGATCTGATTGAAATATATTGATGCTAGATTTGAAAACTATCCATAGTGGCGTAACCATTTAAAGACGACTTTTTAGCTCATATGCCGAATATTGAAAAATACCTTCCTTCAGAATAGCTTTAGCACCTTTTATATGACCGTATCGGTCAATAAATTGGTCTACAACTTTGCTTTCGCCGTTTTCCAATAGATGTCTTTAGGGTCAAGCACTGGTCGATTAAATCGATTAAATCGTTTTATATCGATCTTGAACATTTGTGTCAACATTAACCCAACAAAATATTTGTAGAGATCTGTTTGCATCCCAAACTTATTCTCAACTGAAAATGTCACTTTTTGAGCCGAATTCTCGACATTTGCGGCAAATTTTGCTTTTCTTTTTTAATTCCAAGAAAAGTGCGGCTGAGGCTCATCGACATTTAAAACTTAAATTTAAAAAAACGGCGGAAACAAAGTTGTAGACCTAATACAAAATATCTTAAAAGATTTTCCCCTCTATTGTGTCAACTGACAGTAGAATAGACTCCAGTCGATTGGGTCGATAATATTTTAATTTGCTATCGTGTAACTTGATCGACAAAATTCAAAACTATCTAACGATTGAAAAATTGCTGTCGACAAATGAGCGATTGAAAATCATTCGAGTCGTTGGTTGAGCAACTGATCGACACCTTCAATAGCACTGCTTGTCAATAATCAATCAGTAGTCGATTATCAACATTTAGTAAGCACTCGTAATAGGAATGTTTGATTGTAAGTGTTTCCCAAAGAAAAACAAGTAAGGAAAGGCTAAATTCGGGTGCAACCGACGATTTTATACTCTCGCAATTTATTGATATATTTTTATTAAGATAACACACAATTTGGCCCAATTTGAAAATCCTATAATTAGGTATATGAGAGCTAGGGGAAGTTACACTATTTGAAGAAATATATTTCCTCTAAATTAAATTAAGATTCCTGAGAGATTTACCGAAATTCTCGTTGAAAGATTACCATGGGGCACTGAATTCTTCATATTCGATATTCGGGGCTTTGAAAAGTTATAGTCCGATTTCGATATTTTTTTCACAAGTGATGCCACAGATCATATACAGTATTTGTGTAAAGTTTTATTTCACTATCTTCATTGGTTCCTTATGTATATCTTATAAAGTGAAGGAATCAGATGGACTTCAAAATTGAGTTATATGGGAAGTTGTCGTGGTTGTGAACCGATTTCATCCATTTTTCAAACGTGTCATCAGGGTGTCAAGCAAATATTATATACCGAATTTCATTCGAATCGGTCAAGTAGTTCCTGAGATATGGTTTTTGACCCATAAGTGGGCGATGCCACGCCCATTTTTCATTTTGTAAAAAAATCTGAGTGTAGCTTCCTTCAGCAATTTCTTCTGTAAAATTTAGTATTTCTGACGTTTTTCGTTAGTGAGTTAACCCACTTTTAGTAATTTTCAACCTAACCTTTGTATGGGAAGTGGGCGTGGTTATTATCCGATTTCAACTAATTTCATGGTGTATGGTGGGGTACGTAAGAGAAGCGACTGCAGAAAGATTGGTTTATATAGCTTTATTGGTTTGCGAGATATATACAAATAACCGATTTGGGGGCGGGGCCATGCCCACTTCCCCAAACAAATTACATCCAAATATGCCCCTTCCTAGTGCGATCCTTTGTTCCAAATTTTACTTTTATAACTTTATTTATGGCTTAGTTATGACACTTTATAAGTTTTTGTTTTTCGCCATTTTGTGGGCGTGGCAATGGTCCGATTGTGCCCATTTTCAATAACCCAAGCAACCCTCTCACGGTCCCAAGGAACATGTGTTCCAAGTTTCATCAAGATATCTCAATTTTTACTCAAATTATCCATTGCACGGAGGGACGGACGGACGGACAGACAGACATTCGGATTTTGACTCGTCTCGTCACACTGATCATTTTGATATACATAACCCTGTATCTAACTCGTTTAGTTTTATGACTTACAAACAACCGTTATGTGAACAAAATTATAACACTCTCTAGCAACTTTGTTGTTGCGAGAGTATAATAAACATATTATAGATTGCATTATAGATTGCATATGTTCTAATTAAATCTGTTTAGATCTTCCTATAGCCACAATCTATCCTACTAAATAATTTCCATTCATCTGGTTAACGTTGATATGGTTTAGTAATACATACATATATTTCAATATATTATTGGCTCCGATATTTTTTCGGCTTTAAGAACTAATAACGTGTTTACTTTAATGAATATTTGTTTGGATCTAACAATTTAATACGCACCAGCCCGCGCAGGGAAAGAAATGGTAACGACGAAAGAATAACTATTACGACAAAGACCTTACCTATTATATATGGTTCAGTTAAGAGAACTAAGAAAATAGTTTATAGAGAAAGCGAAACGCTCATTTTGTCTTCAATATCGCACACTTATAATTGTTTGATATGAACTACCCAGTTGAGTTAACCATGGTCTCATTTAATCGCACTTATTCTGATCAGCTGATTGACTATTTTCATTTGTTTGATTTACTGTACTGGCATGAACAATCATATTTTTCAAAAAATTTCTTCATTTTATTTAAAATGATTTTTTTTTAAGAAGTAATTAAGTCTCTAAACAATAATGAAATGATCACTGCCTCGTTTTCCTCCTTTTTAAGGCGATTGGTTGCTCGCAATAGTCGCCAAGCTCAACAAAAATTCTCACCAACAACTCATTTTATTTCATTTTCATCAAGTTCACATTAGCATGAGCTCACTGTAACGCGCACTTATTTCGCCTTAAATTATAAAAAAAAAGCCCGTACACACACCATATCACCTTAGCATGGGGTCAAAATTATTGAGTAATTATTGCTTGTTAGTCGTATGCTTTCTATCCCATTCGAAACTCTATAGTAAGTGAGTAGTGCTTGTTTTTGTTGTTTTGTTTTTTATTTGCTTCGTCAACAAACGGTTCACGCTTTTTGTAGATCGAGATCTATATATAGTCTACAAACAGCGTAATAGCGTCGCACAAAAAGTGGCATAGAATCACGGCTTCTTTTTTTTCTGCTGCTGCTACAGATGCATATACATACAAACATACATACATACATATATATATATGTATATACACATGTAGATGTTTAAAAGATTGTGTATATTTGTTTAGAAGAATATATGTATGTACATATACATATGTATAATGTAGCCGCAACAAGTGTAATAAAGTTGTCGGGCAAAAACGTCTATTTCACCGTTTGAAAATCGATTAGCAGTTAAAATTAATAGTTATATATTTATATATGTTATATATACTACCCTCATTCCCAACTCAACCGCTTTAATTTGGATGAGTGTAGAATAATTGACCTTTTTGATTTCATATGGCTAACTGTAGACAAATTACCTATGCCTATCTGTAAACACGCTTAATTGATATTCTAATTAAATCAAAAGTATAGTTTGATTCTCTGGCGTTGTAATACGATTCCCAGTAACCGACATTATGTAACATTTGTTTTAAGTCGTTACACGTGTATAGATTGTATTGCGTTTAATTTTGAATATTTTAATTAAAACACATGGGAGCTAAAGCTAGTGAGCCTAATGATAACCTTAAAAATTACACGAGCTCAGAAGAAATGAAGTACTTAAAGACGTTTACTTAATTCTATAATTAAAGAAAGACTAAGGGACAATTAGAAATGACTTTTAAATATTAACCGTAAATATCATTATAAATTCAACTGATTTTGAAAAAATTTCGCGAGATTCGTTGAATGAAAAGCAACTAAAAAGTTATGATAACATTGGTCTTAAAATCTATCCTCCGACGAAGGCACACTTGGACATTTGTGGACCAGATATAAGCGATATTAAAACTCCTATCGATGAACCTAAAGCCACATACATATATCACATACAGATATGAACTCATCATATATTTTTCTTGACCAATATCGAAACGTTTAGTAAAACATTCTAATTTAGTTCCATTACAAATTCACACTTATTGAATGAAGAATACTAGGGCAACTGTGAACTGATTTCATCCATTTTTGGACGTTCAAATTCATTATATATCTTCCTAATTTGATATTTGTAGCATAACTGTTTAGGGATCTATAACAGTTAGGCAGGGGTAACGATTACACAGTCACAAAAAAAATACTTGTCGTGACCTGGAGCTCTTACTATGTTAACCGTATTTTTTTGGGATCGCTGAATCCGAATCTGTCCATTTAACTTCATCAAATCAGGATTTTGAGTTAACCCCAGAAAACAAATATGGCGGACCGCGATTTTTTAAATTCAGCGGATTCACTTGAAACTCGTTAATCGGAGGTTTTGAGGGCGCTGATTACGAATCCTTTGTCAGTTTCTCTAAATTAAAAATAGCAGATCCAATAGCTTTTTTGAAAAATTCATCGGAATCGCTTAAATCTCGTTACATAGGGGGTTTCGGGGTCGTTGATTACGCCATTACTAGGCGCCACATTTCCAAGAGCTGAGAAATAACTTTTTTTTTGTTATTTAATATAATTAAAATAGTAGTATTTTGTCTGTCATTGCCCCACTCCCTGAACAACATTACAAATGCGTTTGAAGTATGTCATTATAAAGCACTTAAGCAGTCTTCAATATTACAGATATGTAAGTACCTTTATCAATTCTTAAGTGATTTATAATACAATTCATGCAGTTTATTGTGGGAAAATGCAATAAAACATTTGTTCTTGAAGACTACTAAAGATTTCTTATTAGAATAAATAAAAAGTTCACACAGACCTTTCACTTTTTATCAGTCTATCAGTCTATCTCTTCGCAACAGTTCTTTGGTTTGTAGGTATTATTAATATGTGTAATTTTGTAGAAATAGTTATAGCATGTACTTATTACATATCTTATAAGAAAGACTTAAAGGAAATATATTTTTCAACAGAGCAATGAGCTTCAGTTTTTCCGCTTTAAGTCTAAAGTATCACTAAATGAAATACATGGTGCGTCTCTTTGTTGGTTTATCTAATTCGATAACATTTGCCTTACACTCGGAATAGTTTGTCTAAAGTTAGTAGATCAAAGAGTTTTTTTAAGTCTCTAGCTGTATTCCAAGTCGTTAACTTACCCACAACGAGGCGCTTCTTGGCTCTGAAGTGACTTATGAGGCCTTTTGTATTATTATAAAACACATTCTTATCCAAAATATATTCGAAAGCTTGACACTGTCTGTCATTTTGGATTTCAACGTGACCTGTTATCGGATTTTAGCTTATCATCATGCTCTACAAGTATTACAGTTACTTACTCACGACGACACACCCATTAACTGGAACACAGAGACGACGCTTTAAGCAGCTGACTTTTTATTTCGTCTAATGTAAACTATTTCCTTTTCATATTTTATGACTTTAAAAACATTTCGTTTTTTCTTCAAGTTTAGGCATATATCTAACGCAACCGAGGTAATTTCATAGGGCAATAGTTAACTCAATATTATTTGTGGAATGTCGAGTGCTGCTGTTACATTTAACTTGTGCTTTAAAAATGGTTTCGGAAAATCTACACAAAATTATTGCCTGGATCTTCGTACTAATTATAGAGATTTTCATATATCCAATACTCATTGTAGTATCCTGGATAGTTGTACATATTGACAATAACCGACACAAAGAGGAAAAATCTATCAAGGGTGATGTGGCCGTTGTAAGTGTAGTGCAATTTTTAATCTAATACTAATCTCTATGTGCAAATAAAACAGGAAATAAATGACATTACCGTGTAATAGCTGAAATAAATCGAACATCGGCACTTTAATGTTAATAAAAACAAGTAAGGAAGGGCTAAGTTCGGGTGCAACCGAACATTTTATACTCTCGCAATTTATTTATTTAACTTTATTTAATACACAATTTGACCTATTTTTGACATATTCGTCATATTTATTGTATAAAGTCCATTGAAAGTTGGAAACCCTAATATTAGGTTAGAAGTACCGAGGTCCTCATATATGGGGCCTTGACAACCTATGGTCCGATTTCGGTGATTTTTAGAATGGGGCTGCCACACTATAAACGTAGTATTTGTGCAAAGTTCTGCATCGATATCTTCACTAGTGCTTACTTTATATATTGTAAAGTTAACGATTCAGATCGTCTTCAAAGTTCTGGTATATAGGAAGTAGGCGTGGTTGTAAAGCGATTTGGCCTATTTTCACAACATATCATTGGGATGTAAGGAAACTATTACAAACCAAGTTTCATTGAAATCGGTCGAGTAGTTCCTGAGATATGGTTTTTGACCCATAAGTGGGCGACGCCACGCCCATTTTCCATTTTGTAAAAAAATCTGAGTGTAGCTTCTATCTGCCATTTTCTATGTGAAACTTAGTGTTTCTGACGTTTTTGGTTAGTGAGCTAACCCACTTTTAGTAATTTTCAACCTAACCTTTGTATGGGAGGGGGGCGTGGTTATTATCCGATTTCTGTAATTTTTGGACCGTATAAGGAAATGGCTAAAAAAAACGACTGCAGAAAGTTTGGTTTATATAGCTCTATTGGTTTGCGAGATATATACAAAAAACTTTGTAGGGGGCAAACTATAATACTCTCGTAGCAACTTTGTTGCGAGAGTATAAAAATATATATATATACCAAAACGAATATGTCATGTGATTTCATATAATCGATTTATGATTTTACAAATTGCGATTAGAAATTTCGTCGTACGTCTTAAAATATGCAGTTCTCTACATATTAGTACTGTGTTCGAACGAATATGTCATGTGATTTCATATAATCGATTTATGATTTTACAAATTGCGATTAGAAATTTCGTCGTACGTCTTAAAATATGCAGTTCTCTACATATTAGCATAAAGCAGTGTTCCTGAAAATTTTAATACTACTTTACTTGGCATTAACACAATTTTACTTCATACAGGACTAATGTAGAGATTATTTACAGTTTCGAAGCAAAAATGATTTCATTACAGCTAACGCCATGCGGTAACCCAGTACCCACAAGGGCGAGGCTATTTTAAAGTATAAAAAGATTAAATGCCTTAATTGAGTGATTAGACAACTATACATAAATAACTAATTAATTTTTTTCTATTCTTAAAATATTCTCGCTTATCATCGTATATAAGTACGAGTACTTAGCATATTATATGTCTTAATCAGTTAGCATAATCTCTATTACGCGGAAATGACAAAGTTAGATTTTCGACGAATATTAAACATAATGAATCACAACGAGATGGTTACATCTTAAATCTCATTGACAATATGCTCAACACTTTTTTTGTATGCTTTCAGGTCACCGGTTCAGCAGGTGGTCTTGGGAAATGTATCGCTGATGAATTGGCCGCTAAGGGTTGCCATGTCGCTATATGTGATATCAATTACGATTTGGCTGTGACAACAGCTAAAGAAATCGCCGATAAATATGGCGTCAAGACAAAAGCCTATAAGGTGAGTGTGTTGAAAGCGCCACTAAAACCACTCAATGTGTACAATATTGTATATTGTGACAGGTGGATGTCAGCAATTACGATGAGATTGTGGAGCTCAATGAAAAGGTTACCAGCGATATTGGCACCACCACAATACTCGTGAACAATGCAGGTTTGCTGTTGCATTCTAACCAGCTGAATCCGACAGTGCAAGAAATTAAAAGAATGATAAATGTGAATTATATGTCACATTTCTGGGTGAGTTGGAGAAACCATTCAAAACAGAATATTATATTTAATATTTCTACCAGACAAATCGTGTATTTCTGGAGAATATGAAACGTGCCAAGAAGGGACATATTGTGGCTATATGCTCGGTGGCCGGTAAGTTTCGAGTATATTCAAAACAAATTCAGATTCAAAAAATATAAAAAATCTACTACTTTTATTCACATTTATACTTAGGCATAGAAATACTGCCACAAAGTGAGCCATATTGCAGTACTAAAATCGCCATACGCACCCTAATGCGTGTCTTACGCGCCGAGCTGAAGTTTAATGGTTTTCGAGATATTCGTCTCATGACCGTTTACCCTTATTTTATGAAAACAAATCCTGGGATTAAATCGATGTCTGAGACTGGTGAATATCCCAATCTCTATCCAATACTGGGAGGCGAGGAAGTGGCAAAAAAAACTGTAGCGAGTATGCTGCGTGGTGAAGTGGAAATTGCCATACCGGGATTCCTTTTACTCACATATCGCATGCAAACGTAAATATATATATATATCAACCAAAAAATGTAAATCTAAAATATTGTTTATCTTGTTGCATTTGCAGCCTCCTGCCACAACGATTCCAAGATTGGATGCTAACTAAGATTATGTCTGCTGTTACTAAAGAGAAGAATTAAATAATTAGACATTAAAAAGAACAACAAATAACAGAGGCCTAAATTCGCGTGTAGTCGCACATTGCACGACCAAAATGTGGGAAATATTTTTAGGTGTTAGCCAAACTTTAAACATAAAAGGTCTTAGCTTCTTTACTACAATTTGTTTTATATCCCAAATATTCAAAATAAAATCAACCTGAACAACACAAATCACTATACTCCTCATAGTAGGGCTGCCGTTATCAATAATTTTTACTAACAAATATTCTCACAATATTCTTGTTCACTTAAAATGTCATATTTACTTTAGTAATGTAAACCAAATCATTAACCAGATGTTAACCAGACCCACGAAAATAATTTTATAATATTAAGTTAGAACATTGTGGATCATATTGGCTATATGTAGGGTAGATCAACTGAATGAAGTCGTCATTAATTGTGGTCTAGAAAGCTGGTTCATTTAGTTTCATTCAAATATCACACATATGGTCCGATCTAAACGATATATATGATATCAAGTCATTGGAGCGAGGAAAAAATATACACAATTTTTGCCACAGATGTTTCTCACTTATTTTGAACTAGCCCAAAAATTTGTTATAAATCTATACTACTATTATAAAGAGGAAATATTTGTATGTATGTTTGTATTGAATAAACTCGAAAACTACTGTGCCGATTTCGAAAATCCTTTCACTATTGGAAAGCTACATTCACCCCGAGTAACATAGGCTATATTTATTGCTAGAATCTCAGATTTCTGGAAATAGTTCCCAGGTGAGGGTATCAAAAAGACTCCATGATGGAGAATCTTATTCTGAAAATATCCCTGAATATGTTCCTCGAAATATGCAATTGTAAAGTAAAGTCCTCTCTCGACGTACCAAAACCAAACCCCATAAGTCCCTTATCATCCCCGTACTGATTTATGGTGCGGAAGCTCAACCGATGAGACGCCACTAGGAGTTTTCGAGTGAAAGGTTTTGCGGAAGATTGATGGTCCTTTGAACATTGGCAACGGCGAATACTACAGACGATGGAACCATGAGCTGTATGTGCTGTACGACGACATTGACATAGTCCAGCTATTAAAAAGACATCAGCTACGCTTGCTAGGTCATGTTGTCCGAATGGACGAAAGCGTTCCAGATTTGAAAGTGTTTGAAGCAATACCCGACGATGGAAGCCGAGGAATGGGAAGACCTCCACTCCGTTGGAAATACCAAGTGAAACCAGGTCCTTCTCCACAGTTGGCGCCAAATAGCAAGAAGGAGGAATGAGTGGCGCGCTCTATTGGATTCGGCTTTCATCGCGTAAGGGGTACCTACGCCAAAATATATATATGTATATGTTTACCTGGAAATACGCGGGAAAATTATGGTAATACTAATATATAAGTTATTGTAAATAGAAAAAAAATAGAAATGATATATATTTAAAATATAGAAATTGAAATATAGAAAGTGTTTTTTTTTTATTTTTCTTTTCAATTAAAAAAAATACTGACGAATAATATGCAAAATCTGTTGTTAAATATATCTTAGTAAATCCGGATATACGGTAATTGTACCATATTTATAAAGGAATATTACTGGATATCTATCATATACTAACTGTCTTCGATTGGTCATTTCAGGCCGGACTAATAATAATAATGAATAATTGTCATGAATTAAAATAAAAATAGTTATAATTGATTTTAACTTCACAGAAATTATAATTGTTGAAGAAACTTTAAGGCATGAGCGCTGCTCGTAACTAAATGATAATAAAAACTATTTTATCGATTAAAGATAAGTATTTCTGATATAGCTGTTCTCGATTTGAAATAATTATTTTTTCCACACTGCCAAAGCTTACCTTACGTGCCATTTTGGTTGAAAAGGGAGGCGAAAAGAGCCTGACCGCAAGCGGCCGCACTTAGGCCATTATTAGGCCCATTGTGCTCCACTCGTGCCATTTTAATTAAAAACAATTTTAAAAAAATAGTGGAGAACATTAAAAACGATTTCATTGGCCACCCTTTGTAATATTATCACTGTTATCAGTCATTGGAAAGCTTCGGGGAATGCTTTCAAATCAAAACAATCATTTGAGCAATAAAAATGATCAAGTCAATTCTAACGACCAGTATAGTTTCAGTGGCAGCACTGAACACAACGGTTTTCTTAATTATTCACTGCGCTAATTATAGTTTCGTATAAAATACTTAAGGATATTCGAAATCTTATTAACAATGACGTCTGATATAATTATAAAAATTCGCGCCTGGCTGGTGGTCACTCTCTTTACGTTATTGATGCCAGCCATTCTCTTCTTTTCGATGTTGATATATTTCTACAATAACTATTTAAGAAACAAAGTGTGCAAAAATATTGCCGGCGATGTGGCTGTGGTAATTATTATATTGAAAATTCATTATATATTTAGACCAATATTGAAATTTGGATAACAAGAAACAAAGGCTATAGAATGAACGAAAAAAATTTTGAATTTTTGACAGAAATATCAGTTTTACACTTTACATCACATTATTAAAGTTAAGATTGGTTGAATTGATAACAAAGTGATTACAAAACTTTAATTAGCGTCAAGTAAAATTATTTGCGCGTTAAAATCGTATAGAAATTATTTTTACGACTTTTAAACGACTAGTTGAAACACTTAAGTGACACTTCGGTAGCTAAATGATATTTGTAATTACTTAATTGAGTAAATATGTTATAACATTAGTGAAAAGCTAATCAAGTCATTTGAAATCAATTTTGCATAATCCAGAAAATGGAGAAGTTACAAAAGAAATCGTACAACAACATATCAATTTATGCTATTTAATGCTCAATGTGCGCACTAATTTAGTTCATTAACAAATTCTTTACATTATAGCGACAATTAATTTATTTAAATTATATAATTTTTTTATATATATCTTCCATAGTTTCTAAATGGCGCGTAGGGTCTCAAATTTTTTTTTTACTATTGAAGCATTGGCATTAATTAAGTGACATAACTTAATACCTAATTGAACATTTACTATATTGCGCCATGAGTGAAACATTAATTATATAACTAAAGCTTATTTTTAAACAAGTCAGATGAAAAGAAGTTGCAAAATACTATCAACCTTCTTCAATTTTGGTAGCGTGTTAATTAATTAAATTACCGTAGCACACAAAGTTAAGGGGCACACCTAGTGTAATGTCTTAAAAAAAGGTGATTTTTGGGAATTTTTATTTAAAAAAATACTTTATCAATTATTTCAAAATTTTAAGAATATATTTATACATGTTTCAAGAATATACAGCGAAATTTTTGAAGAAAAAAATTTAATATTTTTTAAGTTATATAGTCTATCTCCAACGGCGCGAAAAAAAGGTAGTTCACTGCTGCAGTGATTCCAGCCTTCTCTGTGGATGAAATCTAAAAAAAATTCTCGTTAAACCAGATAATATTGTTTGTAATCAAAAATTGACAATATGGCGACGTTTTAAAAAATAATAGTCGAATTTTAATCAAAATTTTGGTCGTTTTTGGCCTGCCAAAATTCGATTTTTTGATCAGATCAAAAATCGATAGGTCATTGTACGAAGAACTATATAAAGAACATGTAAAAAAAAATTCGATAGTGATCGGATCATTTGTTTTTGAATAATCACTGCAGCAAATTTCGGAAAATGCTGTTTCGAGAAAAACGCGTTTAAAGATAAAATAATCGTTTTCACTGTTACCGAGCTTCTGCTCTTTAAATTGCTATAACTCAAAAACTATTTGAGATATCGACACTAGGTGTGCCCCTTAAGTTATTTAATGCGCAATATACGATACATAAATACGTATTAATTTAGTCAATTATCAAACAATCTTTAAATTTGCGTCTATTAACTGATTAAAGCGCTGTGTGAAACGCTGATAAACTTTTTTGAATTTTCTCTATTCTATTGCTTGCTATTATATCAGCGATCTAAACCGAATTGGATTGGTAAATTGAGTGCCTCCAAAAACATTTAATAAACAATTATCGCACTCTGATTGTTTAATAAAGTGACCAAATGGTAATATATTGTTTTTTCATAAGATCATATCTACATATACTATATTCAATGATATTGTCAATCACCATTATGTATGGTAAAAATTCCTTAGAGAAAGTCAAAATTAATTTTTATATCACTAAGCCAAATTATTGCTACCGAGTATGGGTTAGCCCAACTGCGTGGTCGACACGAATACATAGATATCAGCATTACGTACATCATTTCTGCCGAACCGAAAATATTCGTATCATTTTTTCGGCATTCCAATAGTTATCTCCAAACATATGATTAAAAATGTATTATTAGCTTTCGTTATCAAAATTGAAGTGAAACAAAAACAACAGCAAATATCAAAACAAACTAAAAATAAAACACATTAGTTAGCAGCTGATAGATAATCGCTAGCTGTAATCAGTTATTCGCATTATTTCTGACAAATTTTTCGACATTGTTGCTATACCGGTTATCTGTGGGTCATCTGCAACCATATGCGGAAGAAATGTCACAATGGCCTTCAAATGCTTCACAGTCAATGTACTGCGTTTACTTATTTTAGCAAAGTAATAAAAGCAAATTTACAATAAATGATAACTAATATTTATTCAATTACAATACTCATATGTATATATCTCTCTTATTCAAAACGAATCAAGGTCACCGGTGCAGCAGGTGGTCTGGGTAAATGTATCGCTATAGAATTAGCCGCTAGGGGATGTCATGTCGCTATATGTGATATCAATTACGATTTGGCTGTGACGACAGCAAAGGAAATCGCCGATAGATATGGCGTCAAGGCAAAAGCATATAAGGTGAGTGTGTTGTATCAACAATCCTAGCAATTCAATAATGACTCTTGTAACAGGTGGACGTTGCCAATTACGATGAAGTTGTGGAACTCAATGAGAAACTAACCAATGACATTGGCGCCGCCACTATACTCGTGAATAATGCCGGGATAATGTTGCATTCAAATCAGTTGAATCCCACAGTGCAAGAAATCGAATTGATGGTTAAAGTCAATTACTTGTCAAATTACTGGGTAAATTGAAGAATTACATGCATCAAACGTCTTCTTAAACCAAATGCATTCTTTTCTAGACAAATCGTGTGTTTCTGCCAAATATGAAGAAAGCCAAGAAAGGCAATATTGTGGCAATTGGCTCAGTTTCTGGTAATTCTTATAGAACAAATTAGAAACCAACAAATTACAAAATACTCGTATCTTTCCTCAATGCTGCACAGGTCTAGTCACGCTTCCACAATCTGAGCCATATTGCAGTGGAAAGACCGCTGTACGCACCCTAATGCGTGTCTTAAGAGCGGAGCTCAAACTAAACAATATTAAGGGCATTGTCGTGACCTCAGTATTTCCCGCATTTCTAACAACTCACGCCGGAGTAGAGAAGTTTGCACGCGATAGCGGTTATGCCCGAATGTATCCGTTGTACACTGGCGAAGAGGCGGCACAAAGAACTGTGCGCGGTATGCTGCGCGGTGAAGTGGAGATTGCAATGCCGGAATTCTATATGATTATGTATCGGTTTATATCGTAAGTATGATGGAAATATAGATATAGAGTTAGTATTTAAAGTTATTTCATTAAAATTACAGTATTTTGCCGTCATGTGTCCAAGATTGGTTGGCTTTCTGTCCATCATTTGCCAAATCTACTTACTTTCGCGCAGTGGCAGCAATAAAAACAAAATAAAATTGTTGTATTTTTATCATATTTTATAATTATAGTCAATTCCTTAAAATAAAAAGTTTAGAATAAACATTGTAAAACAGTGGTACTCAACCAATTACAAGTTGTTTAGCTCACAAGAACAATTAAAAAATTTTTTAAGTCAAATCTCGATTCAAGACCTCAAGTGCTTGTGGCCAATTTTTCACCCAAAATATAGGTGAATATGTCAGTTACTTTATAGAAATTCGGAGGAGATGATTTTCGTATAATAGTCTGTCTCTATGTCGAAAATTGGAAAAATCTGGTGACTACTTACTCTAGCCCCCATATACCTGCTATACGGCTTTTCAAACTTACGCAGGCCTTTATACATTATATATCGGTTAATATGTAAGATATCTTCGCATAATTACGTGAATGTACATATAATCTTAGAGACGAAAAAGCTTGGTGGCTAAAATAATTTAAATCGGTTCAGGAACTACCCCATCTATACTATACTATAATATATAATATAATGATTTTCGTCATTCTAGTGGACTTCTTTCCCGAATATACCGTACGGTTGTGTGTTATTATAATAACATTAAATTCATTTACAGTGATCCCCACTTAAGTTAGTAGTAGTTAATAATAAATAAATGTTAAAAGAAAAAATATTGGATCGAAGTATTTGAGGTAAGTACCTCGAGGCACTTAAACGGGATTCTTTTAAGTGCCTTTCCCGCTTAAGTGTCCTAAAAATCTTGCATGTTAAGAAGGGGCACTTATGCGGGAATTACTGTACTATAAATGTTCAACTGCGAGAGTATAAAATGTTCGGTTACACCCGATCCATACATATTCATAAATATTAAACAGCATACATTTTGTTGATCGGTGATTACATTGACCCTGCCTTGCCTGAGCTTACTTTTCGCGCCAGTTTATTTGATACAAATTATTAATCAAAACATTAAAATAGATTTCATTAACACGAGCTCGAGCAATACAAGTAAAGCTACCTTTCCATAATCAGGTCAATTCGCACGATCAGTATACTTTCAGTAGTAGCGTTGATCACAACCGTTTTGTTCATTATTCACAGCACAAATTATTCTTTGAACATACTTAAGGATATTCGAAAGTGTATCACCGATGGCGTCTGACACATTAAAGAAAATACGTGCATGGCTGGGCTTCGGTCTCTTAACGTTATTTACACCGACCATTCTCTTCATTTCGGTGTTGATATATTTCTACGATAATTATATGAGAAGTAGAGTGTGCAAAAGCATTGCCGGCGAAGTGGCTGTGGTAAATATTTTATAGAAAGTTTACTATATATTTAGACATTTGAACAATAATAACATATTCTCAAAATCATCGATCGAAATCATTTTCGATTTCATGATTGATTCCTGACAAATTGATTACAACGTGATTACAAAGCTTCACTTGGGCGTAGGTCAAGTTTTGTCTAGAAAATGCAACTTAGTGGCTTATCTTCATAAATGTTTATTTTTATAGTAATTAATCAACAACTTTGTTTTTCGATTTATTTGCGCGATAAAATCATATAGACATGCTAATTTCTTTGATTAATTGCACGTATAATTTCATATAATTGTTGTTGGTGATTGCGTCCATGTAAGTCTTGTGTATATTAATTCAGTTGTAATTAGTCAATTGAGTATTTATATTGTAATTAAATCAAAGGCTAATTATGTCATTTAGTTTCACTTTTACATAAACCAGTTGCTGAATAAGTTGCATAAGAAATCTAACTTACATCATTTTGATACCAATACAATACAATTAACTAATTAGTTTCAATAATGCGCGAATTATTTTTTAAAGGGCTGTGTGAAAAGCATATAAATCTGTTAGCACTTTCTATTACTGTTATTGTATTTGCTCTTATTTTCCCAAATTACTTCGATAAGTTGAAAATGCCTTAAAATATATTCAAATTTACAAGCTTGAGCAAACCATTAGTTAAAAACTTATCTTAATCTCATCTTATCTTAAATAGTTCATTAAATTTGGTACGATGATAGCTCTCCAAAAGTCATCTGCAAGCATATAAGCAAATATCCATTTTTAGATTTCGCCCTGAGTTTTGCGTTATCAAAATTAAACAAAACCAAACAAACAACAATATCAAATAACAAAATAAACATACAATAACAACATGCTATATACCATTGTATGCAACTACTAGCTAATCGCTAACTTTATTCAGTTATGCGCTTTATTTTAGACAAAATTTTTAAAATTGTTACTGCTTATCTGCTATCGGTTCATTATCTGCTTCCATATACGGAATAATAATTCAATGGTTTTCAAAATTTTCGCGGTCAATCTTATGGATTCATTTATTTTTGAAAAGCAATCAAGGTGACAATGCACCAATTGCAAAGTTTTTTTAGATACTGACAAATATAGACATAGCTTAATGGGTGTATGGACTGATCCATTAACATTTTGTGATTGTATACCAACTTGGTCAGTAGATTCAAGTTCATGAATTTGCTTTCATGTTTCAATAGAGATCAATCATAAAGGAAAAAAGTCCGCCTTACAGATTCATACTTTTGATTGTTTACTTTACAATTTGCAATTTAATAGCATTTCTTTTTGAATATGACAAGTATTTGTTAGGTGAAATACAAAGTACACCCACCTTTGGTTGAAAAGCTGACAGTGGAAATGAATCGCTACAATATTTATCAATCAACATAATCGAATTATTTACTGGGTATTGGATCCAACCCTTTCCTTCTCACTTTCTCGAAATTAACCACCAAAATCGAAATATTTCGCTTCGAATTTCGAAAATAAGCTAATTGAATCATCATCATTAAATATAAATATGTAGTATGTAAGTCACGTTTCTTCTACAGAATGAAACCAAAGACAGATCTTCTATCTCACCACTGAAATCGATATGTTTGATTATTTTAGTATTTACACCCTGTAATTTAATCAATAAGTTTATTTACGAAATTCAAAAGCATATATTTCGATATCAAATGTATTTATTAGTATTTAATAGTAAATGAATCATTAGGTTAAGAATCGAAAGTGTTTTATTCAAGGTTATCACAAAACTCCCCATAAAAACAATTTAACAAAAAATTTTAAATTTTAAATAACTTAACTTCACTGATTTTTATTGTGTCACTTTTAATGACAGTTTCAGTCTAACCCCTCATTTCCTTTGTAAATTATTTTTGAATCCCGATCGTTTAATCGATTTTTGGTTCATTGATTACACAAAAAAATGTCCCAAAATTCAAAATGACGGATCCAATACTTTTTGAAAAATTCATCGGAATCGCTTGAAACTTGTTACTCGGGTGTTCTCGGGTAGCTGGTTATGTGATCCGTGCCCCCTAAAATCCCAAGTAGCGAGTTTCAAGCGAATCCGATGAATTCTAAAAAAATGCTGTCCACCATAATGGTTTTCTGGGGTTATGTCAAAACCTTGATCTGATGGGGTTAAATGGACCTCGGATTCGGATTCAGCGACCCCAAAAATATATGGAGCACAAAGGTCACAACAAAACTTTTTTTTGTGGCTGTGTTATCTCAAAACAATTGACAATTGAAGTCAAACCTATGAAACGTTTTTCATTTAATTTTAAGAGTAAATTATGATTTGCAGTGAAACCATACCACTGTTGAAATCTACAGTTTCTTGTAACTTGAATTAAAGTTTTTTTGTCATTGATTTTGACAAAATGTGAAACACAGTAAGTAAAATCTTACTTAAGTTTTTGTATTATATTTAACCCAAAAATTATAAATACATATGTAAAATCATGGTATCGAAGTGGCCTGATAGCACGACTGCTGAACATTCTATATAAAATAAACCAAATATGGCATCAAAATCTGTCCTAACTCTCTTTAAGCCTTTCAAATTTATTATTAATTATTTGTCGAAGTTAACGGAAAAACATATAATATTTTCCTCCAAAACGAATAAAGGTCACTGGAGCAGCTGGTGGCCTAGGAAAATGTATCGCTGCCGAATTGGCCGCTAAAGGATGTCATGTTGCTATATGTGATATCAATTTCGATTTGGCCGTGACGACAGCAAAGGAAATCGCCGATAAATATGGCGTCAAAGCAAAAGCCTATAAGGTGAGTCCGACAATGGTCAATTCAAACACCTGAATTAGTACAATATTGTCTCTTATAATAGGTGGACGTCACTAAATACGACGAGATTGTGGAACTCAATGAAAAACTAACCACCGAAATTGGGACCGCCACTATACTCGTGAATAATGCCGGGTTGCTGTTACATTCAGACCAACTGAATCCCACGGTGGAAGAAATTGAGTTGATGATTAAAGTCAATTTTTTGTCACATTACCTGGTAAATTGAAAAATTGTTTATAATTTAATATCTTGTATAAGCATATGTATTCTTCTCTAGACAAATCGCGTGTTTCTGCCAAATATGAAGAAAGCCAAACGGGGCCATATTGTGGCTATTAGTTCAGTGTCTGGTAATTTTTATAAAAAAAAATAGCTTGAGACCTAATTACGAAATATTTTCCCTCAATCCTACACAGGTCTAGTCCTGCTGCCACTAGCTGAGCCATATTGCAGTGCTAAGACCGCTGTACGCACCCTAATGCGTGTCTTAAGAGCGGAGCTGAAACTCAGCAATATTACGGGCATTGGCGTGACCACAGTGTTTCCCTCATTTCTGAAAACTCACTCTAAAGTGGAAAAACTAGCTCGCGCTAGCGGTTATGTCGAAATGTATCCATTGTTGAATGGTGAAGAGGTGGCGCGAAGGACTGTGCGCGGTATGCTGCGTGGTGAAGTGGAGATCGCGATGCCGGAATTCCTTATGTTCGGTTATCGTTTTATGTCGTAAGTATTATTATGAAAGTGTGGATATAGTGTTAGTTGTTATAGTTTCTTCATTTAAATTACAGAATTTTGCCGTCATGTGTACAGGATTTGTTGGCTTCCTCACCATCATTTGCTAAATCTACTTACTTACGCACAGTGGCAGCAATAAAAACAAATTAAATTTTTGAATTTTTTCCTTATTTTGTATAGCGATAGTAAATTTTTCAAAATAAAGAGTTTAGAATAAACATTGTAGACCAGTGGTGGTCAACCAATTGTTTCCCTTTGGCTCCGATTCGAGTATTTTTATTAAAAATAAATCGGATACTTTAATTTATAACCTAATTTGATTAAAATTCGTCCTCATCTTCGATATCTGGGACTTGGATTGGGTCCAAATTTGTCATAATTTTGATTGAAATATTTTTTCCGATATCAACATTAATGATTGTGATTGTGAAAAAATTTTATAGAGTTTAATGAAAAGTAGGCGATATGATTGCTTTAAGATATTTCAAACTGCAACGTAAGAATATCAAGATAATGTTGTGTAAAAAACTTGCTTCGAAGTCTGCCGACGAAACGAAGTCACCCAACCTTTTCATAAATATTAAAGAGTATAAATTTGGTTGATATAGCTATCTTTGATTAGATATAAAACTTGATTACACTCGATCACCGATTACATACCGGAACTGACTTTGCAGTTTATTCTAAAACAATATAAATAATTGCAGTGAACATTAAAAAATGTTTCATTAACTTCTATAATTATTTAATTGTATCTTCATTGGTCTTAGTCATCTTCGTGAAACGCTGATCAAAATAATCACTCGTGCAATTCAAGAAATGCTACTTTTCTGCGATCAAGTCAATTCGCAAGCTCAGTCTACTTTCAGCGGTAGCGCTGATCACAACAGTTTTCTTCATAATTCGTTGCCGAAATTATACTTTGATAACAAATACTTAAAAAGTTTGAAATCTTAATAACAATGACGTCTGATACATTTAAAAAAATACGCGCCTGGCTGGCCGTCGCGCTCTTAACGTTATTTATGCCGACCATTCTCTTCTTTTCGGTGTTGATATATTTCTACGATAATTATGTGCGAAGTAGAGTGTGCAAAAGCATTGCCGGCGACGTGGCTGTGGTAATTATTTGATTGAAAGTTTATTGAAGTAAAATCTGGAATTTGGGCAATAATAATAAATAAATTAAAATTATCGAAATTTTACAGAAATATCGAACTAATTAACTACAAAGCGATTACAAAGCTGCAATCGAACGTGAAAAAAGTATATAAACAGACATAGTGATCTATCCACAGAAATGTTTTTATAATAAATAATCTAAAAATATGTTTATCGAATTCTGTCCGCGTTTATTTCATATAATTATGCCAATTCCTTTGATTAAGTGTACGTATAATTTAATATAATTGTTGTTGATGATTGCTTCCACGTAATACTAAAAACAATATTTAAATATTTATTGAAAAATTGAACAAATGTATAAAGTTCACTTACGATCTTCTAAACTTCTAGGTTAACCACTTCAGTGACATTCCAGTGAATATTAATAAAGTTGTAATTAGTTAATTGAGTATTTATTTTGTACATTAGTGAAAGGCTAATTATGTCATTTAGTCTCACTTTTACATAAGCCAGATGATAAATAAGTTGCAAAAGAATTATAACTTTTTCAATTTCGGTATTGTGCTAGATTAAATTGAAACTCAATTAAGAAATTATATTCAATAATGTGACAATAAACTGATTGAAAGTACTGGTTAGAGTTTTGTGTTAGTGTTATTGCATTTACTGTTATTTGCCCTAATTGTTTAATAGTTGAGAACAACAACAATAGTTGAGTAACAAAAAAAATTGGGTTGAATTGAGCGATCGGCTCAAATAGCGATCAAAATTATGTCATTTCTGTCGAACCGAAAATACTCTTATATTTTCGTCAGCTCTCCAAAAGTTATCTACAAGCATATCATCAAATATATGTTATTAGCTTTCTCTCCGACTTTTGCGTTATCAAAATTGAGCAAAGCAAAACAAACAACAGTACCAAATATCAAAATAAACATACAATAAAATAAGTAGGTCCATGCTATCTATAATTATATGCAGCTACTAGCTAATCGCTAACTTTATTCAGTTATGCGCTTTATTTTTGACAAAATTTTTAAAGTTGTTGCTATACTGGTTATCTGCTAGCGGTTCATTATCAAAATTTTCGCGGTCAATGTTATGCATTCATTTATTTCAGCAAAGCTATTATTTCAATTTAACAAAGCACCATTTGCAATATTTTTTTTGATATACTGACAAACATAGACATAGCTTAATTGGTTTATGGACTGATCCATTAATAATACGTGATTGCATATCAATACCAATTTTGTCAGTAGATTCAAGTTGAATTCAATTTGTTTTCATGTTTTCAATAGAGATCAATCATGAAGGCAAAAAGTCCGAGTTACAGATTTATATTTATAATTGTTTATATTCCAATTTGCAATTTAATAGCATTTCTTCTCAAATATGGCAAGTATTTGTTAAGTGAAAGGCAAAGTACAACCACCTTTGCTTTGTTGAAAAGCTGACAATGGGAAATGAATTGCAATTTATGAATAACCACAAGATCAATTTTTGAGTAATCGATAATCGAATGCTTTTCTGAGTATTGTATCCAAAAAATTTAGTATAGAAAGTCCCTTTGTCCCTTTTTTGAAGTAAATCTTTGAAATTTCAGCAAATTGGTTTGGTCCAATGCATAGCCGAGTGTTGTAAATTGTTATTAAGAAAGTGTGGATCCAACTATAATACTAAATAATGTTAAATAAATTATTACGTTAAGAATCGAATCCGTTTCATTCTCGGTTATCACAAAACTCTCCACAAAAATAATTTAAAATACCATATAATATTTACCAAAATTTAACATTTTAGTCATTATTAATGACAGTTTCAGTCGAACCTAAAATAAGGCATCGCTTTAAAAAATCTGTCATTCTCTCTGAGATTTTCTATTTCTTTTTAATAATTTATCGAAAATATTGAAAAAAAAAATCTAATATTTTCCTCCAAATCGAATAAAGGTCACCGGTGCAGCAGGTGGTTTGGGTAAATGTATCGCTATAGAATTGGCCGCTAAGGGATGCCATGTTGCTATATGTGATATCAATTTCGATTTGGCCGTGACAACAGCAAAGGAAATCGCCGATAAATATGGCGTCAAGGCAAAAGCCTATAAGGTGAGTGTGTTGAAAGCTCAAGTCAGATGATACAATTAGGTCAGTAATGTAATCTCTTTTTATAGGTAGACGTCACTAAATACGACGAGATTGTGGAACTCAATGAGAAACTAACCAACGACATTGGCGCCGCCACTATACTCGTGAATAACGCCGGGTTGTTGTTGCATTCAGACCAGCTGAATCCCACAGTGCCAGAAATTGAGTTGATGGTTAAAGTCAATTACTTGTCACATTTCCTGGTAAATTATATATAATTACATTTAATATCTTCTGAAATCATAAGCATCTTCTCTAGACAAATCGCGTGTTTCTACCAAATATGAAGCAGGCCAAGCGAGGCCATATTGTGGCCATTAGCTCTGTAGCTGGTAATTGTTAATAGTTAGTAAGAAATAGTTTAAGAACTAATTACGAAATATCTTTCCTCAATCCCACACAGGTCTAGTCACACTGCCACTAGCTGAGCCATATTGCAGTGCCAAAACTGCTGTGCGCACCCTAATGCGTGTCTTGCGCGCCGAGCTGCGACTAAACAATATTACGGGCATTGGCGTGACCACAGTGTTTCCCTCATTTCTGAAAACTCACTCCAAAGTGGAAAAATTAGCTCAAGATAGCGGTTATGCCGCAATGTATCCGTTGTTGAAGGGTGAAGAGGTGGCGCGAAGAACTGTGCATGGTATGCTGCGCGGTGAAGTGGAGATCGCGATGCCGGGATTCTTTATGATCCTCTATCGTTTTATAACGTAAGTATAATTATGGAAATATAGATGTAGAGTTAGTATTTAAAGTTTGTTTATTAAAATTACAGTATTTTGCCGTCATGTGTCCAAGATTGGTTGGCTTTCTGTCCACCATATGCTAAATCGACTTACTTACGCGCATTGGCAGCAATAAAAAAACATTAGAATTTTTGTATTATTTTATTCAACAACTAAATATTTTAGAACTGACGACGAAAATAACTTTAGCTGGTATTTCTTAGAAAGAAATGTAAATATCTGAATTAAGTCTGAATATATATTTTTATCATAAAATAAAGCAAAAAATTGTCAGTTAATCTTGCTTTGTATCCTCAATATTCATAAAATCAATCCAACTAACACAAATCATCATATATGGAAAACGAAACCGAAATCGATGTATATTGGCTGATTATGTTTACCAGCAAACAAGTGAATAAGTCTGGCCACTATGTAAAGAAATTCCGGAAATCAAGGTTAAATCCAGCAAAACGCCCGAAAGAGTGTTGGAAAACGCAGCAAACAGAACGGTTATTTAATCTAGTGACATCTAGCCAATCAAACCGCAATGCTAAGATTACCACTTCTTAACTCCCGGTTGAGTCTAAAACGTAAATAACATAACTCTGATTTTTTAAAGACGTGTGGGAAAACAACGCATCTTTTTATACTCTCGCAACAAAAGTTGCTAAAGAGAGTATTATAGTTTTGTTCACATAACGGTTGTTTGTTACACCCAAAACTAAACGAGTTAGATATAGGGTTATATATACCAAAGTGATCAGGATGAAGAGTGGAGTTCAAATCCGAATGTCTGTCTGTCCGTCCGTCCGTCCGTCCGTGCAAGCGATAACTTGAGTAAAAATTAAGATATCTTGATGAAACTTGGCACACTTATTTCTTGGCACCATAGGAAGGTTGTTGAGCAAAATCGGACCACTGCCACGCCCACAAAATGGCGAAAACCGAAAACACATAATGAAAGAAATCGGATCATAACCACCTCCCATACAAAAGTTTGGTAGAAAATTACTAAAAGTGGGTTAACTCACTAACGAAAAACGTCAGAAACACTAAATTTCACATAAGAAATGGCAGATGAAAGCTGCACTCAGATTTTTTACAAAATGGAAAATGGGCGTGGCGTCGCCCACTTATGGGTCATAAACCATATCTCAGGAACTACTCGCCCGATTTCAATGAAACTTGGTTTGTAATAGTTTCCTTACATCCCAATGATATGTTGTGAAAATTGGCCAAATCGCTTCACAATCACGCCTACTTCCTATATACCAGAACTTTGAAGACGATCTGAATCGTTAACTTTACAATATATAAAGTAAATACTAGTGAAGATATCGGTGCAGAACTTTGCACAAATACTATGTTAATAGTGTGGCAGCCCCATTCTAAAAATCGCCAAAATCGGACCATAGGTTTTTAAGGCCCCATATATCGAACACGAGGACCTCGGTGCTTCTAACCTAATATTATGGTTTCCAACTTTCAATGGACTTTATACAATATATATGACGCATATGTGGGTCAAATTGTGTATTATATAATATAAATAAAGTTAAATAAATAAATTGCGAGAGTATAAAATGTTCGGTTACACCCGAACTTAGCCCTTCCTTACTTGTTGAATTTGAATTTTTCTCCAGTGACTAAAAATATACGAAAATCACTTGATAACCACAACTTGATAAATCTATTATTCGATATCTAGTAGTTACTTATTTCACTTTGAAGTAGATAACCTAAAACTACTACACATATTTTCACGTTAATAATAATAAAGTAATCTATTATCAGTAATTAATAGACGTGTGCTCCTCTTAACCACCCATAAATAAATCTGTGAAAAACGGAAAAATTACATTTTTGCTTTTGATTCAATCTTTCGAAAAAAATTTATTTGGTCCAATGCCCAACCGATGGTTGTACAATGTAATTGTAGTGAACATTAAAAAATATTTCATTGGCTACCCTCTATAACATTTTCACTGTATTTTCACTGTTCTCAGTCATTCGAAAGCTTCGTGGAATGCTGATCAAAACGTTCACTCGAGCAATTGAAGTAAAGCTACCTTTTTATGATCAGGTCCACTCGCATGATCAGTATACTTTCAGCAGCAATACTGTTCAGAACAGTTTTTTTCAAAACTCACAGCTCAAATTATCCTTTGATAACAAATATCTAAAGAAATTAGAAATCTTATTAACAATGACGTCTGATACATTAAAAAAAATACGCGCCTGGCTGTTGGTCGCTCTCTTAACGTTATTGATGCCGATCATACTCTTCATTTCGGTGTTGATATATTTCTACGATAATTATGTGCGAAATAGAGTGTGCAAGAATATTGCCGGTGATGTGGCTGTGGTAATTATTTTATTGAAAGTTTATTATATACTCAAGTAAAATCTAAAATTTGGACAATAACAACAAATAAATTCTATAAAATTACCGAAATTTTACAGACATATCGAACTAATTAACTACAAAGTGATTACAAAACTTCAATCGAACGTGAAAAAAATATATAAACCGACATAGTGATCTATCCACAGAAATGTTTTTATAATAAATAATCTATAACTATGTTTATCGAATTATTTCCGCGTTAATTTCATATAAATATACCAATTTCTTTGATTAAGGGGTTATATACAGTTAGAATTTTCAAAAAATCGATTTTTTTTTATTTCATTTTCTTAATGTACATATATTTAAGAATACACACAGAAAATTTCATATCGTTCCGGTGAATATTTTCAAAGTTACAAGCAAATGAAAAATTGGAAAAGGCGTTTCAGAGTGCTTTTAAGCACAAGGTCCAAACTTTAAACGCGTTTTTCTCAAAATGGTGTTTTCAAAGTCGGTGACCAACATTACTCGAAAACGATTAGTCTCAAATTTTAACACGACCTTCTTAAATATATTTTTTAGTAATTAATCGTAGATTTTTTCTCTCCGATAAATATTTTTTTTTATAAACAATTTAAGGCCGAAATTTCGGTGAAAAATCGATTTTTTTTTTTTGAGAAACCGCCATTTTGTCAAAAAATTGTATTTTGCTTATTCCTTCGATTAATTACTAGATTTAACATTATTTTAACGAAATCTGTTTGGTTTTTTAATTTCGGATGATCCAGTTCCGAGATATAGTGGTCACCGCAAAACGTCTTTTTTGAGAGGAGCTCCTGGAGATCAGCTGTAGCTCTTTTTCAAATAAATATTTTTACTAGTACTAAGTCTTAAAATACAGTTAAAAGATACCATAATATGTGTATAAATTTTTGGATCAATAAATTAAAAAGTTTTCTCAGAAAAAATTCTGGAAAATTCACTTTTTTTCGTCCGTCTAACTGTATATAACCCCTTAATAACACGTATAATTTAAAATAATTGTGGTTGAAGACCAATATTTCTTACATGCAATGTTAAATCCATTATTTAAATGGCAATTGGAATGTTAGAAAAATATTCAAGGTTCACTTCCGACCTTTTAAACGACCAATTTAACCGCTTAAGCGACATATATACATATGTGGCTGTGAATATTATTTGGAGTTCGCAATTAGTTAATTGAGTATTGAAATTGAACATTAGTGAAAAGCTAACTATGTCAATTAGTTAATTTTTACATAAACCAAATGCTGAAAAATTTGCAAATGAAATCTAACACCTACATATTAATTCAAACTATTGGAAGTTTAATACCTGAACTAATTTAGTCAATTAGCACATTATCTTAAATTATGCGCCAATTAACCATATTTAAAGAGCCGTGTGAAAGCATATAAATTTGTTTCAATTTTCCGTTATTATCAGGACTGCAAACCACCAGAAAAATCTAGTGGGCTTTATGTCGATTATATGGGTCGAATTGTGTGTTATCTTTATAACATTAAATAAATAAGTTGCGAGAGTATAAAATGTTAAGTTAAAAGCGAAGTTATGTTGTCACGCACGTGGTCGCTCGCCCTACAACCAATTAGTGTCACTTACAATTTTCACGCAATGTTAAATGTCTCGACGTGATTTATAGTTTTTCCGCGTTTTTAAAAGTAATAATTTAAATTTCGCTAACTATTTAACAATCTCACTAACTTTGTATAATCCTCTCCTACGAATCGATTTAAGGTCACCGGTGCAGCAGGTGGTCTGGGTAAATGTATCGCTGCAGAATTGGCCGCTAAGGGATGTCATGTCGCTATATGTGATATCAATTTCGATTTAGCCGTGACGACAGCAAAGGAAATTGCCAATAAATATGGTGTCAAGGCAAAAGCCTATAAGGTGAGTGCGTTAAAAGCTCGATTCAAACAACTCAATTCGGTTAATAATGTAATCCCTTTTTATAGGTAGATGTCACTAAATACGACGAGATTGTGGAACTCAATGAGAAACTAACCAACGACATTGGCGCCGCCACTATACTCGTGAATAATGCCGGGTTGCTGACACATACAAACCAGCTGAATCCCACAGTGCCAGAAATTGAGTTGATGGTTAAAGTCAATTACTTATCACATTTCCTGGTAAATTATATATAATTTAATATCTTCATAAATCATAAGCATTCTATTCTAGACAAATCGCGTGTTTCTGCCAAATATGAAGCAGGCCAAGCGGGGCCATATTGTGGCTATTAGCTCAATAACTGGTAATTCTTACAACAAGAGTGCTAACCAGCTCAGCTAATTACAAAATATCTTTCCTTAGGTTTACTCACGCTGGCACGATCAGAGCCTTACTGTAGTGCAAAGACCGCTGTACGCACCCTCATGCGTGTATTGCGCGCCGAGCTGAGGCTATATGGTATTACGGGTATTGGCGTGACCACAGTATATCCCCCATTTCTGACAACACATGCCAGAATGGTAAAGAATGTCCGCAATAGTGGTTATGCCAAATTGTATCCGTTGTTGAAGGGTGAAGAGATGGCGCAAAGAATTGTGCATGGTATGCTGCGTGGGGAAGTAGAGATCGGGGTGCCCGGATTCGTTATGATCGTCTATCGTTTTATAGCGTAAGTATAATTATGCAAATATTGACTTAGATGGAATCTTGACTTGTTTCTTCATTAAAATTATAGAATTTTGCCGTCAATTGTACAGGATGGGTTTGCTCACGCACTTGCAGCATTGAAAAACTATTAAGATTTTTGTATTGTCTTATTTTATAAAGATAGTTTATTACAACAAATAAATGCACCCCATGCTACGGAAGCTCATGGAAGTAATGAATGTTCGAATTTCTATAAAATATCTGAGGGTTTTATCGTTATTTTTGCTAAAAAAATATCCATAGGCACTGAGGTCCACAGTATCTGATGCATTGAAAAATTTTAGTCCGATTTAGACAATTTTTAGATGATAATGCTTGATTTATATATTAGAAACTAAAAGAATCATACATATGTATGTCATTTAAAATTATGTTACATGTGATGTGGTGAACCGATTTCGCCCATTTTAAATCTATAACAGCAGGATTTCAAGAAAACGTTATGCATATTTCTTTTTATACTCTCGCAACCTGTTACACAGAGTATAATAGTTTTGTTCACATAACGGTTGTTTGTGTCACCAAGAAATATAAGAGTTAGATATGCGGTTATATATACATAAATGATCAGGATGACGACTAGATTTGAAATCCGTCCGTCTGTCCGTCCGTCCGTCTGTCCGTCTGTCCGTGCAAGCGATAACTTGAGTAAAAATTAAGATATCTTACTGAAACTTGGAACACGTAATCCTTGGCACCCTGAGGAGATTCCTTTCGAAAATGGGCAAAATCGGTCCACTGCCACGCCCACAAAATGGTGGAAACCGAAAACCTATACAGTGTCATAACTAAGCCATAAATAAAGTTATGAAAATGAAATTTGGAACATAGGATCCCATTAGGGAGGGGCACATTTAGCTGTAATTTCTTTGGAAAAGTGGGCGTGACCCCTCCCCTAAATATGTTTTTTGTATATAACTCGCAAACCAATAAAGCTATATAAACCAAACTTTCTGCAGTCTATTCTTTTAGCCATTTCTTTATAAAGTCCAAAAATGAAAGAAATCGTATAATAACCACGCCCACCTCCCATACAAAGGTTAGGTTGAAAATTACTAAAAGTGGGTTAACTCCCTAACGAAAAACGTCAGAAACACCAAATTTTACACAAGAAATGGCAGAAGGAAGCTGCACTTAGATTTTTTTACAAAATGGAAAATGGGCGTGGCGTCGCCCACTTATGGGTCAAAAACCATATCTCAAGAACTATTCGACCGATTTCAATGAAATTCGGTATATAACACTTTCTTGACACCTTGATGACACGGGTGGAATATGGGCGAAATCGGTTCACAAATACTGTATTTGAGCTGTGACATCACTTGTGGAAAAATTGTCAAAATCGGACCATGACTTTTCAAGGCCCCTGATATCGAACATGAAGAACTCAGTGCCTAAGGTTAATTTTTTACCGAAAATATAGGTAAATCCCTCAGATATTTTAATGCAATTCATTCCCTCTGAATTTTTTTCTTATAACAGTTTCTCTCTGTACCTGAAATGGTAAAAATCGGGTCATAACTTCCCCCAGATCCCATATACCTATAAGTAATTTTAAATTAAGTGAGCGTATAGTCTTCGATATATTGTATCTTGGTGGTGAAATCGGTTTAGGAAAAAAATAAAAATATTATTTTGCTTATTCCTTCGATTAATTACTAGATTTAACATTATTTTAACGAAATCTGTTTGGTTTTTTAATTTCGGATGATCCAGTTCCGAGATATAGTGGTCACCGCAAAACGTCTTTTTTGAGAGGAGCTCCTGTAGATCAGCTGTAGCTCTTTTTCAAATAAATATTTTTACTAGTACTAAGTCTTAAAATACAGTTAAAAGATACTATAATACGTGTATACATTTTTGGATCAAGAAATTAAAAAGTTTTCTCAGAAAAAATTCTGGAAAATTCAATTTTTTCGGCCATCTAACTGTATATAACCCCTTAATACTAAAACAGATTGCATTAGCCACCCTCAATAATTATTTCATTGTATTTTCAATGTTTCCACTCATTCGAAAGCTTCGTGGAATGCTGATCAAAACGATCATTCGAGTAATTGCAGTAAAGTTACCTTTCTATGATCAGTATACTTTCAGCGGTAGCGCTGATCACAACTGTTTTGTTTGTTATTCTCAGCGCAAATTATCCTTTAATAACTAATATTTGACGAAATTCGAAAACGAATTACCAATGTCGTCTGATACATTTACAAAAATACGCGCCTGGCTGTTGGTCGCTCTCTTAACGTTATTGATGCCGATCATACTCTTCTTTTCGATGTTGATATATTTCTACGATAATTATGTGAGAAATAGAGTGTGCAAGAATATTGCCGGCGAAGTGGCTGTGGTAATTATTTGATTAAAAGTTTACTAAATATTTAACCCGATATATGGATTTTACAACTATTTTAAAAAAGTTTCTGGATTAATTACCCGTATAATTTATGCCACTTAAGTAACGTTTCTTTCACTTAATAAAGTTTGTAATTAGTTAATGGAGAGACTAAAGCTAATGATATTACTTAAGCTAATGTGTACAAAAAAACTAACTCTTTCAATTTTGTTAGAACACTTTTTTTTAGAAGACCAAATGAAATTTTTGAGTGATTTAAAGAGCTGTATCAAAAGCTTTTTAGAATCTTCTGTTATTGTGCTTGAATTTCCCCTAATTGGATCAATAATTTGAGAATCTCCAAAAGTAAACTTATATTTTAAAATTTGAGTAAACAAGAGTAAAAGCTAAGAGCGAAGTACGTATTATCACGGACGTGGTCGTACGGCCTATAACCAATTCGAGCCACTTGGAATTGCTAATCATTTAAGTGCCATAAATTAAGTTTAAGCTAACTATTTGGAAAATTTTCAACTACAGTGCTTTTGATAATGCATATTTTAGAAGTGATTTTTGTGCATAATCACGCACGTGGTCGTTCGCCCTATAACCGATTCGATCGACTTGATATTTTCGCGCATTGCTAATTATGCCGATGTGGGAGCGCAGCGTATAAAATTTCCATTCCATTTCGTCAATCCGATATGCCAAAACAACACAGTAACGTGTTTATATACATTACACTCTCTTCAACTCCGAACGAACAACCTTGTGGTTCCACTACAGCACCGTTCGTCGATCGCCTAACGATGTCCCGAGATGCATGACTAACTTTTTTACACGCTTCTATAACGCTCTCCGTTTATCATTTCCAAGTATATTTTCTATGAAGAATAGATAAAAAATATTACCACTTCAAAATCTGTACTTAACTGACACTATTTTTGAGCTTCTCATTTGGTTTTTCATAATTCGTCGAAAATTATAAAAACATTAAATTTATATTTAAAAATATAATATTATCCTTCAAAACAAATTAAGGTCACCGGTGCAGCAGGTGGTCTGGGTAAATGTATCGCCGCAGAATTGGCCGCTAAGGGATGCCATGTCGCTATATGTGATATCAATTTCGATTTGGCTGTGACGACAGCAAAGGAAATCGCCGATAAATATGGCGTCAAGGCAAAAGCCTATAAGGTAAGTGTGTTAAAAGCTCAATCCAAACAATTCACTTAACACAAAATTGTCGCTTTTTACAATACAGGTAGATGTCACTAAATACGACGAGATTGTGAAACTCAATGAAAAACTAACCGAAGACATTGGCGCCGCCACTATACTCGTGAATAATGCAGCGTTGCTGTATCATGCAGACCAGCTGAATCCCACAGTACAGGAACTTGAAGCGATGATAAATGTTAATTATATATCACATTTATGGGTAAGTTAACGAAACCATCTTTTAATATATACATATTTAATATTTCTTCCAGACAAATCGTGTATTCCTGGAGAATATGAAACGTGCCAAGAAAGGACATATTGTAGCTATAAGCTCTATGGCCGGTAAGTTACAAGTGTTTTCATAGAAAAAGTTTAGTACTTTAAGTAACATTTCCTTTTAGCCATCAAAACAGTGCTACAAATGGAGCCATATTGTAGTGCTAAGACCGCTGTGCGCACCCTAATGCGTGTCTTACGCGCCGAGCTGCGACTATATGGTATTACGGGCATTGACGTGACCACAGTGTTTCCTTCATTTATGACAACTAACGTCGGTGTGGAGCAGTTTGCTCGAGATAGCGGTTATGCCGAAATGTATCCATTGTACAGTGGCGAAGAGATGGCGCAAAGAACCGTGCGCGGTATGCTTCGCGGTGAAGTGGAGATTGTAATGCCGGAATACTATATGATCATCTATCGTTTTATAACGTAAGTATAATGATGGAAATATATATATAGAGTTAGTATATAAAGTTTATTTATTAAAATTACAGCATTTTGCCGTCATGTGTACAGGACTGGTTGGCTTTTAGTCCATCACTTGCTAAATCTACTTACTTACGCGCATTGGAGGCAATGAAAAAACATTAGAATTTTTGTATTATTTACTTTTAGAATCTTCTTTTATTGTGTTTATTTCAACAATAAATTTTTGGAGAGCAGTAGAAAATAATTGTTTCTCTTTGGCTAGCAATACCTCCTTTATGGATCAGTATATCATATAGTTCCTAGAATAACGTTGTTGTTATACTTAATTTTTTTTTTATAGTTTTTGACGGATGACTCCGTAGTCATACCTCTTTATGTGTACAGTTAGATGGTTACAACTGACTGTTAATAACAATCCAGGTTAGTCTTTAGTGTTTACGAAATAAACTTACAGACCGCATCCAACTTCAAAACGAAAGGATATAAGGTTCTAGTCATAAACAAAGCCGGTAGCATCTAAGTTCGAAAATAGAAAATACAAAAAGGATTGAATAATTTGAACGATATCAATTTTGACCAACTACAATACCAACCATTTCATAGTGCCAAGGGTTAAGTGTAACGAGTTGTATTAAAATACATATCTAGATATTTATTCAAGTTATTCCTTGACCAAATGTCCGAACGTTCAGACGACCGGACATTGCGACTAATATTTGAAATCTAAATTAACCTGTCTCTCAGGTTGGATCGCTCAAGTTTAGGCGTGAATCACGGACAAACAACGTGACATAATTTTTATATATATATAGAAGAATAAGAAATAAGATATATAGATGGATAGAAAATAGATCACATGTGTGTATTGACTCTATACTCGAAAATTTGATAGAAAACTCAACAGAACACTTGTTTGATTTTGTATTAAGAGAAAGAATCCTAGTATATTGTAAAAACCTAGATTAAATTGTAAATATTTTAAATACAGATTGTTGTTTTTTAATGTTTATATAGTATACTTTCAGCGTGATTGCAACGAGTATATTCATTACTACTTAAAGATATTCGAAGTTGTATCACCAATGACATCTGATATATTAAAATGAATACGCGCCCGGCTGATGGTCGTCCTTGGGTTTCGTTACATGGGTTTCGTCGCGTAAAAAATGGCCTATTTTCAATATTTTTTTTTCATGTAAAAAATTATTTATTTAATTCAAACTTTTTTCTGTCTTATAGATACATATTTAAAGAATAATTTCTGAAATTTTCAAAAAAAAAGTAAAACTCCTCCATTGCGACGTCATTTCCGGTGACCCCTCGGAAAAAAGGTGCGTCCGCGTTGTCAGCATAACTCCTGACAGGATCATTCAAAATGAAAAAACAAAAATAAGTGTTTTAGGTTAGACCATATCTCGGCTTGGACGAAGGAAAGACAAAAAAAGTGAAAATTGGAATTTTGGTAGACATTCTTTCAAAAAAAAATAAAAATTTCGGTAAAATTTTCTTGACATTTTTTTTTTAATTAGTTGTAATTGAAGTAGAAAATCCATCGTTCAAGCACGAGTAAGTTATATCTCGAACACCTGTGCAAAATTTAATCAAGATCGGTTGAGTAGTTTTCTAGAAAATTTGACAACCGACTTTGAAAACACGGTTCCGAGAAAAACGCGTTTAAAGTTTTGAGTAACAATAATACCTGACTTGGATCGCACACCTTCCAAAGCCTATATCTCCGAAACTATTATTCGAATCGACTTGAAAATTTAGGACAATATTCTTGAGATGTTGTAGAAATTAATAAGCCAAAAAACAAAAAAATCGATTTTTTGAATCCACGACACCCATGTAAGCACTTAACATTATTGATGCCGATACTCTTCTTTTCGGTGTTGATATATTTCTACGATAATTATGTGCGAAATAAAATATGCAAAAATATAGGCGACGACGTGGCTGTAGTATCGTAATTATTTTTTTGGTATTTTAAGCTAAGTTTTTTATAACAGAAATTCACTCGGAGCTTTAACTTCACCCGTTGGTGAGTCAAAAATCATTGAACAAAACTAAATTCTCAAATTGTGAGAAAAATCAAAAGGAGTGCACATCTAGAGGACACTGATTTGCAAACATCTTGTCGTGAGTTCAGCTTCAACTACCTCACGAGTCTGCCTCTTTTGCAGCACGCCTAGAATAGGATATTTATTTAAATGCGCATGAGGTCAAAGACCGTCAACTCAAAAATCATTGCACTCTAAAGACGTAAATGACAGCCACAACAACAACAACACACAACAAACAATTGTTAAAGACACGCATGCGCATTCCGCTTTTGCTATTTTCGAACACAAAGCCGCGTTCGCGCATGAGCCCTGCAGCGTCAGCGCACAACGCGCATACACTAACATTTGTCTATATAAAACAACAGAAACAGAATAAGCGAGCAATGAACCGCCGTTAAATTTTTTTTTTTTTTTTAACAAACAACGTACAGCAACAACAACAACTGCGCACAACAACAACATGCGCGAACATCAGGTGCCATTGCCATAACCAAAAGCTACGAATGAGCGGCTTGCCGCTGTCGTAGTCTACCCGTTATGTTATTTGCTAATGCTGGGGGTCTTTTGTTGCACCACGATTCGTTGCAACGCTACTTGCGAAGAGTACGCCACCAAATGTCATAATTGTAATTAGAATTTCACTGGGCGCGTCAAGCGTCTACGGCACACCGAAGTGCAGCTTTGGGGATAATGGGTCTGTGCGTGTGTGTTTACATATATTTTATGTAGCGCTAAATCTGTTGCAGCTCAAAACTCCAAAACTCTGGGGTTTGTGTTGCATGTTGCATGCTGCATGCTGCTGTCTATTTACATATTCACTCGTTCACGCATGTGACAAGTGTATTTGAAATGCTCCGCTGTCTCCGCCACACAGCAGCGCTACATTTTATTGCTCTTTGCTCCGTCTCCATCTCCATCCTTTGACTGCCGCTTCGCATTCACTCGGCGTACAAGTTTTTTTTTCTTTCAATGACAATTTCAATTAATTTTGTTGAGCTCGAGTAAAATTGTACTTGCAACCAGCATGCATTAAGGGCGCAGGGGGTCCAATTCGTTGCAAACGTTGCAGTGGAGTTGTTGGTGTTATTATTACAAATTCACTTTTAGTGCATTAACGGCACTTAATGGCCTGCTAGCAAGTAAATAAATATGCATGTGTGTGCGCTTGCGCAATTAAGCAACACAAGTACATAGGTATTTATAGCTTAGGTATCTAGGCATAAATATGCTGAGTTTACATAGTTAATATTTTATTATTTTTAATTATGAGTCGGTAGTGAGATATCTAAGTTTATGCAGTAGCTTATAGTGAGTAATTAATTTTTTCCAAACTTGTGATTACTTTGAATATTATGTCGAGACGATCTAACGCAAAATCAAAAAAATTAATTATCGAGTGACGCCTAAAAAAATTTACAAATTGCTAAATGAATCGAAAAAATGTTAAGATCATTTTACTATTCAAAGTGTCTTAAAAAAGCATCCACTGTTAACTTGCCTGGAAATAGGTATAAGTGTGGTATATATAATTGGAAAAATTGAAGCAAGCATTCTACACTAGATATCAGACTAAATTGGTTGTACCATATGTTTTGGAAACCTATATTCAGCACAATTTTAGCCAAGTATCACTTCATACTGAAGCAACATACGCATTTTATACTGTCTGATCATGCCGTATTTGACAAACAGAAAAACTTGTATAAATCCATGGGATGCTTTTGCACGAATACGAAGTACAGTGGAACTACCACAACTCGAACTTCTATAACTCGAAGATCTCTATAACTCAAACTTTTGAATTGGCAATATTTCATACAAATTTCGTTCCATAAATCGAATTTTTCGACCAGGGCATAATACAAAATTTAAAATTGTACTATCGAGGCAGAATTTTAAAAGACCTCTTTATATCGTAAGGAGGCGAACAAAAATATGATATTACACTTATGGATTGCAAAAATATCGCATATAAGGTTTTGTCGAGCGTACTGTGTGAAAGACTAAAGCCCACAAACTGATTGGACCTTATCAGTGTGGCTTTAGACCTGGAAAATTGACAATGGACCAGATATTCACCATGCGCCAAATCTTGGAAAAGACCCGAAAGAAAAGAATCGATACTCACCATCTTTTCATCGATTTTAAAGCTGCCTTCGATAGCACGAAAAGGAGCTGCCTTTATGCCGCTATGTCTGAATTTGGTATCCTTGCAAAACTAATACGGCTATAGTGTCCGACCGATACCAAAATTTTGGCCGATGCCGATGCCGATGCCGATTAATCGGCCAGTTGGCAAAGAATCGGCCGATGCCGATGCCGATGCCGATTCTTTCATCAACAACTTTATTTAGTAAATTATTATAGTAACAAAATAAAAACAAACACAAATAAATTCACAAATAAGTAAACAACTCAATTCATATGTAAATATGAAGTTGTTTATTCATTTAAATAATATTCAAAACTAAATAAATTATTATTGTAAGATATGTGTTGATAGACCAAATAAGTTATTCGCGTTTTCTCAAAGCGAATCAGCAATCAGCAATATAGCTTTTTTCCTTTAAGGGGGTATACCGGTGTGACATTTTCAAAAAATCGATTTTTTATTTTTTGCTTATTCGATAGTTTATAATTTCAAAAATATATTGTGAAAGCGGTAAGGTCGAGTCTTGAATAAAGTGGAATCGCTCACAGGTATAAGCCGCTATAGTCGAAACTTTAAACGCGTTATTCTCGAAACAACTTTTCACAAAATTGCTGACATCGTAACTCAACGAGATATTGATCGATCAACTTCAAATTTAAACTGAATGTTCTAGAATGTATTTACTATACAATGACCTATCTTTTTTATTTGATGAAAATTGTCAATTTGGCATCTACCTAAAAAATCGAAATTTATTTTCCGAACTACGCCATTTTGTTAATGTTTGATATTTTTCAATAATCGTAAGACATTGTATAGGGAATATATTCAATTTTAATAAACTTTTTCAATTTTTGTGTTTCAGTTACTCATTCGGCCGTAATCATGTCAGCAGTTGGGGAACTTTTTTTTTGGCACCTCCTAAGACTCCTTTATTTTTCAAAATTTTTCGAAATAAAAATCTTAAAATATAGTTGAAAGAACACCTTATTATGTCCAAAAAACTTCGAAACAGTCGATTGAGTACTTTCTTAAAAAAAAAATTCACTGAAATCGCCTAATTTGTCATGGGTTACACTGGTATAGCCCCCTAAGGACAAATATGAGCATTAAATAGTAGGTCTAGTAAAAATAATCCGTTATTTTCAAAGAGATGAGTTTTGTCATTTATATCTCGCATTGTGAAAGGCGGCAAATGGTGATAGTGACTCAATAGAAACTTCGGAAGGTTGTTTGGGAGGTTCTTTTCCATGCACCTTGTAGTCCAGGCCAGCACCAAGTGATTATTACGAAACTTTTAAAAATAAATTAACCTAGTTACGAATGCTTCTATAATAGTGGCTTTATGAAATTATCTTCAAAATCTCAACAACTTTAAACAAAACTGTGCATATTTGAAATAAATCGAATGTTTCTAGCAGTGCTAAATAAAACCTTTCATTAATGCAAAAATATTGAATTTCCTTATACTAGACTTAAATTATCACGACTTTAATCAAATGCGATTCACTCTGTTTTATATGGTAAACAGAAGAATTCAAATTTTATGCTCTAAAGAAATCAAAAAAGTAAAAATAAATTATTTTAGTGTAAAACGAAAGAAGTAGAAAGAATCGGCTAAGAATCGGCCAAATATGGCCGATGCCGATACCGATGCCGATGCTTAATTTTGTGGCCGATACTGGCCGATGCCGATACCAAGGCCGATTAATCGGTCGGTCTCTATACGGCTATGTAAACTGACGTTGAGCAACACCAAAAGTTCCGTCAGGATCGGGAAGGACCTCTCCGAGCCGTTCGATACCAAAAGAGGCTTCAGACAGGGTGACTCACTATCGTGCAACTTCTTCAATCTATTGCTGGAAAAAATAATACGAGCTGTAGAGCTAAATAGAGAAAGTACAATCTTCTACAAGAGTGTACAGCTGCTGGCGTATGCCGATGATATCGTTTAAAACAACTCCCGCGCTGTTAGTTCTGCTTTTTCCAGACTAGATAAAGAAGCGAAGCGTATGGGTCTGGTGGTGAATGAGGACAAGACGAAATATCTCCTGTCATCAAACAAACAGTCAGCGCACTCACGTCTTGGCTCCCACGTCACTGTTGACAGTCATACCTTTGAAATAGTAGATAGTTTCGTCTACTTGGGAACCAGCATTAACAACACGAACAATGTCAGCCTTGAAATCCAACGCAGAATCACTCTTGCCAACACTCTTGTAACTTTGGCCTGAGTAGGCAATTGCAAAGTAAAGTCCTCTCTCGACGAACAAAAATCAAACTCTACAAGTCGCTCATTATTCCCGTCCTGATGTATGGCGCCGAAGCGTGGACGATGACAACATCCGATGAGACGACTCTTGGGGTTTTCGAGAGAAAGGTTTTGCGTAAGATTTATGGTCGTCTGAACATTGGCAACGGCGAATACCGCAGACGATGGAACGATGAGCTGTACGATTTGACATAGTTCAGCGAATAAAAAGACAGCGGCTACGCTGGCTAGGTCATGTTGTACGAATGGATGAAAACACTCCAGCTCTGAAAGTGTTCGAAGCAGTACCCGCTGGAGGAAGCCGAGGACGACTTCCACTCCGGTAGAAAGACCAAGTGCAAAGTGACCTGGCTTCACTTGGTGTTTCCAGTTGGCGCCAAAAAGCAAAAAGGAGGAACGAGTGGCGCGCTCTGGTGGATTCGGCTATAATCGCTAAAAGCGGATTTTACGCAAAATGTATATATATATGTATTGCAAAAATCACATAACAAAGGCATGGGATACAGACGTCAAGAGCCAAAAAATAGCAAAGTGCAACAAACAAAATTACAGAATACATGTTTTAACAAATGAACATAAAATTTTAGGTGAAGTAAATAAATAAAACTGTGTATAAATCTATATTTTACAGCTTTCTGAAAAATTTTATGTTTTAATGAAAATTCTATAAGTCGAAGTCTCTCTAACTCGAAGTTTTTTTTGTGGATTATAGTGATTCGAGTTAGAAAAGTTCCACTGTATTTGTTTAGGATGTCAATGGAAATCGATATCGACGGATTTTGCTCTATAAAAATCCGTGAATATAATATCAATAATTCAAATTAGTTTTTCGGTAAAATTCCTTGAAATGTCCAATATTAGCAAGTGACGACCCAGATTTCCAGAATTGAATAATTCTTACATATTTTTGGTGAAATACTGGAATAACAAGTATAGTATTACAGGAATTCTTGAACCTTAAACAAAGTCAAGGTAAGATTTCACGCCGCTAAGAAAGCTATACCGCCCACAATACTCCACAAAATTATGGAAAATACAACAAAAACGGACATTTTGAATTTTAAATCGAAAAATTTTCAAAAGTTAATATACATATATAAACTTGGACAGAAGAAGAGATAACGTGCCGTATTTCATACACATATTCTAAGACCAAAGGTCATGCTTACAGATGTATAAAAACGTTAGTAATAGATTTTTACCTTGTACCTAGAATGCAGTTCAAACCAATTCTTTTAAATATATACAACAAAATAATTATTGTGAAAATCCCGTTAGTTTTTGCTTATAACGTATTTTCAGATCTATGAACGCAAATAATGAAATATATAAAATTTATTATACTGAAGATAACATTGCCCTCCAAACAGTCTGTCAACATGATACCTATAATTAGAACATATAGTATACAAAACATCCGCTCACAACTGCCTTTGTGAACCAATAACAATTTTGCAAAGTAAATAAAAGTTAAATCATCAATAAATAGTAAATTGTCTTGCATTGTAAACAAATAGGTCCAAACTTATAAATTAATTTACCGTTTACAGTTACCGGCGAGCAGGCGATTCAAAAACCTGTTGCCTGTAAGTTTACCGTTTTATACGTTCTAAATGAAATGAGTGTATATTATGTATTATCGCCTTAAATTATGCCAACATACTGGTTTTATGAAAAAATTATGCATTCAACTCAGCCCACATGATTACAGGTGCTATGAAAGGTTCTAATGGGTATCCAACAATAAAATGCGGAAGCTAAGTATTGCTGCACCATTCTTTTTGCAAATTGGTGGTTTGACAGATCAGCCACATACCAACATACTTAAGACTTAATCAAGAATTTTGTACAATTTACCTTATTGTTATTAAAATGGACACACACCCGACATAGCTGAAGTTTAATTAACAAAAACCACTATTTACTTAGCTTTCTTTATAGACACTTATTTACTTTCAATGCATCGAATTGCAATGGATTTGCAATTTTTCACACGCGAATCAGAAATATGTACTCGTCAGTGAAAATGGCGCCGGAAACTGACAAAACATTCAGACAAACAGTGCTGCCATGACGTTGGAAAAAATTGTATTACAAAATATATTGTAATAGATTTTCTTATACATTTTTATAAATTAAACATTTAATTCTGTTGACTTCGACCAATTGGATATAAGAAGAAAAATGGTAAATACATATGTATGTACATATATTATGTATATAGTTTTAAAATTTATAGTTTTATCTCTAAAAAAATTGCTGAAAAAAGGCTACAAAAATATTAATCTGGTAACGCTTCTAAGATTACAAGCTAACTAACAAACTGTCAATGCAAATACAGCTAAGTGTACTTACCAGTTTCCGCCGCCATTTCAACTGACATTCGTAGTAGCATTCGTCGCGCTGGTGCAAATTTTGTGAAAATTGTGATTTTTACCTTAAATATCAGCATAAATAAAGCATTTTACTGCAAATATCGGTGCAATGTGTGTTCTTAATGCAAATATATCTATGCTTAGTCAGTGTTTTATTATAAAATACTCAAGTGTCTTATGAAGTGCTTGCAAGTGCCCTGCGCAGGCAGAGGAAGAAATCATGTCAGTGCTAATATGAGTAAATGTTGAAATACAATTTGTGCTTTGCGGCATGATTGATGTTTAATTGGTTGGTTTTCAACATTTATATTATATTGATCTTGGGTGAGTTTTCATTTATAAAATCTGTAACAAATATTCCAACAATTAGTCAAAAACACCTGCTGCCGGCAGCGCTGCTTTGCTTTCATAATGAGCTTCAAAACTGTTTTGGTTGTTCTGCTATTAGAATTTGACAGTTTGGTTTGCGTTGTACATATTTATTGCCGGTATAAACGCAGTTTTAGATGCATATGAAGATATATTCGTATGATAAGACCAAAACAAATGACAAAATATAAAATAAGCGTTAAATGATGTTAAATATTTAAAAATATGGATGTTTCACTAAATTAAATTTTTTTGACGAATGTATTATTTTATGTTTGATTGATGTGAAATGGGAGTGTTAAAAGTTAATGCTTACGAGGCTTTGTAAAACAAATCTTGAGATGTCTATACATAAAACGTATATATACAGTGATGATCTTATAATCAATTATAAGGGACTTCGATGCCTATGTTTAAAAATATAATTCATCATATTTAAACTAAAAACTTTATATTTACTTTATTATAGAGTAACAAATTATTTAAAATATTATAAGAGAAACTTATTATATTAATGAAATATTCAAGAAAATAAATAAATCAGATTGGTCTCACATTTAGAAACTATAATAATTATTTCTTAGAACTTTAAAAAATATCTGTAAAATTCTTTAATATTTTATTAGATAAATAATGTTTTTTAAATTTCAAATAAATTACTAAATATTTGCATAGACTCTCAGTTAGGTTACTACAATTGAAGCAATTCAACATTCTTTCAGGGAAGTATGCTTTGATTACATTTAGAACCAAGCATTATGGAGATATGTCCAAAACATCAATATTTTCATCCAAAAATTAACTTTTCACTAAACTTCAAATACGTTTGAAGTCACTATCAAGACGTAGTATGTAATGAACTTTCGTATTTACGAAAGAAATATGGTTCTATTACATTTTACAATATGCTTTTATATTGAAATTCATTTATTATATCTTGTAGACACCCCCGACTATAACAGATCACATTCGGTGTTTCAAGATTACAAGATTCATCTATTAGATTTTACCAAATAAAACTAATATTCATCACTCTAAAAAACTCTGTTTCGTCACGGTATATACATATACATATATATATATATATAAAAATACATGTCACGTTGTTTGACCGGTATTGGCGCCTAAACTACTGAATCGATTTTAATGAAATTTTTCACAAGCCTGCAGTCCAACTTAAAAGATAGGATAGTTTATATTTCAAATTTCAGTCGTAATGTTCATCCGTCTGTCCATTCGGTCATTCGGTCAAGCGATAATTTGAATTGAAATCTTGATATCCTAATAAAACTTCATACACGTTACAATTAGCAAAATGAGATTGTATTGTAGATAGGTAAAACCGGACAAATGCAAAAAATCAAAAAAAAAAATAGTAAAAAAGACTTTTGCAAAAGATAAGGACATTCGAATTTACACATTTTTAGGTAAGTGGACGTGGTCACAGCTCCAAATAGAGAGTTTTGGTGTATTTATCGCAAACCACTAAACTGACTGAAAACTTAGAAAGTAGTAGTCTTCTTAAGATAGTAGAGAAAGGCTTCACTAAAAAATAGACAATGGACGCAACACTACACACTACTCTTTGACCGCTTTGATCCAAATTGGATGCATATTTTTTTGACATCCTCATGTACTTTTGACATTGAGAATAACGATTGATACAACTTCAAATTGATTGCTCAGCACAAATATCGTTATTGGGAACGGTGGAAAAGAACTGCAACCAAATACAAAATGTATTAATCTGCCAGACTGTCATTTTATTGTTCACGACAAAAATTAATTAATTGAGATGCAAGTACAAAATAATTACTTGGATCATAACTGATTTAGTAATCCTGATACTTTGGCAGCAAAAGATTTTAATGTTAGTTACTCCATAAATCCACTTTATGATATAGTTAACCAGAAGAGAATTTAACATACATATACTTTATCCACAGCGATGCGTGGCCCGGCCACTAGTATGTATATAAGACAGATAATTTTTGTATTATATAATGAGCTCTACAGAAATCTCATGTATAATCTCATGTATATCAATAAAGAATAACCAATATTTGGACAAACCCAACTACAGCTAATTAGTCCAAAATTTAACGAACTAATTGTGCCATTCCATCACTATCACTTTGACAGAGCCAAGCAAAGAGCTTCTCGTTTCAATCTCGCACAAATGGCTTAATGCGATTTTCAAAACGCGCTTCAAATATGTATGAGTATGTGTTCATACATACGTCTAAACTCAATCTAAGTTTGAAGTACCGTTTTATGCATACCAAATAGAATCGATTTCGAAATTCAAATGTCACAAAATGACTGTCAAACTCACTCACCTTTGACAATTTCCTCTCTCTCGCATTGGCAGTAAGAGAGAGGTGCAAATTTGCGTGGCAACTTTTCTATGTATTTTAGTTATGCATGCAACAGCATTGGCGATGCGCAAGGCAAATTCACATTACATATGCGCACACATACAAACATACATATTTATGTGCGCTGCGCAGTTGCGAATTTGCATTCATATTTCCCGTGCATGCGCTAGTGCAAATAACGGTGTTTTTATATGCACCTACACATATACATAGGTATGTATGTATGTGTATTGTTAATTAAAATTTTAATTTAAGCAAAAGCGGAAGTTAACACCGTGTACGAACAGCAACAACATACAGATATAACTGCCACACACACGTTTTACTCGCACAGTTATGTTGCATGCCACACACAAACGACGCCATCGTTGGTCGCATAAATGCGAGTATAAATGTGGCAATAGCACTGTCGTGGGTTCCTAGTGCCCGAGCACTGGGCGTATAACCGATATTCATGGAGTCCACCAACTATTGCTTTAATGTATGTATGTATGTATGCAATGAAAATGTGTGTGTGTGATCACATATGGATAAAATTGAATTTCATTTGTAAGAACAGTTGTTGGCTTGCAATTTAATGTAAATTCAATTTCGCGACACTCACTTTTTGTCAGCCTCTTTTACTCTGCGCACAACCCTCGCCAACTTGTGTGTTCCTCACCATGTTTTTATCCTCATTTCTTCTTCTTCTTCTTCGCTATCTGTGAGTGTCAACAGTGACTTAAATGAGCATTTATTCAAATAACTATTTGTATGTCAATATATGTATAGACGTCTATATGTATGTATATGTAAATGAGTTCATTTGTATAAAGTTACCTGTGTACTTCAATAAATGTACCAACATATTCACTACGACTCGGCAGAATTACTGCTAACAGCAATTTTGTAGCATTAAATAATGTGCAGCACTCATTAATATGCTTACAAGTATGCCTTGTAGGAAACATAATTGAATATTAAAAAAATATGTATATTTATTAGAAATACTGAAAAATCAAAGTGTTCAATTTGTTCAAAATGTAATTTGTTTTATAATCGAGCGAACTGAACTCCATCTTTACTATTCTAAAGATTTACAAGCTTTTCCTTAAAGCTTCACGTTATCACTTAAACAGTTTTTTTATACTCTCGAACATAGGATCGCATTAGGGAGGGGCACATTTGAATGTAATTTTTTTGGAAAAGTGGGCGTGACCCCGCCCCCAAATAGGTTGTTTGTACATATCTTGCAAACCAATAAAGCTATATAAACCAAACTTTCTGCAATCGTTTATTTTAGCCGTTTACTTATACAGTCCAAAAATGAAAGAAATCGGATAATAACCACGCCCACCTCCTTTATAAAGGTTAGGTTGAAAATGACTAAAAGTGCGTTAACTCACTAACGAGAAACGTCAGAAACACCAAATTTTACATAAGAAATGGCAGAAGGAAGCTTTTTTACAAAATGGAAAAAGGGCGTGACGTCGCCCACTTATGGGTCAAAAACCATATACTCGACAGATTTCAATGAAATTCGGTATATAATATTTTCTTGAGACCCTGATGACACTGGTGGAATATGGGCGAAATAGGTTCACAACTACGTCTACTTCCCATATAACTCAATTTTGAATCCTTTTGATTCGTCATGTTAATGGTATATAAATTCCAAGCCCTCCTATCAAACGAATATCTTGAGAATTATTCATATTATGAATGATAGCCCCAGCACATATCATCCTTCGTCCTTTTGATGTATATATAAGGAACCGATAAAGATAGCGAAATAAAACTTTACACAAATACTGTATTTGAGCTGTGACATCACTTGTGGAAAAATTGTCAAAATCGAACCATGACTTTTCAAGGCCCCTGATATCAAACATGAAGAACTCAGAGCCTAAGGGTAATTTTTCACCGAAAATATAGGTAAATCTCTAAATAAATTGCGAGAGTATAAAATGTTCGGTTGCACCCGAACTTAGCCTTTTCTTACTTGTTTTTATTTTCGAGATATAAAATCATAATATTTCTTGGGTTAATCAATATAAACCATATTTCAGGCAAAATCTATTTTACTTTAGATTTATAAATAACAAAACGAAAAAATTCACAGTGAGCTCTCATTCAGACATACCTTCAATTCTCAATTTCATAGATAATTCCATACACTTTGACCTGTAGTTATATTTCTCTCTATCTCTATCTTCTTCTTTAGCCTTCTTCTACAAACGTGGGTCGATCTGGACGACAGCAAACTTCGTCAGTTCCCTCTATCCCAGACCATGCACTTGGTCCATCCATTGGATGCGTGGGCGCCCTTGCTTCCGTTGTCCACCTGGATCTCGAATCGAAGGAGCTTTGCACAGAAGCATCGTTCTCCATACGTACATGGCCCCATCAGCATATTCGTTGGATTTTTAGGCTCTTAACCATATCCATGTCTTCATTGAGCTCATAAAGTGCATGGTTCCATATACTTCGGTACTCCTCGCTCTCAACTCAAAAGATCTGTGCTTCTGGAGCTTTATAGCCAAACATATTCAAGAGCACTTTATCAAAACAACCGCGAATTCAGTATTCGGAATTTATGATCACGCAGAGAGCTTTCTCTAAGGTAATCCAGATAAAAAAGCAACTCCACAAGAGTTCGGACAAGAGGATTTCAGATAAATCCCAGCTTCCAATATTATCTTAATTCTTTGTTTACTTACCTGGCAACTTATACGCCATATTTGGATCCCTGTGCCTACTTACTTATTTCGAAACTTAAAAAAATTAGTCTCTGGAGTAAGATTTCAATTAAATGATTAGGTCAAGATGAGAAAAAGCGTCCATTTTGACGAATTATATAGTCTAGACGGATATTCTGTCGAAAAACATAGTTATGTTTCAAAAACTAAAACTTTTTAGCTCACATACAATGGAAGATCATTGATCAAAGTTCGGTGCAAACCAAATAAGTCAAATTTTCCACTTTTTTATTGAAAAAGGTTCACGACACTTTTTCAGACTTTCCCTGCTGGGTATGCACTTAGAGTATATTGTGTATGCTTGCAACTCGATTCAACTGCTCGACAACACATCATTACAACATTGTAATGTTGTGGGTGGCAAACAGTTGTGGCATGCCACACACGCTTTCCGCTTACAGTGTCACCGAACAAAGGGTTGAGTATCCCCATTTCATTCACCATATGGATTATTATGGCAGCAAGAATCTCCGAGGCAGTTAATGCAAACGCACATATATATGTTTGTATGAGTATGTGCTTGTGTGTATTAATGTTTTTAAATATTCCAACGGCACATTTGCCAAAAGCAACCGCTCATCAACTGCCTAATTAAGAATTATGATTTTCACATCATTTTATGAATATGAACGCACACACACACACACACACACATACAATTGCCTTATTTTCATGCGCACAGCTGTAAATACACGTTGATGTGTGTTTATGCCAGCTTCGCGGTGATTTATTTGTTTTAAGCGGTCGTGTTAAGTATTTATTTATGTACACAAATGAGTATTTAAAAATACATTATACTTTCAGCTTCGGCATTAAATCGTTGAAAGGTAAATGTCTGCACTCACATGCAGGTTCATCGCAAATGCAAAGCTTTTTGCACACAGTTAATATAATTGTCAATGCAAACATACAAACATATGCTCCCATTTGCCACATTTGTTGACAGTTTGTATGTAATTGATTGCGGAAAATAAAATTATTCGAGGAGTTAATGGATATTAATTTGCACGAGATTTATTGGCAGAACTTATAGTATATTCAATGTGTATTTATGAAAGCTGTGAAGCTTTTTTTATTTACTTATTTTTTAAAGGAGCTCTTAATTTTAAGCTGGTTTAATAATATAAATCCACTTTCCCTATAATAGTTTCTCTTGCGTCCCAAAAGTCGGAGGTTTTCTTCAATCTTTTAGAAATGAAATTATCTCAAAGTCTTTACCTTGGGTTTCAGTAGTACAACGATTCCGATCACTTTTCCAATAAGATAAAAATAAACCGACTTCTAAAAGAAATATGTATCAGTATTGCTCATTAGTGAGATTTTCCGATATGAATTGTAAATATCTGGTGATCCAAGTTCAATAGTGTTTCAATAGCCTTTTTTGACAGATCACGCGTGATTCGTGTCAAGCTGTCATATTATTTTTGTTCAGTAGTGTTTGGCATTTCATCATGGGAAGAACAACATTTACAAATTGTCCAACTTTATTACGAAAATTCACGGTCTGTCGCGCGCTTCGCTCAACTTATGGTCAACATAATCGGCCTACTGAGCGTACTATTCGCGACACCATCTCGATACGAATCACAGATACGAATGCTGTCCAAGCCTTTAGTTCTGACTCAGTCATAGAATTTCTAAATTGAGTATCTTTGTAAGTTGTCTAATTTGGGGCCATCAAAAATTCCGGCTTTAATCTTTTCCATAGTGAGCTGCGGAAATTTTTGGCAAATGTAAGAAAAGCAGTTCCCATATGTTACAAATATCTATTATCTAGTGATTTTACAAACTATTTCATGATGCCCAGTTTTATGTGTAATGGTGGAATGATAATTTTGTTACGAGCTACTAATGAATTGTGGACTAAATTGTGCTTTTCAAGCTCCATTTTTTCTCACCCAATGCTCTTGTTTAGCTCTACTGTCCCAAAGACATATAAAACAGAGAAACTTGGTATAACCACTTTGTTAACCGAGAAGGATGTTGACAATTTTTAAATCGACACAAATTTGCCACTCATGGTCATTTGTATTTTGTATTGTATTTTATTTTGTTCAAGACTAGCGAAATGTTACAATATTCTTCCTTTAACTTCGTACTGTAGGCAATAGGTACCCCATTTTTTGATGAGCTTGGTCCTTCAATGTCTTGCTCTAATGGTTCAAATATTTTAACTCTGAAGAGTTAGGTGAACGCTGCACTGGACGTTGCACAACTAGTACTTGGGTACTCCCATTTAGCTCGATTTTTAGTGTTTAAACCGTTGATGTTCACACTACAAAAATAACAGTCTACGAGATGATTTTGTGGTTCTCGCCAAATAGTCGGTGTTTCAAAATTAAAGGCACTTCTTTTACTACTTTTCCATAATCTAAAATATTCCACACAAGATTTACAAACACAATTGGGAGCCCAAGAATTCGTTTTTTTTTCCAAGAGCACCCCAAAATACTCAAAATAGGTATTTTTCACCAATTCTGATATAACTTTTCTTTTCAATACTGTAAACTAGTGTAATCTTTAAAAAATAAATACCAAAGAATGTTCTTTCGAATGATAATACAACATTCCCCATTTAATTTGAATTTCCTGTGCTTTTTTTTAAGTTGGGAACCTCGAAATGGATCATCTTTTATTAATTTTAAACAATGACTTTTACAAACGTTCGGATCTTAGGGAATAAAGCGTAAGAATTACGCGAAGAACGCTTAGATGTTAAGTTTTAAAATTTTCCAGAAGAAATTAAACATTAATCAACTATCTTCTTCTTCCGGTTCATTTATTAAACACCTTTACTACTATCGAAAGGGGTCAGGCGAAATTAAATTTTTCGACAACTGCTTTCTTGAAATGCATAAGTATGTATGTATGTGATTGGCGTTGCAACCGTTTAGCCAGTTATAGCCGAATCGACGATAGTGCGCCATCTCTCTCTCTCCTTCGCAGTTCGGCGCCAGTTGGAGATCCCAAGTGTAACCAGATCGCTCTCCACCTGGTCCCTCCAACGGAGTGGAGGCCATCCCCTTCCTCGGCTTCCTCCGGCGGGTACTGCATCGAACACTTTCAGAGCTGGAGTGTTTTCGTCCATTCGGACAACATGACCTAGCCAGCGTAGCCGCTGTCTTTTTATTCGCTGAACTATGTCAATGTCGTCGTATAACTCGTACAGCTCATCGTTCCATCGTCTGCGGTATTCGCCGTTGCCAATGTTCTTAGGACCATAAATCTTGCGCAAAATTTTCCTCTCGAAAACTCCTAGTGTCGTCTCATCTGATGTTGACATCGTCCAAGCTTCTGCACCGTAGAGCAGGACGGGAATGATAAGCGACTTGTAGAGCTTGATTTTGGTTCGTCGAGAGAGGACTTTACTGTTCAATTGCCTACTCAGTCCAAAGTAGCACCTGTTGGCAAGAGTTATTCTGCGCTGGATTTCGAGGCTGACATTGTTCGTGTTGTTGATGCTGGTTCCCAGGTATACGAAATTATCTACGACCTCGAAGTTATGACTGTCAACAGTGACGTGGGAGCCAAGACGCGAATGCGCCGACTGTTTGCTTGATGACAGGAGATATTTCGTCTTGTCCTCATTCACCTCCAGACCCATTCGCTTCGCCTCCTTATCCATGCGGGAAAAAGCAGAACAAACGGCGCGGTTGTTGCTTCCGATGATATCAATATCATCGGCGTACGCCAGGAGCTGTACACTCTTGTAGAAGATGGTACCCTCTCTGTTTAGCTCTGCAGCTCTTATAATTTTTCCAGCATCAGGTTAAAGAAGTCGCACGATAGTGAGTCACCTTGTCTGAAACCTCGTTTGGTATCGAACGGCTCGGAGAGGTCCTTCCCAATCATGACGGAGCTTTTGGTGTTGCTCAACGTCAACTTACACAGCCGTATTAGTTTTGCGGGGATACCAAATTCAGACATCGCGGCATAAAGGCAGCTCCTTTTCGTGCTGTCGAAAGCTGCTTTAAAATCGACTAAAAGGTGGTGTGTGTCGATCCTCTTTTCACGGGTCTTCTCCAAGATTTGGCGCATGGTGAATATCTGGTCAGTTGTTGATTTTCCAGGTCTAAAGCCACACTGATAAGGTCCAATCAGTTTGTTGACGGTGGGCTTTAGTCTTTCACACAGTACGCTCGATAGAACCTTGTATGCGATATTTAGGAGGCTGATCCCACGGTAATTGGCGCAGATTGTGGGATCTCCCTTTTTATGGATTGGGCAGAGCACACTGAGATTCCAATCGTCAGGCATGCTTTCTTCCGACCATATTTTGCAAAGAAGCTGATGCATGCACCTTATCAGTTCTTCGCCGCCGTATTTGAATAGTTCTGCCGGTAATCTATCGGCCCCCGCTGCTTTGTTGTTCTTCAAGCGGGTAATTGCTATTCGAATTTCTTCATGGTCGGGTAATGGAACATCTGTTCCATCGTCATCGATTGGGGGATCGGGTTCGCCATCTCCTGGTGTTGTACTCTCACTGCCATTCAGCAGGTCGGAGAAGTGTTCCCTCCATAATCCCAGTATGCCCTGGACATCGGTTACCAGATTACCACCTTGGTCTCTACATGAGGATGCTCCGGTCTTGAAACCTTCGTTAAGTCGCTTCATTTTTTCATAAAATTTTCGAGCATTCCCTCTGTCTGCCAGCTTCTCAAGCTCTTCGTACTCACGCATTTCGGCCTCTTTCTTTTTTGTCTGCAGATGCGTCTCGCTTCCCTCTTCAGCTCTCGGTATCTATCCCATCCCGCACGTGTTGTGGTCGTTTGCAACGTTGCGAGGTAGGCAGTCTGTTTTCTCTCCGCTGCGAGACGGCACTCCTCATCGTACCAGCTTGTTTTTTGTCGTTGCCGAAAACCAATTGTTTCGGCTGCAGCGGTACGCAGTGAGTTTGAGATGCCGTTCCACAGTTCTCTTATACCGAGATGCTGATGAGTGCTCTCAGAGAGCAGGAGTGCAAGTCGAGTAGAGTATTTCGTGGCTGTCTGTTGCGATTGCAGCTTTTCGACGTCGAACCTTCCTTGTGTTTGTTGACGGGCGTTCTTTGCTGCACAGAGGCGGGTGCGTATCTTCGCTGCGACCAGATAATGGTCCGAGTCTATATTTGGTCCTCGGAGCGTACGCACGTCTAAAACACAGGAGACATGTCTTCCGTCTATCACAACGTGATCGATTTGGTTCCGCGTGTTTCGATCAGGAGACAGCCAAGTAGCTTGATGTATTTTCTTATGCTGGAATCTGGTACTACAGACGACCATATTTCGGGCCCCAGCGAAGTCGATCAGCCTCAGGCCGTTTGGCGATGTTTCGTCATGGAGGCTGAATTTTCCGACTGTTGTGCCAAAGACACCTTCTTTACCCACCCTGGCGTTAAAATCGCCAAGCACGACTTTTACATCGTGGCGGGGGCAGCGCTCATAGGTGCGTTCTAGGCGCTCATAGAAAGCATCTTTGGTCACATCGTCCTTCTCTTCCGTTGGGGCGTGGGCGCAAATCAGCGATATGTTGAAGAACCTCGCTTTGATGCGGATTGTGGCAAGACGTTCATCCACCGGGGTGAATGCAAGGACTCTGCGACGGAGTCTCTCTCCCACCACAAATCCAACACCAAATTTGCGCTCCTTTATATGGCCGCTGTAGTAGATGTCACAGGGACCCACCTTCTTCCGTCCTTGTCCCGTCCATCGCACTTCTTGGATGGCGGTGATGTCAGCCTTGAGTCGTATGAGGACATCAACCAGCTGGACAGAGGCACCTTCCCAATTAAGGGTCCGGACATTCCAGGTGCATGCCCTTATATCATTATCCTTAAAACGTTTGCAGGGGTCGTCAACAAAAGGGGGGTGTCTCATCCGAGGCTTTCGTAGATTTTTCATTGGGGGGTGTTTTTATGTGGTGGGTCCCAAACCCTACACACAACCGCATAAGCGGGCTTCGCCTTCTCACGTTAGCTCGCCTTCAGACGGATGTCTGTTGGCTACCCAGAGGATACTTGGTCTAAAACCGGAAGTCGTGAGCTGCTTGGACCATGTGGAGAAGAATCGTTTCTGGCCACTCCCAAGTGAATGACAATCAAAAACTTTCCTCACTTGCGTGAACTTCTACACATGGTCCCATCCATCCTCCAATGCATAAGTATATAGAACTTAAATATATGCATTTTGAAACAGAAACAAAATCACTTTCTAGTCTGTTTCCGCATCTTCTATAAAATTATAAAAGTGCACTTAAAATTATCTCAAGGACCGGCTACGCGAGTAGTATTAACCGCTGTCTACCAAGAGCACACAATATAGCGTATTAGCATTCTTAATGCATGCTTGAAAACAGCAAAAAGACAACAGTGACGTCAATTCTATGAAAAATAGTCAGCTAACACAAAATGTACCTACTCGGCCTATATAAACTACAATTGTGACTTTCTAGTTCCGATAATTATCTGATTGCTTGTGAGAACATGTAATTTAGATATGAGTATGCAGTACAATAAGATACCTACCTAGGCAAGCAAAACAAAAAAAAATACAACAACAAGAAGACATACAATAAAACAAAACTGATAACATTTGTTCACTATTAACTGTGACTTCCATATTTTAATATAAGAGCACATAGCATATTATATGGAGTATGTACTTATGTATTTGTGGGAAGGCCTTACATGTTTATTCGCATATTATTTTGATATATAGTATATCTACTGCGTCTAACCGAACATCGCTTCCGCAATGTCGCTGGAAAAGCATTTCGCTTCCGAACGTTTGACACAGGACCGTCGCTCATAATCCCACAAATACTGAAAGGGGCATTGGAAGATCATCAAATAGCCGTTGGAACAGAAATAGTAGTAGCCGCAATTGCGTGGATGCGGTATATAATCGTAAACGCCACGATTGCAAATCAAACGCACCGGACGATTGTACTGAAAACGAAGCATTAAATAAATTTTCTTGCATGTGGCAACACTGTCAACTTACCGGGCAATACATATTGTCTTGGCGTACGCAATGCGAGGTCGCCTGATTGAAGTGCATGTGCCTGGGACAAGTCATTGGTAAAGCAATACCATTGTAGCAGACATAGTACGCGGCGCAAGACTGTGTATTGGGTAGATAGATAACATTTTGTAGACCATAGCGCCGTGGACACACTGGTGGCTGTGCCATTGCTGTGCTGGGGTCGGAGCTACCCATATCGATGGCATTTTGCGCCATCCCAATTACAGGATCGCTGCCAACTACGCCGCCACCTAAACCAAGTAATTGCTGTTGTTGTTTTGCTTGCTGCTGACTCACCGATTGTGCACCAAAAACATTCCAGTTGTTGCCGAACTTATTGTCATTATTAAAGTTGTTGTTGAAGGCATTGACGGGATCAACACGCCAACCGTCAGAGCTCGAGCCGCCCGAACCGTAAGCTTCTTGACTGTTAAACGGTTTATTTTCAACCGTCAATTGCTGTCCCACTTTACACACGACCGCAGCACGTTCGTCACATTTACCCTCTTTCGCATTGAAGTAGTTATCAGCGAGACACTCGCCTTCGAAGGAATTTTTGCCATCACAATAAATATATTTAGCGCAGTCGTCCTGGCTTACAACATACTTCTGATCGTTTTCAAAGCCGATGCATTCACGATAGAATTTGCCATGCACCGTAACGTTCAAAATGGCCGCGTAGACAAGTAGTAACCCATGAAGCATACATTTATTTCGTAGCATTGTTGTTGCTGTTCTTCTTCAACGAATTTAGTCCAATATTTTCCGAAATTGTGTAGCTGTACTCATCAATACCGAAATTTGCGTGTTCACTTTGCGAATATCGAAAAATCACTGGAATTCACTTGTTCGGCAAATTTCGGTAGGCATTGAACAACTTCTGTGTCTTGTTATCTTCGAAGATTGCTCATTTGTTATTACCAGATATTTACCCCGCATACATGTACATATGTACATACAAATTTTTTATCAAACTATACATACTCAGTTTCTTCCACCAAAATTTTTGCAGAACTTTTGAACTAAATTCGGTGCAAAGTTCACATGTACCCTTGGCCTCATTTGCATAATATTTCGGCAACCACAACTACAGAGTAGTCATACTGAGAGAATTAGTCAATTTAACCAGCCTTTGACAAAATGCGGGAATTATGCATAAAATTTACGCTGATAATTCATAACCTCTGCCTTAGACATTGTTGCGTCCGTTTGTCGTTCTCAAATATATAAAAATATATCAAATATCATAATGTGTTTCAAGTGAAATCTTCTTCAATTTAATGCTTCACAACAAAGTCAGATAGATCGGTGTTAGTTTTAGAGGGAATGGATCTGGTTAAATCAGTTTAGGTTAGGTTAGTCTGGCGGATCCATAAGCCAGTTTTGGTCCTTAGCGATACCAGATGGAGTTCCGTCGCAGGGACAACGAATTTTAAATGGTTATTTGGCCTCACTACCAATACCACCACCAATTTCTTATACCGTGGGGACCCAAATGCATGAAGCGTTGCCGTGTCACTGCAGGACAAGCGCAAAAGAGTGCTTCATGGTTTTCCTGGTGCCTTGTTTTTGACATTTTTTGTATTCCTCGCGATCTGTCAGTAACATCTTATAGGCGAGCGCCGTCACTAGACTGTGACCAATAAGTATACCAAGCATGTTCCTACATTTCCTTCTATCGAGCGCCAGTAGGAATTTCGTATACTTTTGATCTACCGTTTGCAACGCAGTGGAACCTCCCAATGCGCTTTTATCTTTCTTGCCATGTCCCTGTCCAGATCATCATATATGGTCAAATCAAGTTTCAAATCCATATTACTGTTATTCAAGATGCTTGGTTTATTCATATGTTTTGTGGCTACAAGCGGTCGTACTTAATACAGAAAGTCAGAGTTCGGAGGCAAATCTGTTGACCTTTTGTTACTGCTACGTCACTTATCGTCACGTATCTTGCCAACTATAGGATATCAATCCAAATTTATTATCCATATAAAGGCTTTTTCAAAAGGGACTCTACAAAAGTAGAGCTCTTTTGACATTTGTCTTCAGAAAGGTTTGCCATTTCATCTTGGAAAGATATACGATCTAACATCGAGTCGAAATTATTGACTATCGAAATTCGGAGTCAGTGGTTTCAGTTTTAAAAGGGTTACGTCCTACGTAGCGATGATGCTCATATCTGGCTGAATGACTTCGTCAATAAGCAAAAAATATGCGTTATTGGTCAGGCAGCAATCCACACGTACTCCAAGAGTCATCATTGCATCCCAAAAAAATTATGGTTTGGTGCGGTTATGGGCTTCTTTCGTGATTATCAAGACCGGCACGTTACTGTGAATAGGATAACCGAATATGCTACGTCAAGTCATGGTCTATGCCAACAAGCCAGCGACGATTGATTGATTGATTGAATTTTGTACGAATATCGAACGTGAAATTGCAGCAGTATCGCCCGATTTATGCTTGAAAACCATCGAAAATTGGGTTCAGTGTCTGTACTTCTTCTTTCATTTATTTTTTGCGCTCCAGGTTTGTAACTATTTGAAGTGATTACCAAGCTTAACGAATTTATCGTACATCACCTCCTATATAGTCTTAAGCTAACCCCAGCCGATTATAATTTCGGTGGATTCTTGTGCCAACCGTGTAGTTTTTACCAAAGTGTCCTCTCTTTCGGTAGCTGCCACATCTCGTACGCTAGTTTCGATGAGTTTTCCAACAACAATTATAAATTTCACACCACATTTGTTTATGTGTTAATAATATAAGTATAATATATATATTTATTTAGTAGATATGACTAACATTGTACTCTTAAGCTAAAGATTCATTTATTACACTAACAATATAAAAGTGTAACGCTCATCGCAAACACAAAAGAATTAAAATACAATTAGACAAAAAACAAAAAAACAAACAAACAATTAAAGTTTTCAATACAAAATGTGATAATAAAATTAACGATTCACAATAAATGTGAAAGAAGCAGCTAAATGCATACATGTGTGCAGCAGCGCTGATAATGCAATAAAACGGAAGCGCCAACTGAGTGGAGCAGCGAGTGAATACATACATGTATAGTAGTCTGCTTATAAGTATTGTATTTCGAGGGACGCGGGGCTGCTTGTGGAGCTGCAACACACATTATAAGCCAGCAACCAGCCTAGACTACAACTTGAACACACACACACACACGGCTACAGTTTTGGGTGGGAAGGCACACATGTACATGTATATATGTGTGTCTGTATGTATATGTGTGTGTTTGTTTGCTCGTGGCGCTGCTGGACCATGGATTGCCGTGTACTTATTTCCAGTAGAAAAGATGAGAGCTGCGCACATCGAAGTGGTAGAAGCGCAACAACATGTAATCCTGCCATTTAGTGGGCAACAATCTGCGTCAAAATAAAATAAAAAACAAAAAATGGGTAAAAAAATAGGAGAGAGAACAGCGAAAAGAAAAGAGAAAAAATCCGAAAATCACATGAGCAATGCAGTAAAGTGAATTAAAATAGAATAAATGGCGAAAAGTGCAGCGGCAACGCGTTTCACAATTGCAACATAATTAAATAATAACTGTTAAGTGGCGCAGTCTTGCCAGCGTTTGCGCTTTTTATGTGCATTTTTTCCATTTTTATTCCGCTGCCACTTTCTTAATTGCATTTAATTATTTGCCGCGTTGGCAACAATGGTCACACACACACTCGCCGTACTCACCTGAGCAGCCACACTGTGAGCGCGAATATTTTCGGCACGTACACCATACGCTCATTGTAGAGGACGCCGCGTACGATCTTCTGGGCGACGTAGGGTGTCGGCAAGCCCGGATAACTGGCCATTATGCTGGATTTTGCACAAACAGAGTTGTTGTTGTTGTTGTACAGCACATGATTTGAGGTTAATCCAATTACATGCACGCGTTGGCATTACCAGTTGGCGATTGTCATAAAAATTACAATATAAAATAATTAAGGAATCAATAAAAATACACCTTCCTATATACTACATACATACATATGTGTATATTTGTATATTTATGTGGCTTCGGTGCAGGCGTTCGTGTGTGTTTTGTGGCAGTATAATCGCAAATGAGGCGGTAAAGAAGAAGAATATGTGGTAGATGTAGGGTCTTGATGGAGAAATTAGTATATATTAGGGTAGTCCTTAAGTATAGAAAGACAAGTTTTTTACCAAATCTTCGAACTACCAATGGCTACATATCAATATATCAATTTACCATTGGGGAAATTAAAAGATGGGGGTCATAGAAGAACCTAGACTTCTATAGGGAATCACAAAACTATATAACTACCCAAAAGCGTTGACAACGGAGTCGATTATAAGCAATTACAATTTATTTACGATTTTAAAAACTTAAATATTGCAGAACAGTGGGTCAGATAGCTCTATAAAAGCTTAAATGCTATGGTATGTCATTACCTAGAGCAATACTGTAGATTATAGTTATAAATTAAAAATTCCATGTGATTATTTTAACCATGTGATTATGGTTTACTGGAGCCTAACTGACAATACTAATTAATTCGCTTTAGTAGGACCACCCTAATAACCTCATAAGAGATTTGTTGAGTATAAAAATAATTTTTGAGCTGATGAAACTAAAAAAAATTCATTTGAGTTTCTATGGACCACCTTTAAACAAGTAAGGAAGTTCGGGTGTAACCTAACATTTTATACTCTCGGAATTTATTGCTATATTTTATTAAGATAACACAATTTGACCCAAATATTCGACATAAAGTCCACAAGATTAACGAAAATCACTATACAGAGGTAGTCAAAATTATTTACACATCGGACGTTTTTCTCCAAGTTTCACACAAAATGCATTCCATTGTTGTTGTTGTTGTCGCAGGGTAACAAAATGCTATGTTGTTGTAAACCTTCATCTATTCCTGAGGGAATGAAGTCGGTTTGGCTAGAATAGCTAGAAATATGGCGGAGAAATAAGCAAATGAACTGAAGACTCGGAGTAGTCAAAAGTATTTACACACATTTTTTTTGCGTCAAAAGTATTTACACACAACATGAACTCTATTATCCTGTTCTTATTTAATGATAACTATAACATTTTAATGTTCAGTATAAATTCCTATTCTAAGGCGATAAATTCATAATGGGTTACATTACCATTGGCGTCAATGCCAGCCTGCTTTATGGTCCAAATTGATACAACACAATTGTGCGCTAAGTTAACAGTTAATTTAGACCAAATATCGGTAATTTCGGCGTTTTCGGTTATTATATCAATTGACCTCTGATATGTAAAGAAAGACCAATCATTTTGACTAAAGTTTTGGTCAGGGCTGTGTGGAAGTCAACTTGATTTGCTTCATTTAAAACTTTTGAAGGAAAAGATCCTTCATAAAATGGAGCATTATCCTGTTGTAAAATGTAGTCAATAGTTGGAAAAGGACCGACCACTACAATGGCATGGTCATGTGGATTCTGATATATCCTGATATATATCTGATATATAGGGTCACTAAATCAGTACCAAATCTCCAAAACAGAAGTAAGGAAAATTTCCCCAAAGAAACAAAAAAAAATCAATAATCATCACTCCCGACTCTATTTAGCATCTAAGCTGCATTATTCTTCTTCTCACGTGGTAAATGCATAAAGCGTTAACTTAAGAAGTCCTGGAACAAAAAAATCAGCCTTATCTGTCCACGACAAGCTTTAGGATGCATTTTAAGGCAAATGAGAGGCATATCGCTTTTTTGGTTTCGGAAATAAAGATTTTTTGGTTTCGGAAGTGGTCAGCTTTATGCACAACGTATGTATTTATGTTACTATTTTTAAATGTCCTTAGCAGTGTAGCAATCATCATTGGCTGTTCATGCAATATGCTGATTCGATGATGCTGCAATATTAAAAGGACTATTTGTGGGATTTTGTATGACAGTTCCTACTAATCTTCTGCATTCTCTTTGAGTTATCAAAGGTTTCCGCCCAATTATCTTTAAATTGTCCTTGCAATACTTCGTTTCCTTCTTTTTAATTCTTTTTAATAACATTATAAACAGTATTCCATCAAATTCTATAAATTTTAACTAACTCCGAATCCTAAACCCGAGTCCTAAACTTAGTAACAGTCTCCAATCTAGTTATAATCGATAATTCCTTTGTTTTCGATATTTTATTTACCAATTTTTATATTTTAAGGCTGAGTTAGGTTGTTAAGAATGCAATAGAATCAAATTACTACTTTTGCTCAAACCAAATCCAAGGATAAAGGCTAAATCGCCGTGTGTAAATACTTTTGACGCAAAAAAAATGTGTGTAAATACTTTTGACTACTGCGAGTCTTCAGTTCATTTGCGTATTTCTCCGCCATATTTCAAGCTATTCTAGCCAAACCGACTTCATTCGCTCAGGATAAGATCAAGGTTTACAACAACATAGCATTTTGTTACCCTGCGACAACAACAACAACAATGGAATGCATTTTGTGTGAAACTTGGAGAAAAACGTCCGATGTGTAAATAATTTTGACTACCTCTGTATATAGTATATGGGGGCTTGGATAATTCCTATACGGTTTTAACTCATTATCACCACCCACCTATATCATTTCCATGATTATAAGTTCACATAGTTTTGCTAAGATATCTCACATATTAACCGATATATACGGTATTAAATCCACCGTAAGTTGGGAAATCCGTATATTAGGTATTTGGGGGCCTCAGAAAGAATTAAGCCGATTTTGTCCAATTTTGGCACAGAGGCCACTAGTGAAAAAATCAGATCTCCTTTCAATTTCTTTATTATAATAATTTGCAGATAAGAAATTAAAAAAAAAATCATTATTTGACATATTGAATCTAAAATATGAATTACTTTTACTTTCTAAGAACCCCCCTAATGCAAGCGTAAGGATCGTAAATGCCGCAAAATTTTGCATAACTATACTTTCTTGTGTGTGTGCTTACAGTGCATACTTTTGATTATTACATTCTTGGAAGCTTGCCCCTCACACACACACACACCTCACCACATGTATTCTAATTTCTGCCCGCCACCCACATTCTTGCCACACGGCATTAATTGCTTTTAATCTAGACGCATTACCAACGGCTTACACCTTACACATACAATATACACATACATATTTTGCTATTATGTAACTCGCTAAGTTTCTACCACAATATACAAAAATGTTTATTGTTGTTGCATGCACTCACCCCGCATCGCTGAGTAAGGGCAAATCGCCACTAGTCTTCATTAGATAGGCATTTGCCACGGTGGTGCGTATGTAGTCGCAGTCGGAGAGGCGCAATTCGCCGCGCAACGCTTCCATAAAGCCCAAAATGCCATATTTCGTGGCGGTGTAAATGCCAGCACCGGGCAGCGGCACCAAACCTGCAATTATGGAATTTTCATACGATTAGAAGAATTTCATGCGCTATGTGATGCTATGCTATGTTTGTAATTAAATTGAAGGTATGTTGTCGGTATGTCATGAAGCGGGCGAATACCCCATTTTCGGTGGTCGTGTGCGCCGCTAAAATTTCGAAGATGATATTGATGACCGGTTGCGTAATGATTGCAGTATTTTGAGGTATTGTTCCTCATATGTATTGTTCAAACTTCATTACTTTTCTTATGGTTTTCTTAATTTTCTTTAATATAATATAGGAATACATAAATCTATCAGATTAGATTAAAATATGGCTGAGGATAGTAGGCTTTTTAGGTTAGGTCAAGGGGTAGACCTCCGCAACGGCAGACAGTCTCACTTAGACAGATTCGACTGTCCTTTGTGTATCCAAATACTCCTAACATATCGCCAAGACTCATGATTCGACTCGATTTGACTATATTACAAACTTCGTAAGTCGACTCATGTACCTCTATTTCGAACTTAAATAAACCTAATGATAGTTTTTAAGGTACCTATGGACATCATTTTAAATTTTATTATACATTTAACAACTTGCTTTATATTTTTTACCGATTAAATCTCAGTCGATTTGAGTTCCACCCGGACTTCCCGACTTCCGTCGTTCTATTTCATAAGGCTGGGAACAACTCGGGGCTCCGTTCACTGGACCTCTGGTTTACAATTAAAACCTGTTCGGTTGCGAGATCCTTTTGGATCAGAGCGGAGCGCAAGAGGTCGGCGGTACTATGTACACATAAAAAAGTATATGGAGGAAAGTGATGTGGAAACACCTAGTCCTCCTCCACTGTCCAGCGTTCGAAAGACTGAGGTTGGAACATCTCGGTACCCATACTTTAGGTGAACCGGAATAGACATTAGACGCCTCTTAAAATTTGTGATAGATCCAAACTTAGGAGTCTTAACGGAGACATAACAACGGATTGGCCCCTTTAGCTGTCCCTTAACCTGTCACATAGGTCAGCCTTTTTAACATAACCTATCTCAATCAACTTCATTGTTGTATGTTTCCAGAATAAAATGTTCATATGTAAAACGTTTTTGGGCCGAAATTTATTTATTTTATGAAATTGAATTCTCAATAGGTTTCTGTCTATGCAAAGAGGGTTGGAGATGTTTGATCTCAGTACGAAACAAAATATAGATCCAGTGGAGAGCAAGAATCGGCCAGAGTGCTGGACGTCTTTTCGCAAAAAAACAAAGAGAAAGAAAGAAATATATGGGTCCGAACGTAAACAAGAAAAACTGTTAGAATTCGAATTCTGTTATTTATATGGAATATACTCTAGTGCACACTCTTCTGATGACATTCTACTCTCAAACTTGAAACTTTATATTGGTCATCAACGCGAAAATCAGAGATTTCTTCACAATTATATTCAAAATGATTAAAGAAATAACAAAATAGAGTGTTCTAAACAAAAGACTTCATTAAAATTTGGATACTGTTGCAGATACATAAGAGTCATTTTCTATCATCTATCTCTCGGATATATCTTAAATCACTCACCTGCCAAAGCTGCCACGGCCACCACATGTCCCGATTTTCGAGCAACCATTTTCGGTAGAAACTCCTTAACAGTCTGTAAGGTTTGAGATTTTTATTGTCATTTAGAAAGAAAAAAAAACAAAGTTTTTTGTATTATCACTCACCATAATATATGAACCCAAATTGACCGTAAGTATTGTCTCAATCTCATCATTGGTCAAATGTGGCGTGGATGTCATAGGCATTAAGGAAGCATTGTTCACCAAAATTTCTACAGGACCCAACTCTTTCTCGACTTTCACTGCCATCAACTGTAGCTCACGCGGTGACGAGACATCTGTCTGCATAATAAAAGAGGAAATAAGAGTTATTAAGAATTGGTCCTTGGCACAGGTGTTTGCCATTATGTAAGAGTCACGAAAAAAACTCAAGAAAAAAATCTCATAAGCGTAGCATACTTTTGCGCGCAGTCATATGCAAATGGACAAGTGGGTTCGAAGGATAATAGCCTTGCATGTAATTGGCTTATATTTACCGCTATAATTGAAAAGAAAGTGATTTTGCATGCATGTACGCACATGTGTTGCCAGATATTTGCATGTTTGTACGGCATTTATTGCCATATAAACAGACAGACACACTTGTACACTCGCCGACCTTGCAACGGCATTATACGAGCATGCACGCCTACCTACCTTATACGCTTTGGCCACGGCACTGGGTATTTTGGTAATGAGGTCAACTGTTTCGTAGCAGCCTTTTGAGTTCACATCCACAATGGCCAATTTGCAACCCTTTCGGGCCAGCTCAATGGCTATTTCCCGGCCAAGGCCATTACCTGCACCGGTCACCTGAAGAGAGAACAGAAAGTTTGCGGTTAATTTTATGCAAAACTGAAATGAAATTTATTTACACGCTCATGTATGTACGTGAGCTTAATTTTATTTACTGACTACATTTTTTTTGATGAAAATCTTTTATGATTCTTCTACGAAATTCATGAAAGCAATACTTTAAATTGTTAAAAAATGTATTTTAAGCCATATCATAATGCTTAAAAATCAACGGTCTTTATCTGTGACATCATTAAACAAAAATCCAACTTAATAAACTGGCTGAGAAAATCAGAGACCAGTTGTAATTCATAGAGCTTCATAAGTAAACCATAACTTGATAACACCAAAATTTAATAAAATATTGTATTTTTATGTTATTAAACAACAAGCGGGGTTTCTAGACTTTGGGATCTATATGAAGCGGATATCTATATCTCATATATGTATACTAACCCTACTGTTAAGAAAAGGTCAATAATCTCCTTTAATTTATAACCGTTTAGAAATTGACTGACTGAAAGAAAGTTCTAATTCCCTCAAAGGTTCACGACTGTTAATATTTGGAGGCATTTTGAGAAGAAGTGGTATTTCTGAATGATCCAAAGAGAAGAAGACGCTCTTTTCAAAGAAACTTAGTCTGATACCGAAATTCAAAACCACTATTAAATATCATATAATCCATATACAATGAACCTCCCGATATCCGGGGTTAATTAATGTTTTGAAGAAGAGCGTGAATTCAGTTTTACTAAGGTTTAGACTTGAACTACTAAGTGAACCATATAAAGCCTTTGCTGAGGTGCAGAAAGTTGTTCTTTAATATGATATATACAATCCCAACAAACATTGGAATTGAAATTCTCAAACGTTGGAGAAAATATTAATTTTCAATTTGAAGTTCAACATTTATCCAATTTCAAAGACAACATTTTCTCAAACGTTTCTCGTTTCATATTTGAGAAAATGTTTGAGATTTTGACATTTCAAATTGAGAACAAAGGAAATTTTAATATTAAAAATGTGTCTTTTAATTATGAGAATGGCTATGTTTTCAAATTAAAATGGATTTGAGAACAAACGTTTGAGATTTGAAATTAAGGTTGATTCTCAAACGCATCTCAATTTGAGAATCAATAAAATTGTTTGTCGGGATATAGCTAGGAGAATATAATCTCGCACACATACATATATAAGAAGAATATAATGGTGAGGCGAAGAGATGATCTATCTGATCTGGATGAATGGAGGTCTATCTATTAGGTTGGCAAATATCTCCCTTCCGCTTTTTTGCTCTGCATTCAATGTTTTATAAAAACTGTTACAGTGATGAGATTTAGTTCAAATATGCACCGTTTCATTCGATAATCTCTTTCCATCAAGACGGCAACTTCATAATACCTCCTCCTTATTTGCGAAGAACTCGGACAGCCACTTTACACAATCCTCTGTTGAGTTCAACTTTACACCACCAAGGGCGTTCGCCATGGACAGAAACAGGTGGTAATCATTTAGCGCTATGTCCGGTCTATATGGTGGATGCGATAAAACTTCCCATCCGAGATCCCGTAGCTTCTGACTAGTCATCAACGGAGTGTATGGTCTGGCGTTGTCCTTGTGGAACACTACACACTTCCTATTGGCCAATTCTGGCCAGACCAAGCGGTCCAGTTGTTCGCAGTGGTAGAATTAAGCGTCTGGCCATATTGGAGCAGTTCATAGTGGAGGATTCCCTTCCAATCCCATCAAACACACAGCAAAACCTTCCTGGCCGTCAATCCCGGCATGGCCACTGTTTGGGACGATTCACCGGCCTTCGACCACGACCGTTTTTGCTTGATATTGTGGTATGTACTCCATTTTTCGTCGCCAGTCACCATCCGCTTCAAAAATGAATCGAGTTCGTTCCGTTTCAGCAACATATCGCAGGCGTTGATTCGGTCCAGAAGGTTTTTTGGAGTCAAATCATGCGGCATCCAAACATCAAGCTTGTTTGTGTATCCAGCCTTCTGCAGATGGTTTGGTGACTAACTCCGACCTCCTGGGCGATGTCAAGAGATGACACATGCCGGTCTAACTCGATGTTTTCCATGATTTGATCGGTATTCGTCGTCACAGGTTTTCCGCCGGCTGGCTTATCCATGGTGTCGTTGTCAGCCGCTTTGAATCGTCGAAACCATTCCTCCGCAGTTCGAAATGATAGATAAGAAAAATAGAATGATGAGACGAATGGATAATCTATTTGATCTGGATGGATGGAGGTCTATCTGTCGCATCTCTCGAGATTTATAATTTACAAACTTATTTTTTCGGGAATATATAATGTTCTAGTTATGCCATACTGAATTTTCATTCTCTAATTTTTTCTCATTCATTATGAATGATGAGAGTATTAATTCCCCAAACATATAATAGTAAAAATATTAGAATTGCTAAATAAAAAAATATATTAAAACCAAATAAAAATCGTAAAAAAAAATTGCATCAGAATTAAATGATGTTTTTGAAAATTAAATTAGTTAATTCTTTTTTATTACCAAAAACGCAAACTAAAAAAAAGTATGTCTGAATAAAAAGTAATTTATGTAATTTATTGAAAGTATATGCCACCTATATTAAATTGACCTAATTACATGTATTTATTTCAATAGCGCCAGCAGAAAAACAAAAATACCAAGCAATTATGCACATGAATCAACAGTAGCAGTCTCAAGCTTTTATATATACATATATATAAGTGCAACGCTAACTCAATTAATGTCTTTTATCATGTAAATGTTGCGCCACTCACAGTCAAGCACTTCAGCGCACAATCAACAGCAACAACAATGCACGAGCGCCGCCGCCACCCAGCTTGACCAACAGCGCACACGGCTGCAGTCAGTAAACAGTGGCAGCCAGCAAGAACTTTATCATCAAGATGATCATCAGCAATTTAATTGCTCAGCTGGCAGCCAGCAGCCAGCAGCAACCAAGGCGACCCATTAAGCCCTCGCTGCGCATCCATGCAGTCGCCTTTCAAAGCACAGCACCGTTAATGAAATTGAATATGCCACATGCTGTATTAGCGCATGCAGCGTTTCTTCCCACACACACACACACACACAGAGATACAAATATATGCATATGCTTGTGTTTTTGTTCGCTTTATTGTCTCATATTACTCATCCGCCCCAGTGAGCGGTCACTCAAAATGTCTCAAATAGCGTGCGAGTTGAGTGCAATTATTAAATATATCTTTGTATATATATATATGTGTGTGTGTATTTATAAATTGACATATTTGGCATTACATTAACATTTTGCCATGGCCTTTGCCGCTGACCCCTCCTACTTAATTTAGCGACTGGCGCGCAGTTGTCTGTTTTAGTTTGCCGTTGACAGCCGCCATTCAGCACGAGTCATCTTGTATGCAATACACATAGACACACCTACAATTACAATTACAATATACTAATTGCGCTTGTAATAAAACAACAAACGAAAAAAGAATTATCATGTTTATCTCTCATCATTGTGATTTTTCATGTTTTTCTCTTCACTCATTTCAATATTTCCCACATTTTTCATTGATTTCGCAGTTTTTATTTTGCTATTAAATTTTAGTGCGTCTTTGTTTTTACTTCACATTGCGATTTCTGTCATTTTGTCTTCACACACGCTTCGCATTTTCGCGCTTTTGTTGTTGTCGACCTTTAATAATGGTTGTGCCGAGACTTACAAGTTTTGTTTCTTTGTTTGTTTTTTTTTGCCAACAACAAAACATTTGTTGTAGAAGAGTAAAAAAAGTGTGGTTGTCTTTAATAGTTTCTTTTATGACCATTAAGCGTGTTAAACGATAGTAATTTAATACGAGTTAAAGAGCCTAATTGACATTAAATTTGCAGGTAATTAGTATGGAGAAGTGTGCTTCGTTAAGCGCGAAGTTGGAAACGAGTACTATTGTAATATGTAACCTTAGAAAATGTAAAACATAATGAAAATTTTTGAGATCACAAAGATTTTCTGTTCTTTACCATCGCAGCTATTCTCGTAAGAGTACAACAACTATAATTTTCATCAGTTTAAGGGGTTCAAGGGTTTCGTGAGTTTAAAAAATCGATTTTCATCTCAAGAATATTGTCCTAAATTTTCAAGTCGATCCGAATAATAGTTTCGGAGATACAGTCTTTGGAAGGTGTTCGCTCCAAGTCAAGTACTATTGTTACTTAAAACTTTAAACGCGTTTTTCTCGGAACCGTGTTTTCAAAGGCGGTTGTCAAATTTTCTCGAAAACTACTCAACCGATCTTGATGAAATTTTACACATGTGTTCGAGATACAATTTACTCTTGAACGCTTGAACAAAGGATTTTTTTTCAATAACAACTATTTAAAAAAAATCAAAATGGCAAGAAATTTGACCGAAATTCTTTTTTTTTTTTTGGAAAAATGTCTGCCAAAATTCCAATTTTCACTTTTGTTGTCTTTCCTTCATTCAAGCACGAGTTTATGGTCTTACCTAAAACACTTATTTTTGTTTTTTTTTTCATTTTGGATGATGCTGTCAGGAGTTATGCTGACAACGCGGATGAACCTTTTTCCCGAGGGGTCCCGGAAATAACGTCACAATGGAGGAGTTTTATTTTTTTTTTTTTGAAAATTCCTGAAATTATTTAAATATGTATCTATAAGACAGAAAAAAGTTTGAATTGAATAAATAATTTTTTACATGGAAAAAAATATTGAAAATAGGCTATTTTTTACGCGACGAAACCCATGTTAGCCCTTAAAACAACACTTCACCACCTAATAAGTCAAAAAGCAATAGGTTACTTAGTTTTTAGACAAAGCTTTTAATAAAGTCAATTAGCTAATTCACAACATTCTCACAAAGCTCAATTAACCAAAATAATTGACTAAATTAAACGGCTGTCTGAACAAGCTGTTAGTAAGCTTATTCAAAAATACTAACTGTTATCATAATTTGTCTTAGCGAACTTGATTAACAAATTTCCTAAGTCCATAGGCATAGAATTTTGCCTTTCAATAGGTTAGAGTTTCTGAAACTACTATATCCATATATACTCGCAAAATATAAAAGAACAAAATGGTCAGACAAATATATGATCTATCTGATTTGGATGGATTGAGATCTATTCTACGCATTTCTAGAGATTTATGATTTTCGAATTTATTTTTCGACATTTCCAAAAAACATACTTCTTGGGACTTTCAATATCAAATAGTTATATAACTGAGTCTCATGTTAAGATTGTTTATAAGAAAATACTTTCCTATAAAGTCCAACTGCATAATATATGTTTACTGTTATAGTGAGAAGCTAAAAGACATTTGGAAGACATTTAAGTAAATACTTTGTAATCATCAATTATATATAGGATTTGGAAAACTTATCTGTCCAAAGTTCGACGTACTTTCAATTATAGTACGCGCCTCGATTGTCAAGAGAGAGTGACTTATCAATATATGTATGGGATTTATACCAGTTGTATATTCGATTCGCTACTCTCTAAAGCCTGGAGTATCATATGCAATACAACATAGATGAAATAAATCCCGTTATAAAGTAAATAAAATTGTTTTGAATCATTAGCTGGGCCATAGCTTGAAATAATGATTCATCGAACAGATTTTCCAGGTTTTCAAACACTATTTGGGGTTTTTCATAAAATAGTGCTATCTGAAACTGAGTCAGTTGAAACCTTTAGAAACCATATGATAAGTGTTAAAAAATAACGGGAAATTTCAAATTGTCCAAAAGACCAATTATCAAATTTCCAAAAACGAAAATTATCGTAATTTTTGAACACATCTCATATTTCATTAGAAAGATCATGAGATCATGAAAATTATTTAAGGATTATGAACCTTATATACCATAACCGAATATATACATTCTCATGACGTTATAAGTTAAATGGTAGACTTTGTCTAAAACCTTCTTACCAGTATTCAAAATATCAGATAATTCAAAAATGCTGAGAATCGTTGACCCCAGAACTTTAAAATATTTTTAGAACACAAGTGTTCGTCGAATAAGAGTTCTTTCCGGGAAATAGTGAACTCGAGTTCACGCAAAAGTCACGTCGAACTATTTAAACACATTGTAAACATGACAAAAATTCATTACACATGTAAATTTCAAATGAAACAATTCAAACGCATGATTAAGTCAAATAAAAAAATACGTACATTCATATTACAAAAAATAAGGCTAAATTATAAACAATTACGGCGATTGGGCACGTCTTGCCAAAATTCAACGCAACAATAAATATACATATGTATTTACTTAAATGGAGATCTGTACATATATGTATGATGTACATATGTACACATTTTTGAATGCATGCCTGACTGAATGATTGAATATAAAAAGCTTTGAAAGCAGTTGGAATATTTAAATCAACAAAAAATATGCGCATCATGCTAATTGACGATGCCAAACGAATCGAATTAACGCTCATAGAAATCAACACTGCACACAAGGTAGTCAAAGCCTATAGACACTGAGTTTTTAATGACTCATCCATGACCGATTCATAGCCAGAAGTATAAGCACTTTAGATACACTCGGTAAGCTCACGAAACCAAAAATCAAGTAGAACATGTCTGTCCAAATATTTTCTCTCTATGTCTATTGCAATCGGATGTTGAATGTGGCTTATGAATGAGAGAGCTATGGATTTAAACTGCCTTTGAACTGCTGCAAATATCTGAAATAAAGTCTGGGAATTGTTAATAAGTCGAAGTCGACATAACTTGGTGGGTACCGCTCAAGCTCTCAATTGACCAATCCTCAGGCTGACAATGGAAATCTTGAAGTACTGAGTTTCGAATTTCCTACGCTTTCACCGTTATCTTCAGATATACATAACTTCCTGTACTCAAACTTCATTGGAATAGTTGTAGGAAAGACCTCAACGATACTTATTAGTTCTACATATTTCGAGGAAAAATACAAATACATTTGTATTTACTTATCTAATTGTAGAAAGATCGCTCTAATCGAAGAACCGCCATCGCCATGATACACATCAACCTGTCTAATATTATAACTAAGATATTTTTAGACTAATTGATGACTTGCCTTGACTATGTTATATCGAGTTTAATTTACTTCGAAATCCCAATAGAACTAATGCCAAACTGACAATACTTTAACTAGTCATTATTACACCGCTTTTTAGACTAGATTTTTTCTTTGCGCTTCTGATTTTCATTCATTGAGTAAACTCCAGTATACAGATCGACACATACATACACAATGAGGTTAATATCGACAAATAAATATTGTTGAGATCAAGTTCATAAAAATGCCGGACAACAGCCAAATTGGAGGCATTGAAATCGATGAGTGAGTGCTGCAGAAACGTCATTAACTGGAAATATTTTGTTGACACATACAGCTCAGCTGCTCGCAAGCGAGCTACAAGCGCAAATGTCGGATTCTTAGCGAAGCGCCGATGTATGAGAATGAGTTAGCGCTTGGCTTTGAGGCCGACAGTTATCGAGTAATATTTATGTGTGTGAAGTGAGCGAGAACGTCACGAGGAAACAAGTTTCTATTGAGTTATGCGGCATCACGACATATACTATATATGGACGGACATGCTTACTGTGGCAAACGGAAAAGGGGGAAGAATAAACTAAAATATGCACAGTTTAGCACGTCCGTAAAGCAACATTCCTCAAGCCGTTGCCGCTTCCCGGGATTGACCTTGAACACTAGTCTCATTTGCAAAACAAACAAAAACACCAAAAACGAGCTTCGCAAAAATGTAATACCGTTGCGCTTTGCTTACACACTTGCCGCCCGTTGACTTTATAAATAAATAAATATGTTGTTAATTAAAGTCAGTGGCTAGAATAAACAGAAACTTGCTTACTTTTTATATTAAAATACAAAAATGCTGTGCGAGTATATACACCGCTATAGTTGGAACTGGTAGTCAGTTGACCGTCAACAAAACCGATAGAGTTACCAAATTAATTATGAAAACAAACAAACAAATATGTATGTCTGTTTGTGTGTGTGTGTCTAACTATTTTTTATTAAATGAATAAAAACAAAAGTTTGTATACAATTGTCAAATAAATATTTTCACTTTTGTTTTCATGCTTTGTCAAGCGCTTAAACGCGCGGGGCCACACCCAAACAGCTGCGAGCTCAAATAAATTTTTTGGTGAAGCGCGTTTTAGAAAAAAATAGTATTAAAGACGCTAGAATGTTATTGAACGAAGTCGTGAACAGCGTTGCGATATGCTAATAATTTTAATTGCTTTCCGAAAGATACATAAACCTCTGTTTACATATGCTTCAGATATGTCTATATCCGAATATATAAATACTTTGAGTATATATGACCATAAGAAAAAGCTCCAGCAATATTTTATGACAGCGCATCGAATTTGGGGAGCGGTTGGCATCTCGGCGACTGCTTGCAGCTGCCTAGCTATACACGCATCGATGCGTTAAGTCAATTCATTGAATGAAGCGGATGACCTAATCGCTAACGGGTATACTTAGGTAGTAAAGGTGTTACAAAGAAAATGTTAAGCGCAATGAGAATCTTAATGTGAATGAATGTATTTAATGAGAATTTTAATGTATATTTATTAATTGTTGTTGTATTATTTCTCAGCGGTAACAGCATTTTATTATTATTATTTATTTGATTTATGTATTCATTAGTTTATCGCATATTTTGCTGTTCATCGCAGATAATATGAAGATTATCTCAGATCTCGCTTATAAAACAAGCTTAGCTCATCAATGTAATTGATATTATCTCAAGTAAGCACCAAGTACAGAGTATCTCTATTAGACGGATACCTCCCTTGAGCGGACATTTTTTCATACACCAAGTTAAATTTTTAGAACAAATGACCATCTCTTGGACGAACAAAAATCACTCGACGGTGGGTGTCCATCCAAGAATTCACTGTAATTATTGCAATTAAAGCTTATATTGTATATATGTATAAATAGAAAGGAAGAGAAAAAATATCTTCACAAAATCAACAAAGAATACAAAGAAAAATAGAACCTTAAGAAAATGCAACCATATCTATTATAATACTATGACTATATATGTACATACTCCTATAACCTAGCGCTACTTCTCGAGGAAGATTCCCTTTCGAATGTTCTCAAAAAGTATTAGAAAATTTATATTACAACAATTTCGTCCCATCACTTTTTTTCGGGGTTCATTTGACTAAAAAAATACATGGATGCCTGACGTCATAAAATAAAGGAGGCATTGTTTACAATTGCTAAGGAAATTTGACAGTTTCTTTCGAGTAAACTGTCATAGCAGTCTTTGAGCTTTAGAGCAATTGAGTCGAGTTGGCTGATATAAATCAGGGTTTATTTCGGTTATGTAGACCATACGATGATTCATTATAAGTTTTGACGAGTTTTTATTATTTTATGATCAAGAAATATATGGGAGTTTTTAGACATGTATTAAAAGGCTTTATATTAAACTTCCACTCAACACTTTTTAAATAATGAAAGCATGAAGAACTTAAATAACAAACAAACTCCCGCACAGGTTCAAGGTGGACTTATGCAATATCAGCTTCCTCCAACTCCTTGGCGATAACCACAGGATATATTTTGGCTCTATAAGCACATAAACTTAACTTAATTGGTGGTTACTGCCTCGTTCAGCATAACTACCCTAGCATTCCGCTTTATTGATTACGGAATGGCTATCGTACAACATTAAAAAGTGGAAGAGTTTAGACCTCAATCCCACAAAATATAGGCAAACATCTACGGGCCTATATGGAGATAAAGCTATCAGAACCCAAAGTTAATAGTAAAAATGAGGTTAAGAATGCCCTTCAGGAGACATGGACAAATATACTTCTCGAATTTACACAAAATTTAATGCATTATGTTGTTGGAAGACTTGAAAATTCCAAAGGAGTCCATACAAAGCCTAATATTTCTTAAATATCTTTGTAATATTCAACAATGCAAACTGTACTCCGAAATCGGAGTTATTTTAAATTTTTTAATTTGTCGGAGAAAACTTAATTTTTTAGATAAATTTTATTTACATTCAAATAACTAATAAAACGCACTTTATCTCACTTTTGGACGCATGTCAATATCTTAATTAGTTTAAGAGATAATTAATTTCAAAATCAAAACCTTTCTCTGTACAAGTTTTTTTTGGTTCACTATATATAATCACATCAATTGTGTAAGACCACTAGCGCGAGTATAGTATCCACTAGGTACCCGTACATCAAAATATTAATTATGTATGGCTATCGCATACCAATCCTAGGCAACTCAGTCGCCAGGCGCGATTCTTTCTCAAAAATGGAAACTCAGATTTTTATATGTAACAGAGTTTCCAAGTACTTAGTACTGACACCAATAACCATTCTCAATCAAAATCGTCTAATAGTCACCAGATCAGGTAAATCGACAACTATTCTCACACAATTGGTGTCTAAGTTTCTCTGTTATAGCAATTTCTCCTATAAAATAAATAAAAAGAAACAAACCGTTAACGTTTTCATGTCGCGCAGCGTCTCATAAACAAAGTAATTCATTTCCGTTGCTTATTAAAACTTTCCCAATAGCAATATATAATATTGTTTTTTTTTTTGCACAACTAACGCTGACACACTCACCTCACTGTACACTTTATCAGGTGCTTTGCACGCTTACACCATGCAAGTGTTTTCCCCCCTCTATTGCCACACTACCGCTTGCTTGCGCAAACTTAAGCAATAATCCCCCCGCGCACACTGAAATTTCACTCACCACAGCCACTTTGCCGCGCACATCCTTCTCCTTCTCGCCCAGCGAAAACAGGTAGTCGAGCAAATGCTTCAGAAACACGGCAAACAGGATCAGTGGCAGCAGCAGCAAGAAAACGATCACCTTCAGATTGTAGATGCCACGCGCGGTCTCATCACGGCGTTGCGCATTCCGTGCCGCTGTCGCCGCCGCCGTTGTTGCCGCTGTTGTTGGCGTTGCAGTGGATGCTGCATTGACGGGCGCGGTCGCTGGTGCCGAGGCGGCTGCTGGTGCCGCGGCGGACGCTGGCACAGCGGTGGTCGTACGCGTAAAAGTCGTTACTTTAACCGATTCGACCATTTTATCAAAAAACTTTGGCGCTTTCAGTTTGCCAGCGATATGAAATAGTAATAAAAAGAAGATTTATTTTTACACTTTTAACTGCGTCTGTGGATTTCACTTATACTGTACATTAGACTACACTCGGATCTCGCGGAGTCTACGCACGCACTGTCACCCAAAATATGATTTCGAAATGTCGACGCGTTGCGCTAGCGATCTTGTTTTGCTCGAATGTTTGTTGTTCGCTTTTTTGATTTTCTCTTGCTGGCACTTGTTATTATTTATAGTTTTCGCTTTTCTTTCCGCTGGAATTTCTTAACTGTTTTCTATGTTCATTGTGTGAATCGCTGTATGCTGTTTGTTATAAGTAGTAACTTTATTGCTTTGTTGTTGTTGCGGTGTTTGCTCCCAAGTGAACTTGGCGTTGGTAAGCGAGCACGCGCTTTGGATCTCGACAATCTCACCCGTTCGACGCGTAAATCGCAATTGTCGCGCCGCCTGCCGTCAAGCTATTTGCGTTCGCACAGTTGCTCCGAGTGCCATTTGTAATGCACACACAAGCCAAACAAAATTTCTACTCAACTCTTTTATTTTGGCTCAAACTTTTTTTTAATTGCCATAATTCATTTCATTCCTTTGGCGATCGCGCTCAACTCACGGCACGTCTGTAAATGGTGCCCGCTTTCCTGCCGGTCAGTCAGGTTGGCATTAAAGCGCCACAAATGGCAAAACTCCCCGCAATACTTCTCAGCGACAACAACAAAAGCAAGCAAAGTCAAGAGCCCGTGTGTTGAGTGTTAGCCAGCCGAGGTGTGTGGTGTTGTTTTTGTTTCTATTTTCTCTTTTTTATTCTCACTACTGCGCCGCTGTTATCTTAACTTTTCTGGTGTGTTTGTTTGTCTTGCTGCTGTCTTGGCCTTGTCGTGAAATTCAAAACGCTTGCACTCACTCACTCACACGCTCGGAAGAGCTTCTCCGGTAACAAGATCGGTGCGATCGAGTGCTTTTGCAGTGCAGCCGCCGATAATGAGTGAGAATGCTAAAGTGGTTTGAGCGCAACAAGCTCCCAAAGCTAGTAACAGTCATACCAGACACAGCAACTGTCCAATGATGTTCGGCAGCATTCCATACAAACTTGGTAAGCACCGTGGGCGAAATAGCTTAAAAATGTGAAGATTAATATGGTGTATCATTGATTTAAATGTCCTAATAACACTCTTTATCCGAATATTCAAGTTATGCAAGCGGACATGATAACTTGGCTTTGCATACGCTTTTTTTGTGTAGCTTGTTATCTTTTCACTTCGAGTTGAGTTCTGGTGTTGAACTTAGCATAGTCCGATTTAATAATGAACACATTTATTTGTTGAACCCTATATTCTGGGGCTATCGCTCCCTGGCTATTACACTTCTGATTATCTCTTTCAAATGTTGTCCGTAGCTACGTCTCAGATGGTTCATTCGTTGAGTCCAATTTTCGATGAGTCGTTCTTCGAGCATTGTCGAATGGCATGCGTCATGTTTTGCTCCAAGGCCTGCATCGAAACGGGACTCATATCCCTACAGGAAAAAGTCTAACGGTGTGATATCAGACGATCTTGGTGGCCAATCGGCCGTCCTAAAGCGTGAAATATTGAAATCAAGAGCCCATAGAGCGAAGCGATGTCGCTTGGAAAGGTCGGAGCGGATTCAGTTCTTGCACAAGCTGTATTTTCTACGCTTTTAAATTAAGATCTCGACTTAAAAAAATTCGTTCCATATGTCAGTCTGGCGCTGAATCGACTCTCCACGAACCTCGTTTCTACTCGCAGCTATTGCTCCTATATTTTTTCACTGCGTGCGGTCAAAGATTATCCAATAATGAATGCTGGGTCCCAAGATGGATGATGGTGTTGTAAATAGTACGCTCAATAGGCCGATTATGTTGACCATAAGTTAGTTGAGCGAAGCGCTTTACACATTTTCTTTACAGAAGGTGAATTTTCGTAATAAAGTTGAACAATTTGTAAAATTTGTTCAGGCGTAAGTCTTTCTATGTTGAAATGGCAAACAATACTTAACAAAGATAACACGACAGCTCGACTTACCCGTGATCTGTCAAAAAAAAGGAAAAAAGTATCTCTCCTTGGAACAACCGATATTATCAGTTTCGGCTATAGTACCTTAGGTTCGGATAGTCAACCTTATCATTTCATTTCATTAGTTTCATTTCATAGTCTTTAATATACTCAGTAAGACTTTTTTAACGTTTTCAAGATGAGCACTTTTCTATTATTCTCTGAATAGTATATATTGGCATTCCAGGTAACTTCTCTATTTGATATTCCCTTATACGATTACTTGGTCTGTGTCAATAGGTTTGCGCCCAACTTTGAGCTTCACTGCCGACAGGTTTTCATATAACAAAACCTAGGAACCCCCAGACCATAAAATAAGGAAAAAAGTAAGAGAAAACCGAACTGGATATAGCTTCATGGTATGTTCCAAACTTTGACGCGAATATCGTAAGTATTTACCAACACAAGCGTTGCTTAAACCTAAGTTTCGAAGTACCTGAGCAATCTAATGAATTTCTAGACAAAAATTAGAAAAACACTCAATAATACTGATTATATATTAGGTCTACTTTGCTTCCGCCGTTTTTTTTTAATTAATTTTTTTTTTGTATAAAAACGGTTACAAATGTCGATGAGCCTCAGCCGCACTTTTCTTGGAATTAAAAAATAAAAGCAAAATTTCCCGCAAATGTCGAGAATTTTCAGTTGAGAATAAATTTGGAATGCAAACAGATCTCTACAAATATTTTGTTGGGTTAATGTTGACACAAATGTCCAAGATCGATATAAAACGATTTAATCGATTTAATCTACCAGTGCTTGACCCTAGAGATATCTATTGGTAAACGGCGGATGCAAAGTTGTAGACCTAATACTTCGCCACTATTGGTTATGAAATATTAATAAGATTGTAGGAACTTCCTAAACTGGGCAAAAATTAAAAGTTGCGGCTTGAACAGAGAGGTAATTTGTCTTTTACAAAGCATAAGAAATTCTATACTTATATTGGACTTCTTTCGAACAAATTGAAGCTGTAATATCGATCATTACGGATTCACTCACCTGGTTTTTTTTTCTTCTAAAATATAATGTACAATGTTGGTCTTGAGTAATTGAATTTTTTGCTATATCTCATTCCGTTTTTTTCGACTCAATATCAGCGAATCATGTACATGTATATATGTATGTAATATGCCATATAGTACTTGAAAAAGTGAAAAATTGAAAAAGCTCCGCCGCAGCACGCATTCGCCGAACATAATCAGATAAAACAGGCACTTAAAAACCTTAATGATAAAGACATTTGGACGTCATAATTGCCACAAAATGGACAAAAACGCAAAGTTAAATGAAAAAGCAAACAAGTACATCACGACCATCGATCGATCGATCGTACGCATAGCACAGGTGCGCTGCAATAGACATATCAATAGAGACGATTGAGCAGCTTATGCCAATAACTTTATTTGAGTGTTTTTACGAGTACGGAAGAGCAGTAAGTAGGAAGACGACACTTTGAAGGGAAATAGTTCGCTATTGATCGCTGTGCGTTGTTTACACGATTCAATAGTAAAATTGGTGTTTTTCTTTTTGGATATTACGCTGTTTTGCTGTCTACAGCAGTTGTAGATACAATAGGAAGGTTTCTTTATGCCGCTCACGCGCCAACACGCACAGTCAACATGCCCAAAGAGCGCTTGGATGTGCCGTAAAAGGCTTTAAAACATAAATGGCAACGACGAACAGGTCTTCCGCCTGAGTTGGCCGATCGGCAGCAGCAGTTGTCACACGGACACATAAACACATATATATATATATATATATATATGTATATATATATCTATTCATGTAAGTGTGTATATATGTATAAGAGTATGTATGTGTATTAGTATCTATATGTGTTTGCATTTCAATGCGTCGAACGAGTAGGCATTCGAAAGCGCAGTGCTCACACCAGTCAAGCTTGTGACTTACTTAGTTTTGGCTTGTGGCCATATTGGCGCGTTTGCCACAAATATGCATGTTTTCGATTGGAAATGAATATTCGAATGCGTTTGCCACAAATATGCATGTTTTCGATTGGAAATGAATATTCGAACATTTTTTTTTGTTTTTGTACGCTTGTACTGTTATTACTCTTGACTGCGTCAGGCGCGCATGCGCAGAACCAAAGTTATTTCTATATGTTGTGATTTGAGCTTGTTATGTGACTTGGAATCTTTACATACATATATACTAGAAAAATTACATAAATATATACATATAATATTAAAATATAGAAATTATATAATTTTTTTATTATTATTATTATTTTTTGTCTTTCAAATCGCAGCTCTCACTTCCAAACACCCTTCAATTCAAGCAAATGTTACAGATACTTTTCGCTTGTCGTCGTCAATGCAAACAACATTAGGATAGGTCAATGGCCAGCCAATGCGTTCGTGGTTGCATGTGCCAACGCCACATGTGGCATAAACAGATTTTTATGCTAAAAATTGCAACTCAGCATCTGTGCAATTATCATTATTTTTGTGCTATACACATGCGAGCCGTTCTACATGGATGTATATATGTATGCTTGACTTTTGCCTACATGTGTTGCAAACGCGTGCAATAGCACGCATGCGCAACATGAAATTAGCATGAAAAAGACATTTGCTACAACAACAACAAAATAATAAATTGTTTGCTGCAGATGACATTCTTGTGGTTTCTTATCCGCTATCTATAACTAAGTTTTCCATGTGCTGTTGTCTCTAGCAGTCTAGCCATGACTGTAATCAACTTTTGAAAAATCACAAGACTTCGCAATTCCAACTTTGCAGAGAAAGTTCAATGGCTTCTCTTCTGGTGCACATATGTGGCAAATGAATCGGAGGTATCTACCATATATAAATATGCACATACTTACATTTGTTATACCAGAAAAAAATGTTAGAGAAAATATTAAATAGAGAAGATATTATAAGTAAAATTATAAAAACAAACATTGAAAAAGAAAATCAATCCATCGAGTACATCAAAAATCATTATCCGTTTTGTGTTTCCGTCGTAAATCGAGATTTTTATTCAACATTTTCCAAGCCAAACCTCTCAACATAGATATATTTCCCATAGCGGTTCCTAAGCCAAACCTGCACCGGATAAACTGTGTGAAATATTTAAGTCTTTTACCAAACCACTGCTGGACCGTTCTCTCTTTTCTTTCTTGACGTCGGTAAACCACACAAGTGATTTCGGCCAAGTTCAGGATTTGTAATTTCAAGGTACAGTGCTGTCGAGTCCAATTCAAAATCACATATCTCGTAGTATTTAGTAAGAGTGATTGAGCGATGACAAAAAAAGATTTCAGTATTCGATTTTGGATATCATCTTCTCTATTGCTCTCCTTCGAACTGCTTCAATTGATTCCAACATCTTTGATTAGAGTTACCGGCATCAACCACATCAACAATGTCAGCCTCGAAATCCAACGCAGAATCACCCTTGCCAACAGGTGATACTTTGGACTGTGTAGGCAATTGAAAAGTAAAGTCCTCTCCTGACGTACCAAAATAAAACTCTACAAGTCGCTCATTATTCCCTCCTGATGTGTGGTGCAGAAGCGTGGACGATGACAACATCCGATGAGCGACACTAGGAGTTTTCGAGAGGAGAATTTTGCGCAAGATTTATGGTCCTTTGAACATTGGCAACAACGAATACCGCGGATAGAACGAGAGAGAACTGTACGAATTATACGACGACATAGACATAGTTCCACTAATAAGACAGCCGCTACGCTGGCTAGGTCATGTTGTATGAATGGACGAAAGAGCTCCAGCTTTGAAAATGTTCGTAACAGTACTCGCTTGTGGGGCAGAGGAAGAGGACGACCTCCACTCCGTTGGATAAACCAAATGAACAGCCACCTGATTTCACTTGGTAGCGCCAAATAGCAAAAAGAAGATATGAGTGACGCACTCTGGTGGATATGGGTATAATCGTCGAAGTGGTTCCTACGCCAAATATACATATATGGAGAATACGAGAATTGCTCTTTCCTTAGAATAAGTATTAGCTATCAGTTACATAATATCCATTCTGTACCCCCTTCTAGGGTATTAGACTAATTTTATGTCATCCAACATCTCATTTACTACCGTTGCGAAGTGCCATCGTCTCGTGTCGTCGAATAAATCTTTATTTCAAGCTATCGAGGGCCATAAATCGTCAAGCTAGCCCTCGTTGTTGTAATGATTGTAAACCCCAATATATTTGGGGAATGGAAAGTCTTTGACTCGGTTGAGATCTTAATCTGTATTGTGGAACATTTATTAAATACGATCTGCTTATTTAATATCAAGAATGGTTAATGTTAGAGCTGTCTTCGCATGGTCTATCGCTTGATGGCTGAATTTTGATGAGCGCTATTCTAACGAAACGCAAAAACTCCATTTAATATCTGGTCGTCATCAAGGTTCGTCTTTACAGCCTTCGCTAGACTAATATTGATCAAATTTGGATGCCATATATTCGGTCAACCGATCGAATTGGAAGAAATTATACACCTCAATATATTAGTGGACCACAATCGACCAGGTAACCAGAATGAACTCGGATTTTTATTCTGTCAACAACAAGACTGCTAAACTCGAAGATCTTCGTTGATACAAGAGAGTTCTCGGTTGTTGTTGTTGTCATAGCGGTATAAAACATAGTCCCCAACTAATTTTGTGGAATTTTACCGATTTGACGGATAAAAATTAGATTCCATTCCGGTTACGTCGAACCAACTGTGGGTTTTCTGTGACAGGCGGTGGAACTCAACTGCTTGTCACAGGTGAGCCGCGAACTCTATCCTGGCCTATAATGAAAGATTGATGTTGAAAATCATACGTTTTATATAACAATTTAAGCTTCTGCTATTTTATAAGCTTAAAAAGCTTCTTTTTCATCGAAGAACCACTTCAAGTCAAAGCCTACAAATTATGAAAGAAAAACACAAACTTTCGCCGCTTTTTACAACAACTTTATTGTTTATTTTTCACGCATTTTACAAATAACATAAAAGGCACATATAATTCATTAAACAATAACTTAAATGTAAAAAAATATACAATTAAAGCTATATTTGACACAAAAACAAAGAATTCATACATAATTTATTTTGTAATAGCAATTGTAGATCTGCAACCGCAATAACTTGTGGCTCAAAACAAAATTTGATAAACAACACTCAAACCATATGGCAAACTTTTATTAAGATCGTACTTTTAAGTAGCTTTTTTAAGCAAAATTAACTATTAACTGTATTAAGAAAAAGTAGTTCTGATGTACATTAAGGTAATTTAATTATTGTTAAATGATTTCTATGTAAATATGAAATATTTAGTACTGTAGCATGGCTCGCCGGATGGCTGGCATAATTTTATATGCATATATATATATTTTGGCGATAATGAAAATTTTTATATTATTTGTTGGGTTTTCATACTATTTTCTACACTGTATAATTGAAATACTGTTGGACTACCATAATTCGAACTTCAATAACTCGAGGTTCTTCATAACTCAAACTCTTGAATTGGCAATAAAAGTCAAATTTCATAAAAATTACCTTCTCAGAAGACTCTCTAATGCCTAAGACAGACATATGGTTTCTGTACTACGATATGTACTACAATAAAAGCTCAAGAAACCATATACCAGTATAGTGACACACATGTAGTATTGTACTATGTTTACATCCATCAGCTGATGTAAATAAATTCAAGCAAAACATAATTATGAATAACAGACATTGAAAAAATAATAAATAAAATAACAGACAAGAAAATTGATCCTGACTTAGTTACAACTCCAAGCAATCTTAAAAAATTATTGTCCATTATAATTATTACATATAACATATTATTACAATTTTGTTCTTTGATTTCAATTAATTTTGAATTTAATTTATTTTCTGTATGTCAAAATGTCAGAAAACATATGATTGTGGCAGAAGAGCTTAAAGCTTTCGGTGTGTTCAATGCAATACATTGTAGTACATTTCACAACACCACAATATTTCAATGGTTTCTAGAATTCTATTGTAGTACGGAACACCATTTGCTTTCAAACAAAATTCGGAAAACCGGTGATACACATATGGTTTCTGAAGCATACTACAATGTATACTACATGTCTGTCTCAGGTATAACTCGATTTTTTTTTGTGGATTATGGTGATTCGAGTTAGAGAAGTTCATTTGTAATTAGTAATTGTGCGTAAAATACTTATATAATTTGATTAATAAATCATAGAAAAGTAATTTTTTGACGAAGGGGCAAATCGTTTGCTTTATTTCTTAAATTTTATAAAGGGTGATTTTTTAAGAGCTTGATAACTTTTTTTAAAAAAAAAACGCATAAAATTTGCAAAATCTTATCGGTTCTTTATTTGAAACGTTAGATTGGTTCATGACATTTACTTTTTGAAGATAATTTCATTTAAATGTTGACCGCGGCTGCGTCTTAGGTGGTCCATTCGGAAAGTCCAATTTTGGGCAACTTTTTCGAGCATTTCGGCCGGAATAGCCCGAATTTCTTCGGAAATGTTGTCTTCCAAAGCTGGAATAGTTGCTGGCTTATTTCTGTAGACTTTAGACTTGACGTAGCCCCACAAAAAATAGTCTAAAGGCGTTAAATCGCATGATCTTGGTGGCCAACTTACGGGTCCATTTCTTGAGATGAATTGTTCTCCGAAGTTTTCCCTCAAAATGGCCATAGAATCGCGAGCTGTGTGGCATGTAGCGCCATCTTGTTGAAACCACATGTCAACCAAGTTCAGTTCTTCCATTTTTGGCAACAAAAAGTTTGTTAGCATCGAACGATAGCGATCGCCATTCACCGTAACGTTGCGTCCAACAGCATCTTTGAAAAAATACGGTCCAATGATTCCACCAGCGTACAAACCACACCAAACAGTGCATTTTTCGGGATGCATGGGCAGTTCTTGAACGGCTTCTGGTTGCTCTTCACCCCAAATGAGGCAATTTTGCTTATTTACGTAGCCATTCAACCAGAAATGAGCCTCATCGCTGAACAAAATTTGTCGATAAAAAAATTTCGAACCGAACACTGATTTTGGTAATAAAATTCAATGATTTGCAAGCGTTGCTCGTTAGTAAGTCTATTCATGATGAAATGTCAAAGCATACTGAGCATCTTTCTCTTTGACACCATGTCTGAAATCCCACGTGATCTGTCAAATACTAATGCATGAAAATCCTAACCTCAAAAAAATCACCCGTTACAAAATTATATTTTTTTCTTTAAATACATGTGTACATATACATATATACGCATGTAATTGCTGTTAATAATCTCTATCTAATAATCTCTCATATACATATATACGCATGTAATTGCTGTTAATAATCTCTCTCTTTTATAATTTCTTTTGTACCAATCTATTTTTTATTAAAAAAAAAACAAAATTGATCATTCACAGTTATGGTTTTATTCACTTTAAAATACTTAATTTTTTTTTTAAATTTGTATAAGTAATTTCAATACGCAAACAACAACAAAAAACGTATAACTAAAAACTCACACACATTAAAGCGCTTTAACAGAAAATTTCAAAGCATACAAGGAATTGAAATATGTCCGAAAGACCAAAAATAACATAAAGTTAACAAAAAATGGAAACCAAAAGCAAATACATGTAGGCGCGTAGTGCGAAATATTTCACTGGGAAATAAATGCATACAACTTACTGGATGGATACAAGACAAATCAGATGAACTGAACTTCCAACAAAACATTGTAAGTAAGTACAAAACTATAAGTACACATAAAACTAGAACTAACTTTAACCTCACTTAACTTATAACTAACTATATACATAGTAGTAAAGGCAATTTTAACACTGAACTTACACTTAAAATTATTTACGCTGCAGCTTTTCTGTAACGAAAGTAAGAGTGTTGGTTAATAATAAGCACATTATTTGAAAGCTAAGCTTTATCTCACCTCTCCAACGACTCAGTTTGCGACACATTTTATTGTAATGCTTGGCTTGTTGTGGTTGATCAAAGATTTTCAGCGCTACCACCTGGTTTAAGTTCTCCACCGCTTTCTGCATCAACTCTTTATCGAGTTCGATGACAAGACGATAACCGCCGCTTGGCGTTGGCTGAAGATCAAACTCATGCGCAGTACTAAGACCACTATCGCTGTTCTCCAAATCGCTGCTTGTGTCTTCATCTTTCAAAGCTTTTGCATGCTTGTTGTTGCATTCATTGCTGGCACGCATTACTTTGGCCGTGTGGCTGGGCATTTCTACAGCAGAACAAAGTGATTGTTTATTAATAATTGTATTTTAATGAAATAATAATGTAGTGCAATTAACAAACCTCCATTCGATCTACGCTTGGTTGGCACGGCGCGTTTGCCCTCATCAGTTTCGTAGTCGCGCTTGGGGCAGCTACAAATCTTTACGTCCAGCACACGTTGTGAGAGAATTTCACCACTAAACGTAAATAGAGAATATGTATGAATCAGTGGACTTTGTATCAATAGGACTTTCACAATACACACACACACACACACAAACACACAGGTATGCACTGTTGCATGCAGTAACATGTTCGCAAATCTACTTAATGATAAGTGCAAAGGTTTTTTGTTTTTTTTTTTGATAAATATAATAAAATAATTAATATGATAAAGTTAATGTGTGTGTCACCACCAGCTCACCTCATGCCCTCCAGCAGAAATATAATACTTGTCTCCCGACGTCCAATACAGGAATTCTGACACGTGAACTTGATGGCGATCGTTTGCGAAATGGAACTGTCATTCTTTGGCATAGCGCTTATACCCAGCGGCATTAAAATCGAATAACGATCATTTATGCTCTTGCCATCAGCTGTGCCGCAGTACTCAGCAGTAGGATTTTCACAGCGCAGCAAGCTGTGACGGCGCTGCTCTTGTGTCTCTGAAAGGTGGTTGAAAGTAGGAAAAGTTTATTATAAAGCTCAAGTAATAGACGATGTCAACGACATACCAGTATCCTTGCTGAGATGATTCTGACAACGTACCACAGGCTCGCTCACTTCATTCTTGAAACTCATGAGCACACGCACGCGTAGCTGTTGCACCGGCAGCTTGGGCACGTACACAGCCTCCAATGAAATGATTTCATTCATGCGTATATAGAGCTTCTTGCGATTGGGCGAGTACATCCAACTCTTTTTGGCTTGAATATTACTATCGATTTGCACGTTGAACTTGTAGCCACCAATGTCGTGTTCCTCGAATGTAGGTAAAATGTCCAAATTCTAAGTGAATATCAAAATTAAATATTATTATTGAAATATTGATGTATATAAATTCAAATAAATTCCACAACTCACCGGTTTAGCATCCAATTGCTGCTTCAGTATCAACTCCTGTATGGCCGATTGCTGTGGAAATGGAAAAGATAATTTATAATTGTTATAAAAATATTTTAATTTATTATTTGTAATATATTTGTTTATTTGCAATTGTTTATTTACATATTGCTCGTAACGGCGGTATAAGTGTTGTAACTTCATGTTCTTGTACTTGCTTGGTCTGCAGTTGACTAACAACTAACTGACTTTCTGAGTCCCTGACGAACAAGACCACTAGTGCATAAACACACAACGCAACTGACTAAGCAAATTTTGAGGTTTCATTCACAATCTCAGTTTGTTTGTAAACAAATTTCAAAGCTACTCGCTTGCGGCTCTCCTTTTGTGCTCTTATTAATCTATATGCTGAGTCACTTGTAGTGGTGTTACTACGCCATTTATGAGTGTCTCTCCATTGCTCACCGTAGTAAGTATGTACATGAGTATGTGTGCGATACGTATAGTAGCGATAGTGCGATATTCTTGTGAAAATACTTGTAGCTTCTGGTGAAATACACGAGAGAATTCTTTGAATACCCCTGTGAGAAATTTAACGATTTGATTCTAAAGTTTTCATTATTCCTGGAGGAAATTCATGTAAACATTTTGAATTATTCTTTTGAGACAAACGAAGCATATATGTAAATAGGGTTGGGTGCTCTATAAAATGTATATAGTTTATATATTTATAGTTTACTATGTATATAGTTTTCTTTAATCAACAATTTCCTACAGGGTCCAAAGGAGATTGGAAATTCGCACTACATTGATTGACACTAAAGCTGTACGTAATTTCAGATAGGATAATGTAATGCAACAGTACACTACACTTCAGTAGAATTTTACTAAAGACCAGAGGATACAGTATGTTCGACTCATCAGCTTGGTACCATGATTTGCACTGTAAATATCAATACTTTATATATAGACTTTTATTTTAAAGAAGTGGACCATTTCGGACCTCGGACCATTTTCCAGAAATTAGGGTTTTAACAAGATGACCAGCTGACTTATTGAATATCCGACTGAGGTTTCACAATTATCTATACTACTATTATAAAGAGGAAAGATTTGTATGTATGTTTGTAATGAATAAACTCAAAAAGTACTGTGCCTATTTTAAAAATTATTTCACAATTGGAAAGCTACATTCACCCCGAATAACATAGGCTATATTTATTGCTAGAATCTCAACTTTCTGGAAATAGTTCCCAGGTGAGGGTATCAAAAAGACTTCGTGATGGAGAATCTTGATCTGAAACTGAAAATCGTCCTGCAAGACTTTCTCTTCGCATCGCAATCGCGTGCCAGAGAGTCGAGTTCGAGTGCTCGCAGCTGCTTGCTGAACAAAATTTCAAAACCTTCCTAGTACGCGCTACGAGTACAAGCTCACACTAGGACGTCGAACTCTGAGCGTTCCCAACGCCTACATATGTAATAAGAGAGAAAGACAACGGACACCAAATACTAGAGGTCGTAATCAAAATTTAGCTCATTGCAAATAAAATGTAATCTCTGGTTGGAATTTTCCTCATTTCACTTTTTTAAAATGAACCAACGCAAGAAACGGCAAAGAACAACATATGTATGGGAGAGACTGTATAAGTGTATAAAAACTTATAACTTTTGAAATGTTTGTTTAAACCCGTGCGAAGCCGGAGCTGTCGGCTAGTATATAATAACAATGAAAATGATCGCAGTAACTTAACCTCACTTTATTACTACCAACTTTATTTGAGGTTAAAAACGAAATTATTAATTAATAACACTATATAAAAATTTATGTTGAATAATATTTCTAACGGTTTCCTTGCTTCATTCGGTGTAAAAGCGCGTACTTTAACAACTATTAACTATAAACTATGTTAAAGTCAAAACCACGACGCGCATGACAAACTCATGTTTGAAATAAAGAATAGGGGGGAACTGTTAGATTTGATTTGCAGATAGCCACAAACAATTAAAATGCAATTAACAGCTATTTATTTGTATTTTCGATATGTTTAAACAACTACGAGTGGATTTTGCGCCAGTGTTCAGCCGGAAAGCAAGTAAAACAAACAACATTTGGAAAAGTTTCGCTACTGAAATACCTAAAATTTTTAAACAACTAACAAAAACACTGAATTACCGTTAAAAAGTTTATAAAAAGAAATGCAGCATTTGAAATGGGTGAAAATCTGTGTGGGAATTACTATTGGCAATCTCATGTTGTTCGGTTTCTCAGCGCACGGCATATCACTGCGGAATTATCGCTTTTACAATTCTTATATAACAGCGTTGTATTCACTGACAATTGCAATCGCTTTCACAGTGTGCTATGGGCAAAGTATGTTGAACGATTGGCAGCAAAACCAATTTGATTTGGAGAATGTCATTAAACTATATAGTTATATGAATATCACATCAGTGATTATCAACTATTTAACAGCACTCCTACTATCACGTACATTTGTGCGTTTCTTTAATGGTGTCTCACTTTTTGAGACGCTCAAATTCTTCGATGTCAGCGCTAAAACAGTGATTGTATCGGTGAGATTGGTTATCCTTAAGGCCATACTCATACCTGTCATATATGAGGTGACATTGATATTACAACAACTACGTAATGAACCGGAGAAACATTTATTGTGGACTTTATACACACTCTTGCCAATGGTGCTCTCACAAATGTTGCCGCATCTCTTCTTTGGCACATTAGTTATCAGTAAAGTACTGATGGAAACATTAAATGAACGTTTAAGTGAAATCGCCAATGAGGCCAACTGCATGCAAACTGCATTGCAGATGAAGCTGCACAAACCATATTATCGTATGCAGCGTTTTTGCGACTTGGCTGATCGTTTGGATTTGCTGGCGCAAAAATACCACATTATTTGCCGGCAAACAACAACATATCTACAATTGCTTTCTGCGCCACTAATTTGCTCGTTGCTTTGCAATTTGTGCGGCATCACTGTGGGTTGTTTTAGACAATATTTAGCTATTGCTGAGACCTTTGTAAACAACGAGCCCTATGATGTATTTCATGCGCTAACTAATGCAGTCTTTCTGGCCATATCGGTGATCGAAGTGATGTTACAAGGGCACATTTCTGATAATAACATTGTGAAGGTGGGTGTATGTGAATTTGAAAATTACTTTTACTGCAATGTAATGAATTTCTTTTGCAGGTGCAAGAAACTGGCTTGATACTACAACGCATTAATCTGACACATGCGGATTTACGTTTCAAACAGTCGGTAGAGGCATTTTCATTGCTTGTATTAGTGACAAAATATAAAATTCAACCACTTGGGTTGCTGGAAATTAATATATCACTCATTCAAGATGTAAGTGTACAAGTACGATTTCTATACAACTTTTCAATATCTCACACTCTTTACGTGCTAGGTTCTTTCGGCGGTTACCAGCTTTTTGTTAATATTCGTGCAAAGTGATCTTACTTTACGTTTCTCATTGAAGTAAACGCTCTACAAGATTTGATATTTAGCTTACCTGGCTGAACTGCATAAGATTATCGGACTGTAAAGAAATGAAATATGATTTGATAAATATTTATACTTAAAAAAAATTAAAAATTTTGTTTAAACTAACTTACATTAAGTTCTTGTAGATATTTATACGGCTCATCATTTGGTCTGCAAAAATATTTTAAAATTATAAGTACACATATTTAATACAAATTATCGCAAAATAAAACTCACATAATATCCTCCTCACGGTTTAGCTCATCGGAAGGATTGGATGCATCGGAAACATGCACAACATCAGTCATGGTTGTGTCCTTGTTAGTTTGATTTGAGCTACAAGAATATTCACTGGAAGAGAGGAGTAAGCACTTTATCTATAAATACGAACAGTTGCCGCAAGCTTATATATTATTTTCACGAACTCTCCACTTATTAATATAGTTGCGGATCTGCCTCAAACCTTCGTCACATATAAAAAATTGTTTTTATACTGTACGTTAGATTATGGAGCAACCCAAAGATTTCGATTTTATCTCTCCATATTATTGGTCCACTACCAATATTCTTTGTAAAAGTTCTGTCAATTTACCTGATCACATGCCACGACATAGCGAATTATTAAATATTAGCAGTTTCAATACAATCACTACTTTAACCACACGAACAAATTAAAGAACGAAAATAAAATATGCAGGTCAGTAAATAACAAGAGCCATATTACTGCAGAAAACTTTTTCTGCGCAATAGCAGTGTTGCCATCTCATGTACAAAACAAAAAAAAACATAATAATGATCATCGATAAGCATTTATATCAAAAACTTCATTATTAATTATTATTTAAATATGAGAATAATGTTAATGGCAAAAAATTCTTGTCAGTTCTATATTTTTTATCTTAAATTTCTTTGTAAATTTAATATTTGCTTTTGGCTGAATCACGAAACTTTGGCAACATGACATTTTGATCACAATCCACAAGTCAGCTGTCTACACAGTAAACCAGGGTTACCACTGCATAAGTAAATGCCTTATTTACATTTGTTTTGTAAACAAAGTGCAAAACAACTGACACAGAAAATTAAATGAAATTGCAAAACAATTTTGTTGTTGCTAACTAAATTGTTGAAATCATGAATTTACTCCAAATATTTGAATAAAATCAATATCTCTCAATTATCTCATTTTAAAAGTTAAAAAATAATTGTTATATGAATTTGTTTAACTCATGCTAAATACAACAACACTATACCAACTGATACATATACATCTGTATGTTGTAAATATAATAATACTTTAAAGTATTTAAATTTAAAAGAATTCTTTTAGAGTACTATATGTATGTAAATAGAATATCTCTACTTACTTGGTTATGACACTAGTTGGATAATTTTCTGGCGTTAATGGTAATGGTTTCATAATATCTATCAAATGCTCGTATCCGCAATTAGCTTCAGTAGTGAAAATGTCAAGTTCATTGGTTGTAATACCGCAACTATTCTGCACACCGGATTGGGTTAAAAGCTGTTGCTGTTCGTTTGATTGAGTGTGCAATTGCAATGTTATATATTTATTTTCTACCCCGATTTCATGTTGCTGGTTAGTGCTAAAACAAAATAAATTGTTATTATAACTTCGGCATTTAATAAACAAGTAATGCACACCTCATGTTTATCGTTGTATCTGACAAAATTGAAATCTTTATTGGACTCACGGTAGTGTTGCTACTACAGCTACTCTCGCAATGGTTTTGAATCATCTTGGAAATTTATACCTCGACCGGAGATATTTACAAGACCAGGCTTTGGTTATTCCTTTACCAACCTTGTAAGCTGTTGTGGATTGTGGTGAAATTCGCAGCCTCTTCCCTGATAAGTTGTCAAATTCGATGTAGATGTTTATAAAGAATAATCGGAAGTTTTAGATGCGTCGGTGGCGCTTACCATTCACGTGTATCATCGAATATTATGTTCTTATAATATATCTATTCACTTATTTTATTAACAATGAAAACGACTTGCAAAATGTAAACGTAATAGCTGGAACCGTTTTTTATATTTAAACGGTAGATTTGATCACCTCATTTGTTTTTAAGCTAGTTAACACACCCAAAAGACAATTAATGTTCACTTGAATGCCAATAATTATATTTAAAGAAAAATATATTAAAAACTAGACATGAACAACCGGCAGAAACCAACAAGTGTGTGGAACGTAAAAACTTAAATTCATTTTACGCAATGATGCCAACTGTTTAATAAACTCTATAAAAGAAGGTACACAATTAAAGATGCCGTAGTTATAGATTATATAATTTATTATTATTTATAGATATTTATTTTTTTTTTATTTAATATATAAAATTATAATTATTTTACTTATATTTTGATCTAATTAGTAGTAATAAATTTTGCAATAAAGCTAGAACGCCTACCTCGAAATGTAAACATCAAAGTTCACAAATATACTATTCGAAGATAGCTTAATATTATATATAGGTGGTACTCCGATTTATGTACTTATATTGTTAAAGGTCAACAAAATTTTATCCACTTAAATAATTTAAGTGAATTAACAATTAAAATGAAGTTGTAGTTTGAATGTATTATAAATGTAATTCTTTAATTAGGCCAGTTGTATGTAAATCTCTGCATACCTTGACCGGAAGTTGCCCTATACTGTCACAATAGGATAACAATTTATAACTAAGTAAAATATGAAACAAATAATTTAAAAAAAATTTATTGCATACGCACACAAAGTACATCACTACATAGTATAAAATAAAGTCGCATTTTCTGTCCCTATATCCCTATGTGCGCTTAAATCTTTAAAACTACGCAACGGATTTTGATGCGGTTTTTTCCAATAGATAGAGTGATTCAAGAGGAAGGTTTATATGTATAATACATGCTTCATATACTAAGGCAACATTGCTAATTTTAGAGGTTTCTAACATGATGTCGTAAATTAACGTATTTTTTTGTGCTTATTTAGCAATTTAGAAAAACGCTGCCTAAACCCTACGAGTTAGATCAAATTAATAATGTACTACAGTATTGCGATGGTATATGTTTATCTTTTAGGGATAACACATATTAACCATTTTTATTGTTTACTTTTTACGTGAAAAAATGGCTTATTTATACCCGAGACACACATGTAGTAACAATACTATTGTTCGTACGAATACAAGATGTGTGTCACCAAATACCAGCACTTTACTATTACTACGTTTATGCTTCTTTTCTACTCGGTTATATTATACACGGGTAAGTTCAACCCACATGCATAAACACTTTTTCACTATGAGTTAAATGATCTACTCGGATAGAATATACACATTTTCTTTACGCATGTAGACGAGTTAACTCGGATGCATAAACGGATTTAGAGTTAAGTTGAAGGTCAAATCAGTTGATTTTTGTGCCGGTGTATATGGTTTTGACATATTGCATATACAGGGTTCCCGTATTGCCAATTTTTCGCTAAAAACCCCTACCCCACTTACTACCGATTTTTTGCGGCAAACGCCTGGTACTGTGTAGTACTACAGTAACCGGTAATTGGTTACTTTTTGGCACCGGTTTTTTTGTGGCACACCTGTGGCACTGTGGGTAGTCGGATGGTGTAGCGAAAACCGGTTATTTGCAAAAACTTCGACGAGTGGGTAGTCGGTTTTCGTAGAAAAGCCGTTTTTTTTGGGTCGGTAAGTGGTCGGTTTTGCTCGTGCATTTCTGCCCGAACACTTCTCAACAGATTTATGCCGCACACCCCGTATATCTGGAAAATACGGACATATTTATAAAACGTGGCAGCAATCAATTTAATTCAATTCAGAATTTACCTCGAGTAGAGTATTTGCCGTTTATGCTTATAGGCTTTACCCATGTAGAATATAACCGTGTAGAAATAAAGCATAAACTTAGTATATGTGAGCAATGTAGTATTTTGCTGGTAACAATATATACAACGTTCATAGTTTTTCTGTAGTGTATTTAATTTAGTATCAGCCTTGCACCCGTGCGAAGCCAGGGCGGGTCGCTAGTATATATATAAGATACGAAGTGATGTACAATTAGTAATGCAAATAAATAGTTATCATTAAGTGCAGCAATAATTTTAATTTATATATGCCAGCTTTCACAAGTTTTTATGAACATTTAGTTTTCCTTAAACGCAATGCTCTCGATCCATTTCAGGTATGGGTAAACCTTTGTGTAGACTCCCGGTGCATTGGGTTTAGCGCAAAATTTACCAAACGACGTTACGCCAATAATAAACTTTACACATTTCATTTCCGGTAATTCAGCATGCAACGGTCCACCGGAATCTCCCTGACATGTATCCTTTCCTCCAGCCATATGGCCGGCACAAAATTGCTCATCCGTAATACCGTTTGGTAAACGACGTTCTTTGTTATATAGTTTTTTACACACATTTTGGTCAATCATGCTCAACTCCACCTTTTGTAGCTTATCGGAACGTGAGCCACGAAACTCGGTGCGTCCCCAGCCAGTAGCAACCGTAGTGACAATATCTAGATCAGGTAATTGCCAAAGACAGCCTGGTTGCACTTTCGAAGTTATTTGCACTCTACTCTCCAGTTTTATCAACGCTATATCATGATAGTGGGAGAATGATTTATACTTCGGATGCAATATAATGATTGCTACGCCAATATCTTGTAAATCAGTTGAGATTTCATTGAGATTAAACGCACCTAGACGCACCACATCTGGGGGCTTTCTAAAATAAAAGTGTATTTAAATTGTTGGTTTCTGATTATTCGACTAATTATAACTTACACGCTTGAGGTTGCACAATGAGCTGCTGTGAGCACATACAACTCACTTATCAATGAACCGCCACAACCCCATCTTATATCCTCGTCCACTTGAGACCAACCCAATGCGGCCTACAAGGAATAATAGATCAAGAATTAAATATAACATATTTTATATATTATATGTGTCTTGTTTAAATTACCATATGTGGATATTCGCCCTCATTGGTGATTTGGCCGCCTACAATTAGCGGCAAACTTGGTACACAGGTTTTCCCAGAAAACTTGCGCGGAAAATCGAATTTGACTCCTTCGACAATGTCATTATACTGCTGACATTCTGAAAACAAAAAATTAAATATTTAATTACAAAGTTAACATGATCATCTATTGGTATAAGCTTACTTCTTGCGCTGGGGCTTTTGATCTCCACATGCTTCACAAACAATGGACAACAGATTACGGGTATATTTTGACGATACGAGCACACATCTAACTTAGAACGATGCACACGATAATTGTTAATGGCATGTAGACATTGATGCGCCAAAACGCAGTACCCGGCTCTGCCATCAAAGCTACGACGACAAAATGAACCCTCTCGTCGCTCCACTGATATACCGATCTCATTTTTTATATTACCAAATAAACGGTAAAAGTCAGCATCAATTAATGGAATTGGTTGTAATGTAGTCAGTGGTTTACTGGTCGTTACTGCGACCGCCGTATTGCCGCTGTTGGACACATTGTAATAGTAGGCGTTAGCCAGATTTGTTTCACGCTTTGGCGGACGTGGTTTCGTCTCAAACATATTCATGCCATTTGGCAATTTTTCGAAAAATTTCTTTCCACCACGCCGCGAATCTGTGTACTTGGTGCTTCGGTAGTACTGGAAAATCTGTGGTCGCTCAAAAGCTGAAAGGAAATGTATTTTTATAAATATATGTTTGCATTTTTAACTGAAAATATTAATAATTACCAGTGATTAAAGTAAAAAACAAACTTAAAAGTAGAAATTTGTTAAATATTCGCAAACCGCACATTGTTTTGCATAACGTGAAAAATCCAAAGGTGACATCGCCAAGAGACAACAAAGCTAGCCTGTAAAGAGAATTAATATAATACCGTTAGTTTCACATATTCATTAAAATAAATGTCAGAAACATAGAAGTAATGACACAAACGAAGTATGTGTAAAGAAAAGGTCATTCACTTGGACTAATAATTATTATAATTTTATGGAATTTGGTAATGTACACTCACACTTAAACTTAATATTCACTGTACTTACATTTTAATATTTTTTTAAATATTTTCACTTTATTTTTTATTTATTCACTATTTAATTATTAATTACAGTTGCACACAAATATTGTGCAATAAATTAATTCATATAATATTAAAAAAAAAATATGAACACTTCAAAATATTTCTCCGCTTCAACAACTTTCACTCTACAACTCTAAATCAATACTGACGCCTTCATATGCTGTTAGGTCCTAAGAAACCCACAAACGCTTAAAAAACCAACTTCACTATTTCTCCGACTATTTACTATCTATTACTTTCCAAGCATGGAAAGCCCTTCGAAATTTCCCTGTTGAAATTCCTGTTCGTATTACTTGTAGTAGCTTATATTTACAGAAATATTTTATTTTTCATAAATACACTTCAAGGTTCGCGGTAATCCCAGCATCAATTAATATTACAAAAGGATATAATCGTCCATTTCTTTGTTCGCTTTATTTGGTCGTAACGAAGTGCTACCGGAAAAACCACATAAAACAATGGAACGTATACTATACCTGTGTCCGGCGCATGTGCATTTAGGTTGGACCTATTTCCATTAAGGACATTCTACTAATCGCGATATTTTCCTCATTAAAAATATATATGAATGTAGTAAACATTACAGAGAAATTGTGACGCTCTTCTACTTTCCAAGGAGAAGATGTTAGTAAAGATTCGACAAGTTGCAACATCATCCAAATCAAGATTAGACACTGAAGCAGGTATGTTTCTTATGCAATAATCGCAGTCTAAAAGTCAACTTCAAACTGAACGATCAAGTTCCAGTGAGGTTGAGATCGTATGAATTGTCACGAAATCGACTTTTTTTTTATAAAAAACAAAGAAAAAACGTTAACTTCGGCTGTACCGAAGCTAATATACCCTTCACAGCTGCATTTCTTTTAGTAACTATGTGTTTTAGCAAATCTAAAGACGTAAGAAAAAGTAAGTAAAAAAAGAAAACATTTTACTAATTCTTTTCAGACGGGTTGTTTGCTAGAAACATTAAGGTTATATAGTTAACCGATGTGAACAATTTCTTCGGAGAATATATTATTACCTTAAGCAATAATCCATGTCAAATTTCGTGAAGATACCACGTCAAATGCGAAAATTTTCCATACAAGCCATTGATTCCGATCGTTCGGTTTGTATGGCAGCTATATGCTATAGTGAACCGATCTGAACAATTTTTGCGGAGATTAAATTATTTCTATGAACAATAACTCACACCAAATTTCGTGAAGATATGTAATAAAATGCGGAAGTTTTCCATACAAGCCATTGATTCCGATCGTTCAGTTTGTATGGCAGCTATATGATATAGTGGTCCGATATCGGCAGCTTCTTGAAGAGAAAATAACATCTGCAAAATTTCAAAACGATATTTTAAACACTGAAGGACTAGTTCGTATATATACAGACAGACGGACATGCTAAATCGACTCAGTTCAATATACTGATCATTTATATATATACTTTATAGGGCCTCCGGCGCTTCCTTCTGGGTGTTACAAACTTCATGACAAACTTAATATACCCTGTTCAGGGTATAATAACACCAAGTCTTACAAGCATACGATTGGTACTCACTCCGAAGTGGTGATAAATAAAGTAGTAGGTGAATACAGAAATCTCTAGCGCTGTCTTTTTCTATTATAAGTTTTGAAGTCTATGTTTATATCCATACTATGTGACAATTATTCTTAGTATAATTATGAATATTTGGCCTGGCTTGATCAGATTTATCATCAAATATTTCCCCTACTTACTCTAACATCAACAATTTCATTCTGGATGCACCCATATAGCCTTAATCAGCACAAAAAAACATAAAACACGATTTTAAAACAAAAGCCCATTTTTCTGTTCTGAATAAAAAATAAAAAAAAATTAAATTAATTATCTTTTGAGTTCGAGCTTTGACTAAAATTGTCATTTCAATACGGCACAGCGTTCAGTCTGGCGCTTGATAAGCTCAGCGCTGGTTGTTAAGTAAATATTGTACGAATAATTAAAATAATTACCAAACACACGTAACACGATGCATATTAGAATACTGCTCATCTCGTACTTCGGTGCGTTGTGTATGCACAGCATTGGCGCGTCCGGTTTGCGAAAAACCCGAAAAGTGCACGGTCAAGGTCGCAATCCGCAAGCTGGCATTCAATCACCACCTGGAGACAATTATGACATACAACAAGATTTGTTCTCCGCACTCGATGGCGGTCAAGGTCAAGGCAAAGGAAACGGAAACGGGAACGGAAAGGGACATGGTAATGGCGGCAATAAGAATAAGGGTGGCGATAATGGTTTGCAAGGTTTCGTCTTGGCCACTGAGTCGGACAACAGTAACGCACCCCCCGACTGTACAAACCCCAATGGACCGGGTAATGGACATGGACGTGGACATGCTTACGGCAAATGTCGCGGTAGGGGTAACAATAAATTCGGTCCGAAACCACCGCCACCAGGACTCTATAAACGTTTTGCCGCCATCTACAATAATGTGGAGAGAAAAGTACATGGTGCGGCTTACGATGAGACGCTCGAAAACGATGAGGTGAATGATGATTTCAATGGAAGATCCATTGTGGCGCCCGGACAATATCCACACATGGTAGGCAAAATACATATATAAATACTATATTCATATTCCATTAGCGATAGAGAGTGCCGCATCAAACCGGTTTCACTGTTGTTTCACGCTAATCACATTTAAATTTGCATTGAAATCATTTACGAAATTGAGGTCAAAGCCGTGCATTCAAGACAATAATAATCGAACATATACAATGAGCTCTAAATAATTAATTAACGTTGATAATGCGCGTAATTAAATAATAATCAAATATTTTTTTCTATTTCTCACACAGGCTGCATTAGGTTTTCGCTCCTTCTCCGACAGCTACGAGTACAAATGTGGCGGCAGTTTAATTAATGAGGTCTTCGTTTTAACGGTAGCACACTGTTGCTACCACAGCGGGTAAGAACTACTTACAGAAATATTCTGAAAATAGTTTTACAATGAACCACTTGAATTTACCATATTCTATTTCCAAACTACGCAGCCAACAGCCTGAGACCGTGAAAGTGGGCGACATCAATCTGAAGAATGTTGACTTCGATGAGGTATTTCAAGTGCGTCCCATTGCCGAAGTGCAGGTGCATCCTTTATATAACACCTCGTATTACTATCACGACATCGCACTGATACGCTTGGCACAGCCAGTGGTGTAAGTCCCTTAACTGCCTCGAATTATTTCTATAATTTACAATCCCTCAACTAAATACATATATTTTAGCTACACGAAATTTGTACGTCCGATACGCTTGTGGGTTAGTGATGACATTCCTTATGATAAACTTCATGCAATGGGTTATGGTTCGACCGCCTTCGCAAAGGCGCCCACAAATATCTTAACCGAGTTGGAGTTGTCCATTGTACCATTGCTGCAATGTAATCAAATTCTGCCTTCAGACACTGGTGTGCCGGAAGGGCTATTGGATTCACAGATTTGTGCTAAAGATTATGAGCGAAATCGTGATACATGTCAAGTGAGTTGCAAACATAGAGAATTATATTATTTTGTGGGAAATTTTAGTCATACTAGTTCAAAAACATAACCTCAAAACTTGAGGGTCTTTCAATTAGTGTTTTATTTATGGTCTATCGTCAGTATAATGGTAGGAGGTTATACATAAGTTTTCAACTAGAGATATAGAAATTGAAGCATAGACTTCGGGCTTTCTTTAATTTCGAATGAGTTTCGGACACAAAAGAGTCCTATTTAAAAACCCATTCGAAGTTCCGAGTTGTCTACAACTTGTATGATCCAATAAAGCTGCCCTAGTATTGTGTAGACACCCTTACTATTATATAACTCTTTTCAGGGAGACTCCGGCGGACCACTACAATTGAATCTAATGCGTAAAAATCGAAAGCACTTCCGCTACTATCTAATCGGAATGACTTCGTATGGCACATTTTGTCGCAGCGAATATCCGGGAGTTTACACGCGCGTTTCCTCGTACATTGAATGGATCACATCGGTTGTTTGGCCAGGACAGTATGACAGTTACTTTCCAGAACAATTAGAATAGTTGGGCAACGACTTATAATACAATACAACAACCTATTTCATACTCTATGTTGCTAAGGAAATATACCGTTGTTTATTATGACAATACAAGTACTCATTTAAAGTGTGTTTTAACTAAAATATTTCTCTTCCGGAATTATTATAATTTTGTTTTTCGAAAATGGGTGGGAAAGGCAAGAAGAAACGTAATAGCAAAGATTCCTAAAGACTAATGGTAACGGCGAGGAGGGGGAGAAGAAAAAGGATGGTAAGAAGAAGGGCAACAGCAGCAAATCGCTGGGTTGTGACATCTTCAATGATGTAGCGATGGAGAATGCCTACTATGTGTGCCATAATGTGCAGGTAAAGGAAATGGTCTTATATACATACATAAGTACATACATAAAGGGTTTTTCAATAAGAGCGCTACAGAAATTTTAAATGAAACAAAAGCGGTTTGGTATATCAACGAAATTCTTTATTACTGCGAAAGTACATTCGATGCCCTTATGTATGGAACTCGGCCACCGCGGGCATTCTTTCAGAAGTCCAGACGTTGAACTCAATTTTCGATGGTTTAGCATAGACTTGACGTAGCCCCACAGGAATTAGTCTAACGGCGTCAAATCGCACGGCCGAAGCGATCATTTGACTGGGCCATTTCGTGAGATAACACATTCACTAAACTTGGTTTCAATAAATCGATTGTGATATTCGCTGTGTGGCCTGTGGTGCGGCCCTGTTGGAACCACATATTGACCAAGTCCATATCATCCAATTCGGGCCAAAAATATTCGGTTATCATTGAGCGGTAGCGATTCCCACTGACAGTAACGTGCCGGTCTTGATCATCACGGTAGAAGTATAGCCGAATAACGGCGCCGGCACATAAACCACAACAAAACAGGATTGCAATAGTGCCTCATGGAGTACGTGTGGATTGCTGCCTGACCAATAACACATATTTTGCCAATTGACGAAACCAACCATTCAGCCAGAAATGAGCCTCATCGCTGAATATGATTTTTCGATGAAAATCCCGATCGTGATCAAGTTGTTGCTCAGCGCAATTTACGAACATACGACGATTCTGGTAGTCAAGCGGCTTCAGTTCTTGCGTCAATTTGTTTTTGACGATTATGACGACGATAAAGTGGACGTAGAGCTCTTAAAGTTGAGGCCACTGACTCCGAATTTCGGTAGTAAATTGTTGGATCGTATATCTTTCCATAATGAAATGACAAACCTTACTGAAGACAAATGTCGAAATGAAATGTGGCGTCGTTTACTGTCCCTATCGGTCTACTTTTGTAGCGTACCTATTGAAAAACCCTTTATAAATATATGTATATTTATACACCGTTTATTAGCAAGAAGAATACTTGGCTGCTATTAAAATTAATTTTATTTTAGGATTTACTTAAGACACGCGGCTTCGCTTGGCCCGATGGACAAAAGAAGAAGAAGAAGGGAAAACGCTGAATACTAAATGATATATTTTTAGCGATTTAAAATTGAAATAAATCTAAAAATATTTTTATTTTATTATTAAATTGTATTAATTTAAAAACTCGTAAGCCACTATACTTAAGTGTTATATTTTAACGGCGAAGATACATATCTACATATATATATAGACATAAAGATATATGTACATATATATATACGCACAAATGTTGTATTTGTTGTTGTACATACAATGTCTACAAATTAAAGCACCGACAGCCGCTTGCTGTCTGCCGACGCAAAATGCTCCCACATCGCCCACTCAAAAATAAAAACCCGAAAAACGAAAATCAAATGAAATTCTATTTTTATGCCAGAAAAGTCATCAATATGCTCATTTACATTTTGATATCGGGAATTTAATAAACAAAATTCAAAAGCACTGTTCTAGAAGAATTTCTTTGCCACAAAAACAGAACTAAATTAACATTTGCAACAACACTATTATTTGTTGAGAAGTTTTCCACAAACAATTGGCCGAAAGCATCTTAGCCACTACTACTACAATTACGACCACCAGCAAAGCAGTACAGCCGAAGCAGCACAACGTTCACTTTCGTTGTTCAAAACAACTTCCAAACGTAAACAAAACTTTTCACAAATCGTGCACAAGCGCATGCGCACAGAGATTCGTCTACTCAGCGAGATCGCGCTACTTCGTCGGCGTTACGAAAAGCCAAAAAAAAAATCTCAAATATTCGGCAAATTTGAAAAATACAGCAATAAAGCGCGAAAGCATAAAATCGTGTGTGGCGGCAAGAAAAGCCAACAGTTTGCCGGTGCGTTTGAAAGCGAGCATTTCATATACAATTTTTTCACAAACAGTCAAAGAACACTGCCGGAGAAAGTGCCGAGTGCAATACGGATAATATAAAATAAAATAGAAGAAGGAAAAAAAAGCATTGCATTGCATTTATTTTTAGTGCATTTGAGATATTAAGCGAAAATATGGTTAAGGCACCAGCAATCGGTATTGATTTGGGCACCACCTACTCCTGTGTGGGCGTTTGGCAGAATAACAAAGTCGAAATCATCGCCAACGATCAGGGCAATCGCACCACACCCAGTTATGTTGCGTTCAACGATACGGAACGTTTGATCGGCGATGCGGCCAAGAATCAGGTGCGTACACACACACACTCACACATAATTGAGTGCGGAATGCTAAATAAGGAGATAAATATTATTAGGCAACCATATTCTAAAGACTTTGTTTGAAATTGCAGTGAAAAATTAAGAACTTTTTTGTTTTATTAAAGAGAGGACATTTGAAAGTCATTGAAGAAATTGTGAGAATTAAGAAGAAATTAAAACCGAAAAGTTCGTGTTGTGTATATGAGAGAATGAAACATTTAAGATTAAGACTTATGCTTGGTAGTTTGAGCTGATCTTCAAATATATTGTAATTTTCAAACTCCTCGGACAATTACTTCGAGAGACTGTTTGATATGGTACTAATGATAAGTACTGAGTTTTGATATTTTCTCTCTGCTGATTTATTCTCTGCACTGACCTCTCAAACCTCAAGAGAATAATCGCTATTGAAAAAATTACCTGAAGAGATTAATCGCCGACAACGAGGACCATTTTGAAAGAGCAAATTTGGCTTTCGAAGACGTAATGATAGAAAAATATATTTTCCTTTTTAAGAGATATTCAAAAGGAATGCTTAGCGAATAAATGAATTTTAAATTCAGTTACGCAAAATTACCTCAAATTAAGCATTGATCGAAAAAGACAAAAGACATTACAAATTCTTTGTCGAACCAGGTAGTGTCTTCTGCACACAACGTGCTTTATCTGTTTTACTTTCATTGACTTTAATCTCGGGTTTATAAATCAAATCTCAATCTCAAAATTATAATTCACAGTTTCACAGAACTAGAGATGGGTTTATAGCTTCAAAACAGCTAATGCTGGAGATGATGTATTGATGCTATAATACCACAAATTTACATTATTTTTAAAGGGGTATTCTGGTCTATACGCATGAATTTTAGGCATTTTTTAAACTAAGATAAAAAAATTAGAAACATTATTACTATCCATTTTTTTATATGTTTTTTATTTACATTTTAATAATAAAAAAAATTGAAAAAAAACCAAAATTCGTCGTCGCCGGTGGATTGGGGACTTCAAAAAAAACGGTGCGTCCTGATTGACGTGATTTAAACCCTTGTAGAGATCTAAAACACAAAAAACAAGAAGATTCTTCATTAGCAAGGATGTCATCGGGTTGACCATTTTCAAAAAACAAATAACAAAATGGCGTCGACTTGAAAAAAAAATTTTTTTTAACCGGTTTTTTTTTGACATTTTCGAATTTTTTAAAAATACTTCAAATCAAAATTTTTGGAAATCCAACCCAGACACGTTAGAGCATTGTATAAAGAAGATATATACCAAATTTCAAAGGAATCGGTTCAGTAGAACTTGAGATATCATATCAACCACCTCAAAAAATTAGTTTCGAGAAAAACGCGTTTAAAGTTTAGAAGACCGCTCGGCCGGCTCGGACGCCACGGCACAAAATCGGCTGTATCTCCGAAAATAAGTCCTTCCAAGGTCATATTTTTGAAAGTCTAAACTTTCAAAATATGCAAAAAAATAGATTTTTTCAAAATCCTAGACCAGAATACCCCTTAATTGCCAATTCCTGACGTCATGACAAGGAAGCGGAAGACTATGTCTACAATGAATATGTTCTTTTCGACATACTTGGTACTATAGTTCTTTATTCAAGATCATTTCAAAGACATTCGTTTCTGTTTAGTAATCCTATCCTCATTAAGCTCCAGTGAGTATCTGACTTGTATCAATCCACTCCTAATATAAATCAAGCTCCCACACTTAAGCAGATTTTGTTTCTATAAAATATCTTTTACGAAGATGAAATTCATTTTCCATATTATATTTTGAATTGTCACATCAACGAGTTAGGCCTGAATACACGTAATCTTTATGCTGCAACTTAGTGATCTAGTACAATTGTTTAACAAGTTCTACAAAAAAGTACAACAAAATCGGTAAAGTATATATTTCGCACTTGTTCTTTTGCGTTTAGCCAGCCAAAAACACATGTTAATTGTCAATTTGTAAAATTTTATTAGTTTTCACACCGAATGTGTACGAGTAATTTATGATTTCATAAATAAGTATAAATGCAAACTGTCAAAAAACGCACGCAAAAAACAATGCGTTAGCATAATATCGCGCTTCGACAAGCTGTCACCATAAATATCGCAGTTGACATTTCAACGAAGCACAACCAAAAATGCAATATTTGCAACGACGTTTTTCTTGACCCTACACTTTACGGGCAAAACACAGTGTTGGGAATTGCAACGTGCGCCCGTGTCGCCGTTTGATTGTAATCTCATTGGAATTCTTATTAAATTATGGCACATACACTTGTCAGCGCCCAGAAGCTGTAAGCCAAATTTGATGAAGCGACATGTTAGACAGCATACTCGCATACTCATAAATATATCTGTTTGTAGTAGGTGAAAAGGTGTAGTAGTATGCTTGTGCATACCGACTCGTACATACATTTATGTCGGTTTAGGTGCCGTCACTCATTATTTTTACAATAGCAAATATACGTAATGAATGCCGCAGACAAGCACCCAATCGCTCGTAATGCCTTTATATGGATCTGACTGATCCACTCTCCGACATTTACTACCATTTCGATATATCTACATGACATAAGTCGTCGACACCTGTTCAGTGGCCATAAACGTGAAAGCATTCGTCATGCATGCCGTGTATATGTTCGATGCTATGTTTTGTATATACATATATATACATATGTATTATATACAATTTTTCCTTTTTTTAACCCAATTACCAATGTTGACCAAGTCATAGCGACATAATGTGGGAATGGTGTGAAATTTTTGGTGATCGTGTGGGTGTACGCGAGTTGTGGCATCATTTAGATTATTTCTCTATTATATATATACATATCTACATATAAATAAATAAAATATAAATAAATATCTTATAAGTCACGTCGCGTGGAACATTCTGGTTTGGTGGCACGGCCAGTGTAGAGGATGTGTGTTTCCATGTTGTGTTGTTTTAAAAATAGCATTGGCTGCAATGAAACGTTGCTTTTATGTTTATTTTCGAAAATTGTTTATAAATGTTGGCTATTTTTAGCAATGAAAAGGAAATGAAAATAAAATTTAGCGATTATTTCTTTAAATTGTTATAGAATCTTATAGATGCGAAGATTTTAAAATTCTGTTTTTTTAATTTATTTTGAATTTTTTCATATACGAGGGTTGCTATTTATATTTCTAGACTAACACTGGACTTATGTGCATTGGTGACTTATAACGATTGTTTTGAAAAATATTCAAGCTCAAAATGAATGAAATGGTGTGACAAACAAAAAACACTTATTCCACTAACTAGGTCCTTTATTAGGTCCAAAATTGTTTAAAATGAAAATTTCTTTGAGCGACTTCGCATTGTCTTATTGAAGACAAGTTCGTCTCTTTTAGATGGTCCCTAATCCCAAAGTAGTATCAATCTAACAGTTTGAGGCATGACGATTTGCTCATGGCATTGAAACTCTCTATGACAACAACTTATGTCGGTGGGTCTTCGACAAGCCATTTAAGGGGTTAGGAAAAAATGAGAATTTTCAGTAATTTTTTTTTGCTATTAAATCATGTTATTTTACAAAAGTAATAATATGGCATTATTATAATTTTGACTATGATTTAATTATTATTTTGACTTAAAGTCACGAAAATTTGAAAAAAAAAATAATAATTTCCAAAGTTATAGCTGTCTGTGTTGACCCAGTTTCAAAAAAAGGTCCTTGCGGTGACAATCATAAGTCCTTGGAGATTCATCTAAAATCAATCGGATAAAAAAAAATAGTTTTATAAATAGATAATACTGGGACTGATCTAAGGTTTTTTTTTTGTTTCAAAAATTAACAAAATGGCGGCCTCAGGAAATTTTTTCTAGATTTTCGGGAAGAAATCAACAGTTAATTGGTTTTAAAAAATCGAAATTAAAAAAAACCTTCGATCAGGCCTGAGTTTATTATGTATTCTATTAATTTCATTAAAATCTACTGAGCGGTTATCGGGTTACAGTTGTCACCTGTTCAAAAAACATAGTTTTGAGAAAAACGCATTTAAAGTTTCACACCAGTGTGATGGAGGGCCGAGCGATCTTTAACTCGAAGTTATTATCGGATCAACTTCAATTTTCAGAGAATATTTTTAAGATATTACACTTAACGAAAATTCCAAAAAAAATGATTTTTTGAAAATCCTGACTACCCCTAACACCTTAAAGCTATTCACTACATTCAAATTGCAATTTTTGCATAAGAAAACCCTACGAGTTACAGCTTGTCCAACAATTGGAGATCCCCGACTACATAATATATCGATCTTCATAGAATCGCATATGGCCAACAACATTTTTCAATTCCAGTGCTGAACTGAACTTTAAAGATAAAATATTGTACAATTTTGGATCACTTTCCTTCTATAGCTTTCTTTTGTTTCGTTTCGAAATAGCACACTTTGTTGAAAATATCTGTTTAAAAAATGCTCCTCAATTATTCTATACTAAATTCATTTTACTACGAGTAACTAATAATAATAATAATTTTTCACACATTTCTGCCATTTAGGTCGCTATGAACGCCAAAAATACAGTATTCGATGCCAAGCGTCTGATCGGTCGTCGCTTCGATGATACAAAAATACAGGAGGACATGAAGCATTGGCCCTTCAAGGTGGTCAACGACTGTGGCAAGCCTAAAATCGAGATCGAGTTCAAGGGCGAAGTGAAACGTTTCGCACCAGAGGAAGTTAGCTCGATGGTGTTGACGAAGATGCGTGAAATTGCCGAGGTTTATCTGGGTGGCAAAGTTACCGATGCCGTTATTACAGTGCCCGCCTACTTTAACGATAGTCAACGTCAGGCCACCAAAGATGCCGGTTCAATTGCCGGTCTTAATGTGTTGCGCATCATAAATGAGCCCACAGCCGCTGCTTTGGCCTATGGTTTGGATAAGAATTTGAAAGGTGAAAAGAATGTGCTGATCTTTGATTTGGGTGGTGGTACTTTTGATGTCTCCATATTGTCCATCGATGAGGGCTCACTCTTTGAGGTTAAATCGACAGCGGGTGATACACATTTGGGTGGTGAAGATTTCGATAATCGATTGGTCAATCACTTTGTTGAGGAATTCAAACGCAAGCACAAACGCGATTTGTCCAGCAATGTACGCGCTTTGCGACGTCTGCGCACCGCCTGTGAGCGCGCTAAGCGTACGCTGTCCAGCAGCACAGAGGCTTCTATTGAAATCGATGCCTTGCATGAGGGTATTGACTTCTATTCGAAAATCAGTCGCGCACGTTTCGAAGAGCTGAATATGGATTTGTTCCGTTCGACTCTGCAACCAGTTGAGCGTGCTTTAAATGACGCCAAAATGGACAAGGCGGCCATACACGATGTCGTACTGGTGGGCGGTTCTACACGCATTCCGAAAATACAAAAGATGTTGCAGGACTTCTTTGGCGGCAAACAGCTCAACTTGTCCATCAATCCCGACGAGGCTGTGGCTTACGGTGCAGCCGTGCAAGCTGCCATTCTCACCGGTGTGGGTAGTTCGCAAATTCAGGATGTGCTACTGGTTGATGTCACCCCACTTTCATTGGGTATCGAAACTGCCGGTGGTGTCATGACCAAACTAATTGAACGCAATGCACGCATTCCATGCAAACAACAGCAAACCTTCACAACATACAGTGACAATCAAAACGCTGTCACCATTCAAGTGTACGAAGGTGAACGCGCCATGACCAAGGATAACAATCTTTTGGGTACTTTCAATTTGACTGGCATACCACCAGCACCACGTGGTGTACCAAAAATCGAGGTCACATTCGATCTAAATGCCGATGGCATATTGCATGTATCCGCTAAGGATAACAGCACCGGTAAATCTGAGAAGATTACCATCACCAATGATAAGGGACGTCTATCCAAGGCCGAAATCGATCGTATGTTATCGGACGCCGAACGTTATAAGGATGAGGATGAGAAACAGAAGGAGCGCATACAGTCGAGGAATGCTTTGGAGAGTTACATCTTCAGCTGCAAGCAGGTAAAGCTAGCAAAACATGTGATGTGTCTGAAATAGCTATGGTCATGAGACCTTTTGTGGCAAATTTTTTGTGTGTTTGATACTATTTACTGTTAATGCTATGATTCTAAATTTGTTTTAATTTTTTTTTTTTGCAGGCCATTGAAGATGCACCCGCTGGACGTCTGACAGACGCCGACAAGACAACGGTACGTGATAAATGCACTTCGGAAATGTCCTGGCTGGATGCCAATACACTCGCCGAAAAGGACGAGTTCGACGATCATCTCAAGGAGTGTCAACGCGTTTGTGGACCGGTAATGGCGAAGATGCATGGAGGCGCTGGCAGTGGCGATGCGGGTGCGGCAAAGGGTGCACAAGGTGGACGCGCCGGCGGACCGACTGTCGAGGAAGTCGATTAATTTAGCAATAATTTAGCGTCATTCTCATACTAAATTACACGCATAATTTTAATTTCACTTTTAATTTGCATTATTTATTCCTAAACATTTTCTAAATTGGACAATTATATATATACGATATACAATATAATAAATTTATTTTTACTGTTAAAATGCTATATATCGTATGTACGTAAGTAATTATATATACTAATGTGTTCTATATATATATAACTTCATTACAACTAGATTACTTAGCGTCTCTTAGGCTCGTAAATAGTGTATATTTACATTCGATTTAGAATTTGATTTGATTTTCTTGTTATTGTTTGAATCGAGCATTTATAATGACGTAGTGCACCCAGCGCAGGTTCAAGCGACGATTACAAATGCGCGTACTTAGTTTAATAGAATAAAACAAATGCAAATACAGGGCTTAGAAATGGGTGGAAAGCAAAACATAAAGAAATTCATTAAATTGACGATCACAACTTTAATTTCGAATTAGTTCTAAACACACGCTGGTGCGCGCAAGTTCGATTTCTTTTGTGAAAATAATTCTTTAGTGAGCTCGACAAATTTTCGACACTGCAACATGGTGGCCATGAGTAAATTGTTTGAGTATGTAATTGAGAACGACTTAAAGTGTGCCGACGTGTTTCACACGAACAGCTGTAAAATGAATGCGCTACACAACACATATAGATTTCTACTATCGAATATGAAATATTTCGCGCCTATTATTGGTGTAAGTGCATGTTTTGAAAGTGAATGCGAAGGCTTGTCTTTCCAGAAAGTTCAACTTTTCAATTTTTTTTATTCAGCTGCCCTTACTGCTGCGTATACGTTCGCTAAACAAGAAGGTCCTGCTAGCGACGCTGCAATATTATGTCGAAGCAGTGGTGGGCGGCACGGCTACCGGTTGGTCGATAATGATCACGATTTGTACTATGCGGTTGGTTTCACGAAAGACACCTGAGCATCTACAAGAACACTAGTAACATTTTTCAAATTGCTTTACAGACATTTATTTGGAAAATTCACCATTTTGAGCACCGTTTTGCTGCCAACTTTCATAGGCAGCTTTGGCAAATACGTTGTACCTAGTCCACGAGTTCATCGACTGTTTGCCACCACGATCTTTCAGTGTGTAAGTATAATTGTTTTTGGTTTTTGTGTTTTGTTTTAAATCAACGAATTCCTTAAATCAGCATTAATTAAGTACTGATTCAATTACTAAGGCACAAAAAACTGTGGTATTATCCAAAGTAAAACCTTGATATATAAATAAGTATGTAAAACAGAGACGGGTATATTGAAAATGTTTTTGTTTGTTTAATAAAATGTTATGCAATTATTCCGTTATATTGGTGATCGTGGAACATATCAACGGAATAAAATTATAACAAGTAAGGAAGAGCTAAGTTCGGGTGTAACCAAACATTTTATACTCCCGCAATTTATTTATTTAATTTTATTAAGATAACACACAATTTGACCCACATATTCATCACATATATAGTATAAAGTCCATTGAAAGTTGGAAACCCTAATATTAGGTATTTGGGAGCTAGGTTAAGTTATGACCCGATTTGACCCATTTTTGGCAAGGAGACATATTATTAGAAGAAACCTATTCCCTCTGAATTTCTGCCAAATATTTGAGAGACTTACCAATATTTTCGGTAAAAAAAATTATAAGCGCTGAGTTCTTCATATTCGATATATAGAGCCTTGAAAATTCGTGGTCTGATTTCGACGATGCGATGCCACACTATAAATGTAGTATTTGTGCAAAATTCTGTTCCGATATCTTCACTTAAGGTTTCTGTTGGTTTTCCTTACTGAATTAAAGCATTTTTAGTAGTTTTCCACGTAACCTTTGTATGGGGGGTGGGCGTGGTTATAATTTGATTTCCTCCATTTTTGGACTATATAAGGAAATGCCTGAAAAAACGACCCCTGAGAGTTTCGTTGATATAGCTTTAGTAGTTTTTGAGATATGTACAAAAAACTTTGCAAGGGGCGGGGCCACACCCAATTTCCCAAGAAAATTACATCCAAATATGCCCCTTCCTTCTTTGTACCAAATTTTATTTTCATACCTTAATTTATGGCTTAGTTATAGCTCTTTATGTGTTTTCGGTTATCGCCATTTTGTGGGCGTGGCACTTATATCTAACTCGTTTAGTTTTAGGACTTAAAAACAACGGTTATGTGAACAAAACTATAATACTCTCTTAGCAACTTTTGTTGCGAGAGTATAAGAATAATTGACAGACAGTACTCATATATGCAGTAGCCTCAAGGGAAAAGTACAAAATTCACAAATTTTTGGTAGACAGTTTTTAAGTCAATATATTGATTGTAATATCTAAATAAATGAAAATAAGAGGCCTGTTTTTTTGGCCACAATTTGCTCAGCGTTAAATATTAATGAAATCGATCCAGAACTTAGTCTAGCTCGCATAGTATAATGGTTTCCTTCCTTTTGAATTTTCTCGCATATATGTATTGAATTTCGTAAAAATTAAAAATATCGCTATGTACCTTCCGTCAGACTTAATCTGGCGAATATAAGTATTTGTTTGTATAATGTAAAAACTAAGTGAACCCATGACCTATCATAAGTTAACGAGATCGAATAGTAACTATTGATTTCTAATGAAAGTGTTTTATAATATAAAAAACTTTATCTCTTCATCTCACCAGACTCTAGAAACCTTGATTATACAAAAGAGAACTGTGCTCATGAGATTGATCGCTAACTCGTCATTGCTGCGCACATTTCTATTTATGTGTTGTAGTGCCTTGATATTGAATGCCAAGCGGAGGAAAGCATTCAACGGTTTTTGGTTGATGGAACCGACGCCTCAAAATACAGCAACAGTGGAGCAGGAAGCGAATGGCGACAATGGAACGTGCAACAGTACTTGTGGTCACAAAAGCAAATCGTGCAAACAATATGCACTGCAAGGCATACGAAATTTCATGATAACTGGGCTAGCCTTGGACGCCATCAAAATGCTGATGGCCAATGTTCCAAGCGATGTTAACGGATTCACCGCGAAATTGTGGGTCAAATTGAAAACCTTCAAAATACGTTCGGCGGCACTGCTCACCTCGTATGTCGCCATATACAGGGTAGGTCTTTAACACTTTCTGATCCATAAATCGAAATTTTCATTTAATTTGAGTTGTTAATATTTACAGCTGCTGCACTGTTACTTTAATCGCAATTTCGGTGGTGACTCACAGCTCAAGCATGGCGCGGCGGCCTTTCTGAGTGGCTCATGTTTCATATTCTTCCCAAAACTGACGCTACTCTGCTATGCTTTGATCCTCGGGGTACAAATTAGCTGGAAAGAATTGACGACTTACTTGAGCGCCGAGCGTTTTGGCGGATCCTTTGAGTGGATCCAACGCCTGCCCTGCAGACAGATAATTTATCCGGCTGCAGTCGCATACTTGGTGCATACTTATGCCTTACGCAAACGTCATGCCAGCAATCTTGGTGGCATTGTCGTAGACGGCATCACAAATAACTAGTAAGTAGAGCTTCGAGAAATGTTTGGATATTTCTTATACGGTTCTTAATCCACGGTTTCATATTGTTAAAACAAATCGAGATAGATAAAGAGTCGGATTGACGAGACGAGTTCTTAAATATTTTTCCGTTCAAATATACGTCCATAAAAACGATAACTTGAGTAAGAAGTAAGGAAGTGCTAAGTTCGGATGTAACCGAACATTTTATACTCTCGCAATTTATTGACGAAATTTTTTAAGATAGCACAATTTGACCCATATATTCGGCATAAAGTCCAATAGAATAACGAAAATCATCACAAATAGTACATGAGGGCTGAGGTAATTCCTTAACCAATTTCACTACACACCACCATTTAACCATTTTTGGTACAGAGACTACACTCAGATTTTTTTACAAAATGGAAAATGGGCGTGGCGTCGCCCACTTATGGGTCAAAATATCTGAGAGATTTACCGATATTTTCGGTGAAAAAGTACCCTCATGCACTGTGCTCTTCATATTCGATATCGGTGCAGAGCTTTGCACAAATACTATGTTTATAGTGTGGCAGCCCCATTCTAAAAATCGCCGAAATCGGACCATAGGTTTTTAAGGCCCCATATATCGAACACGAGGGCCTCGGTGCTTCTAACCTAATATTTCCAACTTTCAATGGACTTTATACAATATATATAAATAAAGTTAAATAATTGCGAGAGTATAAAATGTTCGGTTACACCCGAACTTAGCCCTTCCTTACTTGTTTTATTATACTATCATCATAGGTTCCTAATGTCTATACTATAAAGTGAAGGAATCAGATGGCATTCAAAATTGAATTATATGGGAAGTAGACGTTGTAGTTGTGAACCATCCCCATATAAGAGAAGTGACTGCAGAAAGTTTGGTTTATAAAGCTTTAGTAGTTTACAAGATATAACATGTACAAAGAACTTATTAGAGGGCGGGGCCACGCACACTTTCTCAAAAAATTGCATCAAAATAAACCTCTCATTAGTGCGATCCTCTGTACCAAATTTTACTTTTATAACTTTATTTATGGTTTAGTTATGGCACTTTATATGTTTTTGATTTTCGCCATGTGGGTGTGGCAATGGTCCGATTTCGCATTCATTTTCAGAGCAACCCTCCCACGGTCCCAAGGAACCTGTGTACCGAGTTTCGTCAATATATCTTAATTTTTACTCAAGTTATCCGTTGCACGGACATCCGGATTTAAACTAGTCTCGTGTTACTGATCATTTTTATATATAAGAGTATAAGAATCAGGATATATTTATAAATATTAGCACCCTAAGGAGATTTTTATTGCAGTTAGGGCATACTAAAACTAGACACCAGTCACTATTTAGTTAAGTTATTTAGACTACATAACTCTAATGATGATAACCCATTTTTCATATAATGCCATTTTGAATGAGATTCCCAAATCATTTAAAGTAGATAAATCATGCATCAGTGAAGATAATTAACCACAAGATTAAGATGTAGAAATTAAACATGCTATTTTAGACTTATTGTGGTTTGATAATAATTTTAATTTGTTTCCCACTTTATTCCAGTGTGAAATTCGTACATGCAAACGTTGAGAGAATCGAGCAACTTATGGCGCAATGTACACCTACTTTGTAGGCATAATTGAATGAAATTGTAAAATTAACATTTAATATACTGCTTTAAACAAATATACACCAAATTCATGGTTAAAATAAATGTTTTCAAATTTTACTGAACTGTAAAAGTTTTTTTGGTCAGTTTTCACAGGGAAAGGAAAAACAATCATTATTCTTCATTATTATTACTTTGAACTTTGAACTTTATGAATACATGTTGTAAGATGTAGTAATCACTTGGTGCCAGTGGATGGTGGATGCTTTAGAAGAACCTCCCAACTAAGCTACCGGAGATTCTGGCGAGTTACTAACAACGCGTATGGTGTGGTGTTGTACTGACCGAACACATTTCCTCTCCTATCAGCCAAAGCAGGTCGCTTCTAGGCGATTACTTCCTGCCGAGTTAACAACAGCGCGTCATTCGGTTTTATATTCGCAGTTTGGCGCCAATTGGTTATACCAAGTGCAGCCAGGCCCTTCTCCACATGATCTTTCCAGCGTAGTGGAGATTTTCCTCTTCTTCTGCTTCCCCCGGCGGGTACAGCATCGTTTACTCTCAGAGCTGGAATGGTTTCTTGATCCTGGAGAGCTGATTCGCTGAACTATGTCTATGTTACCGTATAGCTTGTACAACTCATCACCCCATCGAATGCGGTATTCGCAGTCGCCAATGCGCAAAGTCGCCTCCGCAAAACCTTCCTCTCGAAAACTCTTAATACGGAATCATCTGTTGTCGCCATTGTCCATGACTCCGCACCATATAGCTGGATGGGAATGTTTAGGAACTTGTAGAGTTTAGTCTTTGTTCGTCGAGAGAGTGCTTTACTTTTCAGTTGCTTACTCAGTCCAAAGTAGCACCTGTTGGCTAGACTTAATCTGGTATAATTATTGAAATGTTAGGTCCTAATTTTTGTTCGGTTGTAATAGAACAGCTCATAGTAGATGAATCCCAACAAATGCTTAGCTATTCTAACTCATAATCCTGACTTGGTCGCCGTTTGCGGTAGTTCAGCGCCATTTGACTATGAGTGTTTTCGCTTGATGGTGCCGTAAGTGTCTGACTTTTCACCACCAGTAACCCTCCGCTTCAGAAATAAGCCGATTGAAATGCGGTAATGAGTTTTATTTTTGCATTAAATCCTGAGGCATCCATACGTCGAGCTTCTTTATTTATCCAGGCTTATTTCAATGTTCCCAAACGAGTCTTAATGCAATGATTAGCTCCTGGGAAATCGGAACAGTGCTTCGGTCGGTCGGACTCAACAATTTAGATTATTTTATTAATATTTGCGCCATCAAAATTAGCGGAACTGTATCGACAACACAAAATTAGGCCTGATTGGCTATTACAGTACACAATATATTCACATTTTCAACCAACTGGTTTCAAGGTTTATATGGAAGAAAAACGGGCGAGTTTTGATGCGTGCTTAAACTAGAGTCCGACCGATTAATCGGCCTTGGCATTGGCATCGGCCAGAGTCAAGCAATCACAAAACTGTCAAAGTATTTTATACAGATAGACAGTTCTACGCTGGCTAGATCATGTTCTTCGAATGGACGAAAGTGCTCCAGCTCTGAAAGTTCGATGCAGTACCCATTGGTGGAAGCCGAGGAAGAGGGAGGCCTCCACTCCGATGGAAGGACCAGGTGGAGAAGGACCTGTCTTCACTTGGTATTAACAATTGGCGCCAAACTGTCAAAAGGAGAGATGCGTGACGAGCTGTTGTGGACTCGGCTATAACCTCGTAAGCGGTGTCTACGCCAGTCAAGAAGAAGAAGAAGAAGACATAGTTCTACAAAACGAGATACAGATTACAGAAACCATATATTGGTAAAAAAAACTAGAAAATTTCTTTCAACTAGATATTTCTACTAGACCTCACATATACTCGTACTTAGTATATGTATCTTCATTATGCAGAGATGACTTACCGCCTCTACAGTTTATAAATAGTGTATATTTCGATTCGATTAGGAATTTGATTTGTTTTTGTTTGAATCGATCGATTCGTAATGACGTAGTGTACCGAGTGCAAGTCATTCAACGATTACAAATGCGCATACTTATAATACTTTAATAGAATAAAACAAATGCAAATGCAAGGCTTGAAAGTAAGGAAATCAAAACAGAAATAAATTCATTAAATTGACGGTCACAACTTTAATTTCGAATTAGTTCTAATTAAAAGCTGGTGCGCGCAAGTTCAATTTCAATTTGAAAATAATTCTTTAGTGAACGCGACACATTTTCGACACTACAACATGGCGGCCATGAGTAAATTGTTTGAATATTTGATTGAAAACGACGTGAAATGTACAAACTTTTTTCACAAGTACAGCTGTAAAACCAATTCGCTACTCATCACGTATAAATTTCTACTATCGAATATGAAATATTTCGCGCCTATTATTGGTGTAAGTGCATGTTTTGAAAGTGAATGCCGAAGACTTGTCTTTCAATAAACTTTTGTTCAACTTTGTTTTATTCAGCTGCCCTTACTGTTGCGTATACGTTCGTTGAACAAGAAGGTCCTGCTAGCGACGCTGCAATATTATGTCGAAGCAGTGATGACTGGCACGGCTATCGGTTGGTCGGTAATAGTTTCGATTTGTATTTCGCGGTTAGTTTCACAAAAGACACACACATATGCAAATCTAGAGCATCGTTATTAAATATTATTTTCAATTGCCTTGCAGACACATATTTGGAAAATTCACCTATTTGAGCACATTATTGCTGCCCACTTTCGTAGGCAGCTTTGGTCAATACATCGTTCCAAGTCCACGAGTTCATCGCCTGTTCGCCATCACCATCTTTCAGTGTGTAAGTATAATTGGTTTTTGTTTTTTATACTCTCGCAACATGTTGCACAGAGTTTAATGATTTTGTTCACTTAACGGTTGTTTGTAACAATTAAAAGTAAACTATTTAGATATAGAGTTATATATACTTAAGTGATCAGGATCAGGAAGTGATCTCGTATCGTCTAGTTGAATTCTGGTTGACTGTCGGTCGGTCCGCCTGTCTGTGAAAGAGATAACTTGAGTAAAAATAATGCTTTGTTCCTTGTCACCATGAGTGGATCGGTATTGCAAATGTACGAAATCAAACCAATGCCACGAAAAGATGCAAGAAAGGGCATCTGAGAATACTATACAGTTCCCTTAAACTGCCCCAGACCTTTCAGTTCTCTCAAGCGTCTGCGTCTCTGCCTAAAGCAATGGATGCTAGGGGAACATCTCAGGTCCTGGAACATGTGCAATACGAGTCGCACCACAAAACTACAATGGGGTAGTGTTGACACTGGACAGACCAAAAAACTTCTTACTTTAAGCAAAAGAGAATTAAGCTGTATCACAGGGGTCATCACGGGGCACCTACCTCTAAGAGGCCACCTGCATAGACTTGGCATAGTAGAATCGGCGGAATGCAGGGAAGATGATGAGGCTCTAGAGCATTATCTCTGCGAATGCCCGGCCTTCCGTCGGTTAAGAAGAGATACCTTCCAAGGCTCCCATTACTCTAATCTGAGAGAAATTGGGCAGCAGGGATGGAATAAACTCAGAATCTTCGTTAAATCGACCGAGTTGTTCAGGTGACGCTTATTAGGGTACCTTCGGGGAGCACAATGAGCCTAATAATGGCCTAAGTGCGGCTGCATGCGGTCAGGTCTTCGCCTCCCTTTTCAACCAACCAACCAACCAACTCCACCAATTTCAACGTAACATTTTCATGGAATCCTGATGTTCCAGTGTTGCAATGGGCAATCGGTTCACAACCACGCCTACTTTCCACATATTATAATTTTATAATCCAACTGTTCTTGCACTTAATTAATTTTTAATGAAAAATCAAGATATCGAAAACATTTAAAAATCGGAGTATAACTTTTCAAGGCCCCAGACATCAAATTTTGGAACCACAGTGTTAATACTCCCATTTTACTGGAAATATCGATTAAAATATGTGAAATTTTAATTCAGAGAACGTAATATCCTCTTAATACTATATCTTTGAGCCAAAATGTGTAAAATAAGGTGAACCCATAAACCTGTTATAAGGACTTTTTTATTTCCGCTAGGCTTTATACGGCATATATCAGTCAATATGTAAGAGGAAATTATGTGAAATCGGCCCACGAATTACAACAGCCCCCATAAAATATACTATAAATAATGACTTTCGTTATTTTAGTGAACTTTGTATCGAATATGTACGAATACAGTTCCCTAGGTATAGAACTTCCCTAACCACTATTACACTAAATTATACCAATACCAGAAAGTGAATTGCGGGAGTATAAAATGTGCGGTTCCACCCGAACATTACCCGCCCTTACATGTTAAACAATGAATTCCTTAAATCAGCATTAATTAAGGACTGATTCAATTACTAAGGCGTACAAACCCTGTGGAATTGTCCAAAGCAAAGCTGAGATCTGTATATAAATAAGTATGTAAAACAGAGGCGGATATAATTAAATTGTTTTTGTTTGTTTAGCAAGCTGCTATGCGTCAACAATACCAACATTTAAATGAATAAAATGCTATTTTTATTCAGTGCTCTCATTTCATATTCAACCCTCAAGTGAAAGGTACAAATTTCACCCATTTTTGGTAGACAATTTGGTAGAAGCGCTAGCATATGTAAGTGCATAACCTCGATTGGGTACTATTTTGAAATAGTGAATATATATTTAAAAAATTACGAAAATTGTCGTTATTTTTTTAACTCATATCGGGTAATGATTTCCGTCCGTATATATTTTTGCCAACAAGTGAACATGTAACTTAGACCCAATGTGGTTTCATGCGAATAATTTAAGAAATCGGTCCATATATTTCCCGATTAATTCGATTTTGTTTCCATTGATCCTATGATTTTTACATTTATTACCCACACCACCTACTGGTTCGCTGCAACTAACCAACTCAACAGACGCTCGAAAGTTTGATTATACAAAAGAGGACGGTGCTCGCGAAAATGATCGCTAACTCGTCATTGCTGCGCACATTTCTGTTTATGTGTTGCAGTGCCTTGATATTGGATGTCAAGCGGAGGAAAGCATTCAACGGTTTTTGGTTGATGGAACCGACACCTCAAAATGCAACAACAGTGGAGCAGGAAGCGAATGGCGATCTAACGTGCAACAGTACTTGCGGCCACAAAAGCAAATCCTGCAAACTATATGCACTGCAAGGCATACGAAATTTCATGATGACTGGACTAGCTTTGGACGCCATCAAAATGCTGTTGGCCAATGTGCCAGCCGATGTCAACGGATTCACTGCGAAACTCTGGGTCAAATTGAAAACTTTCAAAATACGCTCGGCCGCACTGCTCACCTCGTATGTCGCCATATACAGGGTAGGTGTTTAACACTTTCGGCTTCAAAAATCCAACTTTCCATTTAATTTGAGTTGTCAATATTTACAGCTTCTGCACTGTTACTTTAATCGCAATTTCGGTGGTGACTCACAGCTCAAGCATGGCGCGGCGGCTTTTCTGAGTGGCTCATCTTTCATATTTTTTCCAAAACTGACGCTACTCTGCTATGCTTTGATCCTCGGTGTACAAATTTGCTGGAAAGAATTGACGACTTACTTGAGCGCCGAGCGTTTTGGCAACACCTTTGCGTGGGTCCAACGGCTGCCCTGCACTCTGATACTTTATCCGGCTGCGCTCGCATACTTGGTGCATACCCATGCCATTCGCAAACATTATACCAGCAAGCTCGGTGGTTTAGTCATAAATGGTCTCACAAATAACTAGTAAGTATCCATACTCAATGTCTATAATTGGCTTTATACCAAACATATTGGTTAACTTGGGATATATCTTATTGAAATTAAGTGGAAATCGTTTAGTAATACCATATACCTAATAATATAATGATTTTCGTATTTCGGGTTAAATTTTTACCGTAATAAATAGATTAATAATATAAAATATATTAAAAAATCGTGGTGACGGGGCACTATACACAACATATGTATGTTTTACAACCGAATTCATTTTATGCGAATATATTTGCCAAACCATGTTTTAGTTTAAATAAATTAATTCATTATCCCAATGTAGGATCATTTATCTACATTATCCCCAATGTAGGGGTAACAATTGTTTTGCGTAAATTGTTAATTTATTATCCACTTTATTCCAGTGTGAAATTCGTGCAGGCAAGCATTGGGAAAATCGAGCAACATTTGGCGCAATGTTCCCCCGCTTTATAGACATAATTGAATACAATTGAATAAAATTGAAAAAAATAAAATAAAAATAAAAAGTAATGTAAGTTAAAACATTTTTTTTGGTTCACAATTTACTGTTCTCAAGAAGTGAATTTGTTTAGTTTGTAAGTATTTTTACGGTGTGAAGTATTTGGAGTAATAACCTTTTCGCACAGGAGTTAATTGATCAATTAACCGGCCTTTACTTGATTAAAGCGGTGATTTAGATTCATTTACTGCATTAATCGATCGTTAATCGAGTAGCCGGCTGTGCGAAATGAAAAAACTGATTTCTCAATTATAATCTTAATGTATTAAATTAATGTGGCTGTGCGAAAAGACTATAAAATTATCTTTTATTTCATTACAGCCAACTTAGTATTGAATATAACGCAAGAGCTAAGGAATTATAGCTTAAGTCGATTTTGTACTTTATTATAATGACTTAAAACATATTTTTTCGACTGAGCACGAAGCGATATTCAAAATGAGTGTCAAAGTGAAGAGAATTTGACGATTTTTAACAAATATTTAAAAATATATTAAAAAAGGACTCAATATAAGATCAATAATTTAGTTTAACATTATAAAAAATATTTTCTTCAATAACCGGAATTTTTGTTTTCCAAATTATACCGGTTTTTAGTCAAACAGTCACAAAAAAATTTGAATACGCCTAAAAGCATGCAACATATCTGTGTTATGTCTGTTACATAGACTTAAGGTTTTACGGTTAAGGTTTTTACGGCAAATGTTACAAAATTCTTATCATATTTGGTGCGTAGCGTATTTAAACGAGGTTATTGTTAAATATTGCTAAATAAGTTATGTTAAATAAATATATGTAAATACTGAGGAAATTTATAAATGACACTAACCATTTAGAAATGTAAATCAAAAGCCCGTTTCATGTTATTTCTAAATTTATAGTATATAAATAAACTAAAACATAAACAATAAATAGTGTTTAGAAGAATAATAATAATAATACTTTTTATAGTCTGCTAGCAATCAGGAAAAATATGACAATTACATTTTTAATTGAGCAAATAACTTGTTATTGATTAGTTAATAGTATCATTCTTAGAATCAATTGTTAGCAATTAGTTTATTAACATATGATAATTAAATGTTAAACATTTCGCAAATAATAAAAATCGAGTGCTCGGTCTACGCACGGAAGAATGCGCTGTATGTATAATGTAATGCGAAAACGTGTTGATCGTTACATTTACATTAATTAGCATGGCACCGCTACATGTTAGGGTGTTAATCCCATAACACTGTCACTTGAAGCTTTAAAAAAAGCCTAGTTAATTTGAATTTATGCTTTAATGTGGATGTTACGCTGCTTGTGACATAATACCAGCCAACCTTAGCGATATTGGAAACTTTAAATTCGTAACGGCACTTTAATTAAAGACAACAATAGTTACGCTTGTCGCAAAACCGTTAAAAAATTATACGTAAGGCTAATTTCATATACTGGTCGCTGAAGCTTGTTAGTGCAGAACGGTTGTGACGCTAATACAGTAGTTAGCAACAACGACCAACTTAACACCCTAAAGCTACTATGTTCGAGTAAAGTAAAAAGTTTAGAATTTCTGTATTAATGCACACAAGATGAGCATAGAATTTTCGTTTCCATCTGACCCCGTGTATTTATCGGCGGGTTAACTTTATAATAAATTAAAAAAATTTAAAAATTTTACAGTGCCAGCTCCGCATTAATATTAAAAAAATGCAATATAAAGAGCACTATGCAATTGACAAATCCATTGGTTGCTTGACTAACACTCGGTGGGTCGTAAGTTCAAACCATTCTCAAGGCAAAATATGCATTTGAAAGTAATATTAAGGCTTTGACAACAGAAAACCGCACATGCAATTCAAAGAGCCGTTATTAACCGGTATTTACGAACAGCTTCATGGCGCACAGATGGAATAAAAGATATAAGAAGCTCGAGCATGTCCAACAGACAAACACGGCAATTATAGCCGTGAAATAAAAACAATCATGCATTTTGACACTTGAGGATAATATTTACTTTGGCCATTTGTTTACTTGAATATGAGTTGAAAGGCATTTCGTAGGGTATCATCGTTGTCAATGCAATTGCTTGCAATTCGAGCTAATGTGTTACATCGGATCATTAATATACATATTTACAAAGTGGCCTTCGGCCTGCAACAAACTTAAGCGCGCATGGCTTGCATTAGCTCGAATCAGTTCCTTTCAGTACGCAACGGCCGCTAGACGAAATTGTTCAATAAGCTTTACGGCATATAAGTGCATTTCTTTATAATATCTATACATATATATTTACAATATGGTGGCGATGAGCAAACTCTATGCACCACCATATAATGTTTTACCGTGTTCGGTATTGTTATTGCATGAGGGTGTAACATGTAAGCAATTGATTTGGAGGAACTGGTATCTTTGTTCTTTGGGTTGCTTGAGGTACTTTTTACCGTTAGCAGTCGTAAGTGTTTGAATTAAAAGTGGTTCGTATTCAATTAATTACATGCATACATATTTACAGTCACCACTGGTGCTCAAGCCGCGTAGCTTGAATCGTCAGGCGCTCTTAAATATTCTACGCTACTATTTGGAAACTTCATTATGGGGTTCCACGAGCACTGCTTTGGTGTTCTCCGGTATATGCTTTTTCAGGTGATTTTAATTGATCAGTTTTTTTTTTATTAAAATCAACGATAAATTTACTTTTTTGTAAAATTTCTAATATAATCCAACCAACCAGGCATATACTTGGAAAATACCACTTATTGAGTACGATTTTTTTGCCAACGTACTCGGCGTTCCAGTTAATTTGGTTCTATCCGATACGCACTGTGCGTCTATACGGTACTGCCACAACACAAGCGGTAAGATGTTTCTAAAAAAAAACATATTTTGGATAATTCTATTAAAGTGCCACCAAATCAACTTTTTATAGGCTTTAGAAAGTTGGTTGCGCAAACAAAATCACTTAATAACAAAGTCGCTGCCCATTCAGACACTAATCTTCATGCTCTCCAGCGCCGTTATATTGCATTTTAAGCGACGTGGAGAATTCAATGGATTTTGGTTTATACAACCCATCACAAATGAATCAAAACCAAAGAACGTAGAAAACATGGAGAATCTTAAAACCAAACGAAAATGTGATGTGCATGAGGGCACATCATGTACCAAATATATATTGAATGGAATGAGCAGTTATCTAATGTATGGCATACCATTGGATTTATTGAGCACGGTATTTAAAGGAAAGATGCCGAGACGTTTGAGAGAGTTAAAGACGATACGCTTCGAAATGACTGCCTTCTTTCTCTCCTATGTGGGAATATATAGAGTAAGATTTGTAGTTAATTTTTCTTTAATTTATTTAACTATTTCGCATATATTTTACTTTTTGCAGTTGTCAAACTGTCTATTAACGCGCTACACACTTTATGGCACACGTGAACACATGCTGTCCGCCGGTTTGGGTGGTCTCTCATATTTCTTTCTAAACAAGCTGGCGTTTGCCGTTTTGGCCTTGGTGTTGGCAGTGCAAGCGGTTTGGCAATCGTACTGCTCTCAGCATGTGGCGCAACCAGAGAATGAATTAAGTGCATTTCTAAAAAGCATTCCGTTTGCTAAATTGGCGATACCATTTAATCTCGCTTATTTGACACACATTTGTATATTTCATCGTCACGCCTTGTCAAAGGTAGCAGGAGGATTCATACGCGCTTCGACGGGTAATCAGTGAGTAGAAATTATTTGAGGAACACTTATGTATTTGTGAAATTAATTAACTTTGAATTTTTTGTAAATTTTTAGATTCGAACAAATATATCAAAATTTAACAGATCTGTTGGCGGAACACGAAAAGATGCGCTTAAAATAACCAGTTGTGTGGGGCATTAAATACAGAAGTTATTAAACACATAAATTATGTAAAATATTGGAAAGACGAGCGATTAACGAATACAATAAAACCACGTGGTGATTTTGCAAATATTTTTTAGTTGAATAACTTTTATATTTTTTTTAACTGTAAATAATTAAACTATTGGGCCGGCTTTAGTATGGTATCCCCCGATTTCAGGGATGATACTATACTAAAGTTTCCCCAAACAATTAAATAGTTACTAATATATTTTTTTAAAATTCCTGCAATTGTTGCAGAAAATTCAGCGTTTTAAAAGTAACGGTTAATTAATTAAGTCTAATGTTGCCCTTGTCCGCAAAATGTTTTAGAAAGTCTTCTAAAGGCGGTAACCCTGATACCACACAACATAATAAACACAGCTGCTGTCAAATTCATTTGTTTCGTTTTGATCCATATTTTCAAATCAGCTGTTCAGTATATCTAAAAAAATTGTTTTACTAAGGAATCGGTATTTGAAAGTTTTTAAATTTGTAAAATAAAAAAAAATACAATGAATAGAATGAAAAAGAATCAAACATTTTTACAACGCAATTTGGTTACCATTGTGATGATCCCTTCCCTTATTGGCATGCATTACGCGTGGAGTGTAATGCAAAAAAATCGCACATTAGTTTCCGCCGAAGAAGAGATCGATCTGCCAGTTGTGACGGTAAATTGAAGTGGTACAACTGAATCAAATTTACATTCATTATCTAACATAAATTGCAGTTCGCAAAATATTGCTGGAGGCGAGTGCAAGGCGTGACGGGAAGTGAGCAAAATGTTGAAGCCACTACACCCGCTGCAACACCGGCAGCAGTAAAGTAAAATCAACACAAATGTGCGTGCATTCGAAATAGAGTATAGAATGTTGTAAATATCACATTTTTTGGTATTTAAAATATGTATAAACACGTATTTGCCTTTCCTGTTTATGTTTGTAATATTTTAAGAGTTGCATAATCAAGTGTGATGTGCGAAATAAAATTTCCTGTCAATACCCAGACAATACATTAAAATACATTTTATTTAATAATATTCAGTGTGTTCTTGCATCAAAACTTAGACGGGTCATATATAATATATATGTACCTATCCTATTGTAAAAGTTATACACAATTAAAAGGTATTAATATGTATGTATTAAGCTTATAGCTATAATTATTCACACATTCAAATAATATGTGAAGCTTTTATATTAAGTGAATGAATTCACATAAATACATAATATTAAAAATATTTTGCGTCCTACACTTACACGCCTATTACCAGTCGATACTTGGAATAGGGTTGTTAGTAAGTAATGCAATATATATATTATATACATATACGTTTATGTATACACCTCGAGTTTAATTTAGAAAAGCCTATTATATTTTCATAATATACAAATACAACTTACATAGTAGCCTAGTTAATTAACTGTTTATTTATATTATATAACTTAAGTTGAAAATTATTACCTGCACAAAATTTGCTGTTTCGTAAAAACATATTTTCACTGAGTCAAAGTTGAAGACACACTGAGATTATCCAATTGCCCATTGAATAGCACGTCACTTATCAATTTCTCGGCAATAATGCGTTGAGTGGGATTCATGACTCTCAACTTGGACGCCACATTTATACCGATAGCATCGTATTCATCCTCTTGCCGATGAGTTGTAGTGGTTGCATACGAGTTACCGAACAACGGTTGCAGGTGTTCACGTGCAATTTGTATGGTTGGAACTTGCTGATGAATTTGTGCGATTTGCGCCGTACCAGCTTGGTTTTGTTGTTGTTGCTGCTGTTGTTGATGCAACTGCTGTTGATGCAGTTGATGTTGTTCCAGTGAATTGACAGCCTAGTGAGCCAGCGAAAATATTTATCAATTTCTTAATATATGAACCACACAATATACCTGTTGTATTTCGCGTTGAGAATTCGTATCCAGAGACGTTATTTCCAAAACTTTGACTTCTGTTGCGTGCTGAGGTTGCGTTGTGGTTGTTGCATGTTGCATGTGCTGTTCGGTGCTATGTTGCTGCTGTTGTAACTCGTGTTGGTGCTGATGTTGATGCTGAATTTGGGTTTGGTGCTGATGCTGATGTTGGTGTTGGTGTTGTTCTTCATCTTTTACAATTACACATTCACCCGCTGTAACGGTCATTGTTTTAATTTCCGTTGTTTGATTGTGATTCTCTGAGGGTGAAACTGTTGTAGCTTCCACAACTGGTTCCTCGTCAAACTCCATAGAATCGTCAACATCGAAACTTATTGCTAACGGTCGTTTAGGCGTTTTGGCATCACGCATAGCTGCAAGTCGTTTGGGATTTTGTTCGGCGATGAAAAGCAGTTTGTCATAGTACCACAATCTCGTTTCATAGTTGTTCTTTGAACTTGATTTACGAAACTCTCGTCTAAATGCAGAACGTAGAGAGTTGATCTTGCGCACAACCATCGCACGATCTGGATTCGGTTCAACTTCCTTAAGTTTTTCAACCAGACGATCATAGGCCTTATTCCGTACACTGCAGATATCATATAAGATTATATTGATTTATGTGAAATATTATGCATTTTATCTACCTGTGATTGCTGTAATCTGGATGTTTCGGATGCCATAAGCATTCTTCCTGCTGATATAGTTCAATAAACTCACCGAGCCAAAGCCGTGAATATGATCTTAGATCACAATGTAAAGGACTTAAAGCAGCTGACATTGTAGACTTTTAGTTTCTCTAGAAGTGGAGGAATGTAAAACAAATAACTATGGCTATTTATAAATTATGATGTGGCTTTTGTAACTCTTAAGCTATACTTAGTAAATTACATATATAATATAGAGTACCGATGTATTAACTGATTTAGACATCAGCTGTTAAAAAAGACTCGGAAGACTTATTTATTTATACAAGTCTGCGGATATGCTCCTTAACCTCGAGCAGGTTGAGCGAACACGCTCGCGTTCGGATGTTGTTCTCTGGTTGCGCGCCGTATAAATTGGGGAACTACAAACGCGTCCAAACAAATATTTACAATTGCGCCCGTTTATTTATTAGTACTCGTGTAGTCTGACACCAAATTTCATTAAAAATTATGTTTCTTAAAAGTTTACCAGATGAATGAGTGATGAACCGCAGTCGAATAAAATGTCACATTTAGCACATACTTACCCTTTTCGTTTTATTACTCTTTCCTCTTTGACGCACTTTTCACACACGAAATATTTTTCTGAATGGAATTGGTAGCAATGTAGACTACGCAATAAACACAAGTTTAAGTAGTAATAATTAATTATTTTAAGCTTTTGTTTATAGCACAAGTAGAAATTTCAGAGCCACTCTTGCTTTTTACTCAACGCTAAAAGTTGTTGCTGAAATTTTGTCCTGGTTGGTGATCGACTCGAACGTCCAACATACGCAACGAACAAAACCAACGAACAACCATTTTGATAGCTCTACATGAACATGAAACGTTTGCTTTAACATGCTTTCTCACTCACACAGCTGCTGGTAATGAGATTTAGCATATGTTAGAAGGTAACAGCTGCTGCATTGTAAATAGAAGACTGCACAAGACAAATGTGTTGATAAAATTGAATAAGCAAAATAGACAAAATGTTGGAGACAAAACAAAAACAAATGTGAAATGTCAGAACATAGCAATTGTACAGAAGTTTCGTAATTTTTTTTATTAAAAAGAAATTGTACGTCGCTAATAATTTTAGTCAGTGGCGCTAAGTGTTGTGAGAATATACTAATTTTCCAACGTAGTGAAATGGTGAATAAGCGATTGATTAAGCAATACTAAGGAGGTTTACAAATAGCAATTGCCAAGACGTGAAATAAAGAAGTGAAAAATCCAGAAGGCGATAACAATTATTCAAACTTACATATACATATACATATATAAATATATACACCTTAACTTCCACAGTGCGCAATTTTTGCAAAAAAAAAATTATAAAAATCAAAGATTTTGATTTAATAAGAAACAACATTAATTTGCTTTAAACACATAAATAGTAGGGCTCTAAAGTGTGAATAAGTTACAAATCGATGTGTGTAGTGTTAAGTTCAGTTAGAGCTGAGAATTTTGCCAGCCGCCGCGGAGTACTAGGAGCCGTCGTGCTCTGTTCGAATCCTCATTTCGCAGAGAAAGCATCGCCCAAGTTCTTCTAAAATATTAAAAAAAAACTGCAACACAATTGGATGAAGAGTGGTAAGAGTTGGTAACAATATATTTTCCAATTGGAATACCATGACTAAGAAAGAAGTTCCAAACAAAATGTGATTTTCATATTATATAATTATCTCGAGGAAAAACTAAAAAAATAGCATAGAAGCATACTAATAGATATACATTGTATCGTTCCCACGACAGTCGGTTCTACGTAACCGGAACGGACCCGGATTTTTATACGGCCAAGGACTGTCAAATCGGCAGCATTCCTCAAAATTATTTGGGGAACGTTTTATGCCGCTACAACAACAACATATACATATGTATATAACAAACAATTTATCTAGTTACGTTTTTTTATTTGAAACAGTATTTGTGAAAACAAAATTAAAATGTTTGTGATAATTTGACTTAACCAGATTTGCTACAAATATTTAAAATTAATGATAACAGAGATGAATAACGATAATTTTTGCCTTGCATATACATAAGTATATATATGTATGTAAATATTTAAATATATTTAGAAGGGCGTAGTAAACTATTTGTAAATCTGGGTATTATTACTTTGCATTGCATATACATACATATAGACATATTGCTTATATTTTTTATGATTCTTATCATCTTCAATCTTGAAAATTTATTTTTTATTTAGTCGAACACTAAATGAAGATAATGACTTGCAATTTAATCAATTAAATGATAGTCATTCAGGTGTTAAAAATATCCCTAATGCAGATATGCAATGCAACATACTTAAGATTAAGAGATTAATTCAAAGTTTTTAAAGCTATTAAACATCATTATGTACTGTCATTAAAAATATCGCAGTATCATCTCTTAATATTATTCAAGTAATTCTTTAACATAAATGCATATAATTATTGTTTGTTTCCTCTACTATACTCTACTTAATTGAAACACCTGACTTCACAAACAACAATTGGAATCAACTTTTGTTGAATTGTCTAGTTTTACGTTTTAGTAAACAAAATATAATAAATATGTAAATATATAAAGATGTGTGTGCATAAGCACGTAACAATACGTTTGCAATATTTTTGCAATATTCTTTAATGAAATCTTGTTTTTTATTACTTGTTTACTTACTAGCTCTATCAGTTGCGTTATTTACCGGGTTAAGTTCAAAGTCCACATACATTATACTTTATACAAAGCGTGTTTCTGCGCGAGCCTCTTTCCACGTTTTCTTTTCTTATGCTTTGCCATAGCCATATAAATGTGTGTCTAAATATCCACAATTTCATATACCGACACAAATTTATTTAGTATGTGTTTTATATATAAAATTTGTATGTATTTACTATGTGTATAGTATGTGCGTATGCTCCCCTGATTCGTACGCTTTTGTCGTCTATTAGCATCTCGAATTGTAGTGCAAATCTATTAATAAGTTCAACGAACAGAAACATCATTAAGTTTGCGATAATGTGTTCTATATTCAAGAGGTATGTTTTAATTTGTTCTAAATTATTTTTGGAATTTTTTTTCAGAAATTTAATATTAATAGACATAAAATAGCTAAACTTATTTATTAAATTAAATATGATTAGTTGTCAAATAAAATATAAATGTGATTGTTTTCATCAAAAAAAATCTGAAACTGATTGAGGAAGTGGTATCTTGGAGAGACTTCTTCTTAAGATTTTTTAAGAATTATTTTAATTTTTATACTTTTACACACATGTTGCTTTAGCAGAATTGATGAATGTAATATAATGAATTTTTAGTAATTTAGTTTTTTAGGTTATTCTGAAAAAATTATTATTAAAATATAAACAAAAAACTAATGTTCACTGAATTTTTAGTAATTTAGTTTTTTTAGGTTATTCTAAACATTTTTTACATAAACGACAATGCAATAAAAATAAAATATTTATTACAAATTATTATTTCCGAAAATATAGTATTGTGTTATTCATAAAGTATGATAGTTAAAAATTCGTAATACACTTATTAAAATTTGAAAAAAAAAATAAAAAAGAAAGAGAACTTTATTTTCACTATGAATCCGTTCCAGTAAATTTTCTAACCATGAATCCACTTAGGTAACCGCATATTCATTTATTAATATAATATGCATGTATGTACGTATGCAGAAGTGTTCTAGTTCATATGCATCAAGATCAAATGATCGTTGAGCATTTGGTGCAAACCTTGAAAATTATTTAAATGTCAATTACGTGGGCAAATATACACATGTAGGTACATGCATTTATTCACTGAATGTTAACAGACGCGTGTTTATAGCTCAATAAATAGTTGCAACTAATTTTAAAAATAGAAGAAAATTATATGGACATACACGTACATAAATTAATGCACATTTATATATGTATGTATGTATGTACATATATTGGCGAGTATTTGCCAATGGACGTCACTGCAGTGCAAGCGTTGTTGCGCACAATAATTTTCAAATCTAATGCAATCAATTTCAATTGCAAAACATTAAAAATAAGAATAATAATAACAAACGCAATATAAAATGCATTGAGCAAGCGTTCGAAAGTGCACGACAACATTTCTACACTCCCATGAAAGTGTTACAATATAGTGCATACACACCTATGTCTGCATGTATTCAAAGCTAATTATTTATAAATGCACTTCAAAAGTATTTTTAACTACATAAATTTATGCTTTTATGTATATATACATAAGTTTATGCATTTGTTTATAATGCTAAACGCCGTTGACAGCGTCCCATAATTGTGCGTTGCCTCCAATCAGCTGTTTTCTGTTACTGTCTTTTTTTTATTTACAACACGCTTTTGCATTGTTTATCATTACGATTCTTGTTTTGAGCATATTCGCTGTGTATTGCTTTCCAACCGCTTCGCATTGTTTTGTTTACTCATACATATGACCGCGGCATGAGGTCATATTTGCCTTTTGCGTTTTGTATACTCGAAATAAACTGGCTGCAATATTCTCATGTATGAAAATCTATTTATAGTGCACAATGAAAATTCGCATGTTCTCTGCCATTTACGAGTGGAAGTGCATAATTTTGAATGTAAAAGTATGTGGAGACCAGCTTGATGCGATTGTTGACTTTTTGGTTCTATAAAACGTATAAGGAAGTCAATATACATAGCATGTATGTAAATTTGTACGCGTATACATGCTTATATTCTTGTAAGAAAGGTTTTGCTGTCAGTAAAAATATTTGATATGGCGAGCCTTTGCTTCAACCCAAAGATAGCATGTCTGTCCAATTTTTAATTTTTTGTTTTTTAATAAAACTGTGGGAGTGTGGTATCAAAAAAGAAATTGTTTGAATTTATGTTTAGTCGTCCTGCCTTTAGAATTAAATATCACGATTACTGTGCTGTAATTCATAGATTATAGTCTCTAAAGTACAAAACTTTTAAGGGTTTACATGGAATTTGTCGCGTAAAAAATGGCCTATTTTCAATATTTTTATTTCTATGTCAAAAATTATTTAATTAATTCAAAAATTTTTCTGTCTTATAGATAAATATTTAAAAAATAATTTCTGAAATTTAAATAAAATTAAAACTGCTCCATTGTGACGTCATTTCCGGTGATCCCTCGGAAAATCTGCGTCCGCGTTGTCAGCATAACTCCTGGCAAGAACATCCAAAATAAAAAAAAAAAACAAAAATAAGTGTTTTAGGTAAGACCATAAACTCGTGCTTGAATGAAGGAAAGACAACAAAATTGAAAATTGGATTTTTGGCAGAAATTTTTCCAAAAAAATTTAAATTTCGGTGAAATTTGCTTGATATTTTTTTTAATTAGTTGTAATTGAAGGAAAAAATCCATCGTTCAAGCACGAGTAAATTATATCTCGAACAGCTGTGCAAAATTTCATCAAGATTGGTTGAGTAGTTTTCAAGACACTTGAATCGGATCGACTTGAAAAGGATAATATTCTTGAGATGTTGTAAAAATTAATAAGCCAAAAAAAAACAAAAAATTGATTTTTTGAACCCACGAAACCCATGTAACCCCTTAAATTACAGAAGAATGATTTGTAGTAACAGTGCGAGTGTGTAATGTTAAAAATCCGCCATAGTGTGAATGATCTATTAATATTATCGTTATAATTATTTCAAATTTTGCACTAAATAGCAAAACGGAAAATATTGAAATATGAATTAGTATATTTTTATTGAAATATAACTTAAATCAGCGCTTGTTATTGTTCTATAATAGTAACTAATTGAAACTTAAACTTGCATACAGTTTTTTCGCTGTTAACTTGACTGTAAAGTCAACTAACCTGTTTGTTTTTAAAGCAATTGATATCGCAATGTAAACATGTTGATCACATACACCTTGCTAATGTATAAAGCATACATATTTACATATTTCGTTCGGCACACGTGTGTAATAGTGTTCTCTTTCAATATTTTTGCACGTACCATTTGTAATCAAATAAATATTTTATTGTTTAGGCACATACAACAGTACAATAAATACACAAATAAGTTATTGAAATGAAGTATTCGTCGTACATACATACTTACATACATGTGTATATGAATATTTGTAAATACTTATACATACATATGCATGTATGGATCTACTTATGTACATTTAATGTCACGGAAAATTGATAGAATCAATCAATGTCTATCGCTGTACAAAGCTAATTGTAAATCATGAGGATTCAGCGCTAAACTAGAATATGCTTGTAATTATGTACATACATATGTTTTGCACTCATTAATCATTAATCTAACGAAATTAATGAGTATTTTTGTTACAAAGTAATACTTGTGCACATATGTTTATACATATGTATATTTTGATAACGATTAAGTAATACTTGTTTAGTTGCACAGTTTATTACATTAAATGATCTCGTTGAACTTCAAAACCTAATCAGTTATAAGAACGTGCTGAAATGTACAAATGCATGTTCTCTGCAGTGTTCTTAGCAGCTTTAATTCATAATTAACTAATATTTAGTAAAATGGTATTTAAATAATGGTGAAACACTTAATTCCCTAGTTAAGTTGTACACATACATAAATATGTATATACTATACTATCGTACATACATAAGTGCTAAGTAATATTATATAAATTTATTATTGCATATTTTTTATATTTTGCTAACGAGTCCAATACTTTATATACGAGTATGTATGTACATTTCCCAAACGCCCACAATGTCGGAAAAAATTCTGCTGTTTTTTATAGCCACTTGACATATTTTTTTGGATATAAGCCAAAGATCTTTTGTTTGCACACAGTAAATTCTTTTCTTTGGATTTTGGACTTGTATTTTAAATATACAACTAGCGTGGCTAGCATCTATACATATTATATATGTATGTAAATATAACAAGTAAGGAAAAACTAAGTTCGGGTCCAACCCATCATTTTATACTCTCGCAATTTATTGATATAGTTTTATTAAGATAATACACAAATTTTTCCATAAATTCGGCATATAGTTTAATAGAATAACGAAAATCGTCATATGTAGTATATGAGGGTATCAGGAATTACCTGAACCGATTTCACTCAGTTTCACCAGCAAGGTACACTTTATCCATGACTATATGCTCACTTTATTTTGCTAAGATATTTCACATATTAACCGATATATGCAGAATAAAGTATTTTTGAAAACTCTATAATTAGGTATATGGGCGCTAGGAGATGTTAAGACCCGATTTTAATCATTTTTGGAACAGAGACACACTATTAGAAGAAAAAGATGCGCACAGAATTAAATTAAAACATCTGTGAGATTTACCGATATTTTCGGTGAAAAATTGCCTTAGCCACTGAGTTCTTCATGTTCAATATCCGGGGCCTTGAAAAGTTATAGTCCGATTTCGGCAATTTTTTCACAAGTAGTGCCACAGATCATATACAGTATTTATGTAAAGTTTTATTCCGCTATCTTCATTGGTTCCTTATGTAAATATTATAAAGTGAAAGAATAAGATGAAATTGAAAATTGAGTTATATGGGAAGTAGTCGTGGTTGTGAGCCGATTTTGCGATCCTTTATACCAAATTTTCTTTTATAACTCTACTTATGGCTTATGTGAACAAAACTATAATACTCTCTTAGTAACTTTTGTTGCGAGAGTATAAAAATTTATACGAGAATTGGTCTTTCTTGTGAGCAAACACGTGCTAAAATGCTGTAAATGTATATATTATTCTATAGATTATAGTAATTGAAGTTCTATATCAAATCAAAAATGAAAAATTTCTCCTTAAACATAATATTGCAGATTGCTCTTTCCTACTTCGCCCTATAACTCGTGTGAGAATTGTAAAAAGTGTGTTAACAATATTTTCCAATACCTTTATAATGAATTAGCAATTTCTTCCATTATTCGCAGCGATGCAGATGTTCACTTAAATGGCTATTAACGGTGTGAAGTTTAAATTTAGCTGCTCAAATTTACAGTTGTATAATAATTTGCACACTTTTGCTAAAATGTTGCACTTGAATGCTAGCTAATATTTGTGTATGTGTGTTTATGTAATACGCTAGACAGACGGCAGAGTTAACTCGAATTAACTGCGCTTTTAATCAGTTCCAATTTTGTGGGTGACAGACGGCAGCAAAGCGAGTTATAAACTCCCATAACAGCTGATTGGCAATTATATTTCCATTTTGGTAAAATAAAATTGGATAGAAAGGAAATATTGCGGTTGTTAGCCGCACAACTAGTACAAAATCACTAATTATTAAAAAAAATATACGTAAATACGTTATTATTAAAACTTCCATTTTAGAAAAAATTAGCATGCGTATGTTTTTGTTTACATTTAATTGAAAAACAGCTGTCAGTATTGCATATTTTCATTCACAATAGATAAAAAGCGGCCGTGTTTAACAATGTTGCCAACGAAAATGCCACGAACTCCCTCTAACTCTCTAAAATTTTGAGGATTAAATGGGAGTTAGTAATCCGGGTTAACTGAGATAACTCTCGAATTAACCCGAATTAAAGCAGTTATTCCGAATTAACGCGCCGTCTGTCAGGGGTATAAATAATGAAAAATATTTGTTTTTGTAATAAGTGCAAATATTTTCGTCAATAAACAATTTTCATCAATATGAATATAATTAGTGAAAAAAATTAAGTTCGATTTTTTTCTAATAATAACGTAACAAAGTACGAAAAAAGAAATCCAAAACAAAACAAAAATTAATTTTAATTTAGCAGTAATATTTTTTAATTAGTTATGCTGATAATATTTCTCTTATTTTTTTTTTAACAATTCTAAAAAATTAAATGATATAAATTAATTTAATTAATTAAAATAATTGTTGTATGACATTTATGTATTTTTTGCATATATGTATGTACAGTTTTACTTAGTTCTCGGGTAGATATGTATATTATGTGCTTACTCATTTATATTTGCATTCATGTGTGTGTACTTAACGGTTATCATTATCTTCAGCAATAAATTTAATTTTTACTACCCATATCAGTAGCAGATGCTTAGATTTAATTTTCGGGCTCTTAGTTATAAACATATGTTTATACATATGTACATACATATGTATATATCTATGAACACTTATATATGTGCATATGTGCACTCGTGTATAAAGCTTTGCTGTCGCTTGTCAAATATTAAATACCTTGTTTATACAAATTCGGTTAAGTTCACTTAATTTTTGCATAGGTACATACTATAACATATGTACACATACTATATACATAAATGCGTACATAAATAGTTAGTCCACTTTATATACTAATTGTTTAAATTGTTTTGTCATTTTAGGGTGTTGCAGCTTTTTTTTTTGTTTTCTAGCAAACAATTATTTTTGGTCTAGCAAAAAGGAATCTATTATTTTTTAAATTTTATTAAATTTAAGTTTTTTTTGTATAAAAACGGTTACAAATGTCGATGAGCCTCAGCCGCACTTTTCTTGGAATTAAAAAAGAAAAGCAAAATTTCCTGCAAATGTCGAGAATTCGGCTCAAAAAGTGACATTTTCTATTGGGAATAAGTTTGGGAAGCAAATAGTTCTCTACAAATATTTTGTTGGGTTAATGTTGACACAAATGTCCAAGATCGATATAAAAAAAATCGATCTAATCGACCAGTGCTTGACCCTAGAGACATTAGAAATGTCCCACCTTAATGCCCCCATGTCCGCGCATATCTATGGGAATGCTATAAACAGCCGGCAAAAAATATAGTAAAATTTTTCACTTTATTATTCTGTTATTTTTCGCTTTCTTCACATATTCGCTACATATTAAATCTCTATAGAAACAAACACTTATATACCACATAGCTGCCACTGATAATGTACAGTGTACACGTACTTATATCCACGGCGCTACGTATCAACTCACAAATACTATACAGTTAGTTACTGATTATTTTCGTTTATAAAAGTGTGAACAAACAATTTAGACTTTTGCTTTATAGAACTTTTCTACAATTGTTTGTCGATTATTTTTGTTATTCCTGATATATATACTACTAAAGCATATATGTATTTAAATACATACTTACATATATACTATTTATGGGCATTATTTATATGGACATTTGTATGTAACTATGAGAAATATGTCTATATAGAAGTTTGTTCTTATGTGTTCTTCTTGCACTCAATATCTATGAATTCATTTAGCTATCTAATTACATATGTATTAATCCCAGTTTTGTTGTAATTTCCATTATTAAAACACTGTATCTAAGAATATTAACTTAGCACAGCACCTACTATAAAGAATCTTTCTCATATCAGAAACATGCACAGTCAACCTCATTGTATGCTGATGTACATATATATGACCTAAGAAATTTTTGGGATATAATTATGCTAGAGAGATCTATGTTATGTTTTATACTCTTCATAGTTTTAATAGTTCATATAGGACGTACTTGCAAATTAAAATAAAATGTGTGCCACTCTTTTAAAGAAACAGTATTTTTATAAACAGATTGCTGAGCGGTTCAACATTGTTCAAAGTGCAAAATGGATTAGATAGGCGATTTCAGTTACTGCTTTATCAAGTTAAACGTAGATTATAAAGAAGAAGTATTATTGTTATCTTAGAAGGAAAAGGTGCTAAGTTCATGTGTGCAAAATATAAATAAAGGTAAAACGATAGATATTTATGTAGATAGATACACACAGATAAATATATAAATATTTGAACACTTTTTATAAAAGCTAGGTTAGAAATTTACTCGTTTATAAATTCACATTAATAAAACATAAATACTAATAATGTCAAATATAACCTATTTCATTTCGAACCCTTTTCAACTAATTTCCAAATGGCTTTTGAACCTTATTTTGGAAATCAAGTAAACATATACAACATAAACCGTTTTAACTTTTTCAAAATCTTTCACAAAAACATCATTTTAATTTGCAAACTTTGTATGTACAACATGTACTCTTCGGTAAACAAAAGTCACTTCTTATCTCGCGCTTTCTTCTTATTTCATTTCACTAGTCATCTGTGCGTCATCATCTATTTAATCTGTGTGCTAATTAGCTATTTGAAACCATCAAAGTCCTCACACACTAACGAATGCATTCTACAAGTAATCTGCCACTTATACTCTGACCTTCACAGCTGTGGAACATTTTCGCACACTTCTTCGTGTCTGTATATATTTTTATTTATTTACATAGATGTCTATCCGATGTAAATGTACTGATTTGTAAGAATCAATTGCTTAAAATGTTAAAGAAAGTAGTGAAGTTTTAAAACATGTTTTTAATGATTGTCGTTGCAAAAGCTAAGAGAGACCTTTGTCGTGTAGGTTAGATTTATCTAACAAATCGAAAATCAAAATATCTACCTCCGCTTAAATATATTTAAACTATTGTGCTTTGCTATAAGTATTGCCACAGAAATTATTTCCTTGCATCTGATCTCTCTGAACAGTTTTATAAGGTTATTTCAAGTTCCTATATAATTAAGGTTTTCATAAACACCCATATAGAGTGCTTGGTAAGTTTTTAAATGAGTAATTCTCACAAGTATTATTGATATTTTGTCAGCAACACAAATGAAGCACAACAAATGACACCAATTTCCAGCTACTAATTAAATTGTGAACGAAATTAGTTTTTCATCTGTTATTCCATTACGATTATGCCGCTTCGTGAAGTCCCTAATTGCTTGTATATGTATTTTCAGTTTGCAATGAGCCGTCTTCTCGAGAAGCCCAACATAGCGATGTCCATTAAGTCGTCGTCAGGTAGTCAATTGTCCTCAAGTGCTGCAGCCGCCGGTAATGCCACCGCATTAAGTGTTAGTGCTAGTGAAATAGTAACACAAAGTGCAACGACAACAAACACAACACCAACACCAACCGCAGTACTCAGTTCGAGCGCAACTACTAATGGTAAGTAAAGTGTAAGAGTATGCAAATCCCTACGATTTATAACTAATTTTTGTCACTTGCTCAACTATTACAGGAACCCATACAATTTTCGATGAAGTCTTTATAAGCTTGGTATCCGGTTCAGCGGCTGGAGCTTTAGCGAAAACCACTATTGCCCCACTTGATCGCACAAAAATCAATTTTCAAATAAGGTACGTTTCGGTTTTAAATAGTAAAATTTGATTTTTCGCCTAAACGTCTTATTTAAATAATTTCTACAGTAAAAACGTTCCCTACTCATTTAAAGCGGCGATCAGTTTTCTTAAGAATACCTACGAGAAGGAGGGTATTTTGGCGTTATGGCGTGGCAATTCGGCGACCATGGCGCGTATTGTGCCTTATGCAGCCATACAGTTCACGGCGCACGAGCAATGGCGAAAGATTCTGCAAGTCGACAAGGATGGTAGCGAGTAAGTTTCTACAGTTATATACATATATGCATACAAATAATAAAAACATGTCATTTTATTCACCAGCACGAAAGGTAGACGTTTTATAGCCGGTTCATTGGCTGGCATAACCTCACAGTCCATGACTTATCCACTGGACTTGGCACGTGCCCGTATGGCCGTAACGGACAAGTACACCGGATACAGGTATGCTAACGGCAATTGAAAGCATTAATTTAATTTTATAATGTAATTTTTGTACATTTACAGAACGCTACGACAAGTTTTTGTAAAAATTTGGGTCGAAGAAGGACCGCGCACACTTTATCGTGGCTATTTCGCCACCGTATTGGGTGTGATACCGTACGCGGGTGTTTCCTTCTTTACCTATGGCACACTCAAGCGTGAATATTATGGTGAGTTTCGATTATAACCTACAAAAGTCTGAAAAATTCCATGTAAGGGTCAGCGATTTTAGTCGCAGGACTTGTGACGGCAATGTTACAACTTCGAGTGTATTTTATTAGTAAACAAGTAAGGAAGAGCTAAGTTCGGGTGAATGTAGTTTCATAAAGATAATATACCACTTGACTCATATCTTCTGCATAAAGTTCACTAGAATAACGGCAATCATTATATATAGTATACTAGCTTTTGCCCGCGACTTCGTCCGAAACATGATAGAGCAAAACTCCCATCAAAAACCATAAAAAAATCACTAACTCAATTCAGTTTTCTGCCTACTTCCTACCCCCTAAGTACGATGACGTGATCATTTTGATCTTATATCCGTTTTTAGATAACCATCTATTATCTTACAAAATTTCATCAAAATCCGTTCAGCCGTCCCAACAAAAACGACTAAAAATCTCAATTTAGTTATCTGCCTACAGCCTACCACCGATGACGTGATTATTTATAGCCTATGACCATTTCTAGGTTATCATTTATCACCATACCAAATTTCATCAAAATCGGTTCAGCCGTTTAGGCGTGAAATAGTAACAGACAGACAGAGTTACTTTCCCATTTATAATATTAATAAACAAAAACGACTAAAAATCTCAATTTAGTTATCTGCCTACAGCCTACCACCGATGTCGTGATTATTTATAGCCTATGACCATTTCTAGGTTATCATTTATCACCATACCAAATTTCATCAAAATCGGTTCAGCCGTTTAGGCGTGAAAGAGTAACAGACAGACAGAGTTACTTTCCCATTTATAATATTAATAAATATGGATGAGGGATGAGATAATTCCTGAACCGATTTCACTCATTTTCTTCACCAAGCTGCATTATATTTAAGACTATACGCTCTCTTATATTAGCTGAGCTATTTCACGTAATAACCGATATATGTACATATACGGTATAGAGTTCTCCCGAAATTTTAAAATCGGACTATGTGGTACATGGGGCTCGAGGAAATATTGACCCAAATTTGCCAATGGGTCAGACACACTGTTAGAAGGAACACATCTCCTTTAAATCTCTTTAGAATATCTGAGAGATTTACCGATATTTTCAGTAAAAAATTAACCGCAAACTTCGAGTACCTCACGTTCGATATATGGGGCCTTGAAAACTTATGTTCCGATTTTTAGAAAGCCTGTTCCGATATCTTCACTGCTGCTTGACTTTTATATTATAAAGTAAACGATTCAGATCGACTTCAAAGATCTGGTATTTGGGAAGTAAGCGTGGTTGTGAACCGATTTGTCGTATTTTCACAACATTTCATGGGAAAACAAGGAAAATATTATGAACCGAATTACATTGAAATTGGTCCTGTAGTTTCTGAGATATAGTTTTTAACCCATAAGTGGGCGGAGCCACGCCCATTTAAAATTTTATATGGAAATTTGAGTAAAGCCCTTCTGTACCATCTTTACCATGGAATTAAAGGATTCTGGTGTTTTTCCATACTGAATTAAAGCATTTTTAATAGTTTTTAAAATAACCTTTGTATGGTAGGTAGGCGTGGTTATAATTCGATTTCCTCCATTTTCATACTGTATAAGGAAGTCTCTGAAGGAAACGACTGGATAGAGTTTCGTTGATATAGATTTAGTAGTCTGCGAGATATGTCCAAAACACTTAGTAGGGGTCGGGGCCGCGCACATTTTATTTTTACTAGAATCTTCTATCTTTATCGTCGGTTTTTACGATTGCCGGGTCTACATAACGGCTCGAAACGGACTTAAAATTTTTTTCTGCCTCTACAACAACAACAACTATATATGTATACCGATATACAAACATCGATTAAATATAATAAAAACTAGCTATAAGGGAATAAAAAATTGTTATTGCTGCAACTAAAAAATATTATTTTTCTACATTTACAGAGGTGACAGGCAACGCAAAACCGAATACTCTAGTCTCACTTGCATTTGGTGCTGTAGCCGGCGCGGCAGGGCAAACTTCCAGCTACCCACTGGACATAGTGCGCCGGCGTATGCAAACGATGGGCGTCAATAAAGGCGCCAACGATCAATATCGCACTATATACTCGACATTGAAGAAAATTTATAAGTAAGTACCAAGTTGGCGCACGTTTAAAAAAGGTCCGTATACATTTAACATTTTACTTCTTGCAGGGAGGAGGGCATCAAAAATGGCTTCTACAAAGGGTTAAGCATGAACTGGATCAAAGGTCCGATTGCGGTTGGCATCAGCTTCTCTGCCTACGATTTAATTAAGGAGCTACTTAGGGAATTATACCATTTGAAACGTGGTCGATACGATGCGTAAATGATGAAATTGTTATTGTTTATATTTTAAAGATATTTATATGTATTGTTATGTTAAATTTTCTTATTTTTTACTTGAAAAAAAACACACACACACACACACTAAACGATATACTAAAGGACGAAAATAATTGAAAGTGAATTAAAATACGAATAACCATGCATTACTGTTATATACTTACTGATAAGCTGAGTAAAAGCGAGCAATGTTCAATTATTTTATCTTAACATTTACAATGGATATCTCTGCATACATACATACATGTATGTATTATATATACATATGTACTATGTGCGTTCGAATATATTCAGTGCAATTTGCCACCTACATATGTCTATTCTATACGGAATATGAAACGGTAATCGATTCCGCTTCAAATTTGTAGCGAGCCAATGTTTTGTTCCTTTTTATATGTGTTAATATATACAATATATAAATAAATATAAATTACGAGTAATTTAATGTTTAAAAATATAGTAAGCACAATGCGACAATAAATCTTAACTGATTTTTTCATATACCTACATACATAGTTATCTACAAGATACGTGCAATCTTCTAGTTACCGATTGTACAACTTACATGTCTGGATGTTATATACACATAAGAAATGCAAAGAGTTTGCAGCTAATTGAAATCTTTTTCAAAAACTGTGTAATATTAGTGTAATTAGTTTCTGATTTATACCTACATATACATATAAGATGAAAGCTAATTATTAATTATGTTGTACAAATAACAAATAACATTTAAATGCTTATATATACTCTTTACAGTTTAGTTGTGCATCCAAGTACTCGTATAAATGCATAGTAACTGGATTATTGAAGTTTCGTAGGTCTTTTGGTGGATATTCTATTGTCGAAAATATTAGAGAAATTGTAAATAAATGGACTGCTGAAATGAAAGTGTCGTCTTTTTATTGTTTTCAATTGTTAATAATATCATTTGAATCGGAATTGAATATGTTTGGATTAAACTGTTGAGAACCATGCAACGGAAACCGAAACAGATCCGGAATATTATACGACTAATGAATATCAACTCGGCAGCATTTATCAAAATTATTTGGAACATGTTACAACAACAGTAAAAAAGGTGGATCAACTCTTTCTGCAAGCAACAGACTACAGTCAAAGAATTTTTAAAGTTTCTTCAAATATAACGGCCATCAAAATTTTCATTCTGTTACATTACCGTTTCGCGTATAATGCTGCTTGTGCTGAATTGGATGGCAACACCGCCTATTTCATTCACAATTGTGAGAAGGAGAAACTTATACGAATGGCCTAATTGGCATAAGTCGCATTCGAATGGTTGATGTATTTTTGTGCTGAGTTTTGCTTTATTTTAACCCTATTAACACTTAAGATATTAATTTTAATTAAAAGAAACCAACGGGAATCATAATGACGTTCTATGAAATACAAAGTGAAATATAAAATTTCTAATAAAGTGGTACGTTTCAAAGCTTGCAGATCGAATTGAGAATTTAACTGTTGTCAAATTTGACGTTTCTGAATTTCTGACAGTTAACTAACCTTACTTTTATTAGATTCAAGCATATCCGTTTTCTATATATTCTTTGTTACAATGTACCATGAAAAGAAATATTTTTTATCAATATATCTGAAATTTTAATTTTGATAATACATTATATACAACAGTTAGGAGAACAAAACTATTATACCATTGTAAAATACGTTGCGTGAGTATAAAATTGGTGAGGTCTAAACCCTTTGTTTCAGTAAAAAAATCATTTTTTGATAATTGCACCTATTTCATACAGAGCGTAGCAATACGATTCGATGCTACCCTGGCATATTCTTACTGCCAAGAATGATAGAAGACAAGATTACGACAGGCGTTTACAGTTAGCTTTTTTGGGTTTTGAGTTCCTGTTGAGTGACAACTTTCACGACCCCGAACACGCGAGCAAAACAAAATTGCACGGTGCTACAAAACAATAAAACCAAAACAAAGAGCTGAAGTCAAGGCTAGTGCTTAATTATTATTTAAAATTCTAAGTGAAAAATGTATTAACTTGAAAAAGAAGTCCGCAATGGCGGAATTAAACAACAATAGTACAAAAAAGTTGGCAAAATGGCGACCTTTTTGTAACAAAACATATAATTTTAATTATAAATATGCATTATTATATTGGATCATTTTATAAATGAAGATTTTAAGAATTCCGTTCATTGTGATATTTTATCTGTACATTATTCAATTTGGTTCACTATGTTTCACATTTCCGTTTTCCATTTGACAATCCTTCTGTTGCCTATTCCCATTCGTGGGTCGTGAACGTTTCAGCCTGTCGTAATCTTGTCTTCTATCATTCTTGCTGCTAACCGCAATACGATTCGATGCTACCCTGGGATATTCTTACTGCTAAACGCCAGAGCTTAGTATTCGACTATTTGTGCTCGCATAGTGATTATCGGACGTTCATTCAGTGAATAACACAAGCTAATTTTGCGCGAATTTTTAAACTAATTTTTGCTGCCTTAGCAAATAACGACTTCTAAATAAGGTAAGTAAAGGATCATAAAATTGTATAAATAACAAGTAAGGAATGACTTAATTCGTGGTGTACAGTTTGCCAGGATTAAAGGCGAGAACATATATTCAGGTTTTAAAAAAAGTTTGTTATAAAAAAATGTTGCCAAAATACCAATTATTCTTTATTCGCCGAAATCGTGAATGGATTACAACCATAGTGTCTTATAGTTATTGAATTCTATCTATGCCTTTACTATACCTGGCTATGAAAGATATGTTAATACTCATATTAAAATCAAACAAATAACTTCATTCAACATAGGATTGTTGACAAGAAAACAAAATATCACATACATACATATATACATATATTAACCAATATATGCGGAATAATGTCAACCGGTGGTTTCAAACTCCTTATATGTATATTAGGTACTTCGATGTACTTAACCGATTTTATTTATCCCTTTTAGTGCCAGAGAATTTTCACAACAAATTTCAAACTTAATTTCATTAAAAGAACTCACAATTTTTCCAAATATTCGTCATAAAGTTCACTAGGATAACAAAAGTCAATGAAATCGTATATATGTAGGATATGGCAGTGCGGTGTCTTTCGCCATTTGTGTTTGTGTTTGTGTGTGTGTGTGATAATACATATATTCACTTCCAGTGAATTTCGCGGAAATCAACAACCATAACAATAATGTTTTATGTATTATCCAAAACAATTTTATAGCTTTTTACATTTTTTGTCTGTTGTCCAGCTCTTATTTGGCTGCTATTTAAACTAATCAATATTCTAAATATGCATGACTTCAGAAATGTTTAACTACTAATGACTAGTTGAGCATGAACAATAAAAAATGATTCTCAGAAATTTATTTTGCAATTGACTAGACCGAATATACAAATATACGTACTTGGAAAAAAAAAACCGGTTACTGCAGTACTAGGCATATGCCGCAAAAAACCGAAAAAATTCGGCCGCAAGTGCCTCTACCCACTACTACTACTACTTTTTGCGTCATATGCCTAGTACTGCAGTAATCGGTTACTTTTTGAAACCGGTTTTTTTGGGACACACTCGTGGCAGCGTGGGCGGTCGGTGGGTGGGCCTTTGGGGCGTTTTGGGGCAAAACTTCGACGAGTGGGTAGTCGGTTTTCTGTGAAGAACCGGTTTTTTTGGGTCGGTCAGTGATCGGTTTTGCTCGTGCCCTTCTGCCCGAACACTTCTCAACCGCTTTATGCCGGACATTGTATATATCTGGAAAATACGGACATATATCTGGTTTTGGCCTCAGTAAAAATCGCTATGATTAAGTGTAGAAATATGACATACAACAGTTAAGGGTGCTCACAAGTGTCGTATTTTTAAGAATATTAAAATATGACATAAGACATACAACAAAGCTTGTGAATTGCCTAATTGTATAATATACTGCATGATTTATTGGTTCAATTAAATAGAGACACTTACTAAGAAAGAAAACATAAACAGTACAGAATAATAGATTGTTTTGCATTTATTCTTAATTTTAATTATTTATATTTTGTGACGCTATTGGGATTATAAATTTTTTCATAAATTGGTTGAAGAGATACTTTCGAGTTAGCTTAATGGAATTACAGATAAAACACTTTAATGATTCTAATTAACTCAATTATGTTGAGGTTTCAATAATTGGGAAGTCGGCAACCATTGTAGTGTGAACAGCCCCATCATCCGGTTGAAAGAACCATGAAATATGTCCAAAAAATTCACTAATCTCTAAAAAATTTTATCCCAAGGTTTTAAAGCTAATTCTCGTAATTTTTATACTCTCGCAACAAATGTTGCTAAAGAGAGTATTATAGTATTGTTCACATAACAGTTGTTTGTAACACCCAAAACTAAACGAGTTAGATATAGGGTTATATATACCAAAGTGATCAGGGTGAAGAGTGGAGTTAAAATCCGAATGTCTGTCTGTCCGTCCGTCCGTCCGTCCGTCTGTGCAAGCTGTAACTTGAGTAAAAATTAAGATATCTTGATGAAACTTGGCACACTTATTTCTTGGCACCATAGGAAGGTTGCTTTCGAAAATGAGCAAAATCAGACCACTGCCACGCCCACAAAATGGCGAAAACCGAAAACACATAAAGTGCCATAACTACGCCATAAATAAAGCTATGGAAATAAAATTTGGTATGAAGGATCTCACTATGAAGGGGCATATTTGGATGTAATTTTTTTTGGGAAGTGGGCGTGGCCCCGCCCCCTACTAAGTTTTTTGTACATATCTCGCAAACCAATAGAGCTATATAAACCAAACTTTCTGCAGTCGTTTTTTTTACAGTCCTAATACAGTCCAAAAATGAAAGAAATCGGATCATAACCACGCCCACCTCCCATACAAAAGTTAGGTTGAAAATTACTAAAAGTGGGTTAAATCACTAACGAAAAACGTCAGAAACACTAAATTTCACATAAGAAATGGCAGATGGAAGCTGTACTCAGATTTTTTTACAAAATGGAAAATGAGCGTGGCGTCGCCCACTTATGGGTCAAAAACTATATCTCAGGAACTACTCGACCGATTTTAATGAAACTTGGTTTGTAGTAGTTTCCTTACCTCCCAATAATATGTTGTGAAAATTGGCCAAATCCCTTCACAACCACGCCTACTTCCTGTATACCAAAACTTAGAAGATGATCTAAATCGTTTACTTTACAATATAGAAAGTAAGTACTAGTGAAGATATCGGTGCAAAACTTTGCACAAATACTGTATTTATAGTGTGGCTGCCCATTTCTAAAAATCGCCGAAATCGGACCATAGGTTTTCAAGACCCCATATATCGCACATGAGGACCTCGGTGCTTCTAACCTAATATTAGGGTTTCCAACTTCCAATGGACTTTATACAATATGTATGACGAATATGTGGGTCAAATTGTGTATTATATAACATAAATAAAGTTAAATAAATAAATTGCGAGAGTATAAAATAACGAAAAACGCTATCTCCCAAACTATAAGACCACCTTTAGGACTAGAAGTCGATTCAAGAGACTCTTTTCTTAAATTATGAAAATAATAGTTGTACCCATACGGTCCTCCATATTAAATTTCTTTTCACTGGATAGATTTTTTCTGCCCACGGAGGTGACTATTTGTTACCGAACAATAAACCATGCATTTGTAGTTTTTGTCATAGAAGACATCTTGTTTCATGTAATGGTCTATTATATTTCAACTTCAATTAATTTTTTTTTTTTGACAATTTGACGAATCGTATTTCCTTCGTAAGTCAAGAAAAAAAACAACATATCGTTAACTGAGATAATTTATTTATGTGTGTATATTTTTTAATAAAATACAGTTCTCTTTAGAATAATCAAAAAACCAATATTGTATTTGCTCACTTTGCTTTTAGTATTTTTGCACTGTCTTATCAGACCTTTGATTTATAGCGCGGCTATTAGTTTTTTGTTAAATTCCGGTGTTGATAAATTGGGTTTTTTTATGGTTGCTTCAACTCAGAGCTTGGGTTGACCTCTATGTGCTTTGTTTTCTAAACTGTCTCGTTTATTAGTAGTGTAGTGTCTCGAGTATTTTTTAAATGTCTTATCAATTTTCAGCTGCTTTGTATTTTGGCGTTATCGAGCTTTTAATTGCAATCGCTTCGCAAGATATTCTCAAAAGCTATAATGAATGCTGAAATGATCACATCACCTGGAACTGGAAATGGTGCAATGGTGCCGTCTTTGGGAGATGATGACTTAATTCAGTTACACTCGAATTTACAACATTTGTTGGCATCCATTTTAGCATTTCAAAGCGACCAACACCAACAATCAACAGAGCGCAACGGTTCAATTATGACTTTGGGTAATCTACTTCAAGAATATGGTGTCATCCAGGACCAATTGATAGGCGCATTGAAAGCTTGGCAACGAAAACAGACATTAGCTGGCAATGGTGCACCACCCCCTAGCAATTTAGATGGTATTCAATTGATTGTGGAGACATTGTATGACCACATCACAGATATTATACTATTTATAAATAATCTCCTACAAATTGGGAATGAGGCAATTCTCAATGAGTACTTACAACAGGCACAGGAATTAAAACATATTCTCATAGTTTCCACATTCATTGTTGAAACGCAACCACCGCAGTTGATGAGAAAGCCATCAAGAAAGTAAGCAACATTTGAAGATTGTTATAAATCAAAATTATATTATATGATACTTTCAGAAATTCGGCAACTGTTCGCTGGTTAATTGGTGATAAATTGGACATACATTTGAGCAAACCAGTTGTAAAATGTGAAATACTCTCAGGTAATAGTACGATGTGTGTTTTCACTTTGCAAAAGAGAAAAACACTAAAGAAATTTCATGTTTCTCAATATTTTCAGAGGATTTAGCAAAGCGACTTACTGTTGAAAACATTCGTATGCCACCAGAGACCAATGGCACAATGACTAACAATGAATGTGAAATGATATATGATAGCAATACTAAGAAATTCTCTGCAACTTTTTCGTATGTTAAATGAAATAACGTTTGTTTAAGATAAATTATTATTTTCCTTTTTTACAGAAATCTTATGATAAGCGAGTTTAAACGCTTTGAGAGAAGGGGTTCTGAAACTTTTACAGATAGAAAACACACTTTGCTCTTTTACACAACTGCTCTATTTAATGGTCATGCGATTAATGTAAGTGTATCCATAGTTTAACCTACATACATATATGTATAGCATGCAAAATGAAAAATATCGGTTTTTTTAAAATTATGATATAATGGTAAATTCAAGTCAAGAGATCTTACATTCACCTGAATTGACATCTTGAACTTCTAAATGAATCCACATTTTTTGTGACGAAATAACTACACAATAGATCCCACCAGAAACTCAAAAATTCGTTCCTGAGAACACATGATTAATTATTATAATATAAAAAGAAACCAAAGAAAACTTCAAACTTCATGTGTTATAATCATTAGCATTTTTCAATTTGTCAAAAGACGTATATTTTAATTAGTAAAGAGATCATAAAAATATGTTTTTCCTTTTGAGTTTGGCTAAACATTTGTGGAATTATTTATGATTTTCATTAACAATTGTTAATTTTGTATTTATATTTTATATTTAGTGCTGGGCAATTAGTGCACCCTTAATTGTGATAGTACACGATAATCAATCAAAACCGGCCTGGGCCACGATTATATGGGATAATGCGTTCTCGGCAATCGAACGTGAACCATTCAAAGTTCCAGAGAGGGTACATTATATACAAATCTTGGAGGCATTAGATATGTATTTTGGCTACCATACAGGACGTAATTTAACTCAAGATAATTTGAATACTATTGGTGAGTGGAAACAATATTTGAACATTAGAATTTTCACGACATTTTCTTAATGAAATCATTCAATTTGGCAGCCAATAAACTTAGAGTGAATGAAACTGGTCAGCTCAACGATTTTATTAGTTTTTCGCAATTCTGTAAAGATAAGATGCCAAACTGTAATTTTACCTTTTGGGAATGGTTCTATGACATAAAGGAGTTGACAAAGAAATGTATACAGGAAGAATGGACGAATGGACATATTGCCGGATTTATAAGTGAACGGGAAGCCAGAGAAATATTAACTCATCAAGACAATGGCACTTTCTTATTGCGTTTCTCGGATGATATAAAGGGTAACAACACTTTTATGCACACACATATGTATGTATGTATGAACTCGTAGTGCATTTTCATACATTTGTACATATATGTATTTATTTGGATGAATGCGTTAATTCTCTTATTAATTTTAGGTGGCATAAGTATTGCTTATCGTGACTGTTGTGGCGAGATAATAATGTTGGAACCATGGACCAAGGAAGATTTGATAATGCGTTTCCTAGCTGATCGTATACGAGATTTGAATATTTTAGATATCGTATATCCAACGATGATACCAAGTAATGCAGTATTCCGTACTCCATTTCCTGGTAATTATAATGATTTAGTGTAGTTTATGTAGATACAGTGTAACTTCCATAACACGAACTTCTATAACTCGTAGATCCCCATAACACGAACTCTTGAATTGGCAATAGAAATCAAATTTCATCTATATTTCCTTCCATAAATCGAACTTTTCAACCAAGGCATAATACAAAATTTAAAATTTTACTATCAAGGAGCAATTTAGAAAAAGTCCCTATATCTTATGGAAGTAAACAAAAAATATGATATTACACTTATGGAATGCAAAGACTGTATACAAATCTATATTTTACAGCTTTTTGGAAAATCTTTGTTTTAATGAAAATTTCTTTAACTCAAAGTCTTTCTAACTCGAAGTTTTTTGTTGATTATGGTGATTCGAGTTAGAGAAGTTCCACTGTATATAATTATTCGAGACTTTCGTAAAAACTGCTTATCGAACGGTAAAATAAAAGTAAAGTTAGGACCTGAAAATATATATATTTAGATATATAAGTCCACACCTATATACTAACAATCACGCCTTTGTGATGTATAATTACTCTCTCTCTCTTTCTTTTTAGTGCCGGGTTATACGCACCCGATATACGTTACACGATACACAGTGCCAGGATTTGAAAATTTTTTTTGTTAACGTCCAAATATTGGTTACATATAATGAATTGCTGTGGGAGCAAAAACAATAGCCAAACATGATTTTCTTAGGTTTTCTTCCCAAATTTTATGAAAAAATTTACGAAAAATAAACAAATAAATTTTTTAAATATTTTTTCTTATGAAAACACTAACAACATCTAGCAGTCGCGAAGTAATCCATGAATATTCAATATAGATCGCGATCCAAATATCACTATACATATTGAAGGTGTAGCAGGCCCCATAAAAATCGTAATAAATTTGTTCTGAATTAAATGGAAATTATTGGTTAAAATTGCTCAGTGATCATAAGATAACTTAACTATTATTATACAAATGTTTATAGATATATCTACGCTCTTTACATTTTGGTTGTACATCCAAGTACTCGTATAAATGCATAATAACGGGATATTTAAAGCTTTTGGTGTATCTTCTATTGTCGAAAATTTTAAAGAAATTGTAAATAAATGGAATGCTGAAATGAAAGTGTCGTCTTTTTATTATTTTTTATGGTTAATAATACCATTTAAATCGGGTTTACTGAAAAGTCTTCGAAGCAATTCATAATATTGTTGTGACAGTTATTTACGAAATAGTTATACTGTATGTTAACGGGTGTTATGCAGACTTGACTGACATATTCGAAAATCAGTATATGATAAAATCAAGCATGGTTACGTTCTATGGCTGATCACTAGTAAGTTGGAGAACACATTTGGATGGCTAAAGACAGTCCCTTGTAAATAAATAATATAGTAGAATCTCAAATTATATGCCCTGATCTTGAGACATACATATACCTCGCCTATTTGATCTGCTTCCGTACTGATTAAGTTCCTACACCGTTTCACGTATCAGCCGCTAACGCTGAATTTGATGGCAACGCCGCAAATTTCATTCACAATTGTAAGAATGACTTTTTGCGAATTGCATAATTTAAAATAAGTTAAATTTGTATGGTTGATGGATTGTTGTGATGAGTTTTGTTTTGTTTTTTAACTTTATTAGCGCTTAAGATATCTATTTTAATCAAAAGAAACTAACAGGAATCATAAGAGCGTTCTATAGGAAATAGTTTATGGCAGTAGTAGCGATTGCAGGCATCTTGAAACTGCACAAAGGCGATATAATGAACATCTTATGAATGCAATAGGTTCAAATTAGTAAAATATTTTTTTTTAAATATACACTACTGGAAAAAATTAAGGGATAAAAAAAAATTCAAAGTTTTTGGGCAAATTTCAACAGGCCGTAACTTCGAAAGAAATAGTCGTACAAGAAATCGATAAAGAAGGAAATTTTAGTAATCGTAGAAAAACCAACAACTAACAAGTAAGGAAAGGCTAAGTTCGGGTGCAACCGAACATTTTATACTCTCGCAATTTATTGAAGAAATTTTAATAAGATAACACCCAAATTTACCTATAAATTCGGCACAAAGTTTAATAGAATACCGAAAATCGTCCTATATAGTGTATGAGGGCTGAGGTAATTCCTGAACCGATTTCATTCATTTTCACCAGCTAGGTACACTACATATGTATATCCAGAACTATACACGCACTTAATTTCGCAAAGATATAGTATCTCACATATTAACCAATACATATGTGTAGATTAAAGCCCACCGTATTTTTGAAAAACCTATAATTAGGTACATGGGAGCTAGGAGATGTTATTATCCGATTTTAATAATTTTTGGAACAGAGACACACTATTAGAAGAAAGCAATTTCCTCTGAATTACATTAAATTATCTAAGAGATTTACCAATATTTTCGGTTAAAATTTACCCTTAGACGCTGAGTTTAACATATTCGATATTTGGGGCCTTGAATAGTTATAGTCCGTTTTCGACAATCTTTTCACAATTGAAGTCAGAGATGATATGCACTATTTGTGTAAAGTTTTATTCCGCTATCTTCATTGGTTCCTTATGTATACATTATAAAGTGAAGGAATCAGATGGAATTCAAAATTGAGTTATATGGGAAGTTGTCGTGGTTATGAACCGATTTCATCCATTTTTCACATGTGTCATCAGGGTGTTAAGAAAGTATTATATACCGAATTTCATTGAAATCGGTCGAGTAGTTCCAGAGATATGGTTTTTGACCCATAAGTGGGAGATGCCACGCCCATTTTTCATTTTGTAAAAAAATCTGAGTGCAGCTTCCTTCTGCTATTTCTTATGTAAAATTTAGTGTTTCTGACGTTTCTCGTTAATGAGTTAACGCACTTTTAGTCATTTTCAACCTAACCTTTGTATGGGAGGTGGGCGTGGTTATTATCCGATTTCTTTCATTTTTGGACTGTATAAGGAAATGGCTGAAAAACACGACTGCAGAAAGGTTTTGGTTTATATAGCTTTATTGGTTTGCGAGTTATATACAAAAAACCTATTTGAGGGCGGGGTCACGCCCACTTTTCCAAAAAAAATTACATCCAAATGTGCCCCTCCCTAATACCATCCTATGCTCCAAATTTTATTTTCATAACTTTATTTATGGCTTAGTTATAGCTCTTTATGTGTTTTTGGTTTTCGCCATTTTGTGGGCGTGGCAATGGTCCGATCTTGCCCATTTTCGAAAGCAACCTCCTCAGGGTGCCAAGGAATACGTGTTCCAAGTTTCGTTAAGATATCCCAATTTTTACTCAAGTTATCCGTTGCACGGACAGACAGACATTCGGATTTTGACTCGCCTCGTCACCCTGATCATTTTGATATATGTATATAACCCTATACCTAACTCGTTTAGTTTTATGACTTACAAACAACCGTTAGGTGAACAAAACTATAATACTCTCTTTAGCAACTTTTGTTGCGAGAGTATAAAAAAGAGAGAGGATGGAGTCATATGTAGAAGTTCACGCAAGGGAGGAAAGTTTCTGATTGTCATTCACTTGGGAGTGACCAGGAACGATTCTTTTACATGTGGCTCAAGCAGCTCACGACTTCCGGTCTTAGACCAAGTATCCTCTGGGTAGCCAACAGACATCCGTTTGGAGGCGAGCTAAAGTGAGAAGGCGAAACCCGCTTATGCGGTTGTGCGTAGGGTTTGGGACCCACCACATAAAAACACCCCCCAATGAAAACGACGAAACAGCCTCGGATGAGAGACCCCGATTTTGATGACGACCACTGCAAACGTTTAAAGGACTACGATTTAAGGGCATGCACCTGGAATGTCCGGACCCTTAATTGGGAAGGTGCCTCTGCCCAGCTGGTTGATGTCCTCGTAAGAGTAAAGGCTGACATCACCGCAATCCAAGAAATGCGATGGACGGAAGAAGGTGGGTCCTTGTGACATCTACTACAGCGGCCATATAAAGGAGCGCAAATTCGGTGTGGGATTCGTGGTGGGAGGGAGACTCCGTCGTCGAGGCCTGGTATTCACTCCGGTGGATGAACGTCTAGCCACAATCCGCATCAAAGCGAGGTTCTTCAACATATCGCTGATTTGCGCCCACGCCCCGACGGAAGAGAAGGACGAAGTGATCAAAGATACCTTCTATGAGCGCCTAGAACGTACCTATGAGCGCTGCCCCCGCCACGATGTAAAAATCGTGCTTGGCGATTTCAACGCTAGGGTGGGTAAAGAAGGTGTCTTTGGCACAACAGTCGGAAAATTCAGCCTCCATGACGAAACATCACCAAACGGTCTGAGGCTGATCGACTTCGCCGGGGCCCGAAATATGGTCGTCTGTAGTACTAGATTCCAGCATAAGAAAATCCATCAAGCTACTTGGCTGTCCCCGGATCGAATCACTCGCAACCAGATCGATCATGTTGTGATAGATGGACGACATGTCTCCAGTGTCTTTGATGTGCGTACGCTTCGTGGTCCCAACATCGACTCGGACCACTATCTTGTAGCAGCTAAGATACGCACCCGCCTCTGTGTAGAAAAGCGCACACGTCAACAAACACAAGGAAGGTTCGACATCGAGAAGCTGCAATCACAACCGACAGCCGAACGATTTTCTACTCGACTTGCACTCCTGCTCTCTGAGAGCACTCATCAGCATCTCGGTATAAGGGAGCTGTGGGACGGCATATCAAACTCCTTACGTACGGCTGCAACCGAAACCATTGGTTTTCGGAAAAGCCAAAAAAACAGCTGGTATGACGAGGATTGTCGTCTCGCAGTGGAGAGAAAACAGACTGCCTACCTCGCAATGTTGCGATCGACCGCAACACGAGCGGGATGGGAAAGATACCGAGAGCTGAAGAGGGAAGCGAGACGCATTTGCAGACAAAAAAGAAAGAGGCCGAAATGCGTGAGTATGAAGAGCTTGACAAGCTGGCCGACAGGGGTAATGCTCGAAAATTTTACGAAAAGATCCGGCGACTAACTGAAGGTTTCAAGACCGGAGCGCACTCCTGTAGGACCCCCAGAGGTGATCTAGTTATTGATGACCAGAGTATACTGAGTTTGTGGAGGGAACACTTCTCCAGCCTGCTGAATGGCAGTGAAAGCACAACAACAGGAGATGGCGAACCCGATTCCCCAATCGACGACGATGGAGCAGATGTTCCATTGCCCGACCGTGAAGAAATTCGAATAGCAATTACCCGCTTGAAGAACAATAAGGCGGCGGGGGCCGATGGATTACCGGCCGAGCTATTCAAATACGGCGGCGATGAGCTGATAAGGTGCTTGCATCAGCTTCTTTGCAGAATATGGTCGGAAGAAAGCATGCCTGACGATTGGAACCTCAGTGTACTCTGCCCAATACACAAAAAGGGAGACCCCACAATTTGCGCCAATTACCGTGGGATAAGCCTCCTCAACATCGCGTATAAGGTTCTGTCGAGCGTATTGTGTGAAAGACTAAAGCCCACCGTCAACAAACTGATTGGACCTTATCAGTGTGGCTTTAGACCTGGAAAATCAACAACAGACCAGATATTCACCATGCGCCAAATTTTGGAGAAGACCCGTGAAAATAGGATCGACACACACCATCTCTTTGTCGACTTTAAAGCTGCTTTCGACAGCACGAAAAGGAGCTGCCTTTATGCCGCGATGTCTGAATTTGGTATCCCCGCAAAACTAATACGGCTGTGTAAGCTGACGTTGAGCAACACCAAAAGCACCGTCAGGATCGGGAAGGACCTCTCCGAGCCGTTCGATACCAGACGAGGTTTCAGACAAGGTGACTCACTCTCGTGTGATTTCTTTAACCTGATGCTGGAGAAAATAATACGAGCTGCAGAGCTAAATCGAGAAGGTACAATCTTCTATAAGAGTGTACAGCTACTGGCGTACGCCGATGATATCGACATCAGCGGAAACAACACCCGCGCCGTTAGTTCTGCTTTCTCCAGACTGGATAAGGAAGCGAAGCGTATGGGTCTGGTGGTGAACGAGGACAAGACGAAATATCTCCTGTCGTCAAACAAACAGTCAGCGCATTCGCGTCTTGGCTCCCACGTCACTGTTGACAGTCATAACTTTGAAGTTGTAGATAATTTCGTCTACCTGGGAACCAGCATTAACAGCAATAACAATGTCAGCCTGGAAATCTAACGCAGAATCACTCTTGCCAACAGGTGCTACTATGGACTAAGTAGGCAATTGAAAAGTAAAGTCCTCTCTCGACGAACAAAAACCAAACTCTACAAGTCTCTCATCATTCCCGTCCTACTTTACGGTGCAGAAGCGTGGACGATGTCAACATCCGATGAGACGACACTAGGAGTTTTCGAGAGAAAGGTTTTGCGGAAGATTTATGGTCCCTTAAGAATTGGCAACGGCGAATACCGCAGACGATGGAACGATGAGCTGTATGTGTTATTCGACGACATAGACATAGTCCAGCGAATAAAAAAACAGCGGCTACGCTGGCTAGGTCATGTTGTCCGAATGGATGAAAGTGCTCCAGCTCTGAAAGTATTCGATGCAGTACCCGCTGGTGGAAGCAGAGGAAGAGGGAGACCTCCACTCCGATGGAAGGACCAGGTGGAGAGGGACCTGGCTTCGCTTGGAATAACCTATTGGCGCCAAACTGCCAGAAGGAGGGATGCGTGGCGCGCTGTTTTGGACTCGGCTATAACCGCGTAAGCGGTGTCTACGCCAGTCAAGAAGAGAGGAGGTTGTTTGTAAGTCATAAAACTAAACGAGTTAGATATAGGGTTATATATATCAAAATGATCAGGGTGACGAGACGAGTCAAAATCCGAATGTCTGTCTGTCCGTCCGTCCGTCCGTCTGTCCGTGCAACGGATAACTTGAGTAAAAATTGAGATATCTTAACGAAACTTGGAACACTTATTCCTTGGCACCCTGAGGAGGTTGCTTTCGAAAATGGGCAAGATCGGACCATTGCCACGCCCACAAAATGGCGAAAACCAAAAACTTATAAAGTGTCATAACTAAGCCATAAATAAAGTTATGAAAATAAAATTCGGAGCATAGGATCGTATTAGGGAGGGGCATATTTGGATGTAATTTTTTTGGAAAAGTGGGCGTGACCCCGCCCTCAAATAGGTTTTTTGTATATAACTCGCAAACCAATAAAGCTATATAAACCAAACTTTCTGCAGTCGTGTCTTTCAGCCGTTTCCTTATACAGTCCAAAAATGAAAGAAATCGGATAATAACCACGCCCGCCTCCCATACAAAGGTTAGGTTGAAAATGACTAAAAGTGGGTTAACTTACTAACGAGAAACGTCAGAAACATTAAATTTTACATAAGAAATAGCAGAAGGAAGCTGCACTCAGATCTTTTTACAAAATGGAAAATGGGCGTGGAATCGCCCACTTATGGGTCAAAAACCATATCTCAGGAACTACTCGACCGATTTCAATGAAATTCGGTATATAATACTTTCTTGACACCCTTGACACATGTGAAAAATGGATGAAATCGGTTCATAACCACGACAACTTCCCATATAACTCAATTTTGAATTCCATCTGATTCCTTCACTTTATAATGTATACATAAGGAACCAATGAAGATAGCGGAATAAAACTTTACACAAATAGTACATATCATCTCTGGCTTCACTTGAGAAAAAATTGTCGAAAACGAAACTATAACTTTTCAAGACCCCAGATATCGGACATGTTGAACTCAACGCCTAAGGGTAAATTTTAACCGAAAATATTGGTAAATCTCTTAGATAATTTAATGTAATTCAGAGGAAATTGTTTTCTTCTAATAGTGTGTCTCTGTTCCAAAAATTATTAAAATCGGATAATAACATCTCCTAGCTCCCATGACCTAATTATAGGTTTTTCAAAAATACGGTGGTCTTTAATCTACATATATGTATTGGTTAATATGTGAGATACTATATCTTTACGAAATTAAGTGCGTGTATAGTTTTGGATATAGTGCACCTTGCTGGTGAAAATAAATTAAATCGGTTCAGGAATTTCCTCATACACTATATAGGACGATTTTCGTTATTCTATTAAACTTTGTGCCAAATTTATATGTAAATTTGTCTTATTAAAATTTCTTCAATAAATTTCGAGAGTATAAAATGTTCGGTTGCACCCGAACTTAGCCTTTCCTTACTTGTTTTTGTTTTAAATTTAACCTTTTTCTGGAGCAAAAATGTGGAAAAGCTAGGAAAAACGATTTTTTTCTCATTTTTAAAAATTATGAGTTTTTCAGAGCAAAAAACGTGATCCTTTAATTTTTTCAAAAATTTGATCGAGTGAAACAAAAAAACGGCTGCCTGGATTAGTTTGATTTTTTTGTAGGGTTTTTGTGGACATATTGAACTGTAAAAGGTTAAGTGGTTTCCTCGATATTTTCGATCTAGCGCTCGATTTTTCAAAAAACCACCAAAAACCCTTTTTTTGTTACATTTTCAAATTCATGTGACAATAAGAAAAAAAAATTCGGAAAAGCAATGGCTAGTCGTTAATGAGAATTCATTCAAGTTCTTGAAACCCACCTTTAACTTTCTGTGCGATCATTGGTTGTTGAGATATCGATAATCAAAGATAAAAGGATCCTTTTCCATTTGAAGACCGATATCTCGGCGAGAAGTGGACGTACCGAGGTGTTCAAAAAACTAAAATAAAGCTAAATAAACAAAGTATCCATCCTTATAGTGGTTTCCACATCCATAGACCAAAAAAAAAATAAAAAAATTTTGAAAATTGGTTTTTCTACGATTACTCAAAAACCGCAGAGGTTAAAATTTTTTAAAGTTCTAATCCAAAAACTAGACACTTGGAGCTATAATTTCCTTCTTTATCGATTTCTTGTACGACCATTTCCTTCGAAGTTACGGCCTGTTGAAATTTGCTAAAAATTTGGAATTTTTTTTGATCCCTTAGTTTTTTTCCAGTAGTGTACAATTTTTCAGCAAAAGGGGCAAATTACGTCACACGAATTTAAGGACTTTTTAACCCCTCCCCCCTGACGTGACGTCACCCATTTTCCAATTTTATGTATTTATCATAAAATAAAAAAAAAACAGGTTATTCTATTGATTCTTATCTTTATTGAATAATCTTTAATTAAATCAACATTTAGTTAAATATTAAAGTACAGAGACAACGAATGACTTTGTCAAGAAATAATAGATACTTAATTATGCTAATTAAAAATACTTCAGAATACTACGACTTAGAAATTTATGACTGTTACACTGCAGAAGACAATTGTCAAGTAAACAAGGGGAACGAATAGAAGTCACTGCGCCGGCGCGAAGCATGTGCCACGGCACTTGTCAGTCTTGCAAACAACAACAAGCAGCGGTAAAACCACGTCACCACCGGCAGAAGTAGCCGCGCGTGATCGGCGTGTTACAGAGCAGCCAGTCGTCTAGCACCCAGGGCGCAGCAGAGCGGGAAACGATATTGCCCTGCCCCTTGTCACACAATGTCACTTCTGAATGACATTGTCACCTCCCCCCCCTTCAAGGTGTGACGTAATTTATGGATGGCCCCTAATTTGTTTGGCATCAACTTAACAGCTTCGATATTACTACCGTTTAACCAATTTGGCTGTGATATAACGACAACGTAATTGCTAAGTTTCCTCCTCTCCTCAGGATACATTGTCACATGTGTTTCATTAAGATATGTATCAGGTATTTTTACTTGGATAATATATTAAACAAAACAAAATGTTATGATATTGTACAATAATTTGCGTTGGTTTAAAATTGAAGGGGTTTAGAACCCTTGTTTACAGAAAAAATTCATAATTGCACATATTTCGGGCAGGGTGTCGCAATATCATTCAATGCCACCCTGGCATATTCTTACTGCTAACCGCAAGAGCTTAGTATGCGACTATTATTTATTTAGCGTCGGCAGTTGTGCACGCACAGTGATTATCGGACGTTCATTGAGTGAATAACAAAAACTAAGTCTGCGCGAATTTTTAAATTAATTTATATTCTTCTGAATTTGTACTTGCTGCCTTAGCAAATAACAACTTCTAAATAAGGTAAGTAAATGATCATAAATTTGTATAAATAACAAGTAAGGAAGGGCTAAGTTTGAGGTGTATATTTTGAAAGGATCAAAGGTGAGAAAATATATTCAGGTTTTAAAAAAAGTTTGTTATAAAAGAATGTTGCCAAAATACTACATAATTATTCTTTATTCGCCGAAATCGTGAATGGATTACAACCATAGTGTCTTATAGTTATTGAATTCTATCTATGCCTTTACTATACCTGGCTATGAAAGATATGTTAATACTTATATTAAAATCAAACAAATAACTTCATTCAACATAGGATTGTGGACAAGAAAACAAAATATCACATACATACATATATACATATATTAACCAATATATGCGGAATAATGTCAACCGGTGGTTTCAAATGCCTTATATTAGGTATATGGGACCTAATTGATGTACCTAACCGATTTTATTATTTTTAGTGCCAGATAATTTTCACAACAAATTTCAAACTCAATTTCATTAAAAGAACTCAAAGTTTTTCCAAATATTCGGCATAAAGTTCACTAGGATAACAAAAGTCAATAAAATCGTATATATGTAGGATATGGCAGTGCGGTGTCTTTCGCCATTTGTGTTTGTGTGTCACTTCGAGTGAATTTCGCGGAAATCAACAACCATAACAATAATGTTTTATGTATTATCCAAAACAATTTTATAGCTTTTGCATTTTTTGTTTGTTGTCCAGCTCTTATTTGGCTGCTATTTAAACAAATCAATATTCTAAATATGCATGACTTCAGAAATGTTTAACTACTAATGACTAGTTGAGCATGAACAATAAAAAATGATTCTCAGAAATTTATTTTGCAATTGACTAGACCGAATATAAAAATATACGTACTTATATGTATATGTACATACATATGTATATAATACATTTGAATTCCATAACTCGAACTCTTGAATTGACAGTTAAAGTAAAATTCCATACAAATTACCTTCCATAACTCGAAGTCTCTCAAACTTGAAGTATTTTTGTGGATTATGGTGATACGAGTTAAGAAAGTTCATCTGTATATACCATCCCGCTAACTTCGAAGTAGATCGAAAGCTTTTCCTCAGATCTTTGGACACATCTTAACTCCGTGTATCGTACGTTTCATGACTTTTTACTGCCGAAACAAAAACAAATTTATACTATAAATACTATACTTTATTCAAAAATACATATACACACATCGTATAATATACTGCATGATTTATTGGTTCATTTAAATAGAGACACTTACTAAGAAAGAAAACATAACTACACAAATACAGAAAAATATATTGTTTTGCATTTATTCTTAATTTTAATTATTTATATTTTGTAATGCTATTGGGAATATAAATTTTTTCATAAATTGGTTGAAGAGATACTTTCGAGTTAGCTTAATGGAATTACAGATTAAAACACTTTAATGATTCTAATTAACTCAATTAGAGTTGAAAATTGTTGTCCATTCTCATATTACGAGTAAGTTATTCCAAAATCAATGTTTTAAAACTAATTCCCGTATTTTTTTAATCTACGATTTTCAAGTCGAAAGTCGAAAAACGCTATCTCCCGAACTATAAGATCACCTTTAGGGGTATAAGTCGATTCAAGTGACTATTTTCCTAAATCATGAAAATAATAGTTGTACCCATAGGTCCATATTAAATTTCTTTTCACTGGATAGAATATTTTCCGCCCACGGAAGACATCTTGTTTCATGTAATGGTCTACTATATTTCGACTTTAATTCATTTTTTTTAACAATTTGACGAATCGAATTTCCTTCGTAAGTCAAGATATCAATTTGTTCTTTTTCACGATCTATTCAACTTTTTCTTTTTCCCCATTTTATTCGAACTTACAAATTATCGATTAAACACAGTGAATTCTTTAAAAAATGGTAAGGTTTTACATCTCTCTTATGCAAATGATGTTAACAAACAAAATATCGTTAACTGAGATAATTTATTTATGTGTGTATATTTTTTAATAAAATACAGTTCTCTTTAGAATAATCAAAAAACCATTATTGTATTTGCTCACTCTGCTTTTAGTATTTTTGCACTGTCTTATCAGACACTTTTGATTTAGTTTTTTGTTAAATTCCGGTGTTGATAAATTGGGTTTTTTTTATGGTTGCTTCAACTCAGAGCTTGGGTTGACCTCAATGTGCTTTGTTGTCTGAACTGTCTCGTTTCTTAGAGTATTTTTTTAAATGTCTTATCAATTTTCAGTTGCTTTGTATTTTGGCGTTATCGAGCTTTTAATTGCAATCGCTTAGCAAGATATTCTCAAAAGCTATAATGAATGCTGAAATGATCATATCACCTGGAACTGGAAATGGTGGAATGGTGCCGTCTTTGGGAGATGATGACTTAATACAGTTATACTCGAATTTACAACATTTGTCGGCATCCATTTTAGCATTTCAAGGCGACCAACACCAACAATCAACAGAGCGCAACGGTTCAATTATGACTTTGGGTAATCTACTTCAAGAATATGGTATCATCCAGGACCAATTGATAGACGCATTGAAAGCTTGGCAACGAAAACAGACATTAGCTGGCAATGGTGCACCGCCCCCTAGCAATTTAGATGGTATACAATTGATTGTGGAGACATTGTTTGACCACATCACAGAGATTATACTATTTATAAATAATCTCCTACAAATGGGGAATGAGGCGATTCTTAATGAGTACTTACAACAGGCACAGGAATTAAAACATAATCTCATAGTTTCAACATTCATCATTGAAACGCAACCACCGCAGGTGATGAGAAAACTAGCAAGAAAGTGAGTAACAATTGAAGAATGTTATAAATCAAAATTATATTATATGATACTTTCAGAAATTCGGCAACTGTTCGCTGGTTAATCGGTGATAAATTGGACATAAATTTGAGCAAACCAGTTGTAAAATGTGAAATAATCTCAGGTATATTACGATGTGTGTTTTCATTTTGCAAAAGAGAAAAACACTAAAGAAATTTCATATTTCACAATATTTTCAGAGGATTTTGCAAAGCGACTTACTGTTGAAAACATTCGTATGCCACCAGAGACCAATGGCACAATGACGAACAATGAATGTGAAATGATATATGATAGCAATACTAGGAAATTCTCTGCAGAGTTTTCGTATGTTAAATGAAATATCATTTTTTTAAGATAAATTATTATTTTCCTTTTTTACAGAAATCTTATGATAAGCGACGTTAGACGCTTTGAGAGAAGGGGTTCTGAAACTTTTACAGATAGAAAACACACTTTGCTCTTTTACACAACTGCTCTATTTAATGGTCATGCGATTAATGTAAGTGTATCCATAGTTTAACCTACATACATATATGTATAGCATGCAAAATGAAAAATATCGGTTTTTTTAAATTATGATATAATGGTAAATTCAAGTCAAGAGATCTTACATTCACCTGAATTGACATCTTGAACTTCTAAGTGAATCCACATTTTTTGTGACGAAATAACTAGACAATAGATCCCACCAGAAACTCAAAAATTCGTTCCTGAGAACACGTGATTAATTATTATAATATAAAAAGAAACCAAAGAAAACTTCAAACTTCATGAGTTGTAATCATTAGCATTTTTCAATTTGTCAAAGGACGTATATTTTAATTAGTAAAGAGATCATAAAAATATGTTTTTCCTTGTTAGTGTGGCTAAACATTTGTGGAATTATTTATGATTTTCATTAACAATTGTTAATTTTGTATTTATATTTTATATTTAGTGCTGGGCAATTAGTGCACCCTTAATTGTGATAGTACACGATAATCAAGCCTGTAATGCCTGGGCCACGATTATATGGGATAATGCGTTCTCTGTAATCGAACGTGAACCATTCAAAGTTCCAGAGAGGGTACATTATATACAAATCCTGGAGGCATTAGATATGTATTTTGGCTACCATACAGGACGTAATCTAACTCAAGATAATTTGAATACTATTGGTGAGTGGAAACAATATTTGAACATTAGAATTTTCACGACATTTTCTTAATGAAATCATTCAATTTGGCAGCCAATAAACTTAGAGTGAATGAAACTGGTCAGCTCAACGATTTTATTAGTTTTTCGCAATTCTGTAAAGATAAGATGCCAAACTGTAATTTTACCTTTTGGGAATGGTTCTATGACATAAAGGAGTTGACAAAGAAATGTATACAGGAAGAATGGACGAATGGACATATTGTCGGATTTATAAGTGAACGGGAAGCCAGAGAAATATTAACTCATCAAGACAATGGCACTTTCTTATTGCGTTTCTCGGATGATATAAAGGGTAACAACACTTTTATGCACACACATATGTATGTATGTATGTACTCGTAGTGCATTTTCATACATTTGTATATGTATTTATTTGGATGAATGCGTTAATTTAATTATTAATTTTAGGTGGCATAAGTATTGCTTATCGTGACTGTTGTGGCGAGATAATAATGTTGGAACCATGGACCAAGGAAAATTTGATAATGCGTTTCCTAGCTGATCGTATACGAGATTTGAATATTTTAAATATCGTATATCCAACGATGATGCCTAGTAATGCGGCGTTCCGTACTCCATTTCCTAGACACGATGGTAATTATAATGATTTAGTGTAGTTTATGTAGATACAGTGTAACTTCCATAACACGAACTTCTATAACTCGAAGATCCCCATAACACGAACTCTTGAATTGGCAATAGAAATCAAATTTCATCTATATTTCCTTCCATAAATCAAACTTTTCAACCAAAGCATAACACAAAATTTAAAATTTTACTATCAAGGAGCAATTTAGAAAAAGTCCCTATATCTTATGGAAGCAAACAAAAAATATGATATTACACTTATGGAATGCAAAGACTGTATAAAAACCATTATTTTACAGCTTTTTGGAAAATCTTTGTTTTAATGAAAATTTCTTTAACTCAAAGTCTTTCTAACTCGAAGTTTTTTGTTGATTGTGGTGATTCGAGTTAGAGAAGTTCCACTGTATATAATTATTCGAGACTTTCCAAGAAGTTATTTTATATATAGTAGTTAGGACCTGAAAATATATACATTTAGATATATAAGTCCACACCTATATAAAGGGTGATTTTTTAAGAGCTTGATAACTTTTTAAAAAAAAAAAAACGCATAAAATTTGCAAAATCTCATCGGTTCTTTATTTGAAACGTTAGATTGGTTACATGACATTTACTTTTTGAAGATAATTTCATTTAAATGTTGACCGCGGCTGCGTCTTAGGTGGTCCATTCGGAAAGTCCAATTTTGGGCAACTTTTTCGAGCATTTCGGCCGGAATAGCCCGAATTTCTTCGGAAATGTTGTCTTCCAAAGCTGGAATAGTTGCTGGCTTATTTCTGTAGACTTTAGACTTGACGTAGCCCCACAAAAAATAGTCTAAAGGCGTTAAATCGCATGATCTTGGTGGCCAACTTACGGGTCCATTTCTTGAGATGAATTGTTCTCCGAAGTTTTCCCTCAAAATGGCCATAGAATCGCGAGCTGTGTGGCATGTAGCGCCATCTTGTTGAAACCACATGTCAACCAAGTTCAGTTCTTCCATTTTTGGCAACAAAAAGTTTGTTAGCATCGAACGATAGCGATCGCCATTCACCGTAACGTTGCGTCCAACAGCATCTTTGAAAAAATACGGTCCAATGATTCCACCAGCGTACAAACCACACCAAACAGTGCATTTTTCGGGATGCATGGGCAGTTCTTGAACGGCTTCTGGTTGCTCTTCACCCCAAATGCGGCAATTTTGCTTATTTACGTAGCCATTCAACCAGAAATGAGCCTCATCGCTGAACAAAATTTGTCGATAAAAAAATTTCGAACCGAACACTGATTTTGGTAATAAAATTCAATGATTTGCAAGCGTTGCTCGTTAGTAAGTCTATTCATGATGAAATGTCAAAGCATACTGAGCATCTTTCTCTTTGACACCATGTCTGAAATCCCACGTGATCTGTCAAATACTAATGCATGAAAATCCTAACCTCAAAAAAATCACCCGTTACTAACAATCACGCCTTTGTGATGTATAATTACTCTCTCTCTCTCTCTCTCTCTCTTTTTAGTGCCGGGTTATATAAATCGTAATACATTTGTTCTGAATGTAATGGAAATTATTGATTAAAATTGCTCAGTGATCATAAAATAACTTAATTATTATTATACAAATGCTTATACATATATCTACACTCTTTACATTTTGGTAGTACATCCAAGTACTCGTATAAATGCATAATAACGGGATAGTTGAAGCTTGTGGTGTATCTTCTATTGTCGAAAATTTTAAAGAAATTGTAAATAAATGGAATGCTGAAATGAAAGTGTCGTCTTTTTTATTATTTTTTATTGTTATTAATACCATTTAAATCGAGTTTACTGAAAAGTCTTCGAAGCAATTCATAATATTGTTGTGACAGTTATTTACGAAATAGTTATACTGTATGTTAACGGGTGTTATGCAGACTTGACTGACATATTCGAAAATAAGTATATGATAAAATCAAGCATGGTTATGTTCTATGACTGATCACTAAGTTGGAAAACACATTTGTATGGCCTTAAGACAGTCTGAGTTCCTGATTTGATCTTGAGACGTATGCATTGGCTATTTGATCTGCTTCCACAATGATTAAGTTTGTGTTCAAAGTAACAACGGCAACAACGAATATCAACTCGGAGGTAGTTCTCAAAATTATTTGGAACATGGAGCATTCTACTGTTACAACAATAAAAGCAGTAATAAGATGGTTCAACTCTTTCCAGCATCATCAGAGTACTGTAAGAAAATTTGTCAAGTTTCTTGAAGAATAACGGTAATTACAATATATTATGGGAATCACATTTGGCAGGAATACACAAATCTAGTTTGTCGATTTATTTTTTGTACTCACTAGTTCGCCGACTCGCATAAAATTACTCTTGCATGATAGGCCTGACAACCTGGAGTTTTTCAAAGTAGTGAATGTTTTTAACCATTACAAAAACAACTGTTATTAAATCGATTTGTTCTTTTTGAAACCTTCACACTACCGTCAACAAATTTTTAAAGCTTCTTGAAAATTAACGGTCATTAAAATATATTTTATGCATGTATGTATTATATATGGATGTATTTAATTTCCGTTCCGTTGCTGTTAGGCTCATCAGCCGCTTAATGCTGAATACGATGCAACCCTAAAACTCTAATGTTCAAAATAGGTCTTGGATTGTAAATTAACAATGTTGAATGTTTATTAATAAATATTATAAGTATATGAGACAGTATGGCAACGCCGCATATTTCATTCACAATTGTTCAAATGAGATTTTTTTCTAATTGGAAATAAACTGAACTCGAACGGTTGATGAGTGCTTGTGCTTGAAATATTTTAAATTCTATAAGTAAATGAAACTAACCGGTATCCAAATAGCCTTCTATGGGAAATTGATTAAGGCTACATGCCTATTACTTTACTGTACAAAAAGAAGGTAGTGGAAGTATTATAAATAACATTTCTCATTCCTCATAAAAAGGCGAAGTTACACACCTACTAGATTCAAATGTTTTAACCGATCCACTTTGCAACAATTAACATGAAAAGCAAATATTTTCAGCGTATTTCATTGGCATTTAGTTGAGTTTGCGGTCACGCCTATTTTGCAAGATTTCTAAAGTGTTTCGACATCTCAGAATACAACTTAAAAAGTTTTATAAAAGTGGAAGAAAGTTTGCACAATTTCTCGTTCTCACGGAAGAACCGGCAGACGAACGGATGGACAATCAGACATGCGGAAATCGATTATCGACATCCTATTAATTTTGACTCAATCTTATATATATTTCGGTTACTTGTCGGTGTTTCAAACAACAGTAAGGTGAACGCAACGATCACACAGTTGCTCAATATATTGCGAGAGTATAAAATTGATGAGATCTAAAACACTTTTTTACAGAAAAAAGTACTAATTATTTGCATAATTTCGTATATTTCGTACAGAGCGTAGCAATACGATTCCATGCTACCCTGACATATATACAGCTATTTAGAACCGACAATTGTGCTCGCACAGTGATTATCGGACGTTCGCTCAGTGAATATTGAAAGCTTATTCTGCGCAAATTTTTGAATTAATTTATATACTACTGAATATAATCGGGCAACAAGTGACGGAACGTATAATCGTTTGAATAAAAATCAATTCGTTTATAATTATCACAGTGAGTTGACTGCTGTATGTAATTTATGTATGCGTGTAAAAAAAATAATAATTTATATGCATTCGATGTATATAGTATATTTAAAACCTGAATCGTAGAAGTGCACCGCATTCAAGAATATTTACGGCATGTACATACATACATACATACAAATGTGCAAATTGTTATTTACCATTAATGGCAAAGATCATGAAATCCATATGATTGTTCCACCGTTTATTCTTATCGCTGCAAATAATAAGTACACAATTAAATCAAAATGGGATGTGTTCCAAAATGTTTCAAAATGTTGTGAAAACAAGACAATTATGTGAAATTACTTTTTCTATATACATACATTCTGATTTAAATACAAATAAAATATACGTATGCGTTTTAATGATAGATTCAATGTGAAACAGCACACGTTTGTAACAATTGTGCACAAATTTTATATATCTGTATGTACATATGTATGCATATTTGTATATATGTATATGTAATGTGTCTAGCTATAATAATATATAATCAAAATCTAAACCCAGCTTTGACACTTTATAGACTATTTATAATTTTATTGCTTATCGCAAAAACACATGTCTAACTTCGTTTAACATTTAGCATTTATAAACATTAGCTGTAGGCATATCTATATGTGTCTACCGCATACAAACTCTACAAATATTTATAAATATTTTGATATTATGCATTTCGCAATTTGTATGTATGCGTGTGTGTGTGTGTGCTCATATGTCGCGTCATTTTCCTGTGAATTCAACCACGACAATGCTTTTTATTACAATTCCATAATTTAAATGTATTGCTGTCTAGCCTTTTTTTGGCAGCTATTTATATAAATCATTATTATAGCATTTTATGTCTTGAAACTGCAAATTTGCTGCTTAAAAAATATTTAACAATTAATTAGTCATAATATAAAAAATATATGTACATATGTATGTACAAACTTTTTAGTATTCCATGTGGTAACTTCCAAGCCCTGTCTGAGCAATATTTTTTTTAATTCATCTTTTTAGGAAATTTTATGTATTCAAAAGCTGTTCTACATGGTTTTTGTAGGTTTTCGCAAATCTTTGGTGTTAAATAGTATCCAATTTTTGTGCGACTTGTTTCGAGCCTTTTGCTGTTGAATCAAAAACCCGTTTCTAGAAAACACCCTTCCTTCGCACTGGAAAGCAAAATTTCTCCGAGCTGTTAAACTGACATAAGGAAGAAAATGTCGATTACAACTGATCTAACAACGAATGGTGTTGTGATTATTCAAAAGAGGACTGCCCTTTTTTCAAAAATATTCACACATTGAAATATTATATCAGTTAACGGTATTTCGTAAATGTAAACATCAGTTCCTGTAATATTCTGCTTTATTATACTCTCGCAACAAAAGTTGCTAAGAGAGTATTATAGTTTTGTTCACATAACGGTTGTTTGTGTCACCATGAAATAAAAGATTTAGATATGGGGTTATATATACATAAATGATCAGGATGACGAGTGGTGTGGAAATCCGGATGTCTGTACGTCCGTCTGTCCGTGCAAGCGATAACTTGAGTAAAAATTAAGATATCGTAATGAAACTTGGAACACATATTCTTTGGCACCCTGAGGAGGTTGATTTCGAAAATGGGCACAATCGGACCATTGCCACGCCCACAAAATGGCGAAAACCAAAAACACGTAAAGTGTCATAACTAAGCCATAAATAAAGTTATACATAACAGTAAATTTTGGAATAAAGGATCGTATTAGGTAGGGGCATATTTGGATGTAATTTTTTTTAGGGAAGAGAGCGTAGCCCCGCCCCCAAATCGGTTATTTGTATATATATCGCAAACCAATGAAGCTATATAAACCAAACTTTCTGCAGTCGATTCTCTTACGTACCCCACCACACACCATGAAAATAGTAGAAATCGGATAATAACCACGCCCACCTCCCATACAAAGGTTAGGTTGAAAATTACTAAAAGTGAATAACGAAACACGTCAGAAACGATAAATTTTACAGAAGAAATAGTAGAAGGATTTTTTTACAAAATGGAAAATGGGAGTGGCATCGCCCACTTATGGGTCAAAATCCATATCTCAGGAACTACTCGACGGATTTTAATGAAATTCGGTAATTCGGATAAAAAATCGGTTCACAACCACGACTACTTTCCTTATAACTCAATTTTGAATTCCATCCGATTCCTTCACTTTGTAATGTATACATAAGGAACCAATGAAGATAGTGGAATAAAACTTTACACAAATAGTGCATATCATCTCTGGCTTCTCGAAAACGGACTATAACTATTCAAAGCCCCAAATATCGAACATGCGAACTCAGCGTCTAAGGGTAAATTTTAACCGAAAATATGGGTAAATCTCTTAGATAATTTAATGTAATTTAGAAGAAATTGTTTTCTTCTAATAGTGTTCTGTTCCAAAAATTATGAAAATCGGGTCATAGGTCATAACATCTCCTAGCTGCCATATACCTAATTATAGGTCTTGGATATAGTGCACCTTGCTGGTGAAAATGAATGAAATCGGTTCAGGAATTACCTCGGCCCTCATATACTATATATGACGATTTTCGTTATTCTATTAAACTTTATGCCGAATTTATGGGTAAACTCGTGTGTTATGTAAATAAAATTTCTTCAATAAATTTCGAGAGTATAAAATGTTCGGTTACATCCGAACTTAGCCCTTCCTTACTTTTTAGACTGTGTTTAATCGTTAGCTTGTAAATTCGAATGAAAACGAAAACTAAAACGGGATCATGAATATAATATATGTATGTAATTTGGTTGTTGATATCTTGACTACCGATGGGCATTTGAATCGTCAAGTTGCCAAAAAAAAAAACCGAAATCCAAATATAGTAAACCATTACCTAAGATATGGTGTTTTCTATGATAAAAACTAAAAAAAAATGACAACAATAACTTTCACACCGTAGGAAAACCGCAAAACCCTTAGGACTGCATCCATTTCCACTTTTTTATATGAAAAATTAAACAAATGCCTGCGGGTGCCTTCATCTAAAATATAAAAAAATCACAAAAACACAAGTTTCAGTAAATTTCGCAAGTAATGTCGCTCCATACAACATGACATTAGGATCTGTAGGTCTACGTGTGGTTTCCGGTGTACCATATACAGTCGCCACCCAAATCTAAATTAATGTATTTGTTCACATGAAGGTTAGTGGTGTTAGTCACTGCCACTTGCTATTGGCAAAAAAAAAAAAATAGATTATTTTGATTTAGAGCGCTGCTCTTGGTTTCTTGTTATGTTTTGGTACTGATAAGCAGGGGGTTTTCTGTTTTTTTTTTTATAATTTTGGATTAGTCGTCAGAGCTCGGGTTATATACTAAACTAACACATTTCTTAGAGTATTTTACATTAAATATATATTTCAGCTCAGTCATCAACTGTTACTTAAATCGAACGATTGTGCTTAGTGTTATTGGTGAATTTCTTTTGTTCTTTCACAGCCTATCTCACTGAAGTGAATTTCAAATGTGACGTATTTCATAATATTTCATATAGAACACGTGTTGTAGAGTGTTAAAATATAATTACTTTCTATTACAAGAGATATGCCCCCAGGGGTACATTCACTTGGCGATAACAGGTTTGCCCTGACATCATAAAGTCCCAAATCAAAAAAGAAAAAAAACTCAATCATTTCCAATCATTCCCAAGTCTTCCTCCAACAACAAAAGATAATCCCAAATACGTAGTGATAAGTACATTAAATTCCCAAAGACCCATAAGTAAATATATACGTGTTTTGTTTTAGTATTAAATAGTAAAATAATTAACATATCGGAACTTAGAGACGGGAATCTGCAATTATTAGTAAACAACTATTTGTTGTTTGGGATCGTAGTACATTTAAAAGAACAAGGTGTTGTGTCAATTCCTAAATATCAAAAATACCAAAAGTCAGTACCTAGCGGAGTCGTTCTCCTCACGTTTGATAAACATCACCTACATGAAACAAATTGAAATGTCTTGGTACACAACCAAGGTAAGACCATATTATCCTAATCCCATGAGGTGTAAAAGCTGTTAAGTATTTGGCCACTAGTGATGAGCGATATGCTATTTTTAAATCATTTTATTAAAAAAAAATTAATTTATGAGAATTTGTACTCCAACAACCAAAGCACCCAAATTCCTTCATACAAAAATAGCGAAGGTATCACTAAAAATAATGAAAATCAAACAAAAGAAACAAACGAAAATAATTTCACCACAGTAGATCTCACCAACACACCAACAACAGCATCAGCCGATGCCTCTCAAACGCAGGCAATGATCTCATCATTGCTATCTATTTTCATTTTTTTTTTCATTCTGGGTCCTGATTACTTCACTAATGTCGTAAACTTGCTGTAGCAAATGAGATAGGTCTCACCATCATTTTTTTTTTTTTGGCATCGTCCCGCGCGACATTAACAGTTGGAACAACTGCCATATTAGAATCGTTACTTTGTGCCTCGAATAATGGAAAGAAAACCATTATTTACAGTGACAGAAATAGCCATAGTATCCATTTTCAAATAATCAAACGGTGAGCGCTTCAAAACAACATTCAGTCAGTTTTTCTATTATTAAAAGATCTCTGCAGATCTATACCATAGATTTTTCAAAAATATAATGCTCCGATTCATAACGCTCGATTAGTTAAGTCATTGATTTCGGGTCAAGACGTTAATATCATGACTTGGCCACCATAATCTCCGGATCTTAACATATTTGAAAACGTTTGGAGTTGGCCTTCTTCATAGAAAGTTTATGATGAATGAAAGCAATACGAAGATAAAGAACCATTCATTGTAGCAATTATACTTGCTTGAAGTGAAAATTCGCTAAATTACATAGATTCTCTCTTTCATTCAAGGATAAAACGAATATATGAAGTTATAATTTGAAATTATGGCCTTATTTTAAACTGATCTAAGAAACTGTTTGGAAACACATAATTTTGATATTTTTTTTAATTTTTTGGAATGTATTCCTTAAATATCATTGAATAACCATGGCTTTTGCATGTCAACTCCATCGACATAATTGAATCCAAATTAAAATTTCTAAGCTGAATACTATTGTATGTAAGGGTGCGTCTAACCTATTGACGAGGAGTGTATATGTATAAGTGGAGTAATTATTTATAATTTTTTCTCTTCTAAATAAATAAACAAATAAATAAATAAAACATTTTCAGCTGGTTGGAATTTTGGTGTTATCGAGCTATTAATGAACTTCGATATGAATATGTCACCTGGAAATGGTGGGATGATGCCGCCGTTTGGAGATGGTGACTTAATACCAATAAATTCCAATTTAAAAGATTTGTCGGTTGGCATCGCCAATATGCGCGTATCCATTATAGCATTTCAAAGCGGCCAAATGGGGAACAATTTTTTTAATGGCTACCAACAACAACAATTAAACGATTTAATTATGACTTTGGGTAATCTACTTCAAGAATATGGTGCCATCCAGGACCAATTGATAGGCGCATTGAAAGCTTGGCAACGAAAACAGACATTAGCTCGCAATGGTGCACCGCCCCCTAGCAATTTAGATGGTATACAATTGATTGTGGAGACATTGTTGGACCGCATCACAGATATTATACTATTTATAAATAATCTCCAACAAATGGGGAATGAGCCGATTCTTAATAAGTACTTACAGCATGCACAGTCCTTATATCATATTCTCATAGTTTCAACATTCATCGTCGAGACGCAACCACCGCAGGTGAAGAAAAAGGGAACTAAAAAGTAAGCTACATTTAAATAATATTATTCACAAATAAATAAAACTGATATTATGATATTATGATGATACTTTCAGTATGTCGGCAACTGTTCGCTGGTTAATCGGTGATAAATTGGGCATACATTTGAGCAAACCAGTTGTAAAATGTGCAATACTCTCAGGTAATATTACGATGCAAAAGAGAAAAACACTAAAGAAATTTCATGTTTCACAATATTTTCAGAGGATTTAGCAAAGCGACTTACTGTTGAAAACATCCGTATGCCACCTGAGAGCAGTGGCACAATGACCGGCAATGAATGCAAAATGATATATGATAGCAATACTAGGAAATTCTCTGCAGAGTTTTCGTATGTTAAATGAAATAACATTTGTTGAAGTTAAATTATTATTTTCCTTTTTTACAGAAATCTTATGATAAGCGAGGCTAAACGCTTTGAGAGAAGGGGTTCTGAAAATGTTACAGATAAAAAACACACTTTGCTCTTTTACACAACCGCTGAATGTAAAGGTCATGCGATCAATGTAAGTATATAAATATAACGCAAAATCGAACCACTGCCACGCCCACAAAATGGCGTGTGCGTGGCTCGCCCACTTATGGGTCAAAAACCATATCACAGGAACTACTCAACCGATTTCAATGAAATTCGGTATATAATACTTTTTGACACCGTTTCGACACGTGTGGAAAATGGATGAAATCGGTTCACAACCACGACAACTTCCCTTATAACTCAATTTTGAATTTCATCTGATTGCTTCACTTTATAATGTATACATAAGGTGCCAATGAAGATAGCGGAATGAAACTTTACACAAATACTGTATATGGTCTATAGCATCACTTGCGGAAAAATTTTTGAAATCGGACTACATCTTTTCATTCGATATCGAATATGAAGAACTCAGCGCCTATGAGTAATTTTTCACCAAAATTGTCGGTAAATCTCTCAGATATCTTAGTTTAATTCAGAGGAAATATTTTTCTTCTAATAGTGTGTTTCTGTACCAGATGATTAAAATCGAGTCATAACTTCCCCTAGCTGTCATATACCTAATTATAGGATTTTCAAAAATACGATCGGCTTAATAGCTTATAAATAAGAAAATAAATGAGCATATAATCTTAGATATAATGTATGTTGATGGTAAAAATTGGTGAAATCGGTTCAGGAATTACCTCAGCCTATATACTATATATGATGATTTTCGTTATTCTATTGAACTTTATGCCGAATTTATGGGTAAATTTGTATGTTATCTTTATAAAATTACATTAATAAATTGCGAGAGTATAAAATGTTCGGTGGCCTTTCCTTTCTGGTTTGTAATGTCTTGTGGAATCTTTCGAAACTTTGCTTAGTTGTTTTAAAGGTTTCTTTATTTCTGTATTTGCCTCGATACGTTTCTGAAAACGCACAACATACTACTTCAATTTCTTCAATTTTTTTTCGAATCTTTTCGTTCTTTCGGGATGTCTTCAAATTAATTTTTTCTTTCATATTTAGTGCTGGGCAATTAGTGCACCCTTAATTGTGATAGTACACGATAATCAAGCCAGTAATGGCTGGGCCACGATTTTATGGGATAATGCGTTCTCTGTAATCGAACGAGAACCATTTAAAGTTCCAGAGAGGGTACATTATATACAAATATCGGAAGCATTAGATATGTATTTTGGCCTCTATACAGGACGTCATTTAACTCCAGATAATTTGAATACTATTGGTAAGTGGAAACAATATTTGAGCATTCGAATTTTCACGATATTTTCTTAATGAAATCATTAAATTTGGCAGCCAATAAACTTAGATTGAATGAAACTGGTCAGCTCAACGATTTTATTAGTTTTTCGCAATTCTGTAAAGATAAGATGCCAAATTGTGCTTTTTCCTTTTGGGAATGGTTCTATGACATAAAGAAATTGACAACGACCCATCTAAAGGAAGCATGGGCGAAAGGACATATTGTCGGATTTATAAGTAAACGTGAAGCCAGTGAAATATTATCTCGTCATGCTAATGGCACTTTCTTACTTCGTTTCTCGGATAGTACCAAAGGTAACAACTCTTTTATGCACACACATACAGTCATTAACATTTGATTAAACGCACTTTCAATTTTGTTATTATTTTTAAAATTTTCAATATTACATTAAAATTTTTTTTTTTTGCAATAGCACTCAGAAATAATTTAAAAATCATTTTAAAGAAAGTTTTTAGTTAATTAAAAAAAATATTTACTCGAAATAATAATAATAAAATTAAACGCATTTGACTTTTTGTTAAGCATTAGAGTGGAAAGTTATTTTTCTCGTGAATATTCAATAGTTTATTAATTAATTACACTTCCATTTCTTGAGATGTTTTGAGTTTGAAAAATCTAATGGGGAATGTCTCTCTAATTAACCACGAGGTCAATTTCCATCCAACAATTTTTTTTTGTTCCTTAAGCTCGGAACCCGTTTTGAATTGCACACAATTTGCGTATACCTTTAAAGGCAGTATGTATGTATGTGATTGGCGTTCAACCGTTTAGCCGGTTATAGCCGAATCGATGAGAGCGCGCCACTCCTCTCTTTCCTTCGCAGTTCGGCGCCAGTTGGAGATTCCAAGTGTAACCAGGTCGCTCTCCACCTGGTCCCTCCAGCGGAGTGGAGGCCTTCCCCTTCCTCGGCTTCCTCCGGCGGGTACTGCATCGAACACTTTCAGAGCTGGAGTGTTTTCGTCCATTTGGACAACATGACCTAGCCAGCGTAGCCGCTGTCTTTTTATTCGCTGATCTATGTCAACATCGTCGTATAACTCGTACAGCTCATCGTTCCATCGTCTGCGGTATTCGCCGTTGCCAATGTTCTGAGGTCCATAAATCTTGCGCAAAATTTTCCTCTCGAAAACTCCTAGTGCCGTCTCATCTGATGTTGACATCGTCCAAGCTTCTGCACCATAAAGCAGGACGGGAATGATAAGCGACTTGTATAGTTTGATTTTGGTTCGTCGAGAGAGGACTTTACTGTTCAATGGCCTACTCAGTCCAAAGTAGCACCTGTTGGCAAGAGTGATTCTGCGCTGGATTTCGAGGCTGACATTGTTGGTGTTGTTGATACTGGTTCCCAGTTATACGAAATTATCTACAACTTCAAAGTTATGACTGTCAACAGTGACGTGGGAGCCAAGACGCGAGTGCGCTGACTGTTTGCTTGATGACAGGACACCTCCAGACCCATTCGCTTCGCCTCCTTATCCATGCGGGAAAAAGCAAAACAAACGGCGCGGTTGTTGCTTCCGATGATATCAATATATACGCTAGCAGCTGTACACTCTTGTATAAGATTGTACCTTCGCTATTTAGCTCTGCAGCTCGGATTATTTTTTCCAACATCAAGTTAAAGAAGTCGCACGATAGTGAGTCACCTTGTCTGAAACCTCGTTTGGTATCGAACGGCTCGGAGAGGTCCTTCCCAATCATGACAGAGCTTTTGGTGTTTCTCAACGTCAACTTATAAAGGCAGCTCCTTTTCGTGCTGTCGAAAGCAGCCCCCATACAGTATACCCCATACATTTTCAATGGGATTACATATCTCAACAACATTAGGCCCAGTCCGGAAAATTGCTTCCTTTGTCTGGAAACCACTGTTTCGCTTGTTTCGACGCTTGTATGGCAACATTGTCTTGCTGTAAAATGTACTATTTTGTATAAATGTAAATCAACACACCGTCCAGCTACTCTGTATCCTTCTTTGAGTTCATTTTTGTAGTAATAAAGTACGGCGAGAGCTTATGATTGTACGCAATGGCACCCGATACCATTACAAAACCCCCCTATAGACATGTTTTTTGTCGGTATCCTTCTAAGAGAAACTCAAACCATCAGAAAATCACCCGTAAAGATTGAATTTCTTTTCGTCTGAAAATATGACGTATTCCCAGTCTGTATATACTTTTGAATAAACGCCGACCTCGTCTCTATGTGGAACTTCCACAAACTTCGACGACCGATCGTTTTCTTCCATTTTATGTCACCAGTTGGTGTCGTTTGGTTACAGAAAGACATGTCTAGATTTTTTTTTTTAATTATCCATCAGCCAATTTCCAAATTTTTAAGTGCGTTTAATCAAATGTCTATGACTGTATGTATGTAGTGCCGACATATGCATACATACATATTGATATGAATGCGTTATTTTACTTGTATATATATTTTAGGTGGCATAAGCATCGCTTATCGTGACTATAGCGAGATAATAATGTTGGAACCATGGACCAGCGCTGATTTGAATATACTTTCCCTAACTGATCGTATACGAAATTTGAATTGTTTAAAGATCGTATATCCAACGATGATGGCAAGTAATGCAGTATTCTGTACTTCACCTCCTAGAGAAACTGGTAATTATGCTGATTTAGTGTATTTTATGTAGATACGTGCATTTGGAATCATAGATGGAAGCTTAATCACACTTATAAAATATTAATTTAATTCGAAAACAATACAAATCGTATGGTACTTTTACAGCTATAGTCCTGGATTGTCACAGCTTATGACTTTTAGTCGGAGAGTTTCCAACAATGATTCAATTATTTAAAAGATTATTGTTGAGATACATGCATACGTGCGTAGTCACAACAACACTTATATTATATGTCTTTTATAATTTCAGGAAAAAATGGAGATGGTTATGTACGCACTAGAATAGAAATGCATGCTAACACCCCTCAGTCCCCCGACGACCAACAAACGTAAGTGGCTTATACATTTCCTACAAGTACATGCATGAAATTGTGCATAGCTTTTGCATAAAGTTTCACAATTTTGCGAATAAATTGATATTTACTGTACATACAAAAGTAAAAAGTTCAACGACTAAGGGATTTTTTAACGACTAATACGATTTTTTATCATTTACCTTAAACACTTTTTATACCCTGAACAGGGTATATTAAGTTTGTCACGAAGTTTGTAACACCCAGAAGGAAGTGTCACAGACCCTATAAAGTATATATATAAATGATCAGTATGTTGAACTGAGTCTATTTAGCCATGTCCGTCTGTCTGTCCGTCTGTCTGTAAATATACGAACTAGTCCTTCAGTTTTTAAGATATCGTTTTGAAATTTTGTAGATGTTATTTTCTCTTCAAGAAGCTGCTCATTTGTCGGAACTGCCGATATGGGACCACTATATCATATAGCTGCCATACAAACTGAACGATCGGAATCAAGGGCTTGTATGGAAAACTTCCGCATTTTACTACATATCTTCACGAAATTTGGTGTGAGTTATTGTTCATAGAAATAATTTAATCTCCGAAAAAATTGTTCAGATCGGTGCACTATAGCATATAGCTGCCATACAAACTGAACGATCGGAATCAAGGGCTTGTATGGAAAACTTCCGCATTTTATTACATATCTTCACGAAATTTGGTGTGAGTTATTGCTCATAGAAATAATTTAATCTCCGAAAAAATTGTTCAGATCGGTTAACTATAGCTCATAGCTGCCGTACAAACTGAAAGATCGAAATCAAATGCTTGTTTTTACTTACTTTTTCTTACGTCTTTAGATTTTCTTAAACACATAGTTACTAAAAGAAATGCACCTGTGAAGGGTATATTAGCTTCGGTACAGCCGAAGTTAACGTTTTTTCTTGTTTTATTGTAAACATGGTTTGCTAAATTCACAATTTCATTATTTTTACGCCAGTTCGCCACAAACACAATCTGGAACAACTGTATCTGATAATGTCCACATGCACAATGGGTATAGTTTCTCAACAGAACAATCTGGTAAAATACTTGTTTTTATAAAAAGTTGTATATATAATATATGTACTTTCATTATACTCTTGCAGAAAATAGTTTCGATTTTTGCGACGCCAGTTCGCCACAAACACAATCTGGAACAACTGTATCTGATAATGTCCACATGCACAATGGGTATAGTTTCTCAACAGAACAATCTGGTAAAATACTTATTTTTTATAAAAAGTTGTATATACATATATATAATATACTTTCATTATACTCTTGCAGAAAATAGTTTCGATTTTCGCGATCCTCAAACGTGAGTTGGCTATAAAATTTTCTTTCATCTAACTAAGATTTCTTAACTATTTTACAAATATTTCTATATTATTGGCAATAGTATTAATTGGCCTGATTGGGACAACTCAGGATCAGCAGCATCAGGAGATTACTTTCCTGGCTCTTCTTCTTTGGAATTTGACCAATACAGGCACATACATATATATAATTAAATAATAAATTGCATTTTACGCGACATGAAACGCATAACTTAATCAAAAATAATTGTATTGAAACACAATTATATGAAAAATATTTGTAATGTAACTAGTTTTTAGACTTACGTAATAATTTGACACATATTTTAATGTAATTTTAATATTTGTAAATACTATATTTTTATGTATGATATTGTTTTATAAATACATATGTACGTATATATATCCAATCCGTTTGTGTAAAACTACACTTGTGAAGTAGCCCGTTTTGTAAATAGATATATTAAATTTTTTATAAACATTATTAACTTGTATATTTATGTATAACTAGCAGACCCGGCCACACGTTTTTGTGGTAAATTAGTAAATCTTTCAATGCATAGAAAAAATTCTTACGCATAAAGACGAAAACGTTATAGCCGATAAATTTTAAAATGATTGATAGACATTATTGTACATAGATCTGTGTTAAGCGTAAATCATCATAATTTGTAAAACTTTGATTTTTTTAATCGTATATTGAAGAAAGTAACAAATGACCAAATTTCTTAGTTGGCTTTATCTTGGTTTTGGTGACGATATTGTTTACCTTCTTCACAGCCAGTCTTGTTCTTTTACAAAGTTTGATGTTGATTTATGTTACGCAGCATGATGACAACTCAAACTACTCTTAATTGCAAGTGAGTGGGGATAGTCCAGCAATTTAAAATAGTCTGTGGGATAATTGAATACGTCATCCTGGTTTGTAGCTGTGTCAACTCTCCTTTAACGAAATTCGAAATTGTCGCATTAAGATCAAAGAGATCCTTGTTTTTTTACCACCAATATAGGTCATTCAATCAGCCATTTATGTTTATTATATTATGGTTTCATGTCAGGAAAAACACGATGAATAAGCTCCTCTTTCGAGGCCATGAAGTGACAGAAACCCGTTAAAAATGTTATTAATCCATCGAGGTGTCAACTGCGTCGCTACCATTTTCAACTATTTCTACAATTGCAGTATGATATTGTTGGAAAAATGCTCGTATGTTATTTGTTAATTGGCGATTCTTTATGTGTCGCCACAAATTAAATGATTTTTGGCATGTGATTAGTTTGTCAGCAACACTTGATCCAGGAATAGTCTGGCGAAAATCACCTGCCAACAGAATCATGGCTTCACCAAAAATATTTCCGTTGTCGCATAAATCTTTTAAAGTCCTGTGCAGTACCTCCAGCGACTTGAATATCAGAAAAATCTTCTTTATAGCTCTTTTTTTTTGGCGATTTTGCAGACTTCGTTTCGTTGATTTGCAATTTAGGAGTAATTTCAAGGCCGAATTGCCGTTTGCAATTACTAACAGGTGCCAAGTTGCCCCTATTCCCTTTATAACTGTGCGTTGAAAATGAGTGAAATCGGTTCAGGAATTACCTCAACTTTCATGTACTATATGTGCTGATTTTCGTTATTCTATTGGACTTTATTTCAAATTGTGTGTAATAAAATTACATCAATAAATTGCGAGAGTATAAAATGTTCGGTTGCCTTTCCCTACTTGTTACAAATTGTTTTGGGCTATCGACACAGCCTTATACAATTGAACAATGATAAAAATATTTTAACAAAGCAACAATGACAACTTTCAAAATATTATTTTTTTTTTTTGTTTTTTTTTATAAATTTGTTGTCAATTCAAATAAAATCATCTTCTTGTTATCTTCCTCACAATTTTTCGATACATACTTACTTTCTAATCCTTCCCTGGCCTTCCATAAATATTTCAAAACTAAAATTAGCCAGATCGGTTTGGCCCTTCTCGACTTTTTTCGAGACTAACGACACAAATTGTTTGTATGGGTGATTAGAAAATTGTGGATTTAAGACTTTTTCAGGCAATTTTTCTAATTTTTCTCTCCGTAAGAACCATCCCGGTACCTCTAAAAACATTCTAAACAAAGAATTTGCGAAATCGGTTCAGCGATACTCGAGTTATGCGCTTAGCAACACATTTTGCGATTCATTTTTATATTATAGAAAGAAGATAAATGTATACATACATATGTATGTATATGTATGTAGAGAAAAGGTTTTCAATGATTTTAACTCACTCTTCAAAATATGTTTACTCCTTTAGATGTAGTGATTTAGCAGGTTTAGCATAACGCAGAAGGGATTTGTTGAAATCATCATGGATGCAATTTTTGCGGTAAAGTGGGCGTGGCCCCGCACCTACATATTTTTTGTACATATCTCGCAAACTACTGAAGCCATATCAACTGAAATTTCTATAATCGTTTTCTTTAGGTTCTTCCTTATATAGTCTAAAGAATGAGGAAATCGGATTATAATCACCGAAATCGGACTATAACATTTCAAGGCCCCAAATACCAAACATGAGGACCTCAGTGCATGTGATATATTTCTTATGGAAACTATAGGTACATCTCTTAGTTATTATAAAGAAATGGTATGGAGATCTGTACTAGTGTGACTCTGTGCCAGAATTGGGCAAAATCGGATCTTCCTGTAGGGATTAGCTCAGCCCCCATATCTGTATAGTGATTTTCGTTATTGTGGTGGACTTTACGCCGAATATATACAAGAACTCGTATAAATGCATATATAGTAACGGGATTGTTGAAGTTCCAACAGAACTTGGAGGTTTCCCTATTGTCGAAAATATTAGAGAAATTGTAAATAAATGGAATGCCGAAATTAAAATTTCGTTCTTTTTATTGTTTTCATTTGTTAATAATATCATTTGATTCGGAATTGCTGAAAAGTCTCCAAAAGGATTTATGAAAATGATGTGTCAGTTATTTACGAAACAGTTATGCTCTGCGTTAACGGTTTTTTGCAGACTTGACTGACATGTTTGGATGGATGTTCCTTTGTAAATAAATATTATAGCAGGATCCCAAATTATGTGCTCCTATTTGATCTTGATTCGTATGCCTTGGCTATTTTATCTGCTTCTTTTCTGAATATCTTTAGATTAAGGTGTTGAGAACTATCCAATAGTAACGGAAATAGACCCGAGCCCAACTAATATCAACTCGGCAGCATTCCTCAATGTAATTTCAGAATGTTTTCTGCTTGTAGTTGTAACGTCCATCAAAATATATTTTATGCATCTGTACATATATATAATATACATAAGTATATGTATTTTACTTCCGTTCCATTACCGTTTCGCTTATCAGCCGATTGTTGAATTGGATGGCAACACCGCCTATTTCATTCACAATTATGAGAATGAGATTTTTTGCCATTTTGATTGTGATTTTACAGTGATTTTACAGCAAACATTTCCAAATGAGATATTACTGTATTATACCTGTAATCAAACTTGATGTTTTTGAATGTCGAACAATTAACTAACCTTACTTTTATTAGATTCAAGCATAGGCGTCCTTTTGGGAAGTGAATGTGATTACCATCCCTTTGCCATTCTTTGCAACAATGTACAATGAAAGCAAATATTTTCAGAAAATTTGGTTTCTCAATCTCTCAGAATACAACGTAAAAAGTTTTTTGAAACAATTTCTCGTTCTCACGGAAGAACCGGCAGACGAACGGATGGACAATCAGACATCCGGAAATCGATTATCGACATCCTATTAATTTTGACCCTAAAACAATCTTATATATAGTATCTCAATTACTTTTGGTGTTTCAAACAACAGTTAGGTGAACGCAAAGAACACACAGTTGCTCAATATATTGCGAGCGTATAAAATTGATGGGGTTTAAAACCCTTTTTAACAGAAAAAAGTACTCATTATTTGCAAAATTTGGTATATTTCGTACAGAGCGTAGCAATACGATTCGATGCTACCCTGACATATTCTTACTGCAAGTCGCAAGAGCTTAGCATTCGACTATTATTTTATTTAGAGCCGACAATTGTGCTAGCACGTTCATTCAGTGCATATCGAAAACTAATTCTGCGCGAGTTTTTGAACTGAGTATAATCGGGCAACAAGTGACGGAACATAAAATCGTTTGAATAAAAATCAATTCGTTTATAACTATCACAGTGAGTTGACTGCTGTATGTAATTTATGTATGCGTGTAAAAAAAAATAATAATTTATATGCATTCGAAGTATATAGTATATTTAAAACCTGAGTTGTAGAAGTGCGCCGCATTCAAGAATATTTACGGCATGTACATACATATATACATACAAATGTGCAAATTATTATTTACCCTTAATGGCAAACATCATAAAAATCCATATGATTGTTCCACCGTTTATTCTTATCGCTGCATATAATAAGTACACAATTAAATCAAAATGGGATGTGTTCCAAAATTTTTCAAAAAACGGAAAATTCTCAATTTCTTTTTCAAAGTCCAATTTTTAGATATACATATTTACCTGATCGTAGTGCGTTCCACGCATTTAAGCTTACAGTTTAAAACGCCGCTAACTTGTTTTGTTTCCGATAAGCCAATCAGCCGAAATTGTGTAGGAAGTGCGAGCCCATTTCTCCGAGGCGGGGGTGTTCAGAACGCATGTAACTCATGTTCTACACAATATTTTTAGCTGGAAATTTATAATTATGTTGTCGAAATGTTTGTTATTAAATGATAATAAACTTAAGTCTCTATCTAAATCATTAAGTACCAGGCCGTCTCACATGGGATAAAACGTTTTTTTTTTTATTTTACTGATAGATTAAACGCTAAACAGCACACGATTGTATATATACAGTGAAACTTCTCTAACTCAAATCACCATAATCCACAAAAACACTTTGAGCTAGAGAGACTTCGAGTTATAAAAATGTTCAATAAAACATAAATTTTTCAAAAAGCTACAAAATATAGATTTATAGACAGTTTTATGTATTTACTTCGCAAAAAGTTTTACTAAAATACATTAAAACATGTATTCTGCAATTTTGTTTGTTGCAGTTTGCTTTTGTTTGGCTCTTCGCGTCTGGTTCCCCAGGTCTTTGTTACATGATTTATGCAATCCATAAGTGTAATATCATATTTTTTGTTAGCCTCCATACAATATAGAGAGACTCTTTTAAAATACTGCCTCGATAGTAAAATTTGAAATTTTGTATTATACCCTAATAAAAAAGTTCGATTTATGGAAGGAAATTTTTATGAAATTTGACTTCTATTGGCAATTCAAGAGTTCGAGTTATGGAGAACTTCGAGTTATAGAAGTTTGAGTTATGAAAGTTCAACTGTATTTTTATATCTCTAGGTATGTATGTCTAGCTTTAATAGTGTTTAATCGAAATCTAAACCGAGCTTTGATATTATTCACTATTAATAACGTTATTCCTTATCGCAAATAGTTATCAAATAGTCAAAATTTGCAAACATGTATTCATAAGATACATACATACATGTACATATGTATATTAGGGTGGCCCTTATTTTCCAAAGTATTCCGATTCTCGATCGCACCCCCTAGAAATATGCGAATAGTCCAAAAACTAGTATATACAAAGTTTTGGGTCAATCAAAAAAGGTTTAGAGGTTGCGCAAGGAGCTTGAAATCCTGAAAAATTAAGAATTTTTGCCATTTTTATGTCTCCATATTTCAAAGCCACACTATCTGGTTTCCATACCGTAATAAGATCTGCATTTTATTACCTTTCCAAAATTACCACAATCTTAAAAATCGGTCGATTGATGATAGAGTTACAGAAATACAAATATGAAAGTAAATTTAATGTGGTGCATTCTCAAGCGTCGCATGCTCGTGATATACCGTTATAACGGTTCTAATGTTATTCTTATTATCTTATTACGGTATGGAAAACCAGTAAAGGAAAGTGTGACTTTGAAATATGCAAGTCTGAGACATAAAAATGGCAAAAATTCTTATTTTTTCAGGATTTCAAGCTCCTTGCGCAACCTCTAAACCTTTTTTGATTGACCCAAAACTTTGTATATACTAGTTTTTGGGCTATTCGCATATTTCTAGGGGGTGCGATCGAGAATCCAGAAACTTTTTTTTATCCTCCATACAACTAAGGGCCACCCTAATGTATATATTCGTGGTTGAAGCATTTCTAAGCATTAGCTATAGTTAACAGTGTCTATTGCATACAAACTTTACAAATATTTATAAATATTTTAATGGTATTATCGAGCGAACGATTTGTTTTGCCATTTGTATGGATGTGTGTGTGTGTGCGATCTTATAACACGTCATTTTCCTGTGAATTTCACGAGAATTGAACAACAACAACAACAATAATACTCTTCATTACAATTCTATAATTTGAATTTATTGCTGTCAAGTTGTTTTTGGCAACTATTTAAATAAATCAATATTATAACATTTTATGTCTTAACAAGTGCTAAAACACTCCAAATTTGCTGCTTAAAAAATATTTAGCAATTAATGAGACAGTATATAAAAAATATATGTACACATGTATGACCAACTTTTTTAGTATTCCGTGTGCTAACTTCCAAGCCCTGTCTGAGCAATACTTTTTTTAATTCATCTTTTTAGGAAATTTTATGTATTCAAAAGCTGTTCTACATGGCTTTTGTGGATTTTGTCAAATGTTTGGTGTTGAATAGTATCGAATTTTTGACGTCGTGTACGGTTTGCTTCGAGCCTTTTCCTGCTGAATTAAAAAGCCGTTTCTAGAGAAACACTTCCTTTGCACTGGTAAGCAAAATCTCTCCAACCTCTTGAACAACCTCGATTCACTTGATTAGAGGCACTAATTTTGTGGAGAAAAATTTCGATTACAACTACTATTAATGGTTTTTTGATTCATCAAAAGAGAACTGTATTTTATTAAACAAGTAATGAATGTCTAAGTTCGGGTGCAACCGAAACTTTTATACTCTCGCAATTTATTGATGTAATTTTTTAAAGAAAGCACAATTTGACCCAGACATTCAGCATGAAGTTATAAGTTTAATAAAGACCACCGAATTTTTGAAAAACCTATAATTATGTAGCTAGCTAGGAAGCTAGGGGAAGTAATGACCCGATTTTAAACCTTTTTATTACAGAGGCACACTATTAGATGAAAAGGATTCCTCTGAATTAAATTAAAACACCTGAGAGATTTTCCGATATTTTCGGTGAAAAATTGGGCACTAAGTTCGATATCAGGGACCTTGTAAGTTATAGTTCGATTTCAACAATTTTTCCACAAGAGACCAAATGCAGTATATGTGTAAAGTTTTATTTTATTAGTTTCTAATATATATATCTAATATATATACTCGAATTCATAAATCGAACTTTTCCTCTATCGAGGCAGAATTTTAAAAGAGTCCCTCTATATCGTATGGAAGCGAACAAAAACAAGAAAAAACGTTAACTTCGGCTGTACCGAAGCCAATATACCCTTCACAGGTACATTTCTTTTAGTAACTATGTGTTTAAGCAAATCTAAAGACGTAAGAAAAAGTAAGTAAAAAACAAGTAAGGAAGGGCTAAGTTCGGGTGTAACCGAACATTTTATACTCTCGCAATTTATTTATTTAACTTTATTTATATTATGAGTATATAATTAATATTCGTCATATATATCGTATAAAGTCCATTGAAAGTTGGAAACCAGAATATTAGGTTAGAAGCACCGAGGTCCTCGTGTTCGATATATGGGCCTTAAAAACCTATGGTCCGATTTCGGCGATTTTTAGAATGGGGCTGCCACACTATAAACATAGTATTTGTGCAAAGTTCTGCACCGATATCTTCACTAGTGCTTACTTTATATATTGTAAAGTAAACGATTCAGATCATCTTCAAAGTTCTGGTATATGGGAAGTAGGCGTGGTTGTGAAGCGATTTGGCCTATTTTCACAGCATATCATTGGGATGTAAGGAAACTATTACAAACCAAGTTTCATTGAAATCGGTCGAGTAGTTCCTGAGATATGGTTTTTGACCCATAAGTGGGCGACGCCACGCCCATTTTCCATTTTGTAAAAAAATCTGAGTGCAGCTTCCATCTGCCAATTCTTATGTGAAATTTAGTGTTTCTGACGTTTTTCGTTAGTGAGTTAACCCACTTTTAGTAATTTTCAACCTAACTTTTGTATGGGAGGTGGGCGTGGTTATTATCCGATTTCCCTCATTTTTGGACTGTATTAAGAAGTGACTAAAAAAAAAGACTGCAGAAAATTTGGTTTATATAGCTCTATTGGTTTCCGAGATATGTACAAAAAACTTAGCAGGGGGCGGGGCCACGCCCACCTCCCCAAAAAAATTACATCCAAATATGCCCCTTCATAGTGTGATCCTTCATACCAAATTTTATTTCCATAGCTTTATTTATGGCTTAGTTATGGCACTTTATGTGTTTTCGGTTTTCGCCATTTTGTGGGCGTGGCAGTGGTCCGATTTTGCTCATTTTCGAAAGCAACCTTCCTATGGTGCCAAGAAATAAGTGTTCCAAGTTTCATTAAGATATCTTAATTTTTACTCAAGTTACAGCTTGCACAGACGGACGGACGGACGGACGGACGGACGGACGGACGGACGGACGGACAGACAGACATTCGGATTTGAACTCCACTCTTCACCCTGATCACTTTGGTATATATAACCCTATATCTAACTCGTTTAGTTTTGGGTGTTACAAACAACCGTTATGTGAACAAAACTATAATACTCTCTTTAGCAACATTTGTTGCGAGAGTATAAAAAAAAAGAAAACATTTTAGTAATACTTTTTAGCCGGGTTGTTTGCTAGAAACATTAAGGTTATATAGTTAACCGATCTGAACAATTTCTTCGGAGATTATATTATTACCTTAAGCAGTAATCCATGTCAAATTTCGCGAAGATACCACGTCAAATGCGAAAATTTTCCATACAAGCCATTGATTCCGATCGTTCGGTTTGTATGGCAGCTATATGCTATAGTGAACCGATCTGAACAATTTTTTCGGAGATTAAATTATTTCTATGAACAATAACTCACACCAAATTTTGTGGAGATATATAGTAAAATGCGGAAGTTTTCCATACAAGCCCTTGATTCCGATCGTTCAGTTTGTATGGCAGCTATATGATATAGTGGTCCGATATCGATAGTTCCGACAAATGAGCAGCTTCTTGAAGAGAAAATAACATCTGCAAAATTTCAAACAGATATCTTAAAAACTGAAGGACTAGTTCGTATACATATATACAGACGGATGGTTTTTGAACCAAGAGTGGGCGCCGCCATCCCCATTTTACATTTTTTGAAGAAATCTGAGTGCAGCTCCTTCTGTCGTTTACTCTGCAAAAAATTGTGTTTCTGCTGGTTTTCGATAAGGAGTTAACGTACTTTCAGTTATTTTCAACATAAGCTTTGTATGGGTTATTATGCGATTTCACCAATTTTTATGGTGTGTAATGGGTATAAAGCTTCATTAGTTGGCGAGATATATACAACAACGTTTTTGGGGGCGGGCCACGCTCACATCCAAAAAAAAAAATTACATCTAAAATGCTCCTCGTGGTGTCCTAAGTTTTTTGTTTGCCTAGAACTACTTTAAGAATTGTAGGCCTTCGGCCACATTTGAAATCCCATTAAGTTATTTCGAAAGTTTGAACAATTCCACTCCTCAACAATTGTATGAAAGCATTTATTTGTGGATTAGCACCCCAAAATATTAATAATTAAGTTAAAAAATAAATGCAAAATAATATTTTCTCTTGTATTTATGAAGTTATGTTTTCTTATTTGGTAAGTGATTCTATTCAACTGAACCAATAAATCAAGCATAAGATTACACACTGTCAGGTCACTTTATAAGAAGATTAGCTCTGATTAATCAAAAAAACATTTGTTGTTCAAATATCAAAATCAAATGATTCGGACTGTACATGTAACGTGACATTAGGATCTGTGGTTTCCGGTACAATAAGTACACAAAATTTTGTTTGGTCACTTGAAGGCTAGTGTTGCTCACTTGCCACTTGCTACTAGCTAAAAATAGATTATTTTGTTCACTTAGTTTGTTGTTATGTTTCGGTACTGATAAACAGGGGTTTTTCTGGTTTTTATGTTTTTTTTTTCATTTTTAATATTTTTTGATTCGTCGTCAGAGCTCGGGTTATATACTAAACTGCCACGTATCTTAGAGAAGTTTTATACTTTCGCAACAAAGTTGCAAATAGAGTATTATAGTTTTGTTCACTTAACGGTTGTTTGTAAGTCATAAAGCTGAACGAGTTAGATATAGGGTTATAAGTATATGTATATCAAAATGATCAGGATGACGAGACGAGTTCAAATGTCTGTCTGTCCGTCCGTCCGTGACTTGAGTAAAAATTGGGACCACGAGAGAGTTGTCCAAAAAATGACAAAAAACGTGGCATAACTAAGCCATAAATAAAGTTATAAAAGTAAAATTTGATACAAAGGATCGCACTAGGAAGGAGCATATCTGGATGTAATTTTTTTGGGGGAAGTCGACGTGGTCCCCCTTCCAAATAGGTTTTTTGTATTAAGTATACAACTTTGCTTCCGCCGTTTTTTTTTTGTAAATTTAAGGCTTTTTTGTATAAAAACGGTTACAAAAATGTTATTCAAAATATTGGCCGTCGCTAGCTACTACTTTTGACCATCTTTCTGGCAGCATGCGTATTCCGTGCAAATGTCGAGAATTCGGCTCAAAAAGTGACATTTTTTCAGTTGAGAATAAGTTTGGGATGCAATGTTAATGTTGACACACACGTCCCAGATCGATATAAAACGTTTTTATCGATTTAATCGACCAGTGCTTGACCCTAGAGACATCTATTGGAAAACGGCGGAAGTTGTAGACCTAATGTATATCTCGCAAACCAATAAAGCTATATAAACCAAACTTTCTACAGTTTCAGAACCACGACTACTTTCCATATAACTCAATTTTGAATTCCATCTCATTCCTTCACTTTATAATGTATACATAAGGAACCAATGATGATAGCGGATTTTAATTTTACACAAATATTTCGAGGTGTGGCATCATTTATGGAAAATTTTTTGAAATCGGACTATAACTTTTCAAGGCCCCAGATATCGAACATGACGAACTCAGTACATAAGACTAATTATTCACCGAAAATATCGGTAAATCTCTCAGATATTTTAATTTAATTCAGAAGAAATGTTTTTCCTCTAATAGTTTGTCTCTTTACCAAAAAAGATTAAAATCGGGTCATAACTTCCCCTAGCTCCCATATACTTTACATTAGGATTATCAAATTTCCGGTGGGCTTTATACCGCATATATCGGTTAATATGTTAGATATCTTAGCAAATTTATAATTTAACAAGTAAGGAAAGGCTAAGTTCGGGTGTAACCGAACATTTTATACTCTCGCAATTTATTTATTTAACTTTATTTATATTATATAATACAGAATTTGACCCACATATTCATCATATATATTGTATAAAGTCCATTGAAATTTGGAAACCCTAATATTAGGTTAGAAGCACCGAGGTCCTCATGTTCGATACATGGGGCCTTGAAAACCTATGGTCCGATTTCGGCGATTTTTAGAAACACTATAAAGGTAGTATTTGTGCAAAGTTCTGCATCAATATCTTCACTAGTGCTTACTTTATATATTGTAAAGTTAACGATTCAGATGGTCTTCAAAGTTCTGGTATATAGGAAGTAGACGTGGTTGTGAAGCGATTTGGCCTATTTTCACAACATATCATGTAAGAAAACTATTACAAACCAAGTTTCATTGAAATCGGTCGAGTAGTTCCTGAGATATGGTTTTGACCCATAAGTGGGCGACGCCACGCCCATTTTCCATTTTGTAAAAAAATCTGAGTGCAGCTTCCATCTGCCATTTCTTATGTGAAATTTAGTATTTCTGGCGTTTTTCGTTACTGAGTTAACTCACTTTTAGTAAGTTTCAACCTAACCTTTGTATGGGAGGTGGGCGTGGTTATTATCCGATTTCAACTATTTTCATGTTGTGTGGTGGGGTACGTAAGAGAACTGACTGCAGAAAGTTTGGTTTATATAGCTTTATTGGTTTGCGAGTTATATACAAATAACCGATTTGGGGGCGGGGCCACGCCCACTTACCTAAAAAAATTACATCCAAATATGCCCCTTCCTAGTGCGATCCTCTATTCCAAATTTTACTTTTATAACTTTATTAATGGCTTAGTTATGACACTTTATGTGTTTTCGGTTTTCGCCATTTTGTGGGCGTGGCAGTGGTCCGATTTTGCCCATTTTCGAAAGCAACCCTCTCACGGTCCCAAGGAACGTGTGTTATAAGTTTCATCAAGATATCTCAATTTTTACTCAAGTTATCCGTTGCACGGACGGACGGACAGACATTCGGATTTTGACTCGTCTCGTCACCCTGATCATTTTGATATATATAACCCTATATCTAACTCGTTTAGTTTTATGACTTACAAACATGACTTTAGCAACTATTTGTTGCGAGAGTATAAAAATTGCTGTGGAAAATTAGTGAAATCGGTTCAGGAAATACATCAGCCCTCAAATACCATAGATTATGATTTTCGTTATACTATTGGACTTTATGCCAAATATATGGGTCAAATTGTGTGTTATCTTATAAAAATATGTATATCAATAAATTGCGAGAGTATAAAGCGTTCGGTTACACCTGAACCTAGCCTTTCGTTACCTGTTTAAAATATCTTATGAAATATAATTTCTTAAACCGTTCAATAAATACATTAAATATATTTTCAGCCGCTTTGTAATTTGGTGTTATCGAGCTTTTAATTGCAATCGCTTTGTAGGATATTCTCAAAAAGTACCATGAATATAGATATGAATATGTTACCTGAAAATGGGATGATGCCGCCATTGGGAAGCGATGACTTAATACCGTTACGTGCGAGATTAGAAGAAATATCGGGTGACATCGCCAAAATGCGTGCAACCATTTCAGCATCTCAAAGCGGCCAAGTGGCGAACGATTTTTTTAACAACAACTACCAACAACAACTATTCAACGATGTAATTATGACTTTGGGTAATCTACTTCAAGAATACGGTGTAATCCAGGGCCAGCTGATACATACATTGAAAGCGTGGCAACGAAAACAGGCCTTAGCTATGAATGGTGCACCGTCCCCTAGCAATTTGGATGGTATACAATTGATTGTGGAGACATTGTTGGACCTCATCACAGATATTATACAATTTATAAATAATCTTCAACAAATGGGGAATGAGGCGATTCTTAATGAGTACTTACAATATGCACAGTCCTTATATCATATTCTCATAGTTTCAACATTCATCGTCGAGACGCAACCACCACAGGTGAAGAAAAAACTAACAAAAAAGTAAGCAACATTTGAAGAATGTTATAAATCAAAATTATATTATATTATACTTTCAGAATTTCGGCAACTGTTCGCTGGTTAATCGGTGATAAATTGGGCATATATTTGAGCAATCCAGTTGTAAAATGTGAAATACTCTCAGGTAATATTACCATGTGTATTTTCTCTTTGAGAAAGAGAAAAACACTAAAGAAATTTCATGTTTCACAATATTTTCAGAGGATTTAGCAAAGCGACTTACTGTTGAAAACATCCGTATGCCACCAGAGCACAGTGGCACAATGACGAACAATAAATGTGAAATGATATATGATAGCAATACTAGGAAATTCGCTGCAACTTTTTCGTATGTTAAATGAAATAACATTTGTTAAAGTTAAATTATTATTTTCCTTTTTTACAGAAATCTTATGATAAGCGACGTTGGACGCTTTGAGAGAAGGGGAACTGAAAATGTTACGGATAGAAAACACACTTTGCTCTTTTACACAACTGCTCTATTTAATGGTCATGCGATTAATGTAAGTTTATATTTACGCACTTTAAGCATCTAAAATAGCATAAAATAATATATAAAATAGTGTTTTTAGTTGTTGAGCATTCTGTATCATGTGAAGCTTTGCTTAGTTATTTTAAAGAGTCTTTATTGCCGCAAACCGATACGAACACAAGAACGCCACACTTATGCGTTATGAAAATACAAACAGAAACCAAAGAACTGCATGCTGATGAATAAGCTTTAGCAAACTTGATTGACTTAAAAATAGTCTATTTTAAATAAGTAATGCTCTAAATGAAGGAAAAAGGTCATCAATTGTTTTTGTTTAGGTTAAAACTTTATGGAATGGCTTAGGATTATTGTTAATTTAATGTTTACATTTTTTCATATTTAGTGCTGGGCAATAAGTGTACCCTTAGTTGTGTTGGTACACGATATTCAATCATCATTGGCCTGGGCCACGATTATATGGGATAATGCGTTCTCTGCAATCGAACGTGAACCATTCAAAGTTCCAGAGAGGGTACATTATATACAAATCTTGGAGGCATTAGATATGTATTTTAGCCACCTTACAGGTTGTTATTTAACTGAAGAAAATTTAGATATTATTGGTAAGTGGAAACAAGCATAGGAGCATTAGAATTTTCACGACATTTTCTTAATGAAATCATTCAATTTGGCAGCCAATAAACTTAGATTAAATGAAACTGGTCAGCTCAACGATTATATTAGTTTTTCGCAATTCTGTAAAGAAAAGATGCCGAACTGTGCTTTTTCCTTTTGGGATTGGTTCTATGACATAAAGAAGTTGACCAACAAATGTCTACAGCAAGCATGGTCGGAAGGACATATTGTCGGATTTATAAGTAAACGTGAAGCTAGTGATATATTGTCTCGTCAAGCCCATGGCACTTTCTTACTTCGTTTCTCAGATAGTACCAAAGGTAACAACTCTTTTGTGCACACTCATATGTATGTATGTATGTATGTAGTGTCGGCATATATGTACATATTGATATGTATTTGTTGGGATGATTGCGTTATTTTACTTTACTTACTTTAGGTGGCATAAGTATTGCTTATCATGACTGTTCTGGCCAGATAATAATGTTGGAACCAGCGACCAGCGCTGATTTCCAAATACGTTCCCTAGCTGATCGCATACAGGACTTGACTATGTTAAAGATCGTATATCCATCGATGACGCCTAGCAATGTAGCGTTCAGTAGTCCTAGAGAAACTGGTAATTATGATGTTTTATGTTATTTTATGTAATTTATATAGATACGTGCATATGGAATCATAGATGGAAACTTAATCACACTTATAAAATATTAATTTAATTCGAAAATAATACAAATCCAATGTTACTATTACAGCTATAGTCCTGCATTGTCACAGCTTATGACTTTTAGTCGGAGAGTTTCCTACAATGATTAAATTATTTAAAAGATTATTGTTGAGATACATATGTACGTGCATAGTCACAACAGCACTTATATTATATGTCTTTTATAATTTCAGCAAGAAATGGAGATGGTTATGTAAGCCATGGACTAAGAGTGCAAATTAGCGCCCCTCAGCCCCCCAATGATCCACAAACGTAAGTGGATTACATATTTCCTACAAGTACATGCTGGCTCTTCAATATTTGGAATTTAACCTATACAGGCACATACATATATGTACAGTGTAATCCGGTTATAATGGACTCCACGGGACCATGTCAAATTGTCCATTATAACCGAGTGTCCATCTAATCAGAATATAAAATTTTTAACTCAAAAAGTAAATTCAATGTGTTTTTTTATTAAAGCAATAAAGTTTATGAATAAAAATACAAAATTAAGAAAATAATAAGTTTAATTAAGTCTTTTGAAAAAAGTCAGTGATTTTCTTTTGGGTGAATGCCTTATTGGCAAAATCTTTTTGTAGTTTGATTTCGAGTTTATTGAGCAAATTGATTGCATCTGAACTATTCTCTTTTTGTTGAAAATATAGCTTCAGTTTCCTAGAATAATTCATAGCGTCTTCTATTTTTATTATAGTTTCGGGCTGTGCTAAATCTTCATCACCGGTGTCTTCTTCAAGCAGCTCATGCAGAAAGTCTTGAATTAAGTCATTGTCTGAGTGTTCTTCTGTGGCTATAATATTCTCGTCAATCCTTGAATATTCATCAAATTTGCTTAAAACCACTACGTTATTAATTTCGATAATTTGGCTTAAAGGTTCATCGTCGAAATCTAATCCATCAAAAATTGATTGCCAACTTTGTTTTGAAATTTGATTTTGAAAGCTTCGGTTATAATGGACAAAATCCGATTTTATTGTCTATTATAACCGGAGTCCATTATAACCGAGTCTATTTTAACCGAGTTTTTTACATATGTTTGAACTGGGACTTGACAAAGAGGTACATAATAACAGAGTTTCCATCTTAAGCGAGTCCATTATAAATGGATTACACTGTATATAATTAAATAATAAATTGCATTTTACGCGACATGAAACGCATAACTTATTCAAAAATAATTGTATTGAAAAACAATTATTTGAAAAATATTTGTAATGTAACTAGTTTTTAGGCTTACGTAATAATTTTATACACATTTTGTTGTCATTTGAATATTTGTAAATACTATATTTTTATATGTATATTTTTTATGGTTTTAAAAATGCATACATCCAATCCGTATGCGTATTAAAATTATATCGATTACACTTGTCAAGTATCTTGTAGATTTTGTAGATATATTACATTTTTATAAACATTATTAACTTGTATATTTATGTATAATAAATGTCTGAAATGTTTTCAATGGTTTTAACTCACTATTTTATTATTTTTTACCTTTCTAACTGAACTGATTCAGCAGGTTTGGCATAACGCAGAAGTGTTTGGTTATAATCGAAGTATCTCATAATCCGAAGGAATTATAATAATTAATCGCCAAATTGTTAATAGAAATACAGCTTTTACATAATTATCGATCGCCACTTCACTGCACAAATTAGTATGCACTTTAATTTACCCAAAACCATAATAAATTCACAATTTTCACTTATTTTCAACGCAAGCATCGGAAGCTTACTACGACTGACAGTTGAAATGGCGGCGGAAACTAGACGACGCGGTCTGACAGGGTTACCAGTTTTTTTCAAAAATAAAAAGTATCGTCAAAAAATTTTGTAATAGATTATTAATAATTCCAATGTGCTTCAATTTAACGTTGTTTGAGAAATGAAATTATATATTTGAAATATAAAATTTTTTATAATATATAATATTCTACATAAGCGAAAAAAGGCTTATTGTGTATAATTCGAAAAATTTTGTAGTACATACGTAATCAACCGATCTGGCATCATTAGACTGTCAATTCACACTATGTGTTTGTGCATATGTTTTTATTTAATTCTTTATTGTTTAAAATTTCTTATAATAGTTAATATAATAATTTTAAAATTTATTTTGTGTTTTATTATGTATTCTTACGCTAAATTATAAAGTTGACAGAAAAAATTTTATTAGAATATTACACAACCAACAATCTGTCATCTTTATGACTAGATAAACAGTTTCCGGCGCAATTTCGATTGTCAAGCAAGTTTCCGACGTGCTCGTGAAAAGTTTATGAAAATTGTGATTTTAAAATTGAATATAAATAAAGAGAAATAAGTATTTTATTATACATAAAGGTCTAGTGTAGTTCTTTTTAAATTACTAGATAGCCTAAACTAAATAAAATCAGCAACCAATCAATTGATAAATTATCCTATTGGTATATGCGTGTGTGTGTATGTGTATTCATAAATATATGTATTCATATACAGTGCTCAGTGTTCTTATTTGCAGCTCACTGCTCATGCCGCTAACAAATTGGTGGAACATCAGTTGATGCCTCTGCAACAGCTAATGGATGAACATGCCTAGCCCTTATCGTTATCATCGTCGTCCTCGTCTATACCAATGCCGACGCAAAAGTCGCCTTAACATTAAATTGCTGAAATAGAAAATGCAGCTGCAGGAGAGGCAGTGGCTGTGCATGACAATTAAGAAGCCAGGAATAAATGCATAAACTCAACGACGACATTTTGCTCGAAAAATGTTAATTAACATTTGAATAAGACGAAATGGTTTGTTAGGTAAGTTTTAATTTAATTTTTTATTAAATATACATATATATGTATTGTGTTATAATTAACAATGATGTTTGACGACAAGTCCAATTTGAAAATATTAATATAATATTTATGTTTCAATTTTGTAGGGTAACTTCTAAAAATGGAGAAAACATCTATTTACTAATGAGTTAGTAAACCAAAGTGATTTCGAAATGCGTTTGTTTCTGTTACAATTGGTATATGTTTTCCAGTAAGCTATAAGACAACATCTCAAGGATTTATGGCGAATAAATGTAAGGTACGCTAGCTAAAACACAGATTATCTGAAAAAATCTCAAAAAAATTGTCTTTTTTTCGCGTCATTAGTTGTTTCACAATCATTCGTTTTTAACATTTTCATTTCATTGCGAAATTTTTTTCAATACCCACTTTAGCCACGTTTCTCGTTTCTTATTTTCATTTGTTTATTACGGTTGATTTTCTTGTGTTGTTATTTTTACTAATTATTTATTAAAATACTGACATATGTACAAGCATTTGTACGTACATAGTCACATACTAGTTGTTATCCGCTAAATCATGCATTGTGTAAATGCATATCGTGCATGTGGCGGCGCTTAGTGCAAGCTTTGTGTTAAGTGGGCGGTGAATCGTCTAGAGAATTGCGCTTCAAGTTGCATTTAATTAATAAACATTTTTGTACAACCACACATGTACATATGTATGTATGTATATGCATATTATGTCTTTTACAGTGAAATGTCACATATGAACCAAGACATTCCCACCTTCATGCAATAAATTCAAAATTTTGATGGGCCCAAAGAGAATTACAGCTGAAAAAGTGTGTAAATAAATAAATATTGTAATTAAGTGAAACATTTATAGTATAAGGTGCTGACCAATTAATTTTTTAAGGTTAATATATCTAGTTTATGCAGGAAAAATAACAGTATCCTTACGGATACGCTGCAGTTTCTTCAATCCCTGAAGGTAGACTGGGTTTTTGGTTTTCTTCGTTAAAAGTCTGCACTTTCTTTGCACACAAATAATTAATTCAACAGCATTAATTTTAATTAATTAATTATAAAAAAATACCTACAAACTACAAAAATTATGTATAGGAAAATATTAGCTGTTATATAAAAAAGGAAAATTATTAACACATGCCACTATTTTTAATGTAACAAAAGTTAAATTTCATTTTTGTTATAAATAATCATTTACATTGAGTAGCTGTGAATTAATTGTAAAAAGCCGGATTATAATTAGAGGAATTGCTGTATTTATTAAAAATATGGAACGTGGCAACATTGCGCGATTGGCCATTCACAATAGTGTAAAGGTATCGATTGCGTTTGCAAATATTTCCCGTGGCTCGCATAAATAATTTAATAGATTTTATTGAAGCGCATTGTGGTTGCAACGGTTTCTATCAAACATATTATATAGTGGTTTCGAAAATGTGTATTGAAAATAATTTATCTAGTGTTTAAATTTTACATTCCGTTGCATGATAATTCATCAACGTGTTGCGCTTTTGCTTTGTATGTTCAGCAAAATCCTTGAAAAAGTTGTTGCCGTAGGACGGGGGACGCAGAATCTAAAGCGCACCCCAATCATACATGAAGGAATTATAAGATAAGAAGTCACTGATAAAACAACCAACAAAACAAATTGCAGTGAAAAGTGTAGGTGAGTTGACTGACAATATGTTTTAGAGTTCCCACGTCTGTTCAAATTGATAAGAGATGAGAAAATAATTTTAGATCGTAAGTGCACATTTTATCTATTTACGCTCTAAGTATAAATAGTAAAATTTTGTTGGAATATTTCATAAAATTGCACTAAAAATATTTCGGGGACTTACATGTGTGTTAAATTGCACTGTTATCATTGAAATTTATTATCCAAATACGTGAACTGAACGAATGAGAATTTTGATATAATGTTTGTTAACAGGTAGTAGAAAAATTTTGTCAATTTTGTATATGCATAATTTTTAAATATTATTTTACTTAGAATTTCAAAAGCAATAAATTTAAAATATTAGTTAACACTTATGCAGTAGTGCATATAAGTATTTATAATATTGTATCTACCGTTTGTATGGCAACATTACGATGCATGGAAATACAACCGTGTGTATAAAAATAACTACATATGACGCCGATAGCAGAGCAGAACGGATGAAGACTTCGGCTATTTCATATGTCGTAAATTTTGTTCTCGAGTTAATTTTTATTAGTGAATTTTGTTAAAACTGTGTTTAATGGTGAAAATATTGAGTTCTTAAGGATCAATACACTTGAAAATATTATTAAATATAAAAACTTCGAAACAGAAGTGGCAAATTTGTACGCGAATACATATTAAATGCAAAATTTTATAGTTGAAAAGGTTAGTGCGAAAATGAAGTGAAAAAGTATGTTTTAAAAATAAACCAGGAGTCGTTGTACATATATGTATGTGTTGTATATATACATACTATTTTTATGAAAGGTTAGGACAGAGAACGCATTAAAAAGAAGGTGGACATTGAAGGTTGTTTGTGTTGATATGCAATGGTATACATATTTATAAATATTTTAAATAAAAGAGGACTGATGCAACAGAAACATGAGGTGAACCCAGGAACAATTACGAAGTTTTGTGTATTTACCTTTGTGAATTATGATTTGTGTGTAAACTGTTACTGGTAAATAAGCACATACAATGAAAACAGTGCGAAATCGACTGTATATATCAATATCAACTGTTTATTTAAATAAAAACTATCGTAGACAATTGAGACAATTTAAGTCAGTAAAACTTGTTATCTATGACATATTCAAAATGTAATAAAAATATATAATATTTTATTGCGTAACTGAACTAAACGTAACTGATATAAACATACCAGTTAATTCCAACACCCAAAAAGTGATTCCTTTAACACCCAATATTCAATGATTACATTTATGCTCAGCAATTTAAACCATCTGAAATATTTTCTGCTGTCGATGTGTATTTCATACATACATACAATATACTTATTACGTTGTAATTCGTCGGGTTTTTCATGACGTTTCTAGTATATATTTTGTTATTCACTACGTTCTTACCACAACTATCGCTGTTGTCCTACACAATAAGTGACGCCATTGTATTAGTTCTAATATGCCATTGTTTATCTACTAATAAATATTACTTCTGCCTGGCTACACCTTTTGACTATAACATTTATGTATGCATTAATAATATGCATATTAATCATTTATTGATAACAAATTGTAGTGTTTTTGAAATTTACAAATTCTTAACCTATCGACACATATGTATATTGCTAAAAAATAAGTTTACTAAAAGTTTTTGACTTTATCATCATTTACTTCGTTGATTTAGGAAGTCTTTCAGTTTCACAAGGATAAGCGTGTTATAGTTTTGGTTGACGTTTGTAATTCCTCTCTTCAAAATTCACTTTTCGTTTCCATCTATGAATTTTTGACGCTTTAAGAACTTGCTCAACTTGTTGCCTCTAACACACAGTTAAATAAAAATCTCGCTATTCGGTTGAAATGAGGGTGGTAGTGAGGTGTTGTTTATAACATTGTCGATTAAATTTGTATTAATTATATGGTTTGCAATGTCGTTACACCCGTTTGCTTTTGTAATAGTGTTATAAATGCATATACATATATATGTATGTATTTGAAGTCGTCTTTCCAATTCGTTCACTGTATGTATGGCGCTAATACGTAAAACGAACTCAGCCTGCATGAACGTTCACTCCATGGCGATATTTAATTTACATATTTAGTACATTAACACAATTTTCTTGCCGCGCAGTTTCGTAGTTAGAGATTTTTGCTTTGCTGCTATTGGCGCTTAATTACAGAACTAGTTTTTAATTTGCAATATGTTTCTGCGAAACATAGAATGAATTTATTATTTCTATTCGAATAAAAAGTATACTATTTATTTAATCATACATTTATACCTACACACAAATGAAATTATGCACATTATTGTAGTTTTTTGTTTTGAATAATATTAGTATTTTTTTTTTGTTATTTCTTGCCGAATGCTCTAATTACCTGTTGGAATGGAAATTATAGTCACTCGTAAGCAGAGTATGGAACTAACATTGAGATTAGAAATTAACCGACCCTACCCAACATTTTCAATAATATCATAACACCTAAAAGGCATTATCTATAATTAGCATATGCAAAGAGAAGACTAAAGTGGCGGAATAGTTGTAAAGTGAAACTTTATAAGCTTTTAATGTAATGATTCTTGTTTTCTGACGAAAATATTGTTATAATAAAATTGAATCGGGTCGTACTATATGTAGACGCCCAAATTAATAAATTAAATCAAGTAAAGCGCATCTAAGTCGTGTCGCTTATTTGAAAATTTACAATTATGGGAAAATCAAAGTTCGAAAATGTGTTTTAGCACAGATAATATTGTATTTAAACATATACTTACTATATAGAATGTCTTATATACTTCCGTGCAAAATCGACTGATCAATACACTTGTTTGTGTGAATGGGAGCGATGGGGTTATCAAAAACATTGATTCCAATAAAATAGCCCGCCTTTGGGCTTTTGTGTAATGCCTCAGTATGAACTATTGATTAGCGCTTAGTTTATTGACAAACAGGTATTTTTAATGTCATATGGAAATATATATATATTAACTTGTATATATATATTAACTTGTATATATGAGTATGTATGTATATACTTAAGTATGTATATACTTATATATAGATAACTCTGATTTCTTATTTTTGCTTTAGTGCATAATTCACTGAATTTTCGTTTGAATTAACTGGCGCATAATTTTTTAAGTAATTTGTTTTGTTTGTATTAAAAATTGTTTGTCTTTATAGTTTATACTTCCTTATAATAGCATATATTGCATTTGTTTTGTTATTGATAATTGAGAAGGAATGCGAGGATTGTTTTTCAATACAGTTAAATATTGTATATGCAACAGGTGTAATCGGTGCACTTATAAAAATTTCTAGTCATATCAGCTACCCACCAAGTAAACAAATAAACATTGAAGTAAATAGATAAGGTAAAGTGAAGAAATTCATAGTTCTATAATTCCAAGTATATGTTTACTTTATAAGTAAAAAGTATAATTAAAATCGCTTAATAAAAGTAAACCAGGAGAGCGAATATAAAAACTTTCTTCAACGTATGTACATAAACAGTTTTGACAATGCGACACTAAAAACACATACTTAACGTCTGATTTTTTTTTATGGATTAATGTACGAGTTCTTTACAATTTTCTTGAAATAAGTTTAAAAAATTTCTATTTTCAATTTCATTTATAATAGTAAAATATATCTCGAAGTGTATAATTTTTTTTTATTATATACATTACATTATTACATTATTTTTTGTTACAAGTAGAATTTAAAATAAAAATTTGCCCCATTTTATTTTATTGCAACTTTGGCGCGTGTGTGGTCCATTTTTTACATGCATAAATTCGATGTTAACTTCCGTTATTTATTTGTAGCTAATTTGTTATTTTAATAAGTTCAGTTTACTCTTAAAATTTGCGTATATGTAAACTTCAAGATTGTGCAAATCATTCGTTCAATGCTTCAAGTTAACTGCCATACATATGTATGTGCATATGTAGTATCTTAATGTGCCTTGTTGTATATCATTAATTCTGTGCATTTGTTTATAACACCAGTTGAATGGGTGTCATCGAATAATGCAACGTTAGCTTTTCTCGTCCCTCCCATTACGGATGGGTATCGATGTTAAAGGCCAGTTAAAAATTGTCAGCTGTTTGTGTATGCAGCATAAAAGATTCTGCTCGCCGGTTGACATTCTTGGAAATTCGTCTGCAATGGAATTTCACAAATCATATTTTAGCAAATTGACAAATATATGTGAATAAATTTGCAACCGATATGTATGTATGTATTTCAAAGTGCAATTATGCATTTATACAATATGTATACACAAGTGTCTGGGTGTAGTGAACGCCACGATATAGTGAGTAGCAAAATTTTTACATAAAATACTTTAAATAGTGAACGATAGAAAACCTCGCAATAGTGAATAACAATTTGAAAACAAACTTGAGTAGATAGCAACGGAAAATACAAAAAGGAATGAGAGTTCCACTCGGGTATTTCCCTAAATTGTACTTTACTGCTTTGTATTCCTGCTGGAAAATCAGGGTCATAGCTGTGTTTGTTTTGCCTTTCATCGCGTGCAAACTGTTTGTGGGCTAAATCTTTTCATTTAATGCTAATACATTTATCGTGCAATCATGTCTTTGAGAAAATTTCTTTATTTAAAACAAAACCTGAAATTGTTGAACAAACGACGCCGATAATATGAAAAAATTTGACGGAATAATGAATGAATATTTAAAATATGAGCAAATTACTGAAGTTTTTGAAAAAAATCTCAGTCTTGATATAGTGAACAAACTGATTATTACATTATGTACGACTGTATGTACAAATATATGTATGAATATTAAAACGCAATATATCTTCAACCAATGTATACAATTGTCTTTTACATTAATAACTTGTATTATATTACACTTATACAATATAATGAGAAATGCGTTCCAAATTTAATTATACTTCCTTGCATTTCTTTCGCTCTTCTATATTATGAAGTGACCTGCTTATTGTCTCAACTTAGTACCTCTCGAATTAACTATTCTAAGTGTTTTGGTTTTCTTCTCATTTAAAGTTCTCTAATGTGTCGTATGAATTTGGCGAAATTTAGCTTAATCTCTACAACGTTTAGCATTTTTTCACTTTTTGCAAATTTCATGTGTTAAGATTATGAAGAAACTATTTCAAGCGCTGTTGTGTTCCTTCTTTGAATAGTGACTAGCGTTTTAAAGTAAAAAAAAACATTTGTTTGCCCTCACGCTAATAAAACACACGGTTTTGATAGTGTTATCAAATTATGATTACTCATCTAAAATCTTTCTTGCAAGTCCGTCGAAACAGCTCGTTTCGGTTATCTCCCGCTGTATGACGTCGATGTTCTAATTACTAATTTATTTCGGAACCGTATCGCCTTAGTGGCTACCACAAATAAATATTTTGACTATTAAAAGTGATTAAACTGACTACAATAAAATTCTGCTATTGTTTGCATATCTGTTAGAATGATGATTCACCTAAGCCTATTTTTGTTGCCTCAGCAATTGTTGACACACATACACACACAGACAATTGCCAATTTTGGGTTAACCTTGAAATTGCAAAATATTGAGATAAAGCACTAACATACATGCATATATTCATTCAATGTGAGCAATAGGCGCCATGAACTCATTTCACTTTTCTACTTCTACTAAGAACTTTTGTTGCTTGCAACATTACGATTAAATAGGCAACTGCAACCTTATCGCTATTGTACAAATTTACTTAGGTCTATGTATGCCGCTTAAACGTTGTTTAACAGGTTTTACCCGGCGGCTAAAAGGCGGAAATAAAAGGAAAAATGCAAAGCATGCAGCGACCTGCTTAACTCAAAATTGACCTACCTGTTGGTTTAGAAAATTACCCTCGCATTTCCCCCAAAACAAACATTTAAGCGTCTGCACGGATTGCCTTTATTTTCAACCTGGACATTGTGTATGCACGGAGAGATCCTTATCGCTTTCGGCCATTTACATACATACAAACATAGAAATATATTTATTCGAGATTCGTGCTGCCCAAGGAAATTTCTCGTTTTCCCCTATCTTACTTGCAAACACAGACACACCTATACGCACTCACCTTCGTTTATATTATATAGTGTATGTATGTTTGTGTATGTGTTTTTTTTTATTTTTCTTGTTCGCTCCATTGGTCTCACCGGTCAAATTTTATTTATTTGTTTGTTGTTGAGAAGGTTATTTATATTTTTAGTCACGTATTTTATTGTGTTTATTGCATTTGTTGTATTTGTTGTTGCTGTATAGTAAATTGTTTTACTTTCAAGGCTCAGACGATGCGTATGTATGAGACTTTTTCCAGCTCAAACGACGTTTTCTTGAGAAATCGTATAAATTCTATTCCGTGTGGCTTTTGCTTGATTTGCATTCATTATAGGTCGTTATGTTGCAGCGTAAAGTGTTTTCTTTTAGAGATTTTCCATTCATCGGTCGCTAGGTGGAAAGTGTGCACAAATAATATTGAAATTTAATTTTGAACGAATTAAAAATGAATGTATTTTAAATTAAAAACGGAAACATTTATTATATGTATATCTCTTGTACAATATGTGTGTGTTTGTATGGCTGCAAAAAACGCGAAATATTCTCAAGTGTTATTTTTTAATCTAAATCTTTGTCATAATATCTGTGTATGTGCATTTAATACATATTATAAAGTGACTTCGAAAATATATGGGGCTAGACAAACAACGCGCTGTAACGATAAGTGAGTGAGAATTTTAAATTAAATTACTCATAATATTGTGTGGTCATCTTTATAAATTATCAAGCAATCAAAGTAAATGCAGCTTTTGTTTAATATCATTAAATTATAACAATATATTGTTGGTGTTCGTGATTTGGGAATAAATGCAGATGGTTATTCATGCTTTATGAAAATTAATTAGAAAATAATATATGTACCTACAAAGTGGGAAGTCAAATGAAAGACAAAAGTGAAGAAAGTAATAAAAAAGTGTTGCAATAACAATTTAATGAAATGAATATTAATAAATATCGGAATATGTATATGTATACAAGTACATATACATATAAAGCTAAGAAGTGACTTTAAACTAGCCGTTAAAATTAAAAAAAAAAACATATTACAAACAAAATTAACATACAATTTAAAAAAATTCATTGTACGGTTTTATTTTGAAATCAGCGCATTTATATCACTATACAACAAATACAAATTTTTTACGGGAGATTGAGCCATAAGTAAAGAAATGAATTTTCCGATTTTCCAAAATCGAAATATTGGGATTCAAAGTGCGGAAAAGGAACTTTAAATAAAAAAGTGTTGATAATTACAGGATATGGCTACTAAAAAATCCAAAATATAGACAAAATCTAAATTTACTTCTTAATTTAATAGTATCTATACAGTGCACACTCGAAAACATGAACACTCTAAAACGTGATCACCCAGAAACGTGAATACTCCTTTTTGTGCATTGACTATTGAAAAAACTGCGTACTTCACAGCTGCCAAAAATTGAAATTTATCTATTTATCGTTTGTTTATCCGTGTGGAAAATTAGAACTGACAAAAGAGTGCTTTATTGTTGGAAGAAAAAGCCAAAACCCTGCATAAATTGTGTGGTTTTAATTAGTTCACGTTTTCGAGCGGAACTTCCATAACTCGAAGTTCTCCATAACTCGAACTTTTGAAGCGGCAATAAAAGACAACTTTCATACAAATTTCCTTCTATAAATCGAACTTTTTGGTCAGGGCATAATACAAAATTTAAAATTTTTCTATCGAGGTAGAATTTTAGAAGAGTCCCTCTATATTTTATGGAGGCGAACAAAAAGTATGATTTTACACTTAAGCTCCAGTTACCGATGCTTGACTTGACTCAGCTTCGAAAAATTTCGCTTGGAAAACTTAGGTGCAGTTATACTTCACACAACTTCAACTTCAGCTGTTATTATTATAGTTTCTGGGTAGAGTTGCCAGATGTGCAGATTTAGCTTTAAAATTAAGTTTTTTAAATTAAAATATCACCAAGATTGAAGATTTCAAAACTAGTATACAAAAAAATCTTCACTATTAGGAAATCTGTGAAGCTCAGTTTTTCGATATTTAGAATTGTTAGAAGATGTAATAAATTGGAGCCAGCCAAGCGTATAAATGATAGGTGAAAAAATAATTTATTCAAATTGTTTTTGAACATTTACAATCAATTTTTCATTACATAAATTCGCAAAATATTTTTTTTCTGAGCAGATCACCACAAATTCCTGCAGAGATTCGCAATAGTAATGTTTCTGTTGCAAAATTTACCCTCATATCGTACCTATTTGATTTGATTTGTTTATTGCACTTAAAGTATTTGCGTTATAAATACAATAAAATATTTTTTATTAAACACATTAAAAAATAATTGTTGTGAAAAAGGTATTTTCCTCTGAATTATATTATTTTTTCTTTATTTGAAGATTTATAAATATTAAAGACTAGAATTTTAACATATTTAATTTTAACCGAAAACATTCAGGCAACACTGGAATAGTGTCATAATGAGAATGAAAAGAGAAGCAGTGAGAGAGGGAGAGCAGTTCAAATGTCAACTTAACTTGAAATTCTAAATTCAACAGACTTTCAAGTCAAGTCATGCGTTCTGTAATCAAATACATGCAAGGCCCATTAAACGGATCTTTTATGTGACAGTTATCAAGTCTCTCTAGGTCAAGTCAAGTATCGGTAACTGGAGCTTTATGAATTGCATAAATCATGTAACAAAGGCATGGAATACAAACGCCAAAAGCCAAAAAATTGCAAAGTGCAACAAACAAAATTCAGAATACATGTTTTAAAGTTTGAACATAAAACTTTTTGCGAATTAAATAAATAAAACTGTGTATAAATCTATATTTTGTAGCTTTTTGAAAAATTATATTTTTTAATGAAAATTCTACAACTCGAAGTCTCTCTAACTCGTAGATTATTTGTGGATTATGATGATTCGAGTTAGAGAAGTTCCACGTATATCCATATTTCGATTTTTTAGTAGCTACATCCAGTAATTAATAATACTTTTTTTTAGTTTTTTTTTCGAACTTTGAATTCAAATATTTAAATTTTGGAGGCTAATTTCGAAAATCGGAGAATACAATTCGGTTTTGCCGTATAGTGTATTAATATAAATGTCTAATATGGCTATCAAAATATAAGGCAATATAAATGTAATTAAATTTTTAACACGTTATTGTTATAACACTTTGCCGTTGCTTCCCTCAAATAATTGGTTTTTACGGCCTCTTATGTGACTAATGTCACATACCCGACATAGCGGTTGTCTGATGTTGTAGCAGCATACAAAAAGTTATTTTAGAAAGCGCTCAAGTTAACAATAATTGGCGGGATATAAATCGTTGTTCGATTCTGATACATATAACAATTTGACAGGGTATATCGTGATAACTTTTTGATTGTGTCGGTTTAGTTGTTTGGTGTGGTTATTATCTGCTCTATTACTATCATTACACTTTTGATGCATAATTTTCTCAAAATTTTGTTGGATGTTTTCTTCTATTGAGTAGGTGGCTTGTAAAATTGTATAAGTAAAGTTCCGCTAGAAACTCAGTTTACGAATTTAACATTTCACGTACTTTTTTACCATCTCAATAAAGTATACTTACTATCTGAAATGATTTATGTTTAATATTTTCAAGGCTTAATAACGGAATGATAAGCAAACTGAATATAACTGAACATAATATCTACATGTGTGTATGTACATACATTTAATGAACGTGTGTGATTCCCTATATAAATATGTATGTATGTTAGTATGTACGTACTATATGCTACATAATAAATTCCAATGAAAAAAGGTCGCTGAACAACGCTACCAAAAATGTTTACCATTTCAAAAATAAATTTTTATATTTATTGTATGTGTGTATTTTGTTATTTAACGGCTTTAAAACATAGTCATTTGTTATGAAAAAATTGATAAATATTTAAATAGAGTATTTCCCTGAAATCTTAACCGCACAACAGATTTCCAAGAAATCTGTGTTTTAGGTTATAACGAATATGAAACAACTACTACCTACCAATCTCCTTATTCAGCACTGTATTGTATTTAAAATGAAAGTGAACTCAAATATTTTGTACTAAATAAAAATTATACAATTGAAGTGTGGTGCACACATGAGCAAAACTCAACTCATTTTATTTGCGTAAAAATGTTTCATTCTTGGTTTGCGGAGTACAGACGTAGACGTGCATACATATTCATATATACCATATAACAAAGATATATGTATGTACATGCATATACATACATACATACATACATTGCATTTGTTTAATATTGTTCAAATCACTAAATTCTAATTGAAACTATATGTGTATACGCTTTGCTAATTTGCCACATTTCGCTTCTTTCCTCATTCATTTTTTTAGTTTTTCATTATAAAAACAAAAAAAAAAATAATCAAATTCGCATGCACGAAAATTGGACAACCAAAAAAAGAACAAATAAAACAAGTTATAAATACAAAACGAATCGATTCATCCACTCATCCACACTGCTTGGTGCACGGTTAATTCAAATTTATAATATTTTCGGATTGTGAAGTGCGTTCATTGGATACGGTTTGGTTATCATACACACTAAAAAGTGCATGGGACATTGCACATCAACATCACTACTACAATCACCACCACCACAACTATTACTACCACTACAATAACAACAGCAACAACTACTCCCAACTTCAACTTCAACCACAGGCATTAATGTCCATATAGGCGCTTTAATCAGTATAAAAACGCAATTAGTTAAGTTGCAGGACATCATAATCATCTCAGCGCCTTCTACTGCATATTTGTGGCCACGCATTGTTGTATATTGACCGAAGCAAATAAGCAAGAACAAGCTAAGGGTATTGTTGCGCGCGCGAGATATATTTTGCATACATACAAGTAACGTGCGAAAAAAAGAACAAAATTAATAAATTTGCAATCGAGAGTCGGTTATATAGTAAATCATAAATAAGCTAATTGCACATACACACACACACACACACATCGCTGCTCACCACAATGAGTCTGTGGAAGAGTATCGCTCGCTTTCCAGAGCTTGAAAAGCGCATGACTCAATACTACGACGTCAAGGGCCTCGCCGAGATACGCGTGCAATTTGCACCGTGGATTGAAGAGACAATAATGTAAGTAAAATGAAAACAGAAACAGAAACAGAAAATAGACAAAAGTAGAGTGCAAGTGGAAGAAGTAGATAATGTGTGTGGCAGGCGTGTAAACTCGCCTTGCGGCAATCTAGCCAAACTTAGCATTCATTTATACTTATATGTTATAACAATTGCATTAGCATAATTAAACGCAATGCTCTCGCCACAACGGCTGAATAAATAAATTTTATGTATTTCTGTGTGTATGTATGTATGTTTCTAATATGTCTAGTATTTGTACAAGCGTGACTTATTTGTTTGAATCCTCTGTGCACGTACTCGTCGTTCGAAAAATATATGCAATTTATACCAATCATTTAAAATTTAGAAGGGGTTTGCTTAGTTAGGATTAGTTGTGTTTAAATTTAAAATATGTTTTGCTTAAAATATACTATTGTATTGGTACATTGTTGAGTTTATACAATTTTTTTGAAATTATTTCCATAAGTCACATACATACAAAAATACTTTGGTGCACTAACAACACTGTTGTGTGTCTTACAGGTCCAATCACGAACCACCGAGTAACGAAAAAAGCTTCGAACTATTAGTCAACACATTCTACGAGGGACTCAAACAGAAACTCATTACATTGGATGGTGATAGTTTATTGAAATTTAAACTTGGTGAAATTGTCGCACATCTCACACAAACAGCACCCGTCGAGCTATTTTCATACGTGCGTAACGGTTTACTACGTGAAATTCAGGCATTAAAGGAAGGAATGCCTCAAAATCCCTACATGTATAATTCAAATATTATTGGTGGTCATGTGAATGGAATTGGCGGCATGAATGCAGGTAATCCCTATTTAAGCGGTGGCGGCGGCGGCGGCGTCGGCGTTAACGATGTGCATATGACCGATGATGCGTATACCTTGCCGGCGCGCATACAAAAATTAGCCGTCGATGTGGAGAATATGCGTTTGGCTCTAACGAATTTTCAAGCTGAACAGGATTCGGTGTACAATTATTTTAGTGATTTCAATCAAACGCGTGCAATGATGTCGCCACAAGAGATACAGGAGCGTGAAAATCAATTCAAGGGACAGTATCTTATTTTATCTGAACGTAAGCAGGTGGTCGTAACCGATTTGCGACGCGTTATCAATGAATACGATAAGGTGCAGGACCAAGTGATAATGGCATTGAAAATGTGGCAACGTAATCAAGCGTTGGCTGGCAATGGTGCGCCATTCCATGATAATTTAGATGACATACAACGCTGTATAGAGATGTTGGTGGATATGATTGCCAAAATTCAATCATACGTTACTAATCTGCTTGCGATGGGCGATGATCCCGCATTGACTGATTCGCTAAATCACGTGCGTTCCATACAAAGGATACTAGTGTTGTCCGCTTTTATAGTGGAACGTCAGCCGCCACAAGTGATGAAAACACATACGAGGTTAGTTACAATAGAATTCTCATATATATACATACATATATACATATAGATAAAGATTTTTGTAAAAATGTGTATGTAAACCTGTTAATTTTGCATGCCTCATTTTAGATTTGCTGCCGCTGTACGATGGTTGATTGGCCCACAACTCGATATTTTTAAAACTAGTCCAAATATTGAATGCGTCATACTCTCAGGTAAAATAAAAATGAAAAAAATATATATGTTTTTATAATATAAAAGCACAAAACGACACTTACCTTTGACGTAGCGGGTAACAGGTGTTCCATGTGCCATTCAATATAATTTATGTCATATATACTGGATTTTTTACAATTTCATATGCAATATTAATACGTCAATGTTTTGCTTTGTTCCAGAGGCCCAAGCTCAACGACACGCTGCTCTTAACAGCACCACCGATATGCAAACAACCGCTCCACCGCAGTCTTCTGGTGAAATTTTGAATAACGTCAGCACTATGGAATTTCAGCATGCTACACGCGTATTTTCAGCTAGTTTTAGGTAGATTATATAATTATATATAATATATATATATGTGAAAAATATTTGCTAACTGAAAAACACTATTTTAACTGTACAGAAATATGCAATTGAAAAAGATTAAGCGTGCCGAGAAGAAAGGCACAGAGAGTGTTATGGACGAGAAGTTCTCTTTACTATTCTATACAACTGTCGTTTTCAACGAATACAAGATAAGCGTAAGTTAAAAACGAAATTATTTCGTTAAATTGTTTATTATACAGTGCGCGCTCGAAAACGTGAACTAATTAAAATCAAGGCAATTCACATTTGTGAATTGTACATGTTTTCGAAATCCCAAAAATATAAGGTAATTATTTCTTTCAATTTTTTCTTTCAACAATTAAGCACTCTTTTGCAAAGTTCTTATTACCCACACGGATGAACAAACGATAACTAGATAAATTTCAATTTTGGGCGGCTGTGAAGGCAGTTTTTTTTTTCATTTTTCGATAGTCAATGGACCAAAAAGAGTGTTCACGTTTCTGGGTGTTCAAGTTTTCGAGCGTGCACTGTAGTTATTTTATTTTATTTTAATTAATTATTTAAATTAAACGTTAATTAATTTCATTTCACGTTCAGTGCTGGACACTTTCTTTGCCAGTTGTTGTGATTGTACACGGCAATCAGGAGCCGCAGTCTTGGGCCACAATCACTTGGGATAATGCATTTTCCGACATAACGCGTGAACCCTTCCAAGTACCAGAAAAAGTACGCTGGGCGCAATTATCTGTGGCTTTGGATACGAAGTTTGGTTCGGCGACCGGAAGAAATTTAACCGAAGATAATTTGAATTTTCTTTGTAAGTTACATTGAGTTAGCAGCACACACGCTTGCTTGCTTGCTTGCTGTATTAACAAAAACAATTTACTGATAAAAATCATAATTTTTGCGCGTTTTAGATGAGAAACTTTTCCGCAACGATGCTGGCGAACATAATGAGTTCATAACATGGGCTCAGTTCTGCAAAGAACCTTTGCCAGATCGAACTTTCACCTTTTGGGATTGGTTCTTTGCCATAATGAAATTGACAAAGGATCATTTGTTGAATCTGTGGAAAGAGGGTCTTATTGTTGGTTTCATCAATAAACGCAAGACTTTGGAAGAGATTTTACCAAGGCAACAATATGGCACGTTCTTACTGCGCTTCTCCGATAGTGAATTGGGTAAATGTCACGTTGTATTTAGTTGTGAAACGGAAATAAGCTTATTATTTTGTTATTTTTGTTGCATTTTAGGTGGTATAACGGTGGCTTTTGTGGACGATCAGGGCAATAAGCTTATGTTGGCACCTTGGACGTCACGTGATTTAAATATCCGTTGTTTGGCGGATCGCATACACGATCTGAACGTATTACGTACTGTCTATCCAAAGATGTTGCCACGTGATGAAGCATTTGCAACCTTCTATTCACACCACGTCGGTAAGTGTTAATTTGTACACATTGAAAAATATGGTATGCCCATAATTTTGATTCGAACTGCGAAATTTGCTTTAACTTATATCGTTCGTTATATTAAATAAATTCTGTTTTTAGAAGAACAAACAACACGTGATGGCTATGTTCCAAATACAATAAGAGCACATGTGCCGGCCATAGAGGGCGGCGGTTCCGTGGTGGGCACACCGCTGCATCAGTCACAAGATATGTCGATACCAAAGTGAGTTTTTGTTGTTGTTCGTTATATAATTAATATTTGCTTTCATTAATTTTCGAAATTAAATTATTCTATATAATACTTTTTCAATTATTACTTACAAAATTTTCATATTTATAAGTATAATGGGCTGCTTATATACTATACTTTTTTATCTGATTAAAGTAGTATATTTTTGTTGAAAATGTTGGTTAACAATTCTTTTGTTTTTAACTAGTTGGTTTTATCTTATTTGCCAATATTATTGTCAAGTCATATGTGTTGAGATTATTTCTTAGTTCTCTGAAAAGGAATTTCGTTGAGAATGGCCTTTGGTACTATTTGAAATTCAAGCATTGCTTAAAAGTCAATTTGATATTTCTGAGCGCGGTTTAAGGTTATTTAATTGGGATATCCTGTTCATGCTTATTGCTATTTAAATTTGTAAGTAATGTAGGTCGTCCATTGAACAGATAAAATCTAATTTGTCTTATTGTTGTTCTAATCATATAAAGTATTACCTAAACCTTTAGATTTTCATAATTCGGTAGAGGAAGAACGCTAAATTTTTATACTCTCGCAATAGTTTTGTTCACATAACGGTTGTTTGTAAGTCATAAAGCTAAACGAGTTAGATATAGTGTTATATATATGAAAATGATCAGGGTTAAAATCCGGATGTCTGTCTGTCCGTCCGTGCAACCGATAACTAGATTAAAAATTAAGATATCTTGACGGAAACTTGGTACACATGTTCTTTGGGGTCGTGATCTATTGGACGGGCCCCAAATATGTTTTTTTCTATATATCTCGCAAACCAATTAAGCTATATAAACCAAACTCTACCCCTATGTACCCCATCACACACCATGAAAATAGTTGAAATCGTATAATAACTACGCCCACCTCCCATACAAAGGTTATGTTGAAAATTACTAACGGGAAACAACAGAAACACTAATTTTACAAAAGAAATGCAGGAGAAAGAAGCACTCATCCTTTTAGATAAATATAAAATGGGGCGTGGCTTACACAAGTACTGTATTTGCATCACTTGTGAAAAAATTGTCGAAATCGGACTATAACTTTTCAATGCCCCGGATATCGAACATGAAGAACCCAGTAGCTAAGCGTAATTTTTCACCGAAAATATCGGTAAATCTCCCAGATATTTTAATTTAATGCAGAGGCAATCTTTTTTTTTTTAATAGTGTGTCTCTGTACAAAAAAATGGTTAAAATCGGGTCGGGTCCCCTAGCTCCCATATATTTTCATTCGAAAACGTTTACATAGATATTGTAAGCATACATACATAAATGCTATGAATCAATAATACTGTATATATAATGATAAAAGGGGTAATTGCGACCGGAAGTGGAATTTCTCGCTGAACTAAATATGCATAACTGCACGTCAAACCTGTTATATACTATTTTGACACGAAAAGGTAATTTTAAAATTTCTCAGCTGCTCGAATGTTGGTTTGGCTTTCGTGTATTTCTAATACACATATTTTTATTACAAATTTAAATAATTTCCCACATATGACTTGTGCAATGTTTCGTTATATTTTACGTAATTCGAAGTTATTATTTTGTATATTATGTTCTTGTTCTTGTTTTCGTTTTTGTTTTTGTTTTTTAACTTGGCAAATGAACTTAATTTGTATATATTTGTATTTTGCTTAAACCTTTGAACACTATCTCTATAAATGAACCTTGCTTTTGCTCTATTTGAAAACTAGATCGCAATACTTTGAAAAATTAACTATCTCACCTGTTGAATTAATAAATATTTTATATATATATATATAGTTTTTTTTTTGTATAATGATGACCGGAAATCAAGCTTTTTAGCAAAAATCACTAATGGTGCGTTGTTTGCATTGGGTTGTTTCATTTAATCAAAGCTAAGCTCAAATGAGGTCAGTCAGCGCAGTTTTCGTAACGACTGTGCCGATTTTGGAAAATGTTGATATGTTTAACAGAAATAACAAAAAACTCTAGTCTATTTTGTGTATAAAGTGTATGATTTATTTCTGAATGTAACTGAACACAATTTTGTCTTTTATTTTTCTCCCGATTCTTCTGGCTGTCCGACAACTATACTCTCGACAACTGCGCGCATCTTAAACATTTTGCCACTACACACACGCTTAATAACCTCACGTTCGTTCTCCCTGTGGTGTGATGAAATCACCTCACCCTGTTTTCTAAACACACAATATCGATAGTAATTATATCGATGAACTTGGCATCGATTGGAGTATCATCTGAAATGGGTGGGCTGTATGTAATTGGTATGATAAATGGTCAAATGTTTAGTGGAGTGTGCAACATGTCGTGCAACAGTTGCTCAAGACTTTTAAGCAGGTATTTTTTCTTAACATTTCGTTTTCATTGATTTGGTAACATGTTTTTTTTTACTTAAACCTTAATTGAAAATGTCGCACTACTGTCTTGAAATGTGGTATAATGTGCTGTTATGTTCTATTTTTTTTTTTTATTAATATTACGTTACGTTTTTTTTTTTGTACGTTTATAAGCAAAGCAAATTGATGCGTGCGTTATCACAGCCATTCAACCATTTAGCCATATAGCCAATCAATGCAAGTCACCACTCAAAACTTCTCATTACCACCATCTATTTACCTAGTACTAACTAATTTCTATTTAATTAATTACACAATTTCCGCAATTACTTTTGGGTAATTTAGATTAATAATTTATGGAGATTTTTGAAAGCTTATTAAGTAAATGCAAAAAATAAAAATAAAAATAAAAATTAAAATAGCTTAACGAATAACGGTAAACGGTACTGTGTTGGTATGGAATATAAGCACAACGCGCTATTTCACCACTACCGCCAACAACAATTGAATACAATTTTTTTTTTTTAATTTATTTCTAATTACAAATAATTTATATAATAATTGTAGCATAGTGTTAAGTGCTTTTCTACTTGCGATACATTGCATATACAAAACCGTTTTTTATTGTTTTTGCTTCAAATCCCACAGGCTTAAGCAACTTAAGTTCACTTTCTTCACTACTTCTAGGTACTATATGCAATTATGATGTCTAAGTTCTTAACAATTTCTTTAGAAAAATTATCACTAATTCATGGATATGTGACCTACGTACGTACATACTTACAGTCTGTGTTGTTGTGCATTAAAGTAGTAAAAAAAAATCAAGAATCAAACAAAAACATTTAGGCTTTCGCCACTAAGTTCATGCTCTAACTCATTCATACGTAAATTGTTGCAGTCGTCCATTTGCCTTTCCAATGACCAGCTAACAACGCGAAAGTTTCTTGGCAAAGAAATAATATTGTCGCTGTTCCGCCGGTTTTTTTCACACTCATACTCATAAACATTTTGTTGTCATTTGTTGCGTATTGAAAAACATTTCGCTATTACCGTTAGAAATCGTTTGAAACGAGAAACTAAACTAAGAAAAAAAAGTATTGCCATCTATATCAAACTAACCACACCACCACCACCACCCAACTAATTAATTATAAGCTGCCCTAGCTGTTTAGCTATGGAAGTTCTTTTACTACAATAATTACGTATATAGTAAATACATATATATATAAATATATATAGAAAAACATTTCTCTAACTAACATATTTACAGATTTTTGCTAATTTTCATTTTAATTTCATTCGATAACAAAAAAAAGCATTAAGAATAACTTTTGCTTGCATTTATTTAGATCGCAGAGTAACACCCTAATGCATCTTTGAGTACGCACACACATTAATACAATCACCTACTTGTAAAACAAAAAATGTAAAGAGCATTGTGTACCGAACCAAAATGAAACGATTCGGAAACATGTTTGGGCAAATACTGAAAAAAAAAAACAAAAAAAATTTACAAATTCTGCTTCACTACTCAAAATATGCGAACGATTTGGAAAATTAAGCGCATGCCATATTTAAATGATGTGCTTTGAAAAAGCAAGAAACACAAAAAATGTGAAACAAAAAACCAGAAAAAATATATATGTATAAACAGCGAAAAAAAAGCATATTACTGCACTTGCATTCAAAAAAAAAATTAAAAAATCAATAATCAAATAATTAAAAGCAAATTTTAAAACAATTGTAAAATCGTTAAAACTGATGAAATTATGAAAGTAATCATTACAACAACAAAAAAAAAATTAAAAATAAAAAACACTTTTAACTTTTAAAACACTCTTCAAGTCAGTTGCCACAATAATTCTGCTGCAAAAAAAGAAATTTAATTGAAGACAAAAAAAATTAAATTAATTATAAAAAACAACAACAAAAAGTCACAAAATCAATTATTCGCAATTAATGTGTGTACTTGCATGCCCACACAATGTCTTTGCATATTAGTAGCCGCTATACTACAGTATAGTGATAAATGTGAATGTAAATGTATTTGGCAATGCCCCCCACCCACCGTGTATTAAGTGTTTCTTCATACTACATAAATGTTTATGATGTTTATACATATGTATGTGCTTTGCAACTGTTTTTGATGTTGCATGCCAATGCTGTGCTATTGCTTGTTAATTAACTGTACACATTACACAGAGCGATTTAAGCGTTTAAGAGCATGCTAGGACTGATTTGTGTTGACCTGTTGTGCAGATAACTAATATATAAGAGTGTAAATTTAATAACAAAACGGATACACTTGACTTTCCTTTTCCACTAGCAATTGCATTTCATACTTTTCATTTCATTTCATTGCATTTAACACGCCTATCAATGTAGCTTTAAGTAGTAATTGATTTTCTATTTTCATACCAGTATACATACATAAATATATAGTAATATTGATATTTATACATTTTATGTGCTGTTGTTGTTACTATTTAATATCTATAAATTGTGTTTTTGTTTATATTTTTTCTCTTAGTTTTAGTGATTTTGATGCAATAATTTATGATGGATGCGGATAAATACATACACACGCACGCACTGATATACATTAAAAAAAAGAAAAACACACACGTTAAGAAATTGATTGAGAGGAGCAAGGAAAATAATAACAATAACAATAAAAACAAACAAACAAACAACAAATATAAAAAAACACATAACTTATACTACAAAAAATACATTTTAACTATTTGCCATCGTTATATAAAGTATATATGTAATTGCTTAGAAATTGTTGCTTTTCTATTGACTTTATGAATTTTACAACAACAATAACAATAACAAACATTTGCATATATATAACACAAATATGTATATGGCAAGAGTAAGCGGGAGAGTAACGAATTAATTAGCAAAGTAAAATTAAAAAAAATAAATCCCTGCATTAGTAACTATCAACAATTAACAATACACATAGTCCACACAATTAACAACCGTTAAACAATTGCCGAGCAATAAAAAAAATTTTTTTTTTAAAACAATATTGCCGCGCATATATCGTTAAAATTCGCTAAATATTTGATGTTGCTGAGTCTGCGCAACTTGAAAGTCATCGCGCTAAACACACACACACACCAAAAGCAGAATGCCACAGCAATAATGGCTTGAAGGAGTACACAAAGAAAAACGATTTAATGTAAAATACTTCGAAAAGGATACTTTGCAGTTTTATCATTTTGTAAGCGCATGGTATGTACATATTTACATTTTTATTTACTCTTCGAATAAATTTTAATCGCTATTATTGTTTAAAATTATGAATTTTGTATTTTTAAAAAGTATTTATCTATCTTGAATAGTGATTTTAATATAAAATCTCTTTTCATTTGATAGAAATACTTTTTTTGGCAATATTTAGTCTTAGTCTTAATGATTCTAATACAAATATTTTGTATTAGATTGTATTGTTTGAATAACAAAGTCTAAAAGGCGAAAGCGATTAGTTTGTCGTTAGTGATTTTTCATAATATTTTTTCACTTTTTACTCGACACAGTATAATAATAGCCAAAGAATTATCACAAAACTCAAAAACAATAAAAAGGGAACTTAACCCTAGACGGTCATCCTTCGTCAAAATGACTACGAACTATTTTATTTTCACTGTAAATATGTTTTTAATTGTTCGTGTTGATCGTGTTTTAAGTTAAAAGAATAAAAGTTTTCCTTTTTATTTTTGACTTGTAAATGAAATGAAATAAATAAATAAAAAAAAAAATAAAACGCGTTCATTATTTCGACTCACACCCTACTCAAAATGGATTTGAAATAAGTCGTCGTCATATTGACGAAGGATGACGTTAATGTACAAAAAAAAAAAGGATGACCGTCCAGGGTTAAGGGTTATACCAGTGTAACCCATTAAAGATTAGGCGACTTTCGTGCATTTTTTTTTAAGAAAGTACTAGAGCGATTGCCTCGAAGTTTATTGTACATAATTAGGTATATTTTCAGCTACTTTTCAAAATTTTTTCTATACAAAAATATTGAAAAATAACGGAATAATATGCTGTCTTCGGAGGTGCCAAAAAAAAAGTTCCCTAACCGCTGACATGATTCCGGCCGAATGAGTAGCTGAAACTAAAAAAATCAGAAAGGTTATTAAAGTTAAATATATTTCCTATACAATGAACTACGATTTTTGAAAAATATCAAAAATTTCCAAAATGGCGTAGTACTGAAAAAAAAAATTTTTTTTAGTTAAAAAAATGGTATTTTTTAATGCCAAATTGACAATGTTCAACCAATTGAAAAGATTGTAGGTCATTGTATAGTAAAAATATTCGAGAATACTCAGCTTAAATTTGAAGTCGATCAGTCAGTGTACCGTTTAGTTATGATGTCAGCAATTTTAAGAAAAGTCGTTTCGAGAAAAACCCTTTTAAAGTTTCGACTATAGCTGCTAATACCAGCGAGCGGTCGCTCTTTAGAACGCTGCCATTCAAAAACTATTCAACTATACGATCTTACCGCTTTCACAGGATATTTTTGAAAGTATAAACAATCAAATAAGCAAAAAATAAAAAAAAATCGATTTTTTGAAAATTTCACACTGGTATAGCCCCTTAAGGGGTTAAGTGGGCTTCAGAGTCTAAAAACAAGGGTATTTTTTATTTATTAATCTAGTTAATGAACGAAGCGAAAAAGGAAATATTGAAATTTGAATTTTTGATAGGATTTTAACCAAAAAAAACTCACTTTTTTGGTAAAATTTTGGCTCAAAAACATAGTTGTAATAAGAATAAAAAAATAAATCCTTCGTTCATTAACTAGATAATGAACTCGTGTCCACCGACTTGAAAATTTGAGTTTTGTGGCCTGATGGGCGGGACTTACAAAGGGTGTCTGATATTTTTAATATTTCCAACATATTGCTCTAATTAATAAGAAAAACATTTTTTTTCTATTTTTGAAAATTTTAAACCCAGGGCGGTTATAATAGACCCACAAAAATTCTTAAATTTGAAATGTATATGATAAATATTTAATGTTGACAAGAACTCAATGGTGGAAACGTTAGCAAATCTTGAAAAGCGGTACAAATTTAGATCGGAATAAAAAGTTTGGCAATAATTTGTGTGAGCAGCCAGTTGCGAAAGTTTAGGTTTCAGTTTACAAAATGTCAAGCAGATTCGACTTTATGCGGCGACTGTTCTAATTGGCCCGAAAAAAGTGATATAGTGCCAGGTGCCAGTCACTATTTTCAATACGTTCGAGAAGAACTTGTTTTTTTTTATAATCTAGGCATTTTTATATTTCTATACAATACTGTTATCACCTCAAGGGTTTGAGCATAAAGAAAATAAAAGTTATAAAATATATATTTACGCACAAATACACAATAGAGGTTATTATATAGGGTATATGGGACACTGTGGCAAATATATATTATATACAGTTGAACTTCCATAACTCGAGCTCTTGAATTAGCAATGGAAGACAAATTTCATACAAATCTCCTTTCATAACACGAAGTCTCACTAACTCGGATTTTTTTTTGTGGACTATAGTGATTCGGGTTAGGGAAGTTCAACTGTATATCTTTAAGTATATTTCTGTTTTTTTATATAATATTGAAACCTCTGATTTGAATGTTAAAAAATTTGAACTTACATAAACTAAAACTGGAATTTAAGTAGATCAATTCCTCAAGTATGTTGGAAAATATATAACATTTCTTGAAAATGCGTCAATTTTTGAAATACAAAAAAAATGTTCGTATCATCATTACGTGCAGTAGTCCTATTTATATATGTACTATAAATATTTTGAAATTTTGTACTTTTTTTCACTACTAACTCAAGTCGTTTTTTTTAGAAAATAAAAATCTGAAGTTTATAGAAATATTGAAATAAATATTTCACCATACATTTTGCACATAAACTAATCTATAATGTAATTGCAGTGAATACAAATGAAATATTTTGACCTGAAATACAAGTTACTTGGCTGTCTTAAATATATAGTTAATTACAAAAAAAAAAAAGAAAACTAAATCCAAAAATAAAAAAAAAATTAAAATTACGAATTTACACACACGAATTTAGCGAAAGCGCTGAGCCAATTTTAAATTGATGTTTTACACGTGTATTTTTAACTATAACTAAAATATACTATCTAGCTAAATGTTATTTAAATGAAATTTTAAATGTTTACAAGTAAGAAAAAATAATAAAATTATTAATATATTATACATAAATATATATATATAGATGTATTTAGCGGCAATGTGTGATGTGTGCTAGTAATTATGGAAAATACATTATTTTCTCTTTTTTTTACAGACACACATTGTTGATTATAAATATAAATATACATACAGATGTACCTAGTATAAATGTAGTTATTTGTTTTTACCATTTAAATTTTGTTTTATTAACATTTTTTTTGAAAATTTTCATTTAATTAATATTTGTTATTCATTTCTATTTACAGTGTACACTTTCATGTCGTTTGTCGTTGCTGAATATGATATGATATGATATTTACATTTACCGTTATGCATGCTGTTTCGCTGTTTCCTTGAAATTATATATTTAGTCTATAACTGCTATACACAACAACAAAAACAAAAAAAAACATATTTTTTATATTTTTTTTCACTGTACACTACTACTTCTTACTCTATCTACTACGAAACACTTTTAGTAAATAACGCATAGTTTATACAAGTATGTAAATGTTATAGTTTTATACTCGCCGTTGCCTTATATAGTTATATTGAATTTTCTCATTTAATTTGTGTTTTATAAATCTATTTGTAATAGTGAAATGAACTCTTTTCGATGTTTCTCGAGTGCTTGAATTCTTTAACACCGATGATGATGATACTTGTTGTTTTGTGGTTAACTAAATGTAATTGCAAAAAAAAAATTATACTATTATAATAAAAAATGAGAAAAATATTAATAATTCAGTGCATGCCAACTGCTGCACAAATGTGAAGAAAAAGTGTCCACAATATAAAATTTATGAAATTTAATATTCAATTCAATGAAAAAATATTTGTTTTCGCACAAAAATGAATACGAAACAATATAGAAAAATTAAGAAAGGAAATGAAAAGAAAAAAATCACAACTGACTAACTGATTGGTCGCTATGTTGTATGTTTGACGATAAGTGTGTGTATACTACTTAGGCGTAAGTGTAACTAATTTAAGTAAATAAATATAAGTTATTGATTTGTACGCGTTTTTACAGCAACAAAAATGTAACTGTACACTATATTTGTGAATTATAAAAACCGCTACACGACGAATTGTCTCAAAATGTGTATGTTATGTTTTGCGCTAAGCTATTCTATATTGTGCATATTGTTTATCTCAATTATCTTTTTTTAGTTAAATGGTTTTTATATTTTCATTTATTTTTTTTTTTTTGTTTAATTAACTTTTTTTATTTCAATTTAAGTTTTTTTATTTTTATTTAATTTTGTTTTATTTTTATTTAATTTTTTTATTTTTTTTTGTATTTTTATATTTTTATTTAATTTTTTTATTTTAATATTTTTATTTATTTTTATTAAATATGCTATTCTATATTATGCATATGTTTATCTCAATTATCTTTTAGTTAAACGGTTTTTATATTTTAATTTAATTTTTTTATTTTAATTTTTTTATTTTTATTTAAGGGGCACACCTAGTGTGTGTAATGGCCTAAAAAAAGGTGATTTTTGAGAATTTTTATTAAAAAAAATACTTCATCAATTATATCAAAATTTTAAGAATATACATATTTATACATGTTTCAAGAATATACAGTGAAATTTTTGAAGAAAAAAATTAAATATTTTTTAAGTTATAGTCGATCTCCAACGGCGCGAAAAAAAAGGTCCTTCACTGCTGCAGTGATTCCGGCTTTCTCCGTGGCTTTCTAAAAAAAAAAATTCTCCTTAAACTAGATAATATTGTCTGTACAATGACCTACGATAAAAAAGAAAAATCAAAAATTGACAATATGGCGGCGTTTAAAAAAAAAAAGTCGAATTTTATCCAAAATTTTGGTCGTTTTTGGCCTGCCAAAATTCGATTTTTTGATCAGATCAAAAATCGATAGGTCATTGTACGGAGAACTATATATAGAACATGTAAAAAAAATTCGATAGTGATCGGATCATTTGTTTTTGAGTAATCACTGCAGCAAATTCGGAAAATGCTGTTTCGAGAAAAACGCGTTTAAAGATAAAATGATCGTTTTCACTGTTACCGAGCGGCTGCTCTTTATATTGCTATAACTCAAAAACTAGTTGAGATATCGATTTGAAATTTTAATACGTTATTTTTAAAGGTGTAATCTATCCGAAATATGAAACAAAAAAAAAATGATTTTTTGGAAATTTCACACTAGGTGTGTGCCCCTTAATATTTTTATTTAATTTTTTTATTTTTATTTTTATTAAATTTTTATATTTTTATTTATTATTTTTTTATTTTAATATTTTTATTTACTATTTTTGTATTGAAAATTTTAAATTTTAAAAACAATTCGGTATTTCTTACATAGGGTATGACGAAATTTTGACTTTTTCTTTAGTGAACAGTATTTGCTGACTTTATTTTCATTGGCCTATTATCATTATTTAAAACGTTGTATTATTTTAATTCTTTTTAAAATTTTTTATTTAATTTTTTTTTTTTAAATTTTTTTTTTAAGTTTTTTAATTTAATTTTTTTTAAACATTTCTTATAACTCCATTAATATTTTTATAACTCTCTTATTTATGTATATTGTATTATTTTAATTTCTTTAACTTTTTTGGCGGACTTGTGGAGGACCACATGTACCGTTAACATCAACATTTTGTTTTTGCTTTGACAACAATTCACGCATATGTATGTAGTAAAGTAGTACTTACTTAACGTAATTATAAGCAAACAATTCGTAATAATTTCTAATGTTCTCAATAAACAACAAAAACAAAAAAAGCAGAAGAAGAAGAAAATCTTACATTTGTATGTGCATTAATTTGCTTTAAATTTATAATTATTGTATACAATAATTTGTGATGCTTATTTTACAAAATCAAAAATTTATGAAACATAATTATAATTGGCTTCCATGCTTCATGTCTCTAGCAATTAGCTTATATTACGTTAATTTCATGTTAAGTTTTTACTTTTTTTTTTGTAACTAGTACTATGTTAAATAATGTGCGATATACAAGCTTGTGCTTGTAAGGAAAAAATATTTGAAAAACAAAAAAGAAAATTTATTTGAAAATATTTGCATTAAATGTGGTGAAATTTGAAACGATTTTCAAAACAAAAAACGAGAAAACGTGTAAAATTACTAAGAATAAATAGAAAATAAATTTAAGTGAACAGGATATACGTAAATATACATTTATTTATACAGTTAGCGATATTAATATGCGCAATGCAGAATTTATGGTTATGTCGAAAGGAATATATGGTATATGGCGTTAAAAGGATATTTAATATACGCAAAGTCAAAAAACGAAAGTTGAATTTTTGAGGTTATGTCGAAAGGAATATGGCGTTAAAACAGCAACAACCGTATGAAAAGCAATCACTACAATGAAACCAAGAAAGTATGGATAATCATTTTCAGCTGTGCAGGTGTCGAAAGCGTTGCAAGAAATTATTTTAAAAATATATATTGCAGACATGATTTTTAACAAATCTTGCACTTTTCAATAAAAAAAATGAAATTGCACTTTTCGATAAAAAAAAATGAAAAATAACTGACGCAAACGGCACGTTCATTTAATGCGCATATTAATATCGCTAACGGTATGTTTACAGAGAGCGACTACTATTTATCGCATATAAAGTCATATATTTGTATTTGTATTTGTATGTACGTTTATGCATAGAAATATAGATTTTACAAAAAAATAAAAATATTAACTACTTACTATACACACATACACATTTAACTAAATAATAATAATGATAAATGAAATGCAGTGAATAAAAAATGAAAATTTTTAAATAAAACAAAAATAAATAAGTGCAAAAGGCAGCGAGTGTTGTTGTAATTGAAAAATTGATTATATGATGTAAAGTGATTGAGAGAACTAACTAGTTCTTAAGCAACCAAAAAGATTGTGTATAAATGTATGTGTACGAAATATATCGAATGTTGACATGTCAGTGGCTTTTTATTAACTACAAACACACACACACTCATACACATACACATAACTGAGCTTTTAAAAAATGAATGTGGAATTTTAGAAAATCTCAAAATCTAATATCCAACAAGAAATGAAAAAAAAAATAAATATTATAGAGCAAACGTTGGCACTTTCATACACACACACACACACGCTAATACTTTGTACTTCTGTACCAAACTATATTATTGACATATTTGCAACTAGATTTCTACTATTTTAAATGCAAAAGTAATAAAAAAAACCCAAGAAGAAAAAGTAGAAATTTTATAAACTACAAATCGTATATTTTTCAAAAATTCTCGTCGTTTTACTATTGCACTCACTATTAATGCAATCCTCTACACACACACACACACATACCAACACATGCATATTTAATAAATATTAATACATATTTGTATAATAAAAATGAAGAAGAATTAATTGCATACATCGAAATAAATGAAATTACATTTTATTGCGCAGAAGAAAGAAGAAGAATTGATAAAAAACTAATAAATATCATCGCACAAGTGCACATATACTATGTAGACATTTTTTGATGGTGAATTGTATGTAACAAAAGCAAAAATTTATTTACAGCAACAAAGCAAAATATTAATTATTAAATATTAATAATAATTATAATAAAATGTATTGAATATGTGTCATTGACGTGTTTCTAATTGGTTTATTGTCATGTAAACGACTAAGAGACCAACTGGTTATTTTATCAATAAACGTAAAATAATTATTAAAATAAAATATGTGATTTTGTCTTTTTTTAAATTTGTGTAATGGAATTGAAGATGTTCTGTTTGTTTTTCACAGGTTTCTTAGTCCATATGTGACGTGATTCCAGCGTTTGCAAAACAAAGATTTCTCAGAAATATTATATTGAACGTTTACTGCTACAGATAACTTATAACACTAAACGGCAAGCTCGACTTTTTTCTAGGTATAAAAAAGTGCATTCTCCGATTTTCGAAGTTATCCTCCAAATACAGTTGAGTTTCTATAACTCGAACTCTTTAATTGGCAATAGAAGTAAAAATTCTTACAAATTGCATTCTGTAACTCGGAAGTCTCTCTAACTCGAAGTTTTGTTGTGGATTATGGTGATTCGAGTTAGAGAAGTTCCACTGTATTTGGTTTCGAAGTTCGAAAAAAGTTTTTGTTTTAGTAATAGCAGTCATAAGGACAGCTCATTTTCGCGCCATCGTAGGCAGCTTCAAAATCGATGAAAAGCTGTGTGTTGTACAGTGTAATAATATAGTATATAAACTTCATTAGAGTACAATTTTGACCTTGCTTTACCATTTGTAGCTAATATATGGATCTTATCCGACAAATGGAATAGCCTACAGTTTCAACCGACTCCGAGATTTTTTAAAAACGTTTTCATGCCAAAAATACGTGGTATCTGCACATCTGTAATCTTTACAATAGGACAATGGTGACAGAATTCAGTACATATATGTAGTACCCGCACCCTTAAAAAGGTTATAGAACGATCAAATCTTCTTCTTTACCACTACAACCGTGGGCCGGTTTGGATCAAGAATACAAAATTTCTACTTGGTTCTTCCTTTGAATATGTAGGCGCTTTTACTTCTGTTGTCCACCCATGCCTCTCGAATCGAAGTTTCTTTTCACTTGAGAATGGCCTTCCATACGTACGATATGGTCTAATTAGCGCATTCTTGGTATTTTTATGCGCTTAATTATATTCATGTCGCCGTAGAGCTCATACAGTTCATGGTTCCATCATCGGTCTACCTTGCTCACGCGGATGGCTCCAAAGATCTTGCGGAGAACAGTTCTCTCGAATGCTCCAAGTACCTTTTCATCTCGGGTTGTCATTGTCAATGTTTCTGCGCCGTATAATAGGTAGGATGTGATAACTCTGTGATCAATAAGTCTCTGAGCATAAGTTTTGTTCGTCGCAAGTGGGATCGGCCTCTCAATTGCCTACCGATCCCAAAGTAGTACCTGTTAGCAAGAGTTATTCTGCGCTTAATCTGATTGCGAGATAAACAAAGTCCTTAACTTTTTCAAATATATAGCTGCCAATAGTAACGTAGTTTCCAATGTGCGAGGAATCTTTGTGTGAGGCTTGCAGGTACTTCGTCTTGCCCTCTTTCTCCACAAGACTAACATCTTTTGCTTCGCTTTCTAGGGTGGAATAATCTGCCCTGACGGCTCTGTTGAAGTCAATGTCATCCGCATATCACAGTAGAATTGTCCTTTTAGAATAGATAGAGTCACTGCGGTTCAGATTAGCGGCGCGTATCGCTTTTTAAAACTTCTAAAACCTCGTCTCTTATCGAACGGCTCGGAGAGGCACTTCCTTAATTTGACGGAGCCAATAGTTATGCTCAACGTCATTCTGCATAACTGTATGGGTTTCGCAAGGGAAGCTGATGGATGTCGATCTGTTTGTCGAGGGGCCTTTCCAGGATTTAACGTATTGTAAAAATTTGGTCTATGGTGAATTTGCCAGGTCTAATGCCACTCGGATAAGGTCCAATCAGTTTATTTACAATGGGCTTAGGTTTTCCACATAATACTTTCGATAGAACCTTATATACAATGTTAAGAAGGCTGATCCCGCGATAATTACCTCTGACTGCGTGGTCCCCCTTCATATAGGGCATATATTCATCAGACCAAATCACGCCTTTCCAGCTCCTCGTCGCCGACTTTAAACAGCTCATCCCCTAATCCGGATTAGAACGATCTAATCGCCAGAATATATTAACTTTTATATACATATACAAAAGACAATTCAGAGTATATGCACATATAATTAGTTTTATGAACGGTTCAAATGTACAACACTCGTTTACTCGCACATTCGTTCATTGAAACGTCTCCAAAGGTCTTGAAATTATAGCATAATGTAAATAATCAGTGTTTGTGTATATTGTTTTGGTAAACATGCAGTTCAAATAAATAAATTATAGTAAACTGAGAAATGTAAATACATAAATGGTACCCGGCATTGTTACATAATTACTTGGGTGACCTAAAGACTTTCAATGTTTTACAATTTTAAAATCAACTTAGAACAGTTAGTTTTAGTTTGATGGTCTGAGGATTCGACTGTGACGTTAATGCGCCACAAATTGCAGTGTGAGTAGAGACCATGCACCCGTCTTCGTGAATCTTATTGAAAATGTTCTTCAAAGCATTAAAAATTAAAAAAAAAAAACGAATAAAGTATTTCAAAAATAAAAAATGATGGAGTTTTTCGGTTAAGTCTATACTACAAATCGTGTATTCGAAGGTATAAATGTAACTTGAAAAAAAAATGGGATAAAACGCAACCAATTGGAAAAAAGGAATCAATATGAGCACCAAAGTCGATGAATTTTTCTAATCAGATTTATAATGAATTTTTCGTGTTCTCAGACCTAAAGAGGTAATCGCGGAATAATTGGAAGATCTCTATAATCGATGTATTGCTCTCGATGGAGTTTTTTAAGTACTATGAGTGATTTTTTTATCACTAAGGTTTTAAAGGTTAAGTAAGTTGGGATCGCTATTGCGAGGCGGTCACCAGAATGCAATCGGAAATGGGTATGCTTAGTCTTTCGAATGACGAAAATATAATATAATTGTAAATTTGACGCGAATTTTCAATATGTTTACAGTCTGAAATACGATTCGGTCCTAGTTGGCATCTCTTTTTACTATTTATTAATAATTTACTATTAATTTTCGCGCATTCGCAGTCGCTGCACAACACACGCGACACACATACAACAACAACGACAAGGTGAATCCACAAACCGTCGCTGCCACCACCAGCCTCCAACGCCGCCGCCACACCTTGCCGCCCACAATGCCAGTTGTAAACATGCATAACAACAATGTAAACATAAACATCGTTGACATCGTCTTCGTCTTCGTCCACTATGTTCGTCTAAGCGTTTTGAATGGAAAGTGTGCGCCAGCGAGAGAAAAGGGCGCTAGCATTGACATTTGAGCGTCGAAAGGAAAAAAAGCAACACTGCATAGAAAATAAACTGTGAAATGTCTTGGCTTTAAATTTCTACTCTTTGCCGGCAGTTGTTGTCTTGCCTTTAAAGTGCTATTTATTTATGTGCGAGTGTATGTGTGTGTGTGTGTGAGTGTGAATTTTGGTTTGATTGTGCAATTATGGCGCTGCCAGTGCAAGCCAAGCGGCGTAGAAACTCGCAGATGCAATCCAAGTAGTTTCATTTCGGTTTCAGCAACGGCTGCGTGCGGCGGACATTCTCCGACATTTCGTATACAGAACATAATCGTGTATAGAGCCGCGCTTTTGTGCACTGTGACGGTGATTGCAATTGATTAAATACATTAGTTAGTGGTGCTGTTAGTGGATTAACTAGAAGAAAGTCGCCAACCGAACGATTGAAAAGTAAGTGCTACCTTGAATCTACTTCGTGCTTCCTTTGAGTTGTTCGTGTCGCTCATTTATGTTTTCTATTTATTTTTCCATCATCTTGCTTTGATTTGATTTTCTCACATCTGGTGCTACAACAAATCAACAACAACATAATTGTTATGGTCATTTCTTGCTGGCATTAGTGCAACTGCTTAAATCGATATTGACATTCGCCGATCAGTTTTTATTTTTGTAAGTAAATATTTTTTTTTTAATTTATAAACACATATTTTTATACTCTCGCAACAAAAGTTGCTAAAGAGAGTATTATAGTTTTGTCCACATAACGGTTGTTTGTAAGTCCTAAAACTAAACGTGTTAGATATAGGGTTATGTATATCAAAATGATCAGGGTGAAGAGTGGGGTTCAAATCCGAATGCCTGTCTGCCTGTCTGTGCAAGCTGTAACTTGAGTAAAAATTAAGATATCTTGATGAAACTCGGCACACTTATTTCTTGGCACCATAGGAAGGTTGCTTTCGAAAATTCGAAATCGGACCACTGCCACGCCCCCAAATAGGTTTTTTGTACGTATCTCGCAAACCAATAGAGCTATATAAACCAAACTTTCTGCAGTCATCTTCTTTAGCCACTTCTTAATACAGTCCAAAAATGAAAGAAATCGGAAAATAACCACGCCCACCTCCCATACAAAGGTTAGGTTGAAAATCACAAAAAGTGGGTTAACTCACTAACGAAAAACGTCAGAAACACTAAATTTCACATGAATGAAATGGCAGATAGAAGCTGCACTGAGAATTTTTACAAAATGGAAAATGGGCGTGGCGTCGCCTACTCATGGGTCAAAAACCATATCTCAGGAACTACTCGACCGATTTCAATGAAACTTGGTTTGTAATAGTTTCCTTACATCCCAATCATATGTTGTGAAAATAGGCCAAATCGCTTCACAACCACGCCTACTTCCTATATACCGGAACTTTGAGGTCGATCTGAATCGTTTACTTTACAATATATAAAGTAAGCACTAGTGAAGATATCGATTCAGAACTTTGCACACATACTAAGTTTATAAGGTAGCAGCCCCATTCTAAAAATCGCCGAAATCGGACCATAGGTTGTCAAGGCCACATATATCGAACACGAGGCCCTTGGTGCTTCTACCCCAATATTATGGTTTCCAACTTTCAAAGGACTTTATACAATATATATGACGAATATGTGGGTCAAATTGTATATTATATAATATAAATAAAGTTAAATAAATAAATTGCGAGAGTATAAAATGTTCGGTTACACCCGAACTTAGCCCTTCCTTACTTGTTGTAACTAATTTTACGATTAAGTAGCGTTAAATTTATCTCGATTAAAAAACTATAGAATTCTGATTTAAAACTTTGTGTTAACTTGTATCCGAAATTTTGTAAAATTGAAAAATTGTAAATATCCGCAGAAGTAGGGTTATGTCTTGCTCAAATTTACCATTAAAGGCATATACAAATATTAGTGAATAGTCAGTCGTTCCTTGGCAGTAAATCTTTGAGCTGTATTCTGGTAAGAAAGCTTCTTAAAAAAGACCATCAGCATTTCTATAATAGTTTACAGTTGTTAAACGCTATATTTATTCGATAACGTTCACGATGAACTACATAAATAGATACAGATGTAGGCGTCAATCTGGTTGAAAATCGGGTTTTAATACATATATGTAGACATTTTAGAAAGGTGTTGAACTCATCCTGCGAATGCCATGCCATCCATCTTTCATGTTTCACAAGAGTGCAAGTGACATTTTTCTTTAAATGGAACGCGGCCATGTATGGCCAGATCAAAATACTGCAATTGTCACCTCCATATTAAATTAATATTGTTCTAAGCATATTAATAAGTACTTCAGTTTGAAACCATGTTATATAACAAAAGGAAAGTTGTTCATAATTTCTGGTTAAATTGTTGATTTACCTAACATAGCCGTCAAATTTTTGAAAAGAAAACAAAGAGACGGATTACAGGCAATTAATTTCTTCAAAGATGGCCTTAAATTCGAAATAATCTAAATATCATAAAAATTACAAATAAACCACTCAATGGATATCTGAAGATGTATTCAGCTTAACAAAAAATATTACTAATATAGAGTTGCCACCTATTTGTATACATGATTTGAAGATTTGTCATAAATTAACAAAATGTGTAACCGTTGAAAAGCATTTTAAAGCACTTAATACAGAAAATATTTGCATAGAGTTGCCACCTGATTTCAAATAAAATAAACACAATTTAACAATTTTCCATAACATGTCTGTATAAAACTTAATGAATTTCAAAGTGTATAACATAATTATAATTATATTAAGGGGAACCTTTTAAAGTTCGAAATATGGGGAGTGTTCAAAAAATACCGGGAACATTGTTTTTTAATAATATAAATAATATATTTTAAAATTCGTCTACATTATTGTTGTCACCTTCAAAATAGTCTAAATTCGATATGCGACACTTATGCCAGTGCTTCGTACAATCGCCGAAACAGTTCTGAAACTCGATTTTTAGGATAGCCTTTGGTTCTTCCAGCGATTTTTCATAAGCTTGTAAAACGACAATCCTTTAAGATTCTCTTTATTTTTGGAAATATGAGAAAGTCAAGTGTTGCGAATATGGAGACTGGCGCTGTTTTGGTTTTGGCCAAGAATTCACGGACAAGCTACAAAGTGTGAGCTTTTAATAAACAAAAATCGCTAAGCTCAGAAGAAGTCGTTACTTATCAGGTATCTAAGTGCACCTGATAAAATAATTTCATTTTTTGAGAATTGGTAAAAATTGAAAATTTTGAAAATTCCCGTTATTTTTTGAATAAATAAATAAATTTTTTGTATAACTTTGATAAATAACGTTGTCACCTGATTTGATACGCAAAAAAATAATCCGTTATAAACAATTTAATACGATTCTAAATAAGGTTTAAAAGTTGTAATTCACATTGTTCATTAAATTATCCCGTTATTTCGAACAGTTTCGAAAGAAAAGAATGATTCTAAATAATTAACTGCGTAGGCGGTTAAGAAGATTGTTGTATATGAGTTCATTGCTGAGAATAAATTTTTTACAATATTTTTGAATTTTGATTTCAAACCACAATTAAGTATTCAAACCACAATTCATCTTTGGTATCAACAATTACCAAATATAATCGACAAGTTCATTTAAAATAATTTTTGTATTTTCATAAAAAACCGTTTCGAATATTTTTATAAGAATTTAACAACAACAATATTATGTTTAAATTCTAATTTTGCAAATTTCACTTATTTAACTATAAATGCACTTTAGTCGAACTGGGTTATTATCACAAGTACATCTGTATGTATATATGTGCATACAAATGTGTGTCTATTCTATGACTTTCTTATCTCTAAGTTCGGCAATCTGTTCGGCACTATAACCCAAAAGCTGTGACAACACCTCATCTGTATGTTGTCCCATGAGTGGTGGAGCTGTGCGTGCGTCATTCTTAGACTCACTGAAGACGACAGGTGGTCCCACCACTTTAACACTGCCATCGCTGGGGTGTGGCAATGTTTTCACCAAACCAATTGCCTGTATATGCTCGTCCTCGAAAACCTCGCGTATATTGTTCACAGGACCCACGGGAAATGAGGCGCCTTCGAATTGTTGCATCCACCGCTTCGATGTCTTCTGCGCCAAGATACGCTCAAGCAACACAATCAATTCCGCACGATTACTCACGCGATCCTTATTCGTTTTGAATTTCGCATTCTCGGCAGTGTCGGCGATTTCGAGTAAACGACATAATTCACGGAACTGATCATCACTACCAGCACCAATAGTGAGATAACCATCGGCGGTTTTGAAACTCTGATACGGCACAATGCTCGAGTGTGCGGTGCCCCAACGATGTGCCTCAATGCCGGCATTCAAATAATTGCTAGCCACATTGATTAGCAGCGACACGCCTGTGGACAGCAGATTGACGTCGATTTTTTGACCATGCCCTGTACGCTCGCGTTGCAGTAATGCGGCCAAAATGGCGCCATGCGCATACAAACCGGTCGCTGCATCAGTAACTGCCACGCCCACCTTGCATGGCGGACCATCAGCCTCACCGGTTATATGCAAGAGACCGCCAATCGAAGAGGCGATCACATCGTAACCTGGTCGCTTAGCATACGGACCCACCGAACCGTAACCGGTCATCGAACAATAGATGAGCTGCGGTGCGACCTTGCGCATTTGCTCATAATCCAAACCATACTCCGCCAATTTGCCCGGCACATAATTCTCCACGAGCACATCACATTTCTGCGCGAGCTCATAAATGATTTCCTTACCACGCTTCAAATCGATTGCGGCACTCTTCTTGTTGCGATTAATCGCCAGGAAATAGGTGGAATCCTTACTGTGCGTCAAAAATGGTGGTCCCCATTTGCGCGACTCATCGCCACCATAAAATGGGCGCTCTATCTTGATTACTTCCGCGCCCATATCGGCCAGCACCATGGTGCAGTAGGGGCCTGAGATGATGCGCGTCATATCGAGTATACGTACGCCTTTAAGCGGGTGTTCGGCGGTGACCGTTGGCGTGCTGCTCTCGCTGCTCGTTGCAAAATAATGACAGCCCATGACTTGCTTGTTTACTTGGTGGCGCAGTACGGCACGCACCGTGTAAGGGAGGCGTGTAGCGATCGGAAACATTTTCCAATTCAGTTCCAATTCTTATAATTATTGTTTGATTGCTTGTAAAAATTACTACTTTAGTATGTATATATTGTATTCAGGCGCTAATATATGCTGTTATGTATATCTGTCTGTCGGTTATTTGTTTACAGTTTTTTTTGTTTTCTTTAGTTTTTTACTATTTTTTGTTTTTGCTTCCACACGAATTCACTTCGGCTAACAAGAAATGTATCACGCAACCGCTTCTCCTCAGGTTTTTCGCAAAACTAAATACACACCTCCAATTCGCCAGCCCACTAGTGACAGCGGGAGAGCCTTTGCGACTTTCTACCGCATACATATTCACTTCGTGATAAAATGTTGTTGCTTGCTCACCGCTTATAAATTTCTATGAGTTTTATTCGTGGCGCTTGTCGTTCTCACTGTTCTGATTCTTTATTTTGTTTTGATTATGAATTGCGTTTTTTTATCATATCTCCTCCCTTGCACATTTCACTTAAATAGTTTCATGCATAAATACTCGAGGTTTCAACGAATTGTCACAAGGAAATTTCCACAACAAAGCTTTGGTAATGAATACAAATACTTTTGTAATGCTTTATAGAAACTACTTTTTGCATATAAAATATTTGAAAGATTATCAGACGACTTTGGGATTTCAATTCCACTAATCTAATTTGGACAAACAAGCAGAAGTGTGTTGTTTACTTTTTGTTTCTGAGTTATTTTTTTAGTGAAATTTGCATTAGCCGTCGAATAATACATTTTAGTAAACAAGTTGCTACTTGCTAGATGAGTTTGAGATAAGAAAAATAGATAAGTGATAAAAATAAAAGAAGAGACATAGTCGTTGGGACCAAAATATATGATATTTCATCATTCGATGAGAAATCATTCGACATTGAAAAAAGTTGGAAAATTATAAATTAAGAGTGAGGAAAGAGTGAGGGTTAGGGGAAGTCAGAAACTCCAAAAAATTAGAATTTTCAAAAATTGAAAAAAAAAATTATAATTTCCAAGTTATAGCTGTTTGTTTCGATTTCAAAAAAATGTCCTTGCGGTGACAATCATAAGTCCTTGGAGGTTCATCTAAAATCAATCGGATAGGAAAAATTAGTTTTATAAATAGATAATCCTGGGACTGATCGAAGTTTTTTTGGTTTTATTTTTAAATTAGCAAAATGGCGGCCTCAGGAAATTTATTTTCTAAATTTTCGGAGAAAAAAATATAACAGTCAATTGGTCTTTTTTTTTTTAAGTTTCTATCAGACCCAGCATGGTTATGTATTTTAAAAGCTGAAGAAGTTTCATTAAAATCGGTTTTCAAGTTACAGTTGGCACCAGTTCAAAAACATAGTTTTGAGAAAAACGTATTTGAAGTTCACACAGCATTTTGCAGTTCGCGAGCTCTCTTTATTATTTGTAGAATAACTCGAAAAAAAAATGATTTTTTGAAAATCCAGACTACGCCTAACCCCTTAACGGTTGGTTGTACATCCTAAAACTAAACGAAAGAGATATAGGATTATATATAACAAGTGATCAGGGAGGGAGAGTGGAGTTGAAATTCGGATGTCTCATTGTTTTGTGTTTAAAAATCGCTGAAAACCTTTCAAGGCCCCAGATATCGAACATGTGGACCTCAGTGCTTGTGGCGAATTTTTTACCGAAAATACCGGCAAATCTCTCAGAAATTCAAAGGGATGTAATTCTTATGCTAGTATGCATGTGTAGACATTTTAAACTTTAAGACATTTTGTCACCACTGTTCCAGCGTACCAGCAACGTTTTACCCTTTTCCAGGTAGTCGATGTTGATCAACGTTGTGGATCACAGAAAACGGTTCCATCACATTAAAGGCCGATAGGACATAATCTTTGGAACTGGTTCGCCTGGTAAAATTCACTGCTTTTTGTACTAATGTATCAATGTTTTGTCAATGTTCATGAAACGACACAGGAACTATTTCGAGTTGCGCTTATACAGACGGCGGCGTTAACTCGGAATAACTGCTTTAACCGGGGTTAATTCGAGAGTTATCTCAGTTAACTCCTTTTACTAACTCCCATTTAATCCTCAAAATTTTAGAGAGTTAGTGGGAGTTCGTGCCATTTTCGTTGGCAACATTGTTAAACATAGCCGCTTTTTATCTATTATGAATGAAAATATGCAATACTGACAGATGTTTTTCAATTAAATGTAAACAAAAACATACGCATGCTAATTTTTTCTAAAATGGAAGTAATAATAATAACGTATTTATATCTATTTTTTTTTAATAATTAGTGATTTTGTACTATTTGTGAGGCTAACAACCGCAATAATTGCTTTCTATACAATTTTATTTCACCAAAATGGATATATTATTGCCAATCAGCTGTTATGGGAGTTTATAACTCGCTTTGCTGCCGTTTGTCACCCACAAAATTGGAACTGATTAAAAGCGCAGTTAATCGGGAATAACTTTGCCGTCTGTCTTGCGTATAACACTGTTATGAAGTCGTCACGGTTCACCTTTCTCTTGTACAATATTTCAAGCAGGATATGATACACACGTTATTTTGAAAGGGCTACTGTTTCAGCTACATCCAGCACCTCTAACCGGTAGTCTGGCATTATAAGGATATCCTGACTTTTGTCACGATTTCCTTCGACAAATTTTCGCGAACTTGGACACTCATTTTCGACGGTATCCAACCAAGAATAAAAGTCATCAAACAGGGATGCCTCACTCAGCTCACTTTGATTTTATTACAAAATCAAGATGGAATTAACTATCGATATTAATATTCTTAATATTCGTAGACACGTCCGTTTCCTTATGTTGTCAAAAGTAACTTATAAACCGGTTCCTCTGATTTCGCCAGTCGCCTATTTCTTTTGGACATGTCTTTTCTAATAGTTGCGCCGGACAAGGAGGCTATGTACTAATCGAACCACCCTCTTAAGTAATATAACCGTTTACATTGACATAAATACCAACAAGGATGGCTAAGTAAATTCAACTACTTAATATAATAATTTAATAAACCCGTTAAAATGTTACAAGCCGGCGTTAAGACAATCAAAAAACCCTTGAAATATATTGTGTTCGGGTATAAAATTTGTTATTTTGAATATTAATTATGAGAAATTTTATTTTACCTAAAACCAGTATTATCCTCAAAGAGCAAATTCAATATTATTTACAATATAAACAAATACGATATGGAATAGAAAGGTCAAAGAAACGCTTATTTTACCGCAAGCGTATTCAGTGAATTATGACACAATTTCATAAGACAAACCTACGTATATACATATGTACATACACTTTTATATATATTTTTAAAGTATTTATAACATATAATACATATCATAACATATCATTGTTTACCATTAATTATTATTATTTGTGTGTAGTTATTGTTTAGTGTTTTTGTTTCCATTTTTGCGGTTAAACAATTAAACTGGTTCAAGATTTTGCACATCAAACCCGTATTAGTAACAACACGAAAATGGCGAGAAACACACATTCGACGAAGAGATGAGTGTGCTGGCGCTGAATTGCCAGCATGTAAGATAGCGCACGTAAAGTGAACCTTAAAAACCCAAAAAAATAATACATATTACTAAAAAGTTAATAGCTGCGCACGATGACCTTTACCTAGTTAACATTGAATGCACACGAAATAGTGAAACGAACGACTCCGGCACATGCGTATAATGCTCGTAAAAGTTTGTAATATACAAAATATAGAAATTGTATCTGTCCTCAAAGATTGTAAAACATACGTAATAACACAGAAAAACTTCAACTGAAGAAATCATAATAGCTAAATTTAATAACAATTACAGTTACACAGTGGGGATTTATTAACTTATACCCGAAAATAACCATGAGGCCATTGCGGGCTAATTTTGAAAGAAAGGAGTACTGAAGTCATTTCCCTTTTAATGTTCGGAAATTGAAAATGTGTCAGTAAAAGATACGCTTGTGACTTAGTTTTCGAGCAAATGGTGCATTCTTTTCACTTGAGTAGAGTATACCTAACCTCCATTTTAAATTTTTTACTCTTTCCGATCTGATCATTATTTTTCAATGAAGTCTAAATACAGTATCATGAAGAAGTGGTTAAAATATTTTATGGGTCCACCTCCTCCATCTCTTCGTAGACAGATAACTCGACCTCTTTCTTATTCATTATTCATTCAAGAGATTCTTGGAACAATTCATTGATTCAAAGTTTTTCGACAACTTGAGACTAATTGTATATTCTTATGGTCGAAATTGCTGTGATAGAAATAATCTTCGGTAAGTGTTTATACTCAAACCCTCGATCGAACTAACGCTCTTTTATATGACCACCGAGCCCATTCTATTAGAGTTGTTCAGCAATGGAGTAGATCATGCAACAAAGCTATCGACGGATGCCGAAAGAGAAAGGCTCTCCTACTTATCCATACTAGAAGCCGACATATAGAATATAAATTTGGAGTGTCGACTGGCAGTAGACAATCGAATACTGAGCGATTGTCGACTACAGGTGCTAGGGTGTCGATCAGTCGCTCAACCATCTACTGTGAAAGCCCTTCAATCGCTAATTTATGGACAAAAATTTTCAGTCGTTAGAAATCTTTGAATTTTGCCGATAAAGTTACACGATAACAAAATAAACAAGTAAGGAAAGGCTAAGTTGGGGTGCAACCGAACATTTTATACTCTCGCAATTTATTGCTATATTTTTAATAGAAAACACACAATTTGACCCATACATTCGGCATAAATATATTTCACATATTAACCGATTTATAAGCTATTAAGCTCATCGTATTTTTGAAAATCCTATAATTAGGTATTCTCATATTTTCATATATATGGGAAGTTATGACCCGATTTTAACCTATTCTGGTACAGAGACACACTATTAGAAGAAAAATATTTCCTCTGAATTATATTAAGATAACTGAGAGATTTACCGAAATTTTCGGTGAAAAGTTACCATGGGTCACTGAGTTCTTCATATTCGATTTCCGGGGCATTGAAAATTTATAGTCTGATTTCGAAATCCAAATTTTACTTGTATAACTTTATTTATGGCTTAGTTATAACACTTTATAGATTTTTGGATTTCGCCATTTTGTGGGCGTGGCAATGGTCCGATATTGCTCATTTTCGAAAGCAGCCTCCTCATGGCACCCTGAGGAATACGTGTTCCAAGATTTTGACTCTTCTCGTCATCCTGATCATTTTGATATATATAACCCTATATCTAACTCGTTTAGTTTTATGACTTACAAACAACCGTTATGTGAACAAAACTATAATACTCTCTTAGCAACTTTTGTTGCGAAAGTATAAATATAATCGGCTCAGTCGACTGAAGTCTATTCTACTGCCAGTCCCCACATGACACTATCTCTTTGCAAGCCCAACGACTCATCTAACACCCCTGTCCGTATGGTCGACCCTGTCGAAATAGATCGTTTTATGGGTCTCCCGTTAGATGACGACAACTAAATTTACGTTATCCGCTTCAATGAGGGTCTAGATAATCGTTTTAATAACAACAACAACGAATGTCGAAACTATGCTAATTTTAAGGATGGAAGAAAAGCTTTACAGACCACCGCATACTCGACCAAAGTGAAAAATATATAATTGCTCTTTAAGAAAATATTTTTTTTTCTCTGTATAGAATATGAAAGTCGAAGTTCAGCAAAGGAAAGTATTTTCAGGGTAGTGTTATGACGTCACGATGCCTTACAAACACTTCGTTACTTGAAATGACGTAGTACATAAACAGCTCACGTATGAACTTTGGACAGTCTTCTGGTCTACAAAGTTAGTTAGTCGTTTAAATATTTTTATACTCTCGCAACAAAAGTTGCTAAAGAGAGTATTATAGTTTTGTTCACCTAACGGTTGTTTGTAAGTCATAAAACTAAACGAGTTAGATATAGGGTTATATATATCAAAATGATCAGGGTGACGAGACGAGTCAAAATCCGAATGTCTGTCTGTCCGTCCGTCCGTCCGTCCGTCCGTGCAACGGATAACTTGAGTAAAAATTGAGATATCTTGATGAAACTTGGAACACACGTTCCTTGGGACCGTGAGAGGGTTGCTTTCGAAAATGTGCAAAATCGGACCACTGCCATGCCCACAAAATGGCGAAAACCGAAAACACATAAAGTGTCATAACTAAGCCATAAATAAAGTTATAAAAGTAAAATTTGGAATAGAGGATCGCACTAGGAAGGGGCATATTTGGATGTAATTTTTTTGGGAAAGTGGGCGTGGCCCCGCCCCCAAATCGGTTATTTGTATATAAATCGCAAACCAATAAAGCTGTATAAACCAAACTTTCTGCAGTCAGTTCTCTTACGTACCCCACCACACACCATAAAAATAGTTGAAATCGGACAATGACCACGCCCACCTCCCATACAAAGTTGAGGTTGAAACTTACTAAAAGTGAGTTAACTCAGTAACGGAAAACGCCAGAAACACTAAATTTCACATAAGAAATGGCAGATAGAAGCTGCACTCAGATTTTTTTACAAAATGGAAAATGGGCGTGGCATCGCCCACTTATGGGTCAAAAACCATATCTCAGGAACTACTCGACCGATTTCAATGAAACTTGGTTTGTAATAGTTTTCTTACATCCCAATGATATGTTGCGAAAATAGGACAAATCGCTTCACAACCACGCCTACTTCCTATATACCAGAACTTTGAAGACGATCCAATATATAAAGTAAGCACTAGTGAAGATATCGATGCAGAACTTTGCACAAATACCACCTTTATAGTGTGAAAGCCCCATTCAAAAAATCGCCGAAATCGGACCATAGGTTTTCAAGGCCCCATGTATCGAACATGAGGACCTCGGTGCTTTTAACCTAATATTATGGTTTCCAACTTTCAATGGACTTTATACAATATATATGATGAATTTGTGGGTCAAATTGTGTATTATATAATATTAATAAAGTTAAATAAATAAATTGCGAGAGTATAAAATGTTCGGTTACACCCGAACTTAGCCCTTCCTTACTTGTTATTTATTTAACTGTATGTAAGTACATATGTATGCGTTTCAATAACAAAGTAAAACAAGCTCATGGGTTTCGTGAGAACCTAATTTTTATGAGGTGATGAGTTAGCATAAAAAATTATATTTCACAACTAAAAGCAATGGCAATGACATTTTCGTTAGATACGTCATTTAATCACAATTAAAACACTGACACGCACATTTAACTAAAAAGAGTATAGTAGAGTACTACTATAGTATTCAGTGTGTACAAATTTATAGTTGATTAGCCAATTTTGTCACTATTTTAATAACAATTGTACTTATACACAGATATATCCTGCGTTGCGTACACGCATACAGAAATAACAATTAAGTTGCATTCAAAAAATCGCTTCCTGGAAAACAACGGCAAGCACATTAAGGCCACAATTGGAAATTTCCACAGATATTTTTTTAGTGCGAATCTACAAGTTGTATCGTTTAATTTAGTCAAATGGAAAACCCATTTTTAAATTGCACTTTAAGACGACCTCAACAATGAAATGAAATGCCGAAAGTGCTGACCACAACTGGACAACTGTGTGCGCTTGCGCATCGTGTATTTTTTTGAGTGCTGACTCATTTCTGGTGCTACAGTTACATTAATGCAAGCACCTTGAGCAGAACTTCTGTAATTAATTTCATTGTGTTTTATGAACTCGTTTGCTTTCCCCAAGTAAATTTCCATAAGGTCGCTGTCGCTAAGGTCAAACATTTCAACAGTTATTTCGATAAAGCATTTGATAATAAAATTTGAAAATGAAATATTTGAATAACTTAATTTACTTGTGTATGTGCATGCAAATATATGTATGCTTGTAATTTATTAAGTTAAATTACTTAGATTACAAAGGCTGCTAAATATTGGAGTAGCGTCCTAATCCATTGAAGGATCCTAGGAATAGATGGTAAAATTTAGACACATTAGGTCTACAACTTTGCTTCCGCCGTTTTTTTGTAAATTAAAGTTTTTTTTGTATAAAAACGGTTACAATTGCCGATAAGCCGCAGCCGCACTTTTCTTGGAATTAAAAAAGAAAAGCAAAATTTCCCGCAAATGTCAAGAATTCGGCTCAAAAGGTGACATTTTCAGTTGAGAATAAGTTTGGGATGCAAACAGATCTCTACAAATATTTTGTTGGGTTAATGTTGACACAAATATCCAAGATCGATATAAAAAAAAATCGATTTAATCGACCAGTGCTTGACCCTAGAGACATCTATTGGAAAACGGCGGAAACAAAGTTGTAGACCTAATACATTTTTTCAGTGTAAAAATGCTTCTCACATGCCGATCGGAATCGAATTCGAAATTGTTCAGGAAAAGTTAGCCTGGAGCTGGAATTAAACTCAGACCCTGAAGAATAATAATGTTTATTAAGCTAAAATCTGTAGAATGTAGGTTTCGAAAATGAGGAAGTTTTATTTTGAACTAAAAAAAATACTTGGATCTTACTTAGACAGGGAACTTTAGGAATACTCAAAGATAATAAATATAGATTGTGTTAATAATAATACTGAATAATGTTTAGGATCGTTAGAAAAGTTGTTCGTAAATGAACAATACTAAGACTTATTCTTCTTCTTCTTAATAGCAGCGCGCCATTCGTTCCTCCTTTCGGCAGTTTGGTGACAATTGGAAATTCTAAGTGCTGCCAGGTTCTTCTCTATCTGGTCCTTCCATCGGCCTCCCACTTCCTCGGCTTCCACCAGCGGGTACTGCATCGAACACTTTCATAGCTGCAGTGTTTTCGTCCATTCGGACAACATGACCTAGCCAGCGTAGCCGCTGCCTTTTTATTCGCTGAACTATGTCAATGTAGTCGAATACTCATACAGCTCATCGTTCCATCGTCTGCGGTAGTCGCCGTTTCCAATGTTTAAGGGACCGTAAATCTTCCTCAAAACCTTTCTCTCGAAAACTCCAGGAGTCGTCTGATCGGATGTTAACACGTCCACGCTTCTGCACCATAAAGCAGGACGGGGATGATACAGGATTTGTAGTTTTTGTTTTGTTCGTTAAGAGAGGACAATACTAAGACTACTAAAATAAATACTTCCATTACTTGAGCGAAAGAAGGAGAAATATTGAGCCTAATAAAACCTATTGAAACGAAATACGTCTGTAAATATACAATGAAGGTTTTTAGAGAGAAACCTTGACCACAAGTGCAGAAATGAAGAGAGTTTTTTAATTCAAATTTTCGACCGTGAAATATCTTTCAATTTTCGTAAAATATTTTATCTATTTTTAAATTTTAATTTCTCATTAACTGACTGTTTGATCAAAATGGCAATATTATTTTTAATCTATAGGGACTCAACATAACTTTGTATTGCAAATGCTTTGTCCGGTTAATTGAGCTAAAAAAATGTAGAACATTTTATAAACACTTCCTCCCAGATAACGGTGTTATTTTAGACTTCTAATGAGTGACGTACTTATCATCATTTACAAATACGATCACTATATAATCTGAATAGATCCATAACTTCGTGAAATAAATACGCAAACTAATTTTATAAACAGGTTTTTCAGACTTCTTGAGATATTTCAGTTTCCCTAAATTCCAGGAAATTAGGAGAATATTTAGTATCCATATTTAATCATTTATTACTTCGTAAATATGACTTTTCTGCGAAAACAGTTATATTTTATGTTTGATGAGCTACAAACAATTTTATTCAAACACCGAAATTTCTATTCCGTTCGAAAATTTTTAGAAGGCATAAATATGCTTTCGCACTTCACACCATTACGTACACTGTCGGTTTGTTTAGTGAATTTGCATTCGATTTTGTCAACTCATGTATTTGATACGTGAAAATTTGCATCACGTCCAAAACACACAATACACAACTTTAATTGCTTTTCTGACGTGAATTCTAAAACATTAAAGCATTACATACAAACAATTATTTATTTATTTATTTATTATTATTATGAAAGCATGACTCACAGGAAACACACGCAGAAATTTTAAGGTGCCTGTGACAAAGTTCGCAAATGATTTAACCAAAAGAAAATCTAGCAAAATATCTTAAGTGAATTACATTGGAGCCAATAACAAAGGGGATTCTCACCAATATAGGGGATTGGCGGGGGAAATACACAGAGTATATTTTCATATCATTTGATCTATATTTAATGTCTGAAATGAAGCAACGCGAGTTGAAAATAAGGAAATAGAAATACAATATTTGGCTTCTTTGTAATTTACATTCTAATTGTATAATGTCAGAAATGATTAACGCTTGAACCATCAGAAAGTGTGCTTCTTGTGAGTAAGTGTAAGTGAAACAAGTAAGGAAGGGCTATAATAACGAAAATTATTAATATTATGTATATAGTATGTGAGAGCCTGTGTAATTCCTGCTTATGATTTCTCTCTTTTCCGCCACCAAACTACATTATATTCAAAATACGGTATAAATGTTTGAAAAACCTAATATATGGTATATGGGAGCTAGGGGAAGTTATGACCTGATTTTAACCATTTTTGGCACAGAGACACGCTATTATAAGTAAAATATCTCTGAATGTTTTTAGAATAACCGAGAGATTTGTCGATATTTTAGGTATACAATTTGTCATAAGCAAAAAATATTCAATATCTGAAAATATCCGATTCCTGAAAGTGAACGCATGAGATTGAATCCAATGTGTTATATGGGAAGATGTCCATTTTCCATTCGTAATATCAGGTTGTCATGAAAATAATGTACCAAATTTCGTTGAAATTGGTAGAGTAGCTGTTGAGAAATATTTCTGGCTCAAAAATTACACAACCACACAAAAAAAATAGTGGTCATGACCTGGGGGTCTCACTGTGTATGTATTATGTTTTTGGGATCGCTAAATCCGAATCCGATGTTCATTTAACCACATCAGATCTGGGTTTTGACATAACCCCAGAAAACCTATATGGCGGACAACAGTTTTAGAACTTCATCGGAATTGCTTGAATCGAATCCGGTATCGGTTTTCAAATATTCAAAATGGCGGATTCAATATGGCGGACGCTATTTTGAAAAATTCATCGGCATCGCTTGAAACTCGCTACTCGGGCGTTTTCCAGGGCGCTGAAAACGAATCCGATGTCGGTATTTCAAAATTCGAAATGGCGGATGCAATATGGCGAAGTTTTAAAATGTGTCCTTCATATTGGTTCGCCATTTTGAATTTTTGAAAAGTCACAGCAAATTCGTAATCAGCGACCCCGAAGTTATATTATAAGGTTAAAATTGTTCAAAGTATCAGAGGAATTAGTCCGAGAATAATACCGAAATGGTCCTAAAATCGTTTAAAAAAATATATGTTGATGAATAAACAGGTGAGAACTTTCACCGTGGGGATCAAATCTTATGCTTTTTAAACTTCTTGACTTTGATACTCATTTTAGAATATTTAATACAACTTATACATTTTAATCATTGAAATAACAGGTGGCAACTCTTCTCAACTATTTTTTAAACTAAACTCTCATTGTAGCTTTAATCATAATGAAGAATTATAGCTCAAGCTTACGAGAAGTTCAACTAAAATGCCAAATTAAAATAAAAACAAAATTGATAAAGCAATTCTCGAGTTTTATGAACATAATATAGAATTATAGAGCCTTGATCCAACATTTTACTACAGCTAGAACCGTGTTCTTTGTGTTCATAGTATAGAGCTTCTAGAATAATATCCTCGCTGACCCAAAGTGATCAAGCAATGAAAGTTCTCAATGTTGTATCCATACTTCTCGATTAAAAATGAGATACTAAATTGGAAATATTAATTTTGGAGAAAGTGAGGACTTGACTATCCAACTAACGGCGGAGTGCTTCATCATAAATTAATAAATAGAGTACGCAGAGAGCTTCAAACAATATTTTTCGACAATGGCACTTTGGTGGACAAATAAGGGCAATTGTAGACATTAGCGTACACTTAAGTCAAATATATTGGGTAGATAACAGATAGTCTTCAGAAGTTAAAAAATTATGTAAACACATATATGCCCTATAGTACTTTTATCGATAAGCTTAAGTTCACAAAGTTTACAAACATACATATGTATGTGACAATATGTGAGCGGAAATAGTATATTTATAAATATATCTTCAAAGCAAAAGCACAATAGCAACAAATTGAACAACAACACAAAGTGCATTGATTCCAATTATCATAAACAGAGTTTAGTGAAGCAAATGTCCGATTTGATGAAAGCAGGCCGCCCAGAAGCGCTTACGCCGAGTAGAATGAGCGATAACAAATGTCTTATCAGCCAGCAACAAAGCAAATAGCTGAGACAATAGCTCAGCAAAGAGCGGCAACTAATTGCGAAAACAACGAATAATAACAACAGCGTATGCAGAGAGCGCGTTGTGAATTATAAAATTGAGAAAGCGACTCGAGAGCGGATTAAAACTTAATTTAGGAGAGAGCGCGCTGAGCTAAAGCTAATTGCAAGTTCGAGTGTTGTGTCTCAAGCGGCACTTCGAAGACAATGAGATTTATAATTTAACACAGAAGGCTTAGAAATCACCAAAAGCACTCATAATAAACGGGCGTTTTCCGCTCAAAGCCGACTGCAATGCCACTTGTTGCACTCATTTGTTACTCACGAAAACTCACTGATTTCATGGCGCGCAACAAGTTGTTGTGTGGTGTGCGGTGCTTTGCGAAAATCCATTGCTGTAAGTTGTTGTAAGCTGTAACCCTTTGAGCTTAGCGCCGCGCCGGTTGCTGACTTCTGGTGAGAGCGAGTTGCGCTTAAATGATATTGCCAAGTTGTTGCAGAAATTATTTGCTCAGCGTATTTCGAGCATTAATGGTGTGGCATACTGCGTAGCGCGTACAAGTTAAAACGAAATCGTAGCAAACCGAATACCAAACGTTAATCAGCCGTGACTGTGCGTGTCAGCGGGTGCGCGCGTGTGTGTGTATTTATATTTTTGATGCAATTGCAGTCAAAACGTGTATAGATCGATTTTTGTCATTTTTGCTGCAAAAGTAATTTGAAAAGAATTGCAAGAAATGAGATGATAAATTAACGAAGCGCCAGCGAAACAAAAGACTTAAGCCACGAACGCGTTGGCCTTACGCTTGCCTAGCCAAAGGCGTTTCGCATGCGCAACATAAACAAAATCGCCAAAAGTGGAAAATAACGAGTGATTTGGTATTTAAACAATTCAATTAAATAAATGTTGCAAAATAAAATAATTTTATTGAATTTTTGTGCTTAATAAAGTGTGTTGGCATGGAAAAATATCTGTAAAAATTAATAATATGCGCGCATCATACATCTATTAACTGCTGACCAAAAATACAGCAATACATACAAATGTGCATTACAAAATAACAGACAAAACAAGTTTCCATAAACGCTAGTGTGTTTGTGTACAAAAGTTGTGTGTCAATTTGGGTCGAGAATGTGTTTTTCGGACAGCTTCGAAGCGCAGAAAAATACGGAAAAATATATTTTTGAGCGGATTTTCGCATAAAAGTAACGAATAATGAAAAGATATTACTAAAAAATAAATACATTAAAATTACTACAGTGCGTTAATAAACTAAAGCAGCACGAAAATAAAATTCAAAATTATATGAAAGAAAATAGTATAAAATAAAAAAAAAATTTAAAAAAAATATTATAAAATTAACAGAAAATAATGTAAATTTTTTTTAAATAAAAATAACAGAAAATAACGAAAAAAACAAATCTGTCAAAAACGTCAAAAAAATGTATACTACAATAACTGCAGAATTATAAAACAAAACGAATATTTAACAACAACAAAAGTCGCATTTGTGTAGAATAAAATGAAATAAATAACGTAAACTGCTCTTTCGACCAGAAATTCTGAGCAATTTGCCACAAGGCGATTGCAGAAACTCGGGCAAAGTGTGGCAAGTGCATTCGCAACAGGCCTTCGGCAAGCTGGTCCCAGCTGCAGCAGCTGTCACTGCCACTGCCACTCCCCGCGCCTATATTTACAACAACGAACTAACACACACAGTTAAAGCCGAGGCAATCGCGCTAAAGCTGTAAACGCTAAGGAACATTGTGCTACATGCCACCAATTTGTCGATTGTGCAACAACGCTGTGTGAACAAAAGCAAAGAAAAATTGCTGAAAATATTAATGTAAACAACTCTTAACCGCAAATATACAACAACAAAAATAACAACAACGCAAACCGACGAAATTGCAACGAAGAATCATTTATCCGCAAATCTGCAAGCATCTTACTGACACCGAGTGTGTGTGTGTGCGCTTGTGCATGGCATATTGCACAATTCTTCGCCGATGTCTGGTGAGCAATTAAGCACGCTTACAGTGTTCGCCAGTCAGTTAGCCAACCAGCCAGTCAGCCCGTACAACACGCCATGCCACTGCCAAGCCTCTGGCCGAGTCAAGCACCTGAACGCGGTAGTCACTGAAAGCTGCATAGCATCCACATATGCTGCACTGTTGTTGTTGGTGTTGTTGTAATCATATGTGCATATTATACATTATACATATGTATGTACAAGTGAGAAGTGTCTAGTATTTGTGTTTCTAAGCCATTGCTTTTGTATCTGTGTTCATCACTGAAGTGCTGTGTGTCTGTCCGCAATGCATCGCAGCTACGCAACAGAAGCACACAGACACACACCAAGAAACATAAACACACAGATATACAAAGGCCATGCGAGCGCTGGTGTACTGGTTTTGTAATTGCAACCGATTGCAATGAAGTAAAAATAAAAATAGTAATAATAACCGAAATAATACAATAACAAAAAACACAACGAACGAAACTTTGCCAAAAGCTTAAGAAACAAAAAAACAGAAAAACATAAAAATATTTAACGAAGAGTAACCAACAACAAACAGAGAGCATTTAATAGTTGCATGTAGAGGAAAATCAACGCAAAGCTAATAAAATAAAAAATCAACCGAACCCACACACTCAAACTCATACATTGCCGTGTGACCTATATACATAGTTATAAATATACTTTAAGTTGTTGTTGTAGCTATAGTTGTTTTTGTTTTTTCTTGTGAAACGTGTTAACATAAAATCGCCAAAATTGCTGTGCTACTTTGTTCCAGGATTATGGGGTACATCATGCGGCGCTTTCTGCGTTCGGCCATGATCGTCTTCAGTTGGTTCGTGGTGCCCTACAGCCGATTCACCAACATCAAAGTGAATCGTAAAAAGTTGCCGCCCATACGGAGTCACCTGCTGGAAATACCCGCTGTCGATTTGGCCAAACTGATTCGCAATGGAAAGGTGAGTGAGAGATTTGTTTTTTTTTGCGATTTTTTATTTAATTTAGTTTGTTATTCTTTTGATAATCACACTAAACGGCACTATTTACTCAACGTGCTCAAATAGTAATGTTTATGATAGATTATAATATGGCTTAGTAGTACAGAGAGTGTCAAATTTCTAAAGGTTTTTGAAATTGGTAATTTTTTTTTAATTCAACGAAACTAAGGGTGCCGAGTATCCAAACCATATATATGAAAGACTCGTTGAATGTAAGCCTGTAAATACGTTAAAGAACATTACATAGTGAATGAAAGTTTTTGGTTTTTCCAACAGAAATTCCAAGGATTTTTGATATCAACAATAGGCATAATACGAGGTGTGTTCAAAAAATAACGGGAATTGTAAAATTTCCAATTGTTCAAAATCCAATTGTCATTGTTTTTATTTTTTATGTTGATATATGTACATGCCTCGGAAGTGCGCAAAAATTTCTAGCAGCCGCTAAAAATACTTATTTATGAGCTTGGGACTTTTCGTTTGTTAAATCCCAAAAATTGTGTTCCGACGATTGGAAGAAGCGCTGGCTTATCGAATTTGGACTATTTAGAAAGCAACATCATTAATGTAGACGAATGAATAATTTTTCAAAAAACCTAAATTACCGTTATTTTTTGAACACACCCCGTAGACTGACCGTCAAGGTCACCAGATTTGAACCATACTTTTTCTGTGGGGTTATTTGAAAATGTATGAATATTGTATCAAGTATCTTAAAAACATACTAAATCCATAAAATACTTTGAGGTAAGGCTCCTGTTTATTGAGCCTAATATACTTCAAGTTGAGGATAATTCAGAATATTTTGTTTTCTGATAGATCTTGACTAACTTATTGCGTCTTCCATAAACTCCCCTATGATAATATTCATTACTAGCAGACCACTCCGGTTTCTCACGGGTTTAAACAAACATTTCAAAAGTTATAAGTTCTTGCACACTTATATACACTACCCCATACATATGTATGTACTTTGCCGTTTCTTGCATGGGTTCATTTTAAAAAAGTAAAATGAGGAAAATTCGAACATGAAATTATATTTTATTAGTAACGAGCTGAAATTTTATTACGACCTCTAGTCTTTTGTGTCCAATGTCTTTCTCTCTGATTATAAAGGCGTTGAGAATGGTCAGAGTTCGACGGCATAGTGTGAGCTTGTATATTTCTAATACTTTTTTCATCAAGTCGCTGCACACGCTCCGTACTCGACTCGTAGCGCGTACTTGGAAGGTTTTGAAATTTTGTTCAGGAAGCAGCTGCGAGCATTCGTTACTCGACTCTCTGGCACGCGATTGCGCTGCGAAGAGAATAACTTGCAAGACGATTTTCAGTTTCAGATTAAGATTCTCCATCACGGAGTCTTTTTGATACCCTCACCTGGGAATCCAGGGTGAATGTAGATTTCCAATGGTTAAAGAATTTTTGAAATTGGCAAAGTAGTTTTCGAGTTTATTCAATAGAAACATACCTACAACTCTTTCCCCTTTATACTAGTAGTATAGATTAAAAATTCAACATTTATTAGGATCAGTGAAATTCAATAAAAAAATTAGATGCTCTCGGTTAAATTAGCCGAATACAATAATCAATGATTCTTCGTTAGAAGCATTATTTGGGATTAGCTTCCTTATAAGCTTGTTTCATCGAATTACATCAATTTCAGCTATGCAGCTTCAATCATTGTACTATTTTGTTATATATTCATATATAGTTTTTTATATATATTTGCTTTTTCATACCTCACTTTCACTTCGTTCTATTTGCAACGACGCTTTTATTACAAAATTAAAAGTCTGCCTTCCTCACATTGTTAACGTTTTGCAAAGCTCATTAAAATTTATGAATGAAACTTTTTTTTATTCAAATTTGTCATATTTACATTTGTATTCGTGAATTCCCAGACAAACATCGGACCGGTTTAGTTAAACGAAATTGGCATAAATTAATTAACTAAAATTTCATGGTTTTATTTTCGCAAGGTTTGTAATAAAAGTTGTATATGGAGTGTAAGAAGTGGGCGCGCCTATGTGTATTTGCGTTTTCAATAACATAAAATGAAAGTATTCTTCACAATTCTAAAGCATTGCAGGTAATTAAAAATAAAGTTTGTCATTTTTCAAATTTGGCTTTAAAAGATGTCTGGATTTTAATTAAAAAAATAATAATTTTTACTGTTTTTATTGGCATGTTGGGTACAGTTTGGCCAATCCCCTGTACTTTGTGGTGAAAGGGTGTTTATGATACGTGTAAAACACAAAAAATTTACTGAGCTCCCCAACAAGGTTTGTAGTGGTTGGATAAATAAAGCTAAGGACTGTTAGCTCAGTAGATTATTCGAAATTACAATTTGGAAAAAGTTTTCTGATATTTAACAGCAACAATAAGTCAACACTAGCTTCTTTTATTGCACTATTCGACAAATTTCTAGGTATTGAACCAATTATCTTTCTCAGGGTGATAGAGTCATAAGTAAAAGAGTATGTTCACAGTTTTTCAAAGTTAGCTTTTAAAAGCGATTTTAGAAATAATGGTTTTTAATAAGTCTATTTTCGAAATTCGAGAGCAAATATTTCGATGTTAATTCCAAAACCTGGAAAATATTAGGTTGGATAATATCTCCCTTCCACCTTTTTGTCTTTTGAATTTCGCGGCTATGTATAAAGCGCTACAGAGCTCGTATCTGGCAATACTATAGGACTGACACGTTTCGACATAACTTACAAAACGACGCTATGCATGATTAGTTTGAATATTGCATTCAACAATGAATAGACCGGCATGTGGCATCTCGTGACATCGCCCAGGAAATGGAAGTTAGTCAGCAAACCATTTTAAACCATCTGCAGAAGGTTGGATACATGAAAAAGCTTGATGTTTGGGTGCCGCATGATTTGACGCAAAAAACATTCTGGACCGAATCATTTTTGAAACGGTTGGTGACTGGCGACGAAAAATGGATCACATTCGACAATATCAAGCGCAAACGGTCGTGGTCGAAGGCCGTGAATCGTCCCAAATAGTGGCCAAGCCGAGATTGACGGCCAGGAAGGTTTTGCTGTGTGTTTGGTGGGATTGGAAGGAAATCATCCACTATGAGCTGCTATGGCCAGATGCTTAATTCTACCATCTACTGCGAACAATTGGACCGCTTGAAGCAGGCGATCGACCAAAAGCCTTCAGAATTGGGCAACAGAAGGTTGTAGTGTTCCAACCAAGACAACGCTAGACCACACACTTCATTGATGACTCGTCAGAAGCAACGGGATCTCGGATGGGAGGTTTTTTCGCATCCATCATATAGCCCGGACATAGCGCCAAGTGATTACCAGTGATGGTGTAAAGTTGAACTCAAAAGAGGCTTGTGAAAAGTGGCTGACCAAGCTCTTCGCAAATAAGGAGGGGGCTTCTACGAGGGGATTTTATGAAGTTACCATCTAGATGGAAACAGATTATCGAACGAAACGACGCATATTTGAACTAAATCCGATCATTGTAACACTTTGGAAGGGAATATTTGCCAACCTAATATACTTTTTTTTTACTTAAGACTCAATCTCCCAAAAAAAAAAATAAGTTTGGTCCAATACCCAGCTGAGTGTTGTACAGTGTTATTATAAATTAACCAAGGGAACCACCTTCTAAATTAGAAACGAGTTTTAGAATAGAAGCTTTAGATAAATTTAAAAAAACACACATACTTATAAACATTCTTTAGTTTCTTTCTAAGCATGTCCAAAGCATTATTGCAAGTCACAATACTTAAATAATAATTATGAAATAATACTTCAGTATTGACTAGAATTATAACACGGTATTTAAGCATTTCTACTACAATTTATAATAATTAACTGCTAATTACTGCAAAAATAAAACTAAAATTCTATAGAAACATTTACAAATCGAATGACTTTGGCACCAAAACAAAACAAAACTTTTGCACAACGGAAAAACACAAAAATAAATAAAATACATATCGTAGTAGTCTAAGCTAAGCTCCTTTTCCCCGCTCACTCTAAGGCGGCAGTTAAAATATGAGCATATTATTTTAGTAATTCAAATGAATGGCAATTAAAATGATTTGTTATGATTACTGCGGCAAATATAAAGACAAAACGGCGATTAGCACGAAAGAACGTTTTAAAGATTGATTGTGATGCGGAAAATATAGGAAGCTCATATCTAATATGAGTTTATATACAGTATGGTTGATTAATTCACTCCTGCTTAATTGAAATGCCTAATCGAGTGGAAAAATTGTCAAGTCATGTGCTCAGTATCTTACTCAATTGTATAGCTATTAATGTACTTTATAGAATATACTAACAAAGCTGGCAAAAAAAACTATCTCATAACGATCTACCAAAATTAGCTCGCAACCATACAATCCTCCACTCATATCATTCACATACTAGGCACATACCACAAAATGATTTGAAATTTGACTAAAACCAACTGATATTAATTTCGTATTTTTCTTCTTCAAATATGTCTTTAAAAAATTGTAAATAAAATGCATACAAAAAGCAATTGTATTTTCAATAGATTGCAACAATATGAGATTCGTGAGAAATGTTTACGTAACTAAAACGTGCCACACGCCACCAATGTTATATAATTATATGTGATATGAATAAGTCTATAAATATTAGGGTGTACATTATTTCACATTAAAAAATATGAAGCCAGAATATATTGATTTTAGAGCGCAAATAAACTGTTTTTTATACTCTCGCAACATTTTGCACAGATTATTATAGTTTTGTTTACATAACGGTTGTTTGTGTCACCAAGAAATAAAAGAGTTAGATATGGGGTTATTTATATATAAATGATCAGGATGACGAGTGGAGTTGAAATCAGGATGTGTGTCCGTCCGTCTATCCGTGCAAGCGATAACTTGAGTAAAAATTAAGATATCTTAATGAAACTTGGAACACATATTCCTTGGCACCCTGAGGAGGTTGCTTTCGAAGATGGGAAAAATCGGCCCACTGCCACGCACATAAAATGGTGAAAACCGAAAACCTATACAGTGCTATAACTAAGTCATAAACATAAGATCGCATTAGGGATGGGCACATTTGGATGTAATTTAATAAAGCTATATAAAGCAAACTTTCTGCAGTCGTTTCTTTTAGCCACTTCCTAATACAGTCCAAAAATTAAAGAAATCGGATAATAACCACGCCCACCTATAACCATCAAAAATAATATCTCAGGAACTACTCGACCGATTTCAATGAAACTTGGTTTGTAATAGTTTCCTTACATCCCAATGATATGTTGCTTACAACCACGCCTACTTCCTATATACCAGAACTTTGAAGACGATCTGAATCGTTTACTTTACAATATATAAAGTAAGCACTAGTGAAGATATCGGTTCAGAACTTTGCACAAATACTACATTTATAGTGTGGCAGCCCCATTCTAAAAATCGCCAAAATCGGACCATAGGTTTTCAAGGCCCCATATATCGAACATGAGGACCTTGGTGCTTCTAACGTAATATTAGGGTTTCCAACTTTCAATGGACTTTATACAATATATAAGACGAATATGTGGGTCAAATTGTGTATTATATAATATTAATTAAGTTAAATAAATAAATTGCGAGAGTATAAAATGTTCGGTTACACCCGAACTTAGCTCTTCCTTACTTGTTTTGTATTATTGTCATATCTTCAATAATAACTTTAACTTAACAATATATATTTTTTTGCAATAATAGTCAACCTTATTAACTATTGTAAACATTCAGCTATATGACGGAGAACTGATAAGCCAGTGACTTTTTGATTAAAAAATCTGTTTGTTTTAATCTCTTTCATATTTCTATTATTCATTTTTTTCACTTAGATTGTTTTTGCAGCATTTGAAACCAAACAAATATACAAACAATCACTGACTTATCAAACAATCCTCGCAACGATTATTAAAATGTTGTTTTTATTTTTTTTACTAAAGATCTAAAGTTTAAATCAACCATTTACATTTACTTGATGTTATTATATGACACACATATATGTATATGCACATATGTATAGATTTCAATAAATCCAGTATATACCAATGGTCGACATTATTCTGGGATTTATAATTATTGACAGTTAAGTGCAATTACTGACGCTTAAAATACTCATATATTTATAAATACGCAAATATGATGACATTTACAGATAAGCAATAAGTAAAGCATGAGTGGTTTTGAATAACATATATATTTAGAATAAAACGTAATATAGTGATTTTGATTGTTCGGCAGTGTAAAAATTTTTTTCACATACGGATGTTAAAGAGTTGTATATTGTAAATTGATCAGGAAGACGAGACGGGATCTGTCTATCCGTATATAAATAAGAGATAAATAAACAATTTGACGCCAAGATACTTCAACACTAAACTCGCAAAAGCAGAGTAATACTAGGTTAAGTTAGATTGAAATACTGATCATTGCGTTTAGGTCGCAGCGGAACCCACTTGGATAGCTGGTTGAATGCTGGTCTTTTGTGATGCCAACTTTTGTTGGTTTAAGACGACCCCACTTATCGACAAACCGCTTTGAATCTTTATCAAATTTCTTGAGTCGGCTAATGTCAATTCTAGCCAATTCGCCGCCGAAGGTGTTCCTACCGAGACACTACGAGTTTAGTCTGGCGAAAGCTGGACATTGGAGTAGAAAATGTCTAGATGATTCCACCTCGCCCTCCTCCATACTGTTTTGGCAGTTTGACAAAATCGTTAATCTCACCGCATGCGTGACAGTTAGCACTCCTATGCTTGCTCCTTTGCTGAGACAGAGCAATTCCAAGAAGCTTTTGCGCTTTAGCTTGGGCCAGAAGGATCTTGCAACCGCAGAAGTGCTGGTTATTGTAAACGCTGAGTTCACGCGAGTTCTGGCTGTTCAACGCTCGAATGCAAGTGGACCACGAACTACCGACTTGTAATATATTGATCATTCAAACTCATTGTCCTACTGGATTCTTTGACTTTAAGAATTGGTAAAATTAATCCCTACCACTACAAAAGGAATATTTCTTGCCGAGCACAAAAAATTTTTTAGACCTAATACAATTCTATCTAAGTAAATTAAAACTCCGTTATTTAAGAGAGGCAGAACAAGAGATTTTCAATCGCTTCTAATCCAGCACTACATAATAATATAAAGTGGTCTTGCTTATAAATCAAAGCCATACCGTTTGCAAGAATTCCATCATGGCTTATTGCCCATACGACTTTAAATGAGGAATACATTTCAAGATCAGAAAATTATGATAGTGAGACCTGACCTCTCTGCAAACTGAGGTAATTTTCGAAAGGAGGCATGGTAATTTCATAAAGTATACAGAACAAAATGTTTGATACAAAAGTTTATATTGTGCTCTAGAAAAATCTGTGCCTAAAAAAAATACACCCTATACAATTATATAGCCAACCATTGAAACTATTGCGATTTATGAAATTTGTGCATTATTTTGCAATTCTTTTATGATTGTGACGCAAAAATTGACGTTTCCATAAGCTTCGGCAATAAGTAAACCGACAATGCTAGGTAACAAGTAACAATGCAAAGGCATATGCTGATATACTATGTAAAAGCTATATATAATATATGTATGTTTTATATATGGGGCATTCTCTGGAAAAAAAGCCACTTGAAAAAAAAAGTTCTTTATTTTCTTTGGCAATTATATATCTTATAGTACATGTAAAACCTAAAATAAAACATATGGTTTTAGGTGTGTGTAACGCGGGGTTGCCATATTATAAGGGGCCAAAGTTTTTTGTAAAAAAATTTTCGAACCGCCATAACTTTAAAACTAATGAACAGATTTTAAAACACCATGTGACTTTTTTGTACAGAATTTCTCAAACTTTAAAACTGTGTATCGTAAAAAATTTTAAAATTAATATTTCATAGCAAAAAATGAAAAAAAATTTTTTTTTGGAATTTTTAACAACTTATGCCCCCTTCGATTTTTTTCGAAAATATCTTAAAATGTTCCTTATTTCATCACCTTTTTACCCCCCAAAGGGAATTTTGGGACAGCAATATTTGTATGAGCTACGAATAAAAAACCAACTCAGACCATGATGAAAAATCATTGATTTATGCACTATTATTATCAGAATTTAGCGTAACCCAGGATTAACGACGTGGACATAGCAGAAATTTAATCCCTTTTTGTTTTTTTTATTTTTAAATATTTTTTTTTAATTTTTTTGTATTTTTTAAATTTTTAATTTTTTTTTTGTTTGTTTTTTTGGTTTTTGCTTTTTTTTTTAATTATTACGTAGATTATATTCAAGTACGATATAATTTTAATTAAAAAACAAAAACAAAAAAATTTAAAATTTAAAATTTAAAAAATACAAAAAAAATTAAAAAAAATATTTAAAAATAAAAAAAACAAAAAGGGATTAAATTTCTGCTATGTCCACGTCGTTAATCCTGGGTTACGCTAAATTCTGATAATAATAGTGCATAAATCAATGATTTTTCATCATGGTCTGAGTTGGTTTTTTATTCGTAGCTCATACAAATATTGCTGTCCCAAAATTCCCTTTGGGGGGTAAAAAGGTGATGAAATAAGGAACATTTTAAGATATTTTCGAAAAAAATCGAAGGGGGCATAAGTTGTTAAAAATTCCAAAAAAAAATTTTTTTTCATTTTTTGCTATGAAATATTAATTTTAAAATTTTTTACGATACACAGTTTTAAAGTTTGAGAAATTCTGTACAAAAAAGTCACATGGTGTTTTAAAATCTGTTCATTAGTTTTAAAGTTATGGCGGTTCGAAAATTTTTTTACAAAAAACTTTGGCCCCTTATAATATGGCAACCCCGCGTTACACAGACCTAAAACCATATGTTTTATTTTAGGTTTTACATGTACTATAAGATATATAATTGCCAAAGAAAATAAAGAACTTTTTTTTTCAAGTGGCTTTTTTTCCAGAGAATGCCCCATATGTATGTTGGTTTGTTGCTAAATAATTGGGTTGCTCTTCACGCTCAATGGTTTCGATTGTTTATGCGCGCATGCGTACATTTGCTCATTCATTCAACAAAGTAAGAAGTATGAAATATATTGACATGTCGGCACATAAATGCGTGTATATAAGATTTACACGTTCAGAAAAAGACGTGCTTATAAATATTATGGCTTTAGACACATGTAGTAGGTATGTATATAAGCAATATTATTGTTTATTTTCTGTTTTTTTGTGGCTCAACGAAACTAAATTCACCTTGATTGTCGCTTGCACCGTCCGGCACAACAATGTAAGTGAACGACAGACACATGTGTATGTTTGTATGTACAGGCACATAACCTCATTGAACTATAAACAAACCAAGTGCAGAATGGCAAAAATAAAATCAAAATATTTTGCAGATTCGTCATTCTAGTTACATACATACATATATACTATATAAATACATATATACGAGCACTGATCGAGCCCAACTTGCTGTCAAATAGTCAATTAAAAATGAAAGCATAACAGTCAAATTCAAAGCCAGTGATGTCGCCAGACATTTTGACGCTGTTTATTTCACAGCTTTTATACATACATACATATATACATATATTGCCAATAGTTGCGTTATTGCATTTGTTCGACGACCTCCATCGGTATCAATATCGTGCGCGAGCGGTGCCCTATGCACGCAGCAAAAACACGTATGCAGACGGCAATTAGACAAACATAAAAACCTACAAAACTAAAGAGTCACCGCCTCTATTGTCTCTGCTGTCAAGCGCTTGGATTAGCCACTAAGCTCTGCGTTTAAATTCAAGCATTTGTCTACGATTACGCTTGCTCTCGCAGCGGAGCTTGCAATTGCGATTACGGTCGCTGCCCTACATAAGCGTTTGAGGTCGTTTCTTGCCAGCGATGAAGGTAGTGAGTGATGCATCTTTTTCATTGGCATTCCCATTAATTACGATTATATTCCATATTGTCATTTGACATCTACACTTTTATAAACATACATATATATATACATCTGTATACTATACTATATACTATATATTCAAATATGTTATATGATGCTTCTGGTATTAATGCACGTATGTGTTGAAATTAATATGTTTTTTATGGGTTTTTGCTTGTTCAGAAAATTTATACAAAAAGAAAGACACAATTTTATTTTTGGTAATGCGAAATTGCAATAAAATTGGGAAGGTCCTTGACTCATATCAAAAATTCATGCCATATCTATTTTTTCATCAGAAGTAGGAAAATATATAGGGTTTAAGCCAATTATAAACCAATTGCAACCATTTTTAGTAAGAATATATCCATCAAGGAATATATTATCGCAAAAATTATTGAGATATTATATGTATACCCGATATGTATATCCGATATAATCTATTAGCACAAATCCACCAAATCACTAAAGGCCAACTGACACTATCTGCCCTAATTTTATTAAGAATTCTCAGTTATTAAACGATATATCAAAATAATTCAAACTGAGAGAATGAAATATACTATATATTCGTTATAAGGTCTATGAATGGTATAAACCGAGTGGTTAAATTTTTCAAAGAGTTTTATAACACTATACGGCAAAATCAAATTTTTTTCTGGGTATTGGACTAAATAAAAATGTTCCCGTGAGATTGAGTTATAAGTAAGTAAAAGTATGTTCTCCGTTTTTCGAAGTTAGTTTCGAAATATTCGCTTTCGAATTTCCAAGTTTAGCAGGAAACGCAATTATAGTACATATATAAGTTACCAAAAAAGTAAAAAAGGGCATAAAAGTAAAAAAATGGGACAGATGATATAAGCGTTCAAAGTTGGACTTTTTAAAGAAATTAAAAATTTTATATTTAAAAAAATACTGACACAATTTTTGAAAATTTGGTTATATTAAATTTTTGCTTGTATGCACATTTCTTCTAATTCAAAGATATATATTTTTCAATTTAAATGCTTTTTCCTGGAAGATTTATACTGAAATTAAATAAATACGCATACCAAGAGGAAGGTCGCTTAACCAGATTCACTACCATATACTTTTTAAAAGGTGATTCAGTATTTATTATTATTTTTTTTAACATTAAATTTTGGGCCTTATATCATTATGTAGAATATTTTCATATCATGTATCCATATTTTGGAAAACAAATATTTCGAATTTGAAGGCTAACTATTATTAGGTTGTCAAATATCTCCCTTCCGCCTTTTTGTCTTTTGAATTTCGCGGCTATGTATAAAAAAAACCTTCTGGACCGAATCAATGCCTGCGATATGCTGCTGAAACAGAACGAACTCAACCCATTTTTGAAGCGGATTGTGATTGGCGACGAAAAATGGATCACATACGACAATATGAAACGAAAACGGTCGTGGTCGAAGGCCGTGAATCGTCCCAAATTGACGCCCAGGAAGGTTTTACTGTGTGTTTGGTCGGATTGGAAGGGAATCATCCACTGTGAGCTGGTCCCATATGGCAAGACGCTTAATTCTACCATCTACTGCGAACAACTGGACCGCTTGAAGCAGGCGATCGCCCAGAAGCGTACAGAATTGGCCAACAGGAAGGTTGTGGTGTTCCACCAGGACAACGCCAAACCACACACTTCATTGATGACTCGTCAGGAGCTACGGGATCTCGGATGGGAGTTTTTTTCGCATCCACCAGATAGCCCGGACATAGCGCCAAGTGATTACCACCTGTTCCTGTCCATGGCGAACGCCCTTGGTGGTGTGAAGTTGAACTCAAAAGAGGCTTGTGAAAAGTGGCTGTCCGAGTTCATCGCAAATAAGGAGAAGGGCTTCAAAGAGGGGGGTATAATGAAATTGCCGTCTAGATGTAAACAGATTATCGAACAAAACAGTGCATATTTGAACTAAATCCGATCACTGTGACACTTTTTATAAAGCATTGAATAAGAGCAAAAAACCGGCCTATCTAATATATTGTAGTTCAGAATATTTATGGAGTAATAAATTTTCATGTAAAATAGAGACTTCTTGCTCATTTAACAAATTACATTCTGAAACAAAATTGTGGAATCTTAAAGTTGCGCAACTAAATTATGGCCCCTTCATTTAAAGCTCCTTCGTATGGCTAATGTATAAATTGAGCTTTTATAATTGATAACCAACTAAAGGTAGTGAGTGTGATGGAATCTTTTTAGAATGACCGAGGTTCAAGTTCCCCTCAACTTTAACACATTTTACTAAACAACGGTCTCTCCTAGAAAAATATAAATAAACAGACGACTTTGTTGGTATTATTAAATTTCATATTTTCCTCATTACTCTTTGCGAATAATATCAAAGTACATATAAAAGGAGAGTCCCGTCCAAGCATCTAAAAAATATAGCTATTTACATATATATCTATAAGCAATAAAAAATAATTATGAAAATTGCATTATTCTACATCAATTTAGAAAAGTTAGCAAAGTTTTTAGACCGAAACCGTGAGCAAGCCTCTAAAAGTTAGTCAAGCAGAAAATGAAGCTTATTCCTTAACGAGAAACAATGTGCATTTGTTGATACAGAAATCTTAATTAATAAATATTTAATATCAATTAAATGTATGGCTTCCCAGAGGAACCAAATTAGACAATCAAGTTAAATGATAGGTAATGTTTATAGAAACCGCCATTGGTCATGAATCTCTGATTATAGGCTCTTTAAGACACTAAATTTCATAAAAAACGAAGACCACCACCATCGTTTAGCTATATTAAGAACGAAGACGACGAAATTCACTGATAGATGAGACTTATATAAAAATTGATATATTTATTTGTTTGTTTGTGTTTGTTTTTTTTTTCAAAAAGCAATACTTTCCATAAACAAATTACTGTTCAACTCATTTATCGATTTCGCTATCGACTTTAATTACTTAATTTATATTCTCTCCGAAACACTCGTCAACGAAAATATGGAATGTAAGTCCCCATATTGGGAATTGCACCGTCATAACAAACTTTCTTGATCGCGTTAATATTTCTACAAAAATCAATCAAAGTGCAAGGCGCAGCATCAAACGCTGCGTTACGTGCGCTTCATTGGCATATTCATTTCCTTCAAAGTGTTATTAGTGGGGTGTTAGTGTCAGTTTGAATAATAATTCGCAATGAAATGGAGTGTGAAACATATCTATTAAAATTAACAATAGATAATTAAATGCAATATTTTTTTTCACACACGTAAATAAACCGCTTGCCACTAGAAACGAGCAATTCAATCGGCTCTAGCGATTACTTGACGATCATACGCTATTAGTATGTATTATAGCATATGCACATGCACACTAGGGGCTTTAGGGGCGAAGGTGAGGTGTCAAGAGGTGATAGCAGAAGGCAATTTGAAACAATGGGTGTGTGTGTGTCTTCACTGACATTTACTGGATATTATGCAAATTTATGCCACTCAGCCGCAAATGCGGTGGGACAATATGTGAATTCCATTCAATTAAAGGCAGGATTGGCTTGTGTGAATAAATTCTTATTTACATTAAGGTGGTTATTTAAATATTTTATTTTTTTTTCTTTTTTGTTGCATTCTCTTATCAAAAAGGTACTTAGTTTTAGAATTATTTTCAAAAATTAAAAAAAAAAACACAAACAATTTAATTGTCAATTAAAAAAAAAAATTAAGTATTTTAAGTAGCCTTGATTGCAACAAAGTTTAGTTGAATGCCATTTAGAGGATAATTGATACCAAATTAGTGAAAACTTTTCTACGCACGTCTGTGAAATTGATTAAAAAAGAAAGCTAAAGTTTTTGTTCAATAAGGAAATGGAAATTTAAGTCCTTAATTATAACGAAATTTAGTAATTGTCAATTAGCGCTAAATTGCCTTTAAATTAGTGTTAAATTTTCTATGTGAAATTGATAAAATTAGTGAGCGAAAGTGTAAATCAGAAAACGAAATGCAAATGACAGGAAAATAAACTTAAATGTTAATGAAATGTAAGAGTAGAGAAAATATTTAACAAATATTAAAAGTTTATTAATGAAAATGCTGTAAAATATTAATAATAATTCAATTAAATTAAAAATTACGAAACAAAGACGAATTCGTCATTATTTATAGTCCTTTAACTTCTAATTATGTAAAGCTTAATTAAACAAGTAAGGAAGGGCTAAGTTCCGGCGTAACCGAACATTTTATACTCTCGAAAGTTACTTAAATTCGACCCATGTGTCCGATATAAATTCCAACAGAATAAGGAGAATCACTATATATATTATAGTATATTCTAACTAGCTACATTATACCCAAGATTATATGTTCACTTAATTTTGCTAAGCTATTTTACATATTAACCGATATATATAGTATAAAGTCCATCGTATGTTTGAAAATCCTTATATTAGGTATATGGGGGCTAAAGGGAGAATTTACCCGATTTTGCTCAATTTTGGCACAGAGGCACACTAGTACAAAAAACAGATCTCCTTTAAAATTCTTTAGACTATCTGAGAGATTTAAATATATTTTCTGTAAAACATAGGGCACTGAGGTCCTCATGTTCGGTATCTGGTATTTTGAAATGTTATAGTCCGATTTCGGAGATGGGTTATGTCACACCAGAAACGATATCTTCACTGAAGATTAATTTCCATTTTCAAACTATGACATTAGGATGCCAAGGAAATGTCACGGACCGAATCTTGATGAAATTGGTCGAGTAGTTTTTTTTCCTCATAAGTGGGGGAGTCAAGCCCATTTAAAAATTTGCAAAGACATTTTAGGGCAGCCCTTCTGTACCATCCTTACTGCAATTTTCAATTTAACATTTGTATGGGAGGTAGGCGTGGTTATAATCCGATTTCCTATATTTTGAGACTGTATAAGGAAATGTCTAATGAAAACGACCATAGAAAGTTTGGTCGATATAGCTTCAAGAGTTTACGAGATATGTACAAAAAACATAGTAGGGGCGGCGACACGCCCACTTACCCAAACAATTACATCCAAATATTACTTTTATATCTCTATTTATGGCTTAGATTTCACCATTTTGTGTGTGATTTCAGACTCGTCATTCTGATCATTTATAACGGGTGATTTTTTTGAGGTTAGGATTTTCATGCATTAGTATTTGACAGATCACGTGGGATTTCAGACATGGTGTCAAAGAGAAAGATGCTCAGTATGCTTTGACATTTCATCATGAATAGACTTACTAACGAGCAACGCTTGCAAATCATTGAATTTTATTACCAAAATCAGTGTTCGGTTCGAAAGTTTTTTATCGACAAATTTTGTTCAGCGATGAGGCTCATTTCTGGTTGAATGGCTACGTAAATAAGCAAAATTGCCGCATTTGGGGTGAAGAGCAACCAGAAGCCGTTCAAGAACTGCCCATGCATGCCGAAAAATGCACTGTTTGGTGTGGTTTGTACGCTGGTGGAATCATTGGACCGTATTTTTTCAAAGATGCTGTTGGACGCAACGTTACGGTGAATGGCGATCGCTATCGTTCGATGCTAACAAACTTTTTGTTGCCAAAAATGGAAGAACTGAACTTGGTTGACATGTGGTTTCAACAAGATGGCGCTACATGCCACACAGCTCGCGATTCTATGGCCATTTTGAGGGAAAACTTCGGAGAACAATTCATCTCAAGAAATGGACCCGTAAGTTGGCCACCAAGATCATGCGATTTAACGCCTTTAGACTATTTTTTGTGGGGCTACGTCAAGTCTAAAGTCTACAGAAATAAGCCAGCAACTATTCCAGCTTTGGAAGACAACATTTCCGAAGAAATTCGGGCTATTCCGGCCGAAATGCTCGAAAAAGTTGCCCAAAATTGGACTTTCCGAATGGACCACCTAAGACGCAGCCGCGGTCAACATTTAAATGAAATTATCTTAAAAAAGTAAATGTCATGAACCAATCTAACGTTTCAAATAAAGAACCGATGAGATTTTGCAAATTTTATGCGTTTTTTTTTTAAAAAAAGTTATCAAGCTCTTAAAAAATCACCCTTTATATACCTAACCCTATATCTAAGTTGTTTAGTTTAGGACTTACAACCAACCGTTATGTGAACAAAACTATAACACTCTCTTAGCAATTTTGTTGTGAGAGTATAAAAATATGTATGAGTAATATAAAGAACATTCATCACGTGCAAATAAAGCACACCCTAATGTGTACATGTCGAACGAAAGTCTCTGCGACACATTACTCATTCATTGCGTTTTTTGCGTTTTTTTTTTAAAAAAAGTTATCAAGCTCTTAAAAAATCACCCTTTATATACCTAACCCTATATCTAAGTTGTTTAGTTTAGGACTTACAACCAACCGTTATGTGAACAAAACTATAACACTCTCTTAGCAATTTTGTTGTGAGAGTATAAAAATATGTATGAGTAATATAAAGAACATTCATCACGTGCAAATAAAGCACACCCTAATGTGTACATGTCGAACGAAAGTCTCTGCGACACATTACTCATTCATTGTACCGATCAGATCGTACATCTTGTTAGCTTGCGAATATTTCATACTTTCTTTCAATTGAACAAATACTCGCTTTTTATTTCAACAGTTTTTTTTTTGAGCGACCACAGATGTTGCTTTAAATTTAACTCATTTATTAATTTAATGATGCAATACTTGTACAGCTATCCATTTGAGTACTAAAAATAAAGGCAATAAATTTCATGCTCGTTTATTTCTCTTCCGCAGATCAAAAGCGAAGAGGTGGTCGAGGCGTACATCGAGCGGTGTAAGCAGGTGAATCCGTTGATTAATGCGATTGTGCAGGATCGCTTCGAAGAGGCGCTTGAGGAGGCACGTGAAACCGATCGCATTATCGCGTCCGGTATCAACACCATCGAGGAGATGGAAGAGAATACTCCTTTGTTGGGCATACCGGTAACGGTGAAAGAGAGCATCGCTGTGAAGGGTTTAACCAATCAGGCGGGACGCGTTTTCAAAACACCACAGATTGCCAAATCAGATGCGCCCGTGGTGGAACAGATCAAACGTTGTGGCGGCATTATAATGCTGGTGTCGAACACACCGGAACTGTGCTTGCTGTGGGAGACCTACAACAATGTGACGGGTCAAACGAAGAACCCTTACGATTTAAAGCGCACGCCCGGTGGCTCTTCGGGTGGTGAGGCCGCCTTGCTAGCGAGTGGTGCTTCGCTGTTGGGACTCACCTCCGACATTGGTGGTTCATCGCGTCTGCCCGCCATGTTCAGCGGCATTTGGGGACACAAACCAACACCATACTCTGTGTCGTTCAAGGGTCACCATCCGACCAGTGATTTCCCCAAATGGGGTGATTTCTTCACTATTGCGCCGATGACACGCTACGCTAAGGATCTACCGTTATTACTCAAATGTATGTTGGATCCCACCGGACCGAAGCTGACACTCGAACGCGAACTTAGTCCACAGAGCATACGTTTCTTCTTCATGGATAACGATGGCCCATCGGGCATGATGCGTCCACTGAGTCGCGATTTGCATGCCGCCATCAATCGTGTGGCCACCGATTTCAATGCGAAACGTGTGAATATACGAAAAATGAAACTCTCACTCGACATCTCACTATCCGCCATGTTGACCATGAAGAACATCGAAACAATCTATTACAAAACCGAAGAAGGCGAACGTCCCAAAACCGTGTGCACCGAAACTGTAAAATACTTCTTCGGCTGTTCGGATAGCATACTACCGTCGGTGATATTCGGACATTTGCAGAATTTCATGAAAATCATACCGAATTCACGCCACAAGCACTTGGCCACCATCATTGAGGCGCTCAAGACTGAATTCAAAGAGCTGCTCGGCAACGACGGTGTCTTTCTCTATCCAACCTTTCCGAATACAGCGCATCGGCATTATCAAATCTATCACAAACTGTTGGAGCCCATGTATATGGCGATATTCAATACGCTAGGCTTGCCCGTCACCAACTGTATGATCGGTTTGGATCGACGTAATCTGCCCATGGGCATACAGGTGGTGGCGAATCCGGGACAGGATCACCTGTGCTTGGCGGTGGCGCGCGAAATGGAGCGACGCTATGGTGGTTGGGTGCGACCGCCCTCCGAAGACTCGGCGAAGCGGGTGTAACGTAAGAAAGTGTGCAATTAAGCGTGTGAGCGCGCATATGATTAAAGAGCGAGGAAGCTAGTGCTGACAGGCTGTACAGACATACATGTGTCTGAAGATTGGTGACATGGTGACATGGTGCCTCACTTGTGCGCTGAGTTTAGTAAAGCTCTTGCATGTCAATTTCCGTAGCTTTGCAATGCGACTGATGTTACGTTATACAAAAAAAGGATATTTTCATAATTTTATGTAGTTTTAAATTAACTTGTAAATCGAGTGCATCACATTTTTGTATAATAATTATAAAGCAATTTGTATTGTCATCACGAGTATTTATATAAAAACAAAAACACACATTTTTTTCATAAGCAAGACTTTTGTAAATTTCAAAAATACATTTAATGAGATTTTTTTCCTTATTTAGGTTTCATTTTTGTTATTATTTTATTATTAATTATCTCATATGAAATTGTTATATGCAAAGCTGTATTGCTATTTAGACCTTAAAAATGACATTTATGGTTAAAGTATACCGTTTGTAAATACTAGGATATACGCGTATAGCTGTTTAAAATGTCATACATCACGCACACTAACACATTTTATTATTATTATTATCTTCAAAATGCACATTTTAAAGTATCGCACAAATATGTCTTAATTAATTAAGAAGCCAACACAATCCAAAAATGATTATCATACACGTTTATACATTATGACTATTGTAAAAAAAAAAATAAAATTATAAAATAATTGTTATATGAGTACTTGAAAACAAAAAAACATAATAATTATAGATTGTATAGATACATACATACAAACATATGTACATAGTTATAAGCAAGCATGTGTGCTGAGTAATTGCATAACTAGTACGACCAACAGATTTCGAATAAACAATCAGCGAAAATTTCGAATATACTAGACTGCACAATCTTTTCAATCTAATTACCCAGAAGCGCTTGGCCACACAAATTAAATTTTGCGTTGTGGTATATTAAATTTATAAATTTTCGTATTTGTGTTTTGTTTCCAGTTTTTTGTTTTTGTTTTATGACGTTTTTAGTGTTGTTGTTTGCTGTTTCCTTTATTTCAGTGCTAATACTAAGAATGTTGTGTGTAATTGCTGTAAATTTTCGCAATGCTTCAAAGCGTATTTGCAAAAAGAAGTTGACCTCCGTGAACACGAAAATGCGCGTGAAAACGTTCATATCAACTACATTACATACATACATACAGCTACATATAAATACATACATACATACATATGTACATATATTAAGTCACTGAAATTCGAGCAAATTTAATACGTTCCTATTGTACAATAAATGTTTACACACATTCATAAATATTCCCATAATTGCCTCTAATGTCTTTGACAACGTATTTATGTCGAGCGTAAGTGTCCGATTACGTTTAACTGATGAATTTACGAGCCTTGCAAAATTACCGTTGATATTCAAATTAATAGCTTGAAATAAGTTTTATATGCTGGCTGTGGTTTACAATAGTTTAGCAATTCTAGATTTTGAAAGATTGAATTTTTATAGGGACCTTGAAAAATTTTAGTCGGATCTCGACAATTTTTCCACCATTGATGCCACATCTCAAATACAGTATTTGTGTAAAGTTTTATTCCGCTATCTTCATTGGTTCCTAATGTATATATTATAAAGTGAAGGAATCATAATTCAAAATTGAATTCAATGGGAAGTAGGCGTGGTTGTGAACCGATTTCTCACATTTTTCATCCGTGGAAATATTATGTAACGAATTTCATTGAAATCGGTTGAGTAGTTTCTGAGATATGGTTTTTGACCCATAAGTGTGCGACGCCACGCCCATTTTCCATTTTTTTTAAATCTGAGTGCAGCTTCAATCTTCCATTTCTTTTGTAAAATTTAATGTTAGGATGTTTGGTTTATATAGCTTTATTGGCTTAGATATCTACAAAAAACTTATTAGGGGTGGGGCCACGTCCACTTTCCCAAAAAAAGTACATCCCAATATGCACCTTCTGATCCGTTATACCATATATTTCTTGTATAACTTTATTTATGGCTTAGTTATGACACTTTATAGGTTTTTCCTTTTTCGCCATTTTGTGGGCGTGGTCCGATGGTCGGATGGATGTTCAAAAAAATAAAACATTTAAATTTCGAAAAATACTGGTCCAAATTTTAAAAATGTATGATTGTTGTGAATAAACGACCTTTCTCTTGATATGTGTACTTATTTAATTTCGGTATAAATCGTTCAGGAAAAAACTCTCGAAAATTTGTATTTGCTCCAATACCCAGAAAATATCGATTTTACCGTATAGTGTTATGTGGCATTTCATTTCGCAATTTTATGCTACAATACTGGTATGATCCAGTTAAAGACACGGTAACATATAACGGTTATGTTCGAAACTTTTAAAAATATGAAAAATGTTCAAAAAATGTAAATTTAATTACAAGGATGATTCTATGATTCACACATAGAGTGTTGCACTCTCTCTATAAGATTTATGGCATACAACTCCACAGAACAAAGTAATCCAAAACATACAAAGGCGACTTAAAAGTAAGGTGTTCTCATGAAGAACTTAAAAAATCTAAAAAGAAATTAAGTGTAGAAAGAGAAGATTCAAAATAAGCACTCCCTCATTGAAAAATACATTTCCAAAAAAACCGTTATAAGTTACAACAAGTATTGTTTTTCTATGACTGTTAAGATATGTAGTAATTGGAAGAACCCTGGTCCCACAAACATTAAGATTTCACATTTGGACCCATCAATCATCAATACGTGAATCCAAACTCAATCCTCTCTGCTTAGGTAAACAAGACTTTCAAAAGAAATAACATTACTAAATCACTCAACGTTAACTCTTATTGAAAATGAAATCGTTCCAGCCCATTCAATATGATATAGCGGAATTTAATAGAGAAATCTTTAGACGTAGCTAAAATAAAACGCAAACCGTTACTATCCAAACAGCACTATATAACTCGATGTACATATTCTTCGACCAACACCTATACTTTGGCTTGAGAACGGTCCGCTTTGAGGAAATGTTCCCATATCCAGACACAATTTTTCAAATTTTCCCAACTCTACTCAACTCGTCAACTGTATAGACATAACAACAATTAAACAATTTAAACCCGATATTGAAGTAACATAAACCCCTTTATTAAGTCTTTCCTCTCTAAACAACATACTACTATAGTTGCTATTAGATTATGCTGACTAATTAAAATATATATTTGTTATATTTTTGGGGCAAATGAACGTTTTTATCTGACTTTTAAAGACATGACCTTTTATATGCCACCTTCACGGCACCGGCTTCGAAATGTGCGATTGCAATAAAACATTTCCATGAGTAAATGCTTAGATACGGTTCGTAAGTATGTATGTGCGTTCATGGCTTACCTAGAATTCGAAGAAGTCAGCCAGATACGAGTTTATAATTACAAACACATTTAAGTATTTGTTATGAAGAATGTTTTTCTTTAAGCCACGTTTTGAGAATTTTACTTCGAACTACTACAACATCACATAGATATTTCATTTAAACAACAGTCATGTATGCATGTGAGTATATCTGTGGTAATTTCTTCATATGGAATTCCAAGCCAACAAGCATTTCATTTTCACAATACCACAAACGATCAAAAAACCAGTAAGCTGATTTCCAAATTCTTAACAGGTAAGTGGAGAGCATAATTAATACCTGCTGTTGGTAGACAAAATGTATACAATATTTTACAAAACATCTTCAGCATTGCTGAGCGTTTAGCAGTAGCCAAATAAAAAGCTAGCTACCTAAGCGTAAAATTTTTCGTAAACGCTGAGTGTTAAAAACCTAATCTCCATTGATGGAAGCATCGCCAGCTCTGCTGCGCTCTATCTACTCTCTACACTGGAAGTGGATTTTTTTACAATCACGACCGTGTGCTCTCGGCAGCCTTCACCCACAAGCGCGCTCAAGCGGGTTTTCGGTAAAGAAACGCGCTCTATGCGGTTCTGCCACTGGAAAGGCTAGCATTCAGTGCGCACAATCTCTATTCGGGTTTGCTACTTGCCTTTCGTTTTATAAATATTTCAGCCCAACATCGTAAGTGACCAGCGGTTAGCAGTTGCCAACCGTAGAAACTATCTTTCACTTCATTTTCGGCAATCAAACGAGGCTAAAGCATTTTTATAAGTCGCTACTTTTAGAGCGAGGCAGTCATTTATTACTATACTTAGCTGAATTCTTGCATACCTATACATATGTACATATATATTCATATATATATGTTTGTATGTATAAGCATAGCATTGCTTAAAATTTTTGCTTTCAACTTTTTAACAAGTGTAATTAAAGTAATTCTTATTCTGCGCATTTGAGGTGGTAAATCAATAAATCAATATTTACACACCGTGATCTCGCAGATATATTAAATATAAAAAAAATGTGTCTAATACCGTGTTGAGTCAACCGAAAATAATTCATGGTGACTTTAACCCCGTAGGACGCGTACACGTGTTTCAAAGATTTTTGTGTTAGCTTTAATTGTAGATTACTAGTTATAATTGAAGTTTAATTGCTAGAAAATATGTAAGAGTAATAAACTCAATACAATTGTAATTGCACAATTAACGTACTTTGTATATAATTGATTAATTCTGTTTTGCTATAGCGTGGCATATCTTGGCCACGTGGTCAGATATGCTTTTGCTACATTGGTTCTTTAAAAGCATGGATATCAAACATGCATGAGCTCCAAAACAATTTTAACTGGAGCACATGTGTAGATACATATTTATCCGGAAATATGTATGTACATATTCATTTATGAGTCTAATGTGTGATTGGCTTAAAAGATTACAATTTATGCGTCCAGTTTTATTTGTTAATTGATAATTGATGCAAATGACTCGTTTAATGATTAAGTAGGTAATAATAATTCGTATTTGTTCTTAATTGTGGTTTTTAATATGATAATTATTGCTGGTACAGGTATATATGTAAATATGTGCGTTGTTGTTGTTGTTGTTATTGTAGCGGCATAAAACATTCCCCAAATAATTTTTAGGAATGGTGCCGATTTGACAGTCCTTGGCCGGATAAAAATCCGGGTCCGTTCCGGTTACGTAGAACCGACTGTCGTGGGAATATGTGCGTACATATGTATGCTGAAGTCATTAAAGCAAAAACTGACTGACTACATGACCCTAACAGCCACTTTGCATGACTTTTTGAAAATGTCTTCAGCTAAACTTAGAACAGAAAACCAGAATCTTTTCAACTAACTCGTCTAAAACCACAAACATTTTGATGGAAAATTTACAAAAATCAGAGAAGCATAGTCCGTATTTACTCCATTCGATTTTGAATTAATTATTTTATTTCATTCTACTTTTTGCTGCTACTAAAATTACAATCCCTAAATCGAATACTTTAAACTTTATTTAATATTGCTTATCTGAAGCCCTGTCAACGGATTTTGTAATAATCAAATATAAATTAAAATTATAGAAAAATATTTACTTAATAGCGGCAATCCTTTAACATGAAAATCCAAACCTTTAATTACACACATTTCTAATCTGGAAAAGAGTCTAACAAAATTGATTATTCAATTCAGGACAGTTTAAACACAGTTTAAAATCTCATTTCCTTGCATGCAAATCACGGGTATGACATCTAACTACATATATACATATTAATCGTCCCGGAAGCATACATATTCTATAAATACCTTCTACAAATTGTCCTAAAGTAAGTTCATTGTCCTTAATACTTATGAGCATGTATATACATACAAAATTCCTAGGAATTGTACTTACAACTATATAGTTTGAATTTTGTAACAATTTACTTGTACATATTTATTGGTAATGAAGTTATAGCATACAACCAAAGTGTATTCAACAAAGTGAACCAGGTATATGACATACCCATTTTAGGCAATAAAATAGTAAACAATTCATGTATTTGTTTACATTAACCCTTATTGTTTTTTTTTTTTTTTGAACTTGAATAATACTATTTTTTGGAACAATATGAATATGTAACGTAATCGAAATAGAAATAGCCAATATATTCGTTCTCAACGTTATAATGAATTCATATTTATTTTACAAATAATTCCACTGTTTTATATTTATGTATACAGTTACAATAAGTGGTTATCAGTACATCGCCAAATTATGAGATATTTAACCGCAAAAAAGCAAAGATCATATACATAAAACATTAAATGAATAGTTTCGTTTCTAATAGTGCATTCTCATGTAAGAGTATAAAACATTTTTTTGCTGTTGAGATGTTTTTGATGCAATTGTTTATTTTTTGCAATTGTTCAAATTTTTGTTCAAATGTTTGATTCGAAAATGTACCCTGCACCTAAAAAACAATTTCTTGATATTGTCCTCAAGAGCAATATCTTTACATTTATCCAAAAGTATGTCTACCAAAATTCTGTCACTGCTAATTTTGTCGCTGTTTACATTTATGAACACGTCTTCTAAAAGTTTCAACTGGTCTAAAAAATTTTGGTTCGGTTTTTTAAGTCCTGTCCCCCCTCGCTGGTCTACCCATGTCCATGTACTATCAGTTGAAATCCTATCCTGTAAATTTAGTTTGTGTATTAGGAATCCACCCAAATATTCCAGCCCATCTTCATAAAATGAACCCAAACTTGAACTACTTAAATTTTGATTACTAATATAGTCAAGCTCGTTACTTAAAAAGTGTTCTTCGTGTATCTGTCTCTCATCTTCTAAAAAATATTCCGGCTCCGGATCTAGAGTCAGCCATTGGGGCTTAGTCGTCTTCTTTTAAGTGGAGATTCTTTAATTTCCTCCGTTTTAAAATGTAGCCCACATATTCGCGATGACAAACCGAATTTCATCCCACATAATTTTTCCCATTCCTCCCGTTGCCATTTGTCTGTTGGAGGACTAAACATTGGTAAGTTTCTTCCATGAGTTGTTTTGCACAAGCAGCAAGTATTCGGCATTTTTTTAATTTATTTAAAAAAATCTTGTTTCTCGTTTGAATTTTATTTTATTTTGAATTTCAAAATTTGAAATTTTTCAAAATTTGAATTTTTGGGTAAATGGAAGGGTTAAATCAATGGCAACAAACATGTCAAATTTGGGGAAAAAAATATGAAATGTCATATACCTGGTTCACTTTGTTGAATACACTTTGCATACAACAATCATTATCTGTAGAACTTACCCAGTGAGAAACCAGGTGTGGCGCTTCTTGCAATTTCTCGTTGCTTTGACTTTTACATAGTATTTCCAGAATAAAACCCTCCATTGGTTTGCAAATTCTCTTAATATATACATTTTACACAAGAACAGCGAAATTTCTTTAAATTTTCCATTTTTTACACGAGCAGCAATCTTGAAAATGTGAAAATAATTTCTTTCCGTTCTGTCAATTTCTTTCTTTTATTACAAAAGGCGCAATTTTCTATTCCACCTGTCATGTTTTACGATATTGTAATGACCCTGTGCGAAAAATTATTGTCAGTATTGAGAGCGTACGTTACACTTAATCACGATATTTGCGATACTCAGTGAAGTTAAAAGTTATCGCAAGTTAACTATTCTGTGCTTGTCTATTGTTAAAACATTTAAAATAATTTGTTTATTAAAACATATTGCATTATAGCTACAAATGCCTAATACCGTAAATTGTTTAAAGTTAAAGTTATTTATTTTCAATCTCAATAGCACTAATATGGCAACACCAAACAGTTGATTAAACAGCTGACAAAGCGTAAAATATTTGTAGCACGCTTTCTGTTGGAGATAAACAATAATTTTGAAGAAAATAAATAATTAATTTATGTATTAAATGTGAAAATAATAAATAACTGCCGCCGAAATGTCTATAGAATATGCTAATCTCTGCTCCGTGGTGGTGAAGCAAGTATTCGGCGAGACAGTGCAAATCGTAGCAGATTGTTTATTTTGTGCGGTCTCGCGCACATTGCCGGCTATTATAAAAACAACAAACCTATCACGCAAAGAGGTAAAATGAAATCTAATAGTTATAGTAAACAAGAAATATTTATTATTATTATAATTTAGGTGTCGCTTGCATTGGCAGTGCTGATTAAATATCAACTAGTTACGTTTATACCGTGTGAGACAAATCCCTTTTTGGCGGAGTATTCGCTAAAACGTGAAGAAATTTTTTACATACTACGTTATCCAGGGTTAGTAAAGAACATTTGTATTTATTTACTTAAAAATAAATAAATTTCCTTAATATAAAATAAAATTCTCTTATCCACACAGTTATGTGCAATTGATTCATACAAAGTATGGTGCCGTTGGCGCCGCCATTGCGGAGGAGCTGCTGCATGGCGGTCCGCAAACCGCTACCAATGTGCTGCTCAAATGCATAGCAAACTCTGAAGTCAAGGAAAAAGTCGAAAGTTATCGTGACAATTTCTTGACGATGGTTAGCGATAACTATTTAATACGTTTACCACAGCTACAAACGGGCGAAGAGGACACGATACCTAAATTTCAAATTGACGCATATCAATACTTTGTGCCACCAGATATAAATCTGCATTTCATAGCGCAAGTGCAGGCGGGTAAAGAAAATGTAGAGAAAGCTGCAGATGCAGGCATTTTCTGGCACTTAAATTTCAGTCGTTTCCATCAAGATTTTCGGGATGCTGTTATGATTGGTGCAATTGAGAAAAAACTTGGTGCCAGCACTGGTGAATGTTTTAAATATATATTGAAACAAATGTATGAACGCACAGATCCCTGGCAAAAGGTAACTATGAAATGTTGTTATTTAAAAAAAATGATATTTAATTATATTTGTGTTGCAGGAATACTCCAATCCTTTCACGCTAGCCGAAATCAAGCAATTGATTGAGAAGAAATCCAACAATCTGGATTTGATCAAACATTTGGATCAATACGTTACGCTGCTAGGTTTGTAGTGATCTTTATATTATTATTTATTATAGAAAACACATAATTATAACTTTGTTTTGAACAGCTGATGATCCCTTGGGCTTCATACGCAAGGTCGGCGACATGGGCGCTGGTCAATATGTTGTAGATTTAAATCGCGCTTTTGAGGAATTAACATTAACTTGGTTTGGTCGCGTAATAACCGAACGTTATGGTTCCAAGGCGTCGCGTATATTTCGCATTATTTACATGAAAAAATTCATCGAGCAAGAAGAATTGCAAAAGGAGGCAATGATACCAGCGCGTGAGGCAAAATTGCTTTCGTACTACCTATTTCAAGATCAATTTATACAAATAAAAACTATAAGAAAAGCGGGTGGTGGTGGCACGGGACCGGCTAAAGCTTTCTTCTTGTTTCACTTCAAGCCCAGACAGGTAATTGTTGTTGTTGGTTTCAATTTAGTACTTTGTTGAGTTTTACAGTTTATAAATGCTCACATAAAACTGAAGAAATGTTGTAGAAGCTTATTTTTTTTAGATTTTTTTTTAGAACCTGCTTTATATATTTGCGTTATAACCTAACCTATCCTTATAAACTAAATAAATTTTTTTGTTTCTTTTTTTTCAGAGCGTACGCATGATATTAAATGTCTGCTATAAAGCTTTGTATAACACAATTGAACGCTCCAATTTCGAAAAGTCTGAGCATAAACGCTTAATTGAGAAATCACAAAAGCTGGATAGCATTGTTGCAACAATGAAGGAACGTGGGGAATCGGCGGAATACATAGACGAAGTATGTGCTGTTATTTAATAAATATTAGCAGCAAAAAGATATGTCATTAATAAAAATTTTCTTCAATTTTATAACGCAGATACTCGAAACCTTAACGCCACCTGAGCGAGAAATACTGGAAAAGGTGAAATCACGTCTGAAGACGCTCTCGAAAGCCGAAATAACATTAGATAGTAGCATATTTTTACTGCAAATGTATTTGTTTCACACGAAAGCGCCCACTTCACTTACAAATAAAGACAAGAAATAAACTCTTAAGTAAAAGATTTTTAATTTTTTTAAATTTATATTTTTTTAAATTTTATTTTTAATTTTATTTAAATTTTATTTGACTGTATAAAAAATATGTTTGTCATTTGATTTGTAAAAAAATTTGGACTTAAAGTTTAACTCGATAACTTAATGCACTGCAACAACTCAAGAAATTTGACTATATACAAATGAAAGAAAATAACAGTAAACTACAAAGAAACTTTTATGTGTATGTGTCAATATATGTGTAGGTGTACAAACATAAATATTGTAAATGCACTGGTCGCACGAAATGCTGTGAATTTGTACTTAAATACTAAACTACAAATAGTAATGCTAATTATAAACTAATAGTAAATTAAATTAATGCGTTTACGATGCAAATGAATGAACTATTTTAGTTAGATCATGCATATTGGTGACGAAAGTGATGTATTGAAATTTTATGTAGTGTTTAATAGTTGTTAACAAAAAATATTTAAAAAATTTATATTTTTTCACGATTTGCGCAGATAATTACTGAAAATTTCAACCTTCGCGATGTTCTATAACTTTTGTATGTATGTATGCTATGTTGCTTTTGTGACGTATTATATGTTATAGTTTATGGCATTATGAACGAAATATGTTGAAAAGAAAGCGGTGCACCGTTATTTATAAATAATAACATGAATTTTATGTGACTACATGGCAGCACCATTAAAGTGTTCATACATATAATCCCAGAATTGTTGTCGCTCTGACTCCGGATTACTGCGCATCTTCAGATTAACCGAAATGTCCAAGTAATTGATGTCTTCCATCACAGTCTGTGGATTTATGGGCGTCCAATTCGTGGTCAACAATGTGTCATCCACATTTTGTGGCGTTGGATTGCTGAGTTGAGAAATAAATATTATAAAAACAAGCAAAAACAAGTAAGGAATGGCTAAGCGCGGGTGCAACTGAACATTGTACACTCTCGAACAATAAATATTAATATAGTTTTAATAAGAGAACACACAATTTGACCCATTTATTCGGCATGAAGTCCACAAGACAACGAAAATCACTATCATATATAGTATATGAGGGCTGAGGTAATTCCTAAACCGATTTCATTCATTTTCACCACCTATATATCACAGACCTTTATATCCCAAACTAAGATAAGAGATATTGCGCATATTAATCGATATATTTGGACTAAAGTCCACCGTATTTCTGAAAAACATATATTTAGGTATATGGGAGCTGGGGAAGTTTCAACCCTTATTTAAATTGTTTTTGGTACAGAGACACACTATTAGAAGAAAACAATTTCCTCTGAATTAAATTAAATTATCTGAGAGATTTACCCATAATTTCGGTTAAATTTTACCCTTAGGCGCGGAGTTCAACATGTTCCATATCTGGGGCCTTGAAAAGTTATAGTCCGTTTTCGACAATTTTTTCACAAGTGAAGCCAGAGATGATATACACTATTTGTGTACAGATTTATTCCGCTATCTTCATTGGTTTTTTATGTATACATTATAAAGTGAAGGAATCAGATGGAATTCAAAATTGAGTTATAAGGAAAGTAGTCGTGGTTGTGAACCGATTTCGCTCATGTTTTATCTGTGTTATCAGGGTGTGAAGAAAATATTATATACCGAATTTCATTCGAATCGGTCGAGTAGTTCCTGAGATATGGTATTTGACCCATAAGTGGGCGATGCCACGCCCGTTTTTCATTTTGTAAAAAAATCTGAATCTGAATGGTGGGGTACGTAGGAATACCGACGGCAGAAAGTTTTTATATAGCTTTATTGGTTTGCGAGATATATACAAATAACCGATTTGGGGGCGGGGACACGCCCACTCTAGTCACTTCACTATATCTAACTCGTTTAGTTTTTTAACTTACAAACTATTTTGACAAAAACTATAATACTCACTTAGCAACTTTGTTGCGAGAGTATAAGAAGTAAAACCGAAATATAAAATATTCTGCTTTTATTCCAGAACACTCACCCATATTTAGCGAAATTAGTCCACATGCGCACCATGCGGTTCTTCACAAGCACTTCGGTTGAGCGGGGATCCAAGCTCAAGTTGAAGAAGCCGAACTTGAATAAGTAACCCATTTCATCGCCATGACAAACACCGGGACGCGTAAGGCCCAACATGCGCTTGTACAGACCCAGCGCACCGTCATACGAGAAACGGTACATATAAACAGGCGCGCTGCCGTATCTGGCGTGATTGCGTGCGGTTTTGCGTATGCCCTGCAGGAACATCAAATCCGTTAAGAGCTGCAAATTTAAATAATATTAGTAATTAATCAAAAGTTAGGTTAATGGCAGATTTGAGATACGCACAGCAATCATTTCGTCCACGGATTCAATGCCCACTTGCTTGTTACCCAAGTAGAATTGACGTATGTCGCGCGTTACGCGTTCACGTCCGTCTGTAACATTCAGATCACGTGGCACCATGCGCGAAAAGTCATTTTCGATAATCTCCAGCAATTTCGGATTCTTACGCAGTCCTGTCGAAAAAGAGAGATAATAATACCTGAGAATATTTTATGATATTGTTTTTACTCACTTCGTATGAAAAGCATGGCTTCGTGTGTGTTATAGCCCGTCATGTACGGTACATTGCTGTGGAACTTGTGTTGTTCATACATTTCGTTGGGATGCTGTGTCATGAATGGATCCTCATAGTATACTTCTCTTCCCTTCTCCGTATTCCAATAACCCTCGACCACCGGCACAAATGGCAAGCCGATATTGTTGCGTGAGTCCTCCACTGTAAGCGTTGTCGGCGCTGCCTCAACTAGCTTCATAGCGGGCACACGTCGCAGAAATTCCAATATCTCTTCCGTGTCATTGGCACCCACATAACCCAGATTGGCGGCTAAACGGAAAGCGCGTTCTGACGAACTATCAGCCATCGACCAGGGATTCAACGCTGAACCGCTTTGTGAGATCGCGCGATGGAATAGACCTTCGGCGAGTGGTGAGAGGAGCAGCATTTGCACGGACGAGGCACCAGCGGATTCACCAAAAATTGTCACTTGCTTTGGATCACCGCCAAAAGCGGCAATGTGTTCGCGTACCCACTTCAAGGCAAGTATTTGGTCCTAAGTTAGAAGGAAGTCTGCTTAGTTTATTTCGTTAAGGAATTTATGTGCTCCGCTTACCTTCAAACCCTGATTGCCTGGCGCATCGGGACCAGCAGTTAAAAAGCCGAGTGGACCTAAACGATAGTTGAGTGTGACCAAGACAACATCCTCTGCAACCAAATAGTCTGGACCATATAGGAAAGTGTTGCCAGAGCCGAAGGAGTAGCCGCCGCCATGCAGCCAGACCATAACAGGCAGTGGTTGTTCACTGTAGTGCAAATTGGCAGAGTTCAGAAAGTGGAAAAATAATTATAGAAATATATAGATAATATATGGAAATGTATATATAATTCATTTGTATCATCGTTTTGTTACTAAAATCTCAGTTGAACCACTCACTCATCCTCTCGTGGTAGACGTGTGGTAAACACATTCAGAAACAGGCAATCTTCGTTGCCTTTGAATGTGTCCAATATCATATTCTTGTGCGGACAACTGTTGCCCTCACGTGATGCATCACGTACACCGAACCAAGGCTTTTCAGGCTCAGCAGCGCGGAATCTGAAATGCAATATATCATGTAATTCAAAAGATTTTTAGATATCTTAAAATGGTATTTTACCTTCTAGCGCCTGTGGGTGCCTCACCATAGCGTATACCCTTAAAGCTGTAGTAGCCACCGCGTTCCCCAGATCTGTACTTCTGAAAGCGTCCTCGAATTTTACCCAGCGAAGTCTGGATCACAACATTTGTGTCCTTCTGAAATAGTGGAATACAAAGATGTATATTATATAACGGGTGATTTTTTTGAGGTTAGGATTTTCATGCATTAGTATTTGACAGATCACGTGGGATTTCAGACATGGTGTCAAAGAGAAAGATGCTCAGTATGCTTTGACATTTCATCATGAATAGACTTACTAACGAGCAACGCTTGCAAATCATTGAATTTTATTACCAAAATCAGTGTTCGGTTCGAAAATTTTTTATCGACAAATTTTGTTCAGCGATGAGGCTCATTTCTGGTTGAATGGCTACGTAAATAAGCAAAATTGCCGCATTTGGGGTGAAGAGCAACCAGAAGCCGTTCAAGAACTGCCCATGCATCCCGAAAAATGCACTGTTTGGTGTGGTTTGTACGCTGGTGGAATCATTGGACCGTATTTTTTCAAAGATGCTGTTGGACGCAACGTTACGGTGAATGGCGATCGCTATCGTTCGATGCTAACAAACTTTTTGTTGCCAAAAATGGAAGAACTGAACTTGGTTGACATGTGGTTTCAACAAGATGGCGCTACATGCCACACAGCTCGCGATTCTATGGCCATTTTGAGGGAAAACTTCGGAGAACAATTCATCTCAAGAAATGGACCCGTAAGTTGGCCACCAAGATCATGCGATTTAACGCCTTTAGACTATTTTTTGTGGGGCTACGTCAAGTCTAAAGTCTACAGAAATAAGCCAGCAACTATTCCAGCTTTGGAAGACAACATTTCCGAAGAAATTCGGGCTATTCCGGCCGAAATGCTCGAAAAAGTTGCCCAAAATTGGACTTTCCGAATGGACCACCTAAGACGCAGCCGCGGTCAACATTTAAATGAAATTATCTTCAAAAAGTAAATGTCATGAACCAATCTAACGTTTCAAATAAAGAACCGATGAGATTTTGCAAATTTTTGCGTTTTTTTTTTTTAAAAAGTTATCAAGCTCTTAAAAAATCACCCTTTAGTTGATGTTCTGAACTCTAAGAAACCCTCTTAGTATTGTCAAGTTTCGACCCCTTTCGATAGCATTAAGGATTCAAACCTGGCTATAATGTTGGTTTTGAACGACAACTCACATATGGTAAGGCTGTATGTATAAAGTGTTGTTGATGTAGCGGATTCCAAGACCACACCCTAACGAAGTTAGAACTCTGATATTATAGTCTTGACGGTTCAATTCTGCTTTTGTGAAATTCGAATTGTAAAATCTTCTAATAAGAATGTATCGACCATCAATTCGACATACAAAGTTGGCGTCCTGTTACTAAACCGCAAATCATAGCCCACTCAATGTTAAAGTTCTACCAATCATTTAACTAGTAAACGTAATTGCCATACAAGACTTACTACCTTGTCCGACTTAAGTATATAAATATTAAAGAATAAATGTAAAACTTGAAGGCCAACAACAAAATTTCGGCAGCTAGAATATTTCTTACAGTCTTGAGGAAAATCTTCAACACATCTGACAATTTAGAACGACACTTATAAATTTTTGGGTGTAATTATTAAGCAACACCTCTATTATGCAGAAGACTTTGAAATATTCTGAAGGAAGTGTAGAATGTTTCTAGAGTACAGTGAAACTTCTCTTTTACGGACACTCACCGTTGAGCGATTTTTGACTGCCTAAGAGAGGTGTGCGCCTAAGAGAGGGTAATTTGTTCTAAAAATTTAATTGGTTGCATGAAAAATGTTCGCTCAAGGAAGGTGTCCGTTAGGAGTATTTTATTCCGCTGTTTAGCACTTCAAATATGTGAAATGATTATAAATAACGATTATCCATGCTCTTTAAATGAAAATCAATTTTAGTTTATCAGCATTTTTTAAATATTTTATGTGATAAATTCTTAAATGTCGCTGCTAGACTTTTCGACGGGACTGTATACACAAATTAAAAATTCTTGATATATTCAGCACAAGGTAACAAATTGCCAAAAATATGCTCAAGACAACAGCTGCAAATCTAGCGCTTGTGGTTAGAGCGACATTTTAAACTTGCTACTTGAACAGCATTTTTGGCAAACGGTGGCAATGAGCTCAAAAGAATCTAGTCGCTTTAAAGCACAATCGTGAATGTCTGTATTTTTACGATTTTGGGTTTTCCCTTGCTTGTTCTTGCGAGCCGTAGATTGTAACTAAATTTGTTGACCGAGATTGCTGAGTAGGTTGATGATAGCTTACAGACCATAGTTGGATGTCAGTTCTGAGCTCATGGTGACAGGTGAATGGAAAATTAAAAGTTTGTGGAGAAATATTCTAATTTTGTTATAGAGACAGATAAGAGACTAATATTAATTTTGAGGAATGCCTCAGCCCTTGGCTGGGTCCGTCAGTAATTGCGGAGTAATTAGAAATTGACATTGAAAAAACTAGCTATTTGCCTTTGAGTTCAGTTTAGGGATTGAAGATTTAATTTTTGCGGCAAAGTGTACAACCTGCCTTAGCAATGACCCACTAATTTAGACGTTTAAGAAATCGATAATTCGATCCATGTATTGATTGTCGGATCAGCCTACAAGACTAATGTCAGGATCTTAATTTTATATTGCTTTTTTCTTAACCATTATCATAAACTAAGACAAATAATGTTTTATGGTTTGGTAATAGCCATGAACAAAATTTTGTTTGGTGTGGACATAAGACCGCGGTTGCTGCTGCCTGTACCCCGTAGGCTCAACCCACATCAGATTGGTCAAAAACATCTTTGACTAATAAGCCACAAAGACTATTTTACTCTAACCCACACCAAGCGAGCATGCGTTTTTGACTCGTCTTGTTTGGTGTGGGCTGTCGTATATGAAGCTATGGGATGTTGTCGTATCAGACAAGAAAAGACGTCTTGACTAATCCGGTGTGGGTTAAGTCTAAAGTGATGCCTTTGATGCGTATCTTTTTTAAACTCACGTTATTTTATCTATATTTATTATCGGGAGCCCAACTAGGTGGCTCGATTTGTATCAGCTTGCTTCCTTTTTCAGAACTCTGAACTTATTGGTTTATGGGAATAAACACAATCGATTCTTATAGTTGACAACTCCGTTCGTAGCTCGGAAAGAATTGTTAAAAATCCTTTCAGAGAAAAATGATTTTTTGTTCGAAAATTTCCTAATTACGCATTTAATAATTAAAATTTCGAAATCAGCGCTAACTTGAAATATTCAAGGCGTTTCTGCAGTTCTAAAAAATTTTTCAATCAACGTCACAATTGACAGCCGAAAGCAGCACGAGGTTGCAACACATATTTTGCCCGCCCACTAACGCTAACCTCTTAGTGCATAAAAACGCTTGACTCGCATTGCGAACAAGAATTGCAGAAGCAATTATCTTGAAGTTGCGCCTCAATTTCAATTTCCTATGCTCAAAATGTCAATTTTAACTACCGTCACACCTCATTGTCGATTTGTGAGCGTTCAGAAACGACAACTGTGTCAAGTAGCTATAGTTTGCCACTTGAGTGACTTGCTGCATTTGGCTGAAGCACTTGTAAATATAGTCACACACTCGCACATACAATGCAGCTATAATTTTGCTGACAATTTTGTTGCAAATTTCTCACAATTCATTCGGTGTTGCGTCCACTTTTTTGCCATCATTACGCTGTGGCGAAGGTCACTGTTGCGGTTAGAATGCCCTAATGGCTCCAACAGGTTTTCCAATTTGTCGCTTGCATTCGGTTGCGGTTGATTTGTAAGCGTTTATTGCGAATTTTCATTTTCACACAAATACCATTTGAAGATTTCCCCATCTCTTTTTCTTTATTTAAATTTTAGTTCCCTCATACTTACACGTAACGAACGGACCACCTCTTGCACGACGCGCATCGCACGTGACGGAAAGAGTTGCACTAGTGAATTGGGATGTGATGTTAATGTCTTCCATGCGGTTGACTCCTGAAAATGCGGAACAAATTGTGGTTACAATGCTATTTTGTTGGTTTATAGGCATATTATTGTAAGAAAATAATAATAGAATATTTTTTTTTTATTTTTTAAATTTTGCAAAAACTATGGATTCTAAACATGTAATACTTTATGTCGGAAATTCGTGTTTAACTTTGTCTCAGATTTTTTACATGTCGATCACCCGAGTTCTAGTCTATTATCTGAATAAAATTTATTGTGATAAAAGAATACTTCGACAGCAATTTCAGAATGATCATTGAACAAAAGGACATTGAGGGAGACGCGATGTTTAACAATCTGGGGTTAAAAAAAGGTGGTAGCCAAGCCGACAACATTGGAGACAATGAAGAGTTGGAGAGGAATAAAAGACCAAGTGTCCGGACCTCTTCAGCGAACATATTTCTGAGTGGATACAACCGAAGACATATTGAGTCTATTTGTAACCAATAACACTGACCACTGCTGATTGAGGAGTTACATGAACAAAGTAGAAATTTGATGAATGGCAAACTGTCAGTTAAGTGAGCTTCCGGTAAATATATCATCTAAATATTCAGAGTTTGATGAGAGTGAAGAAGTAAAAGATCAAATGGTAGCGGGATAGGTCTCTATTATAAAACCTATCCTATTCTATGAAGCTAATTGAAGTTAATTTTGTTGAAGGAAGTTTTGAAAATTGTTTCATATGGAAAATGAGGATATCAGCTTGCAGAAATCGTATTTGGATATACATTTCTCTAACTGGTTATATATGAGCTGTGTTCAAAAAATAACGGGAATTTTCGTCTAGATTGATGTTCTCGCCTTTAAAATAGTCTCATTTCGATATATTGCACTTATACCAGCTCTTCTTCCATTTCTCGAAATACTTCTCAAACTCAATTTTTGGGATAGGGATCTCGTATGCATGTAAAAAACCCTTTAAGGTTCTCTTTATTTTTAGAATTCGGAAAAGGTTACACGGAGTCATGTCTAGCAAATATGGTGGCTCGGGCACCGTTACAGTATTGTTTTTGGTCAAGAAGTCACGAGCAAGCAACGAAGTGTGAGCTTTTAACTAACGAAAATCGCCAAGCTTCTAAAAACAAGTCTAACCTTTACGAATGCTACAGACAAAGTAAATAATGAATACAGCTGGACATTTTATCGTACTTCAGGGGTATCTATACTATACTACTATTATAAAGAGGAAAGATTTGTATGTATGTTTGTATTGAATAAACTCGAAAACTACTGCGCCAATTTCAAAAATCCTTTCACCATTGGAAAGCTACATTCACCATGAGTAATATAGGCTATATTTATTGCTAGAATCTCAACATTCTGGAAATAATTCTCAGGTGTGGGTATCAAAAAGACTCCGTGATGGAGAATCTTAATCTGAAACTGAAAATCGTCCTGCAAGTGATTCTCTTCGCATCGCAATCGCGTGCCAGAGAGTCGAGTTCGAGTGCTCGCAGCTGCTTGCTGAACAAAATTTCAAAACCTTCCAAGTACGCGCTACGAGTCGAGTACGGAGCGTGTGCAGCGGCTTGAAGTACAAATTTCAAAATATTTCTAATAATATACAACTCTGAGCGTTCCCAACGCCTTCATAATCAGAGAGAAAGACAACGGACACCAAATACTAGAGGTCGTAATCAAAATTTAGCTCATTGCAAATAAAATGTAATCTCAGGTTCGAATTTTTCTCATTTTACTTTTTTAAAATGAACCAACGATAGAAACGGCGAAGTACATATATATGTATGTATGGGATAGTGTGTACAAGTGTGTGAAAATTTATAACTTTTGAAATGTTTGTTTAAGCCCGTGCGAAGCCGTTTAATATAAATTTGATTTAAAATTTTGACCCGTGAAATTTTAAATTTTACAATTCCCGTTATTTTTTGAACATACTACGAACATAAACCTTCTGGATTCTATATAATGGATCAGTTAATATAAATCATAGAATTAATTAAAGTAAAAAGCAATAAGATAGTGTAAGCTAAGCTTATTGTAGTTCTAAATACCTATTCAACTGTGTTCACGCTGTACTAAAAACTAGTACAAACTACAAAGCCTAGTTTCCATTCATAAAGTATTAAGATTTATATTGAACCAAAAGGTTTGAATAAATAAATATTTAAATTGAAAGAAAGCTCTAAACATTAGAAAATTGTTTTAGAGTTAGCACAATTCTAATTTTCTACAGTCTATTTGGAATTTCTAGCTATAAATTAGTATATTTTCGGATTTTTGCTTCACTGTAGGATTGGTTTTAAGCTAATATAAGTACATCTGTAGAAACGTTAACTATGTAATTTTGGCAACAGTAATTTTCAGTCATTCATAGTGGTTTGGTCAAACTTATCCTTGACCTTATCTCATTTAAATGAATGCCATTGGATTACACAAGCAATTACCAGATTCGCATTCGATAAAATGTTATAATCGTTTACATTAATATATTTTTATTGAAATTCATACGCTGTACTTTTGCGAAGATGCTTTTTTATTATAATGCATATTTCACATAGAAAAAGCGCTGGCTTGGCGTATGAGTAACCAATAAATGGAGTAAGCGGTATGACACGTACATACAGTGTGAATACATACATATATAAATATGTAACGGTATATATGTGCTATATATGATAATTAATACCCATAAACACTTATAAGTATGTCGCAAAGCCTTAACGACAACCTCAATAGTGTTTTGTTGCGCTTGAACTGAATTAATTGCTTGCCGGTTGGATTACAACTTTTAATTACTTTATCTAAAATAAGTGTACGCTTAAAGTTCAGTAAACAAAATGTTGATTCGTTTCAGCCGCATTGCATTCAATTACAATGAAATCTCACAAATATTTCTAACATCTGTTATCCATTCCATATCCATCCATTATAACTTCATTTCATAAGTGGCGAAAATACTGGTTTTACATATACACATACATACATATATGCATTCATATATAATATATATACATTTAACCATCCTCTAATTTTCTCACATTGCATGTCACACAATTCTTCTTCGCTTGCATGTCACACACACCGCTTTTTATCGCCTTTATGCTGTATACCTCTCCACCTCTTTAACAAATTAAAATTTTCAAGTTCAACTTTCAGCATTGTTGGTCAGCAGGTTTGGTCATTTAGTTTAACTATGCGCTATGCGAATGCATAAATACATATGTATGTATATACTATGTATGTATGCCCTGCAGACTTCCGAAATGTAAATGATTTGTTATTACGAATGATGCACACGAGCATCGAGCATTCGCTAACGCTTCGGTAACCGCAATTTTAATTCAAAATCATTTAGGCGTCTTTCCGCATATTTTGCAGAGGCGGGTGTTTAGTAAACGAGTTCAATATAACTGAACTCAATAAGTAATGTCTTTGAACTTTAGTTGTAGAAATTTGCATTTTGCATACATTTTAGAAATTTTGCATTTAATCTTTGACCTGGAAGTGGACACAAATGAATACATGAATGCTTTGTTTATGTTTTGTATTATTAGTTGTATTGTTCGAATACTTTGGTGTCCCATTGATTCAGTTATTTAGAAGCATTTTCAATTATAACTCCATATATTGGATAAAACTAACAAAAGTCACGCGGAACCAGTACCAGAGGAATAAATACCGATTTGAAAGTATACGGATCCGTATAGGTTAGGGTAAGAAGCAGATCTCCGCGACTGCAGAGAATCTCACTTGAACAACTGTGAGCTCTGTCCTTTGTGATACCATAACACATAACACAGTAACAGTTTTGGCAACTTGCGTCTAGCAGGATTCCTAGTCTCATCGCAGGCACACCTATTGAACAGTCTGCAGTAAACACTCCTATGATTGCGGCGAGAAGAACTACCCTTAGAGAAAAAAGTTTGAAAGACCGTTTACGGTCTACTGCGGGTTTAAAAGATCTCTCAATTGCACATTCACTGGTTATTATAAAGCGTTTGGCGAGCTCATGCGATGTCTCTATGTCTAGCGCTTGAGCGCAAGTAGATCACGGACTGCAAACCCGCTCTCTTCTTTGATGTCGAATTTTGGTAGGATACCCTGTCTTGCCAGTTTTTCCGCAGTGCAGCGAATCCGAGGTGACCGGGTACCGACACATGCCGTATAGCAAAGTTGTTTAAAGCTATTTATAAAGAGGTCAGACACTCCTTGACTTGCCTAGAGCGTACTACCACACAAAAATTGTTTAGAAGTGCTCTCAAAGGTTTTTGGGAACAGCTGTTAGCTAGGGAGTTTAGTAACTCAAAAACGGATTGAAAAGTTCGTATCGTTTCTTTAATAGGGATCCAATAGTATTAGCATATGTTTTGTAGTTAGACCTAACCTAAAATTTCACAACTCGGGGATAATTAGTTTTTGAGAAGCAACTATTCCTAGGTTTGAAAAAATTCCGTACGAAGTTCCGAAGCCCAAAAGTCTAAAAAAACCTATAGAATTATTTTAGAAAAACACAAATGTATTTGATTGAGATAGGTAATATCCTAGAGATATCAATGTAATGCGTTTGTCTATCAGTCATGCAAATTTTTTATAAGTGAAAATTCGACCGATTCATATTTCTTCGAATTTCATATGCAACCTTTCTACGAAGCAGGAATTACCCAATTATTCTTGTTCTAAGGTTTCAAGATAGACTCACTGGAAAGAAAGCGTCTATACTCATACCAGATCTGTAATCTGCAATATATTTAATAATACGTATACAATTATTTTGATAATTTTTATTCCATTTTTTTCAACATTTTCACAAGTAATGAATACTTCTCTTTGCGTTTGCAATTGATTTTTCTTTTCTGACATTTTTTGAAAAAATACAAATTCTCACCACTCCCAGGTGTCATCAGCATAAAAAATAATGAACGCAATTAATTTGGCAATTGAAATGAGCCTTTAATAACTACGATCAACAATGTATGTTGCTTAATACGTACAGAGATATGTATGTATGTATGTCATCGCAAAATTATGCAAGAAAAAAAATAATGCAAATTATGCAGTAATGAGGATAGTGAAAACTTAACCTAAACAAGTAAGGAAGGGCTTAGTTCATTTTATACTCTCGCAACTTATTTATTTAATTTTATTAATATAACACACAATTTGACTCACATATGTATTCGGAATATATATGTATATGGTATAAAGTGAGAGTTTGAAAACCCTAATATTAAGTATATGGGAGATAGGGGAAGATATGACCCGATTTCACTCATTTTTGGCACGGAGACATATTATTAGAAGAAATATATTCCCTCTGAATTTTTTCAGAATATCTGAGAGACTTATCTATATTTTCGGTAAAAAATTAGTTTGAAGTACTGAGGTCCCCATATTCGATATATAGGGTCTTGAAAGCTTATGGACCAGTGTCGGCGATTTTTCGAAGGGCGATGCCATTCTTTAAATGTAGTATTTATGCAAAGTATCTTCACTAGTGCTTACTTTATATACTGTAAAGTAAACGATTCTGCTCGACTTCAAAGTTATGGTATATGGGAAGTAGGTGTGGTTGTGAACCGATTTGAACTATTTTCAAATATATCATTGGGAAGGTAGAAAGATATTACGAACCGAATTTCATTCCATTTAAAATTTTGTATACCATTTTGAGTGCAGCTCTTTTGTACCATCTTTATAATGAAATTTAAGGTTTCTGGTGGTTTTCCTTACTGAACTAAAGCATTTTTAGTAGTTTTCAACATAACCTTTGTATGAGAGGTGGGCGTGGTTATAACCAGATTTCTTCCATTTTTGGACTGTAGTATAAGGTAGTACCTAAAAGAAACGAGTCTAGAAAGATAGCTTTAGTAGTTTACGAGATATATACAAATAACCGATTTAAGGGCCGGGCCACGCCCACTTCCCCAAAAAAAATCCATCCAAATATGCAACTTCATAGTGCGCTCCTTCACACCAAATTTTACTTAAGTAACTTAATTTATGACTTAGTTATTGCACTATATATGTTTTCGGTTTTCATGGTTTTGTGGGCGTGGCAGTGGTCCGATTCCGCCCATCTTCGAACTTAACCTTCTTATGGTGCCAAGAAATACCTATGGTGCCAAGAAATACCTATCTCAAGTTTGATCTATAATTTTACTAGCCACCCTGATCATTTTGATATATTACCTTATATCTAACTCTTTTAGTTTTGGGTGTTACAACCAACCGTTATGTGAACAAAACTATAATACTCTCTATAGCAACTTGTGTTGCGAGAGTATAATAAAAAAGTTAGACATGGCATAACCAGATGCATAAGTTACTATATACATATATAATTCTCTAATACTAAAATAAACTAAAACTAAACGCCATTTGACACGAACTGACATTTCCGCATTGTATGGAAAATGTGACTGATTCAAAATCTATAAGCACAGCTCAAAGAAAGACAACAGAGGCTGCAACATAATGAAGTGCAGCGTGACCAAACATAAAAATCAACTTTATTACCGGGCGCTAAAGTTAATGCATAATAATTACGAATAGCTACTACTTGTAATAATAATAATAATAAATGAATGAATGCCAGTGATTTGCTGTTGTTGAACTTTTGAATTGCCACAATGCGTGCGTAGCGCAGCAAACATACTGACACATATTTCTCTATAAGTTTTTATGCACTTTCTCGGTTAGGCGTAAAAATGCACATCTGCACAAGCCCTGTAGGAAATTTTGATAGATACATTTTTTGGTCTTGAGCTAAATTTGTAACTTCTACCACATTAAACGGACACTTTGACATTCAGCGCTTTATTCAGCTATCAATCACTTAAGCTGAATAAGTGCTGAAACCCAAAAATTCTAGCAAATACTATATTTTCAAATTATAGTATGAAGACGCAGAAATACCTTTTCATTAAAATTTGTTTGAGATAGTTTTTAAAACTGAAGACAGCTTCCATGACCTTATTAAATAGGGTCTTCTACCTGACCTAGTAATAATGAGGTTAAAGTGCGCTAGACCAAAAACCGGTTTCAAACTAAACCACTTTTTCCTGCAGGGTCAGCCACACAAAAAATACGGCTCTTGATGTTACCTCCAAAGTGTTGGTAGCGGCGCGTGCTGCCACAATGGCAGCGGGTACAAGTTTCGCTTTAAGCCTTGTAATTCGTCGCGTCGATTTTCTGCGTTCGACTGCAGCATTTATTGTTGTTGTTATATATGCCGGCAATCTCGCTGTGCGCTCGGCAGCTCTTGTTACAATTGTTGTTGTAGCTAATGTGACGTTCATTGCACCCGTTGAACTAATTCTAGGTTGCTCATACGCCGCGCTGATGCCACGCTCTGCCAACGCTGGCGTATGCGCTGTTGTTGTTGTTGTTATTGCATTTGTTACAACGTCATCACTTCCTGCTTGCTCGGTCGTTGGCACTGTTATGTCGCCTGCTGCTGTTGGCTTTGATCTCACTGGTGTTGTTGTTGTTGTGCCAATTAGCATTAACTGTTCTGCGATTTGTGTCAAATTGATTTCATGCGTCGCCAACTTTCGCTCCATCCGCGTGCTGGCGTTCTGCACTGCAATTGCGAACACAATGAGACCGCTAGCCGCCACAATAACAAAGGCCACAACAACAAAGTCAGCAATACAACGGTATTTCATATTGACGGTGTTGAGATTGAATGAAGAGCGCGCCGAGTTGAATGCTTACGAGTAGCGCACGAGTCGATACGCCGATTGAACACTTTGTCGATTAGCTAGTCTGTGTTGGTGTTGTTGTTTGTGGCTTCGTCTGTGGCACTCGGTCAGCCGGTTAGTTTGGTGACTTGTACAGACTGCTCTTGCAGAGAGCCATCAAGAGAGTATATATATATGTGTGTGTGTATGTGCTGCAGCACTTTATGTAACACTAAGTTACCAAATGAATACAGTGATCAGCGCTCGCTTATAAAGGAACTTTTTGCTTCCAGCCAACTTTTTTTTAACCCTTTTACGTTATTGTATGTCACTGCACTTCTGCACTTTTTCCGTTGCATAAACGATTTTCTACACTTTTCACTTCCGCTCACACAATTTTCCATCAATTTCACTTGCTTCTTCGCACTTTTCAACTTTTCACTCTCGATTTCGTTGCGCATGTGCGTTTTGGCCACACTCCAACTCCGTTGCACGCCTGCGACTAACCAGCCATTAATATAGTTGCCAAAAGCATTGCCAGCACTACCAACTTTGCAGTTGCAGTTTTTGTTTTTCACCGTTTTGTTTGTGTCCGTTGCAAATGAAATTGCAGACTTTTGTTATTGTTGTTGTTGCTGTTGCACTTTTTTCGCCGTTTGCTCTTTGAATGCTTACATTTCATTATGTAAAACATGCAACTGACTGAAAGTGACTGAAATAATCTCATCGCCTGAGCGAGATTTAAGATACGAGGGTCCGTTTAAATGTTTGTGAATGCGGGTATTAGACTTTTAAATGAGGTTATATAATAAATGCTGGGGTTAGTAATAGAATTAATTTATTGATTGATAGATCGGTTCATTGTGAAGGAGCGATGTGACCATGATCTCGGTTTAGTAACATGTTTTTAAAAATTCCCTTCACAAAAAAAGGAAAGTATACTCTCACTCCACCAAAACAGGAAATTTATTTATAAGTATTCAGTAATACCATTTTGCAGATACATTTTCCTAAATGCGTATTAGAAACTCAATGCTAGAGTTTTTATGTATTGAAGAAGTGATGAATGTAGTCCTTGAACTTGATAATGCTCCCTCGTTTTTGTAGACCCCTTATCGGCTCTTTATTATTATTGTTATTAATTTCATATGCTAATGCACTTGCAGTAAGTAGTGTGAGGACATACATATATTCTGTCAAATAAGTATTCTCATTTTTAATTTTCCCGCTGAGAATATTTCAAAAAAAAAAATTTTCCCAATTGGTACAATTGTCAGTCACTATTCTTTAAATTTTTATTGGCGTCATTATGAACAAGTCAACCTTTTGTGTGCGTTGCGATTTTTACTATGGATAAAAATATTGAACAAAGACTTTGTGTTTCAAACGAAATTTCTTGTGCCTAAATGTTGGAAATGTTGATAAACACATTTAGTGATTTAACCATGTCGAAAACTCAAGTTTACGATTGTTATAAATCGTTTAAAGAGGGGCGAGAAGAAGTGAAAGATTTGACCTCTTCAACTGAAAAAAATGTCGACAAAATAAAGGAAATGGTGCTCAAAAATCGTCATTATAGTTTGCGAGAGATAGCCCAAATAATGGACATGTCTCATGAGACCGCTCGTCATATTTTGGTTGATGTTTTGGGTATGCGGAAAGTCCCAACGCGATTGATGCCAAAAGATCTGAATATTCTTCAAAAAGTGAATCGCACAAAGCGATCATTGTGAACGAGTTTTTGAACAAATATCATCGAACAACCACCATACTCTCCATCCCCTATGGTCCCGTGTGACTTTTTCCTGTTTCCAAAACTCGAATTACTACTTCGTGGAACCCGTTTTGAGAGCATTGTAGACGTCAAATCTAATTCACAAAAAGAACTGAAGGCTATCCCGGGAAAATAGCTTTAAAAAGTGTTGCGATGGTTGGATTGTTCGTTGGAAGAAATGTATTACCTCAGAAGGGGCGTATTTTGAAGGGGATATAATAAATTTAGATGATTGATAAGTTGTTTGTGTTTTATTTCAAATGTCCGGGTACTTATTTGATAGAATATATATCGCTTTGATGCTACAGTGACTGGTAAAATGTAGAAGAAGAAGTATATTTTATTTAACGGAGTACTCTTGAGTCTTTAGTGAGGGAAATCGGACATTTTAACCAGAAAAAAGGCACTCGAGGCAAACATGGAGCTCTAATTCAATGTTTTCTTTCCGATATTCACGTTATTATTATGTAACAAATGTATATCTGGCCCTTGAGAGAACTGTGCTATATTTCTCCACAGCTTTAATTTTTCTGATTGTCCGTCCAGGAACATGGTTTGAAATTATAACTTTGGAATTATAGTTACATATGAGCAATAGCTATAACCTCACATTTTATGTGAATTTTTAATATCCGTTACACCTCAATAATTTTATTATGCGAAGCAAACAATTGTTTTGTTTGCAGCTTTTAGCTTTGTGAAGGCTTTGACACAGATTGGATCTAACAATGAATGTTATGTTAGCATTAGAATTATGTTTATAGTGTAATAATAGTTAATGGAATTTCAAACAATTACTATTATTTTCAATTCAACTTAACTTATTTTTGTAAAATACGAGGTCTGGTATATAGAGTAGTCAACTTTACACATATTGCGTATAGTAAAAGTTGGTTATTTAACACTTTTGAGTTATGCTGGCTGATACAAAATTTTGGATTGGGTAGAGCTTTAAAATTAACAATTTTCTCAAAATTTTAAATTTTCTTAAAAATAGTATTTTTATTGTTTTAAAATCACACTTCGACCCTAACTATTTGAAACGTTGCGAAAATACTGGCCTTTGTTGGAAGAACTAAGAACAGAATAAATGTAAATATAAAATCATCAAAATATACTATATACAAATATGTACAGCTGTGTTCAAAATAATAATAGTGCTAAGAAGTCAATATTTGAATTACTTATAAAAAGTTTATTAATTTTGAAATTGAGAACGAACATAACAGAAAAATTTATTTTACATATAACATATCGTTGGCTTAATATAGAAAAGGCGTATCTACATTTTTTTCGAAATCGCGTTTTTAATGTATTCTGGTAGACCACTGTCAAATACTCCTCCCCTTAAAAAATTAGTGGGCTATGATCGTAAATAACGGATTTATAGTCATATAAAAAAGCCCTAACTCATTCGAAGTTACAATAACAACATAAAGCCCTATCTCAAATAACTTCAAAGAAATTAGAAATAATAACAAAATTATACCACAATTAAATTTGTTACCTGTTTTGAATAAAAATTGCAATAGAAATGTTTTTTGTATCTTAAGTTTTTAAGGTTCAGTTTTCAGTTTTTTCCTTCTCCTGAAAAGTAACGAAAAGTGTAGATACGCCTTTTCTATATTAAGCCATCGATATTAAAACCGCAAAAAATTTCAATAATGATAATAAACTAAAATAGCTTGAAAATTCGTTGTTCAAAAAAATAGTAGCATTTCACAACTGATTTAAAAAAGTATTTGAAACATAGATACATCTAAAAATTATATATAGATACAAAGAAATTGGGTTCAGTATTTGGTCGAAAAGCCCCAATTATATAAAACTGCCTTACGGGGACGCAGGATAGAGTTGACTAGGCCTTTATAACGGGTCTTGGATATTTATTCCCAAGATACCTTCACTATTACCCAAAGTATGACAGGGGTAACTTATATTGACAATGTAGTTATGATATATGGGCCCAGCAATATAAAAATAAAAGACAAGCCTAAAGTAAAATTTTTGTCCCTCCATGTTTTACCGTTATCGTAGTGTATCTAGGGTGTTATTCAGTGGACGATGCACAAACTATCGTCAGCCTGTGCCTCCAAAAGAACGACTTTACTTACATCTGTCCATAACATATTTTGTATGTTATCCAATTTCAATGATAAGACTCCAACACACGCACTATTATTACTTTGAACACAACTGTATGTATATAGACTGCTCATCAAATATCGAAATTTCACACTTAAATGTACATACATGTTCACGCAGAGAGACAAGATGAGTGTTGTTTGTATAGATTAGCATTTGCATTTTTTTTATCGTGGGAGGTTATTGCCCATTAACCATCTACTTGAATGCAGTTTAAAAATAGCAAAACTTCAACAAAAGTACTCAATACTCCTATATATATTAAGCAAAAAGAATAACATTTTGATATTTTTTTTAATTCGATAAATATCGGTAATTCTCAAATGATGATGATATTTTGATTTTCAACATTTCTCCAAAGGTATGTCGCTACTAAATACATACTATTACACTCAATACCACTTCTATTGACCTGTCAATCATCACAGCATCATAGAAAGCTTTTACAAAAATAAGAAGAAGAAGGTTACAAATCCATTCGAGTTTTAACAATTAATGATTACACAGAATTCCGGGACTGGCTATAAAACTTGTTTACTTTTTGAAAAGTGCTAACATAGTCAACAATTTTTCCAGCCAGATAACTTTACGCAAAAATTAGGTTATCGCAAAATTATTTTTCGCAGTCTAGCGACCTAGTCATATAATGTATCGAATAATATGAGCCCACGGCTAGAACCATCAAATCGAAACAAGGTGGAAAAAAACTTATAAATTTTTTAAATTAACCTTGATTATGTTGCCTCAAGCTATTTATTTGCCATTGCCGAAACAACAAGCTTAAACGAGTTATTAATTTGTATATGCTACTTGGTAAGTAATGGTTTAATTCAGATAAGAATATACTAATAAATGAAATGCTTTATTGCATTTTCAATTGATATATGTATATGTATGTCGTAATCAGAAGTGTGTAAACAAATCTATATCTACAAAACTAAAATAGAAGATTTTGAACTGGAAAAACAATGCATTAACAATAATTGAAAATGCATCAGAGGGTAATTAATGTAGGTAAATATGTACATAGTTTTATTGATTTTCACATGGGCCTACTCAAAACATCGCAAGGTTTCGATAAAACAGCTTTAATTCAAAGTTTAAATTTTAATTGATTAACTAATAAAATAATTTTTAATGAAGTCTAAGTCATTAATATTAATTATTTATTTATTTTTATGCTTTAGCTCAAAAGCTTCATAAATGATGCAGAAATACAAATATTTATGCATTTTCCGGTAAATTTTATTGCAGCACTGTACTCAACTTGCCAAAAGCATGAACTCATATAAAAATCCACCAGCATACAAAAATATAGTATAGCCATATGTGAACCACTTTATGAGCTTTGCTTGTTGTGTACATAGTAGATGATGCATTCAAGTGGAAAGCAGCATTTTTTGTTTGTTTTAATTATCACAGCCTTGATTTACTTTACATAGCAATTAAGTTCATCGTGATAAGAATTGAGTGCGGGATTCATTAAAAGTACTGTGTTTAAAGTCTTCTTCTAATTCTAGAGAATAATTAATTAGTATTTTTTTTAATATTATAACCCACATATGAGAGAATTTTATGAATTATAAAAACACTTTTTATTAACTTAATCATTGGTATAAGAACTTATTACAATTTAAAATAATAAAAAAATAAAAAACTGCTAAATTTTAGTATTATGCGTTCTCTGCAGTTTATTTGAAAACCTATAAAAGATACTAAAATTCATTACACAACTTCTGACAATTGCAACTAGCTGATTTTCAAACAGTTTTTTTATTGTTAATAAATTTTTATTGGCAGTAACTTCTCAATAAATTGAAATACCAGTTGTCGCGCTCAACTTCCTTTAATAAGTTTTAATGTCGACTAATAACATTAAAAACGAACAGGTTAGCGAAGACACAGCTAAAATCTGATAAAATGTCAAAGCCATCAAGCTGTGCTATAAAGTGAATATAAAGGTAACATCTACTAATCAGCTCAAAGCAAGAATGAACGAGACAAGATTGTGACACGTTATTACTTAAACTTTCAGATTTAAAAGTAATTGTAAATCGTCCTGAAGGACGTCACTAATTAATGAATTTTCCCGACGAGCGCACGAACGAACGAACGAAAATCATCATATATTGTATATGCGGGCAGAGGTAATTCCTGAACCGATTTCACTCATTTTCACCACCCAGGTACTTTTCACTACCCAGACTATATGCTCACGTAATTTTGTTAAGATATCTCACATATTAACCGATGTATGCGGTATTAAGCCCATCGTAGTTTTGAAAAACCTATAATTAGGTATGTGGGAGGTAGGGGATGTTATGACCCGATTTTAACCATTTTTGGTACAGTGACCTACAATTAGAAGAAAAAGATGCCCTCTGAATTAAATTAAAATATCTGAGTAATTTACCGATATTTTTGTTGAAAAATTACTCTTATGTTCTTCATGTTCGATATCCGGGGCATTGAAAAGTTATATTCCGATCTGGACAATTTTTTCACAAGTGATTCTTCAGATCATATACAGTATTTGTGTAAAGTTTTATTTCGCTATCCTCATTGGTTCCTGATGTATATATTATAAAGTGAAGGAATCAGATGGAATTGAAAATTGAGTTATAAGGAAAGTAGTGGTGGTTGTGAACTGATTTCGCCCATTTTTATCCGTGTTATCAGGGTGTCAAGAAAATATTATATACCGAATTTCATTGAAATCTCTCGAGTAGTTCCTGAGATATGGTGTTTGACCCATAAGTGGGCGATGCCACGCCCATTTTTCATTTAATTTTCTGTAAAATTTAGTGTTTCTGTCGTTTTTCATTAGTGAGTTAACCCACTTTTAGTAATTTTCAACCTAACCTTTATATGGGAGGTGGGCGTGGTTATTATCCGATTTCTTTCATTTTTGGACTGTATTAAGAAAGTTTGGTTTATTTAGCTTTATTGGTTTGCGAGATATATACAATTATTAGTGGATTAGTTATGACACATTATGTGTTTTCTGCTTTTCCATTTTGTGGGCGTGGAAGTGGTCCGATTTTGCCCATTTTCAAACTTAAAATTCTTACGGTCCCAAGGAACATGTGTGCCAAGATTTCGTCAAGATTTTTACTCTAGTTATCCATTGCACGGACGAACGGACAGACAGACATTCGGATTTTGACTCGTCTCGTCGCACTGATCAATTTGATATATATAACCCCATATCTAACTCGTTTAGTTTTATGACTTACAAACAACTGTTATGTGAACACCACTATAATACTATCTTAGCAACTTTTGTTGCGAGAGTATAAAAATGTCTAGATTTCGAATATATGTATATCGTCCATAGAATAACAAACACGATTTTTACTTCACCTAGTAAGTTCAACAGCCGGCAATGAATTCAGCAATGCTAATCTAATGATAACTAAATTCGCATAGTTTTGCCAATTTGTCGATAAATCAATTAGCATTACTAATGGCTAAAGCAGCAGTGAATATAAAAGGCAACAAAAGCAAAGGCAATGCAATGATGAAAATAGAAAAGTAACAACAATTGCATAGCAGTAATAATGGAACTTTAATGTGCCCAAGTCATTCAAGCGCTATGAAAATACCATAACTCATGCATTGAAGTGACAAAACAACTCTCAATTTGTAAACAAACGGCTGGCTGTCACTCAATCTTTATGCCGTTTAGCCCTCGTCTCTGTACCCTCATATTTTGCAAGTATTTCTTTTCAGTTAATCTTTTGAAATATATTGTCTCAGCATTGACTTCTTGCTTACAGATTATTTGTACGTGCGCATATTATTGAGCGAACGTCACAGTTTTTTGTGCAATTGCCCGCGGGCAACTAGCGACTCTTGAACACTGCGTTAACGATGTTTAACGGTGTTTTTGTAATATTGTTACTAAATTGTTCATCATCATTTGCTATGCCCGCAACGTGCAACTTAAGCCGATTAGCAAACATTACCTTAACACATTAACTTGACAGAATGCAGTCTTAAGGCGTGTTTACACGTCAATCGAATTATATTGTTTTGTTGGAAATATAATTCGAGTTATTAACTAAATATTAAAAATAATAGAATGAAAAACAAAGAAAAGTCTAACGAAGAAATTGAGATTCAAATTGTATACTCTGCAGTAATGAATAGTGCTATTACGAGCTGCAGAGCTAATTAGAGAAGGTACAATCTTCTATAAGAGTGTACAGCTCCTGGCGTACGCCGATGATTTCGATATCATCGGAAGCAACAACCGCGACGTTGGTTCTGCTTTTTCCCGCCTGGATAAGGAAGCGAAGCGAATGGGTCTGGAGGTGAATGAGGACAAGACGAAATATCTCCTGTCATCAAACAAACAGTCAGCGCATTCGCGTCTTGGCTCCCACGTCATTGTTGACAGTCATAACTTTGAAGTCGTAGATAATTTCGTATACCTGGGTACCAGCATCAACAACACCAACAATGTCAGCCTCGAAATCCAGCGCAGAATCACTCTTGCCAACAGGTGTTACTTTGGACTGAGTAGGCAAATGAAAAGTAAAGTCCTCTCTCGGCGAACCAAACGACGATGTCAACATCAGATGAGACGACACTAGGAGTTTTCGAGAGGAAAATTTCCTCAGAACATTGGCAACGGCGAATACCGCCGCAGACGATGGAACGATGAGCTGTACGAGTTATACGACAGCATTGACATAGTTCAGCGAATGACAGCGGCTACGCTGGCTAGGTAATGTTGTCCGAATGGACGAAAACACACCAGCTTTGAAAGTGTTCGATGCAGTTCCCGCCGTAGGAAGCCGAGGAAGAGAAAGACCTCCACTCCGTTGGAGGGACCATGTGGAGAGCGACCTGTTTACACTTGCGATCTCCAACTGGCGCCGAACCGCGAGGGAAAGAGAGGAGTGGCGCGTTATCATCGATTCGGTTATAACCGGCTAAACTGGTTTCTACGCCAATCACATATATATTCTGCAGTATTAAGGATTATAATTTAGATAACATAAAAAGGGATCGCCTCTGTGCTGCAATGGGTGAGAATAGGGAATAGGGAAGAATTTCTCTGAGCCGTTCGATACCAAAAGAGGTTTCAAACAATGCGACCCTAAATTGAGCGACTTCTTTGATCGAATGCTTGAGCAGATAATTCGCGATGCACATCTTAACCTACTTACAATATCTTGTCCAAGTGTTATCAGTTATTGTTGACGTATTAACAGAGTAGGACGCATCAAGAGGGCCAAAGAAGCGAGGACAAGTTGAAATACTTCCTGTCATCAAGCAAAGAATCTCAACAGCTGGGTAGGCACGTCAATGTTGCCAGTAACAACTTCGATGTTTGTCTACCTAGGATCCCCAGAATCACGATGGAATTACGAGCCATATAAGCTTTTCGCCGATATGTTGTCCGAATGGAAGAAAAAATGCCAGCTCGAAAAATTTATGATTCGGTGCCCCCAGATAGCGTACGAATAAAAGGACGATCGAAACTTAGATGGTTAGATGGCTGTAGACTTAAACTTAAAATCTCATACAGTGCGCAACCTGATGATGAGGATTTATTTATTGAAAATATATTTTTTTAACATTATTGCAGAGTATTTAAATATTTCACATCATCAGTAATATAATGGTTCAGTATATTCAGTCCTTGAAAATATATCATTAAGTTATTCTAACAGAGATCATATGACAACGATTTTGTGTTCAAATCCTCGCCGAGACAACTCATTATAGTATTACTTTTTCCCACATCTTCAAGTTCATTTAAAAATTCTGTGCCTCTCGATCTTTCAGACTATGCTGAATATTGAATGCTATGGAATCAAAGGAAAATTAAAAATCACGTGTGAACGAATCATTAGTTAATCACAATTACATAGAAGCCGAAGTAAAGTTGAGAAGGTTAAATTGGCATCTTTCATCTAAAAATATGCTTTTCGGAATAGATTACCTTGAAGCGGCAAAATAATTACCGAAGAATACCATTCTAAACTGTTGGATCAGTTCGAAATGATCAGTTCTCTTGACACAAGAACGACTGATCTCGCAGAGTTACATGTATGAATGAATGTAGATATAAAAGCCTATGGAAAAGTTTGAAGGAGTTCGATGGAACTCGTGCCATTAGTGCCGACAAAGTTAAAATAAATAATAAACATGTTCAATAATGCACTTTCCTTGTCATGCCTTAACAGCTTTTCTCTTAAACTGCCATTCATAATGAATCAAAATATAATATATTGACAAACTAAACCAAATATTTATGTCTAACTAGCTGACCCAGCGGAGAAGTTTCTTCCGCCTTAGAGACAATAAATGAGGAAATTTTATTGAGTTCATTTTTGTATTAGAATAACATAAGAAATAAAGTATTTCAATTATTCTTAGTTTGTTATTAATTTTTCAGCATTGGTTTGCACTCTCCAGTCAAGCACCTTGTGATAGACGGCATTTTTCGTTTTATAATCGACTTTCAAGGATTGGCCTGTCATTTGTTAATATTTATAGCGAATGCAAGACGAATCGGAAATTGAAGTCGTTTAAACCCAAACGTCATATCGGTAGGGATTATCGAGATCCTCGAAATGAGAACTTCTTCCTTTTTACCATCAAATGCGTTTCGGTGCACAGTTTATGTTTCCCAATATGATCACTACGGAGCCAATCTTTAGTCGTAAATTGTACGGCGGCAAGCCAAGCACATCCAAGGAGTTTAAAAATTCAATTGAATAGTTGGTGGCTTCATCTTCATTTATTACGTAGTCAATAGATTTGAATGAATGAGGTGGACCAATGATCCCATTCTGAATTTTGTAGTTTAAGTCATCTATGTCTTTATTCTTCGAAATTCGTTCCGAAATTCAGCAATTGCTCAGAGTTATCTTCAACAGACATATATTTTAGTAACACAACTCTCATGTCTGTTGTCATTGTGTAGATCTTTTACTGTTCGGTTAAGTGCTTCTAATGCAGTTTTATGCATTATTATGCATTCGTCATATATGAGAACTTTTGATGTCTTTCAAACTTGGGCCATCACGGATTGTTTTGCAATATTACATGTTGAATTGAATTATAGTCTTGAATGAGCCGTACGTCATCTTTCGAACAATGTGGCTGCTATTCACGCGCAAACAATGGCTAAAACTATTGGCATGAGGAATGTCTTTTCAGAACTGTCCCTGGTATATGCAGGATATATCAACTACCATTTCCTTTATAAATTAGTGTATCATAAACTTCTTTTTGTTGGGTATTCAGCAGGGGTCATTTGAACTATTAAATCTTTCTGGAGATTACATTCCCGTTCCCGTTTATGTTATATCCTATCTCATGTTAATAAATGTTACGTTGCCCGAAGAGCGAAGAGAATAACAGTAAGAAAAATTTTACTCAATAAAACGATTTGCAACATAACTATCACACGGTTAGATAAAGGGTTAAATTCAAAATTTCAAATCTTCAAATGTTCAACCATAGGCAACATTATTTTTTTTTGTCAAAATGAAAATGTTTTGACTGAATTTTTTTCGTTTGGCTATCATTTTTTTTGTTTTCATTTTTATGAAAAGAAAGCCTACTAAGATGTTTTGAAAAATAAATTTGTGTTTTATATGGAATGTCAGTTGCGTTTTTTATACCACAGTTTATTCACGTTCTTGTCACGAAAAATGTATAAAATGTATCCTATGTCCTGCCCCCGGTGCTAAGCTACCTCCAAACCAAATTTAAGCCAAATCGGTTCAGCCGTTCTTCAGTTATAAGTGGTGTAACTAACACGACTTTCTTTTATATATATAGATTGTGTATATACTTATATGTATGTTCAGTATGTATGGAATATTGGTTTAATAATATTACAATTAACTCACCTTAAGTGTGTTCGATAGTTTGCCGGCTCTTGCGATGGCTGTACCAAATGTTGATGGTGCAATGGCAAGCGAGGAGGATTCACGCACAGATATGTTACACAGCGCAAACAGTATTAACGGTAATAAGGTGAGTAGACGTTTACGCACCATTTTTGTAATATTTTTTTGTTTTCTGCTTTTTTTGTTGTTGTTTGTTTTTTAAGTTTTAGCAATTTCACTTGAACACTTTGGTTATGTTTAAATATTTGAAATTTCGTAATATTTTGTCACAAATTTTTGTAGAAGATAGCACTTTATTTTTAGAAGTTTGTCAAACTAAGTTTTTAAATATAAATAAAGTAAAAATTTGAAAATATAATATGGGAATATTTAAGAAAATCTTAAAATAGTACACTCTTAATGAAACTAAAATAAAATATTTTTTTTTCCACTGAGTCTAAAGTTTGAGTTTCTTTTTTCCAAGGTTCAGCTATTGTGAGATCCTTAATTTGTATAAAATTTTTCCACCATACCGGAGTTTTTTTTTTCGAATATACCGGAGTTAGTTTCGGCAGCTGCCAAAAAATTTAGAACCATTTACAGTTAATCACCAGCGCTTATTAAATCAGACCAACAGCTGTAGCTGAGCTCAATGCTCAAACGCTTATCACTTAATAAACAATGCAATTGAAGGCTTTAAGCGCTTCCTAGCAGAAGGTTACTACGCATAAAACGATGTATTTCCACGTGAGTATGTACATACATATGTTTTGGTTGAAGTTTTTGCTTTTACGATTTTCAGCAGGAAAACAAGCATAATTCATTAACCTTACTTTAGCAGCGCCGTTGTAATTTTAATTTATGGCGATTTTCGCTACAAAATAAATATTAAAAAAAATTCGCGACCTTCTTTTCACACTACAATGGTAGTAATTTACACAACAACTTCATACAATGTGGCATGTACTCGTACATATGTACATACCAGCAAGTAACTGATTTGTATTACAATTCTGCGGCTTAATGTGTTAATAAGGTTTAGGCCTGAAAATTACAGGTGTCACTTCCGCCAACTGAAATTCATGCGTTAATTGCGTTTTAATGCGTTCTCTGCTTAATTCAATGCGAATTTAAACTGTTCAATGACGGCGGCCCTCAAGTGATTGCAATAAAAAGTGCTGAAAGCTACTGTTTTACTAAAGAGAAAAAAATCATAAAAAAAAATTAAAATTAACCAACCAGAAATTCTTGAAAAGATAATCTATATGCATAAGTAAATACTCATCAGTACAACTCAGTTTTAATCTTTACTTAACTAGTACTGACTTTCAGTGCATCCGTGTATGTCAAAATAAAAGACTTCTAACACGAACTCGTTTACAAGTGTAAAAAAAATCTTCGTAGTGCTGCGTAAAATATTTTTAGTTAATAACTGATAAAGATAAAATCAGCATTAAGATTTATTAACGAAAATAAATAACTAAATAATGGCATCGGTAGCCCGAAGAAGAGCGGAAGAGAGAGAGAGTAAAGACCAGAAAAATCAATATCTATTTATAAATATTGCTTTAAGCACTTTGTTTTAATTTACTTTGCTTTATTTGCATTTGAATCTTTTATTTACTTCACTATTTCTTTGATTTTACTTTTATTTGCCGCAAGTTTAAACTATTTTTTATACCCAACGTTCAAAATCCTGAAGGCTATTATTTGAATTTATTCTCTTTAATCGGAAAATTTCAACATTATTATTCTGAATTCTAACCATAATAAATTAAAAAAAATAATAATTTTATTGATTATTATTATTAAAACGATCTGATGGACTTAAGTCGATTACAGGCGGTTGAATTGGCCTAAGTAGTGAAAATTTTTGAAAAAATTAAAATTGGGTTTGTATATCATATTTAATTGGTATTTTTAATAATAATAATAATTTTTAGAATATTGCTAACACTTTATTAGTCAAAAATGTAAGTCAGTGAATCGATTTGGCACTTTTTTAACCTTAAAAAAATATCTTTGGTATTAAAGAATTTTTGAAGGTGAGGATGAAGTGAATAATTATTAACAGAATGAAATCAGATTACTGACACGCCCATAAAACGCCTTTAATCGAAATATATATCAAAAAGACCTCAATTAAATTACGAAGCTCGCATTTGATGAATATATTAAAAAATTAGGCCATACTTAATTTATATTAAAATTAGTTTGAAAATTGGTTTATAAGTCTACTTTTTCCACTTTAAACTCCATCAGGTTCTTTTACGACTATTAGATAAATTTAGCATCAATGAAGTTAAGATAATATTTGTAAATATTTGAAATTGGTCGAAATCATAATATTGTTTTTCAAGCTCCCACATATTGAATATGGGGCCTTATACCTCTGAAAAATTGATATTTGTGCAAAAAAAAAAAACAATAGCTTAATGCTGAGTATGAAGTTATGTTTATTAATGCTTTATTATTCTGCTTGCCGCACAAAAAATCGACAACAACACCTTGCTCATAGTACAGTTAGTATTAGTCCACTATGCAGATAGAGTCGCTTCATAGAAAATAGGTATATGTGCAAAATGATTTTTTTGTTTTTTGGCTATCGCGATGTCAACATCCCGACTATAGGAATTATTAAAACAACTAACTTTAAGCAATAATTGAAAAAGAATTCCATGTATATAAAAAACAACAACTAACTTGCATTTTAGTTAAAAATGCGACTTGGACCGAATTTCGTCTGAGGAACAGATCAAGATTGAGATTATGAACAAAGATGTTTTATAAAACTATGTAAATACTGCTGAAGTAATGTGGCATCGAAAAACCATACGAAACTTTTTAGAAACCAAGAGGAATACAAAAAATCATAAAGGTACTGGACCAAAATCCTCGATAAATGAACGTACCAAATAGAATATTCGCAAGTTGGCAACTCAGGACACGATGAGTTGCTCCAAATTAAAGCGGAATTTGGTTTATAAGTGCCAAGAGAACGTCTACAATAAATTTTGAAACAAGACTTAAATCTTAAATATGAATCCAAAGTGTCTAAACCCGCGTTTATAATCTCCACAAAAACGCATGCATCTTTTTTCGAAAAATATTCAAATTCTAAGAAGTAGAGTTTCAAAACTTGATATTTAGTGATGAGGAAACATTAAATTTAGATGGATCATAAGTATTGAAGGGATCTATGGGACCTTCGCCATATTTTCTATAAGCGCATGACATTACTAGATGGCGGTGGTTCTCTAATGATGTAGATTGCTCTTAGCACCAAAGAGAAGTCTCCCATTTGCCTTGTCCCGAGTCGTATGAAAGCAAAATATATATGGAATTGCAGGACAGTGAATTTATCACGTTTGCTGAGGCATATCAAGGCGACAACTGGGTGTTTTAGCAGCATAACGCGCTTAGCCACGTCGCAGGGTATATTAAAGCCTTTTTTGAGTCACGTAATATTCCCTAACTTCGGTGTCCGTCATTAAGTCTAGATCTGAATTCAATAGAGGATTTATGGGACATACTTTCAGCAACATTTTTTTAGCTGAACAAAGCAGTATGACAGCTCAATACAGCTAAAACAAGCCATTAAGGAGGAATGGGCGAAGATAAACGTTTCAGTACTGTAAAAGCTTAAGAGTGTAAATTTGTCAATTTGTAAGAGAAATGAAACGGATATCTTATTCCGATCATTATGTAATTTGGTGTTTAAATTGGATCACTGAAGGGTATATATCAATCAAAACAAGAAAGTATATGTCGAAAACCATTATCTCATTCTGTATCAATAATTAGCAATATCGGTCCCTATAAGAAATATAATATTTCCCTATAGAAATTCTAAAATAAATTTGCCTGATACTTGGAAATAATTCATTTTTTAATACAAATCCCGAGAGTAATTCATATACGGCTGCACTCGAACTTGACACTCCCTTACTTCTTTTCATATATCGCTAACGACTGCCGCATTGTGTTTTCATGTAGCGCCAATAAACCAATAACCCACTTCCTTTTACCGCTGTCGAAGATGTTTAAAAGCAAAAGAGCCAAGTCAAAGTCATGAGTATATAATATACATATATGCATACATGCATATACACCAGTGTGTATACATTACCATATCAACTTGTTGCCTACACCTTGCTGCCGCTCAGCTGTAACAATGGACGCTCGTTCAGATGAAAGCGACACCAGAGCAACAGCTGAAGCGATTGGCAAGCAAAGCGAGAATTCGGCCAACGGCTGCCATTGGAAATATTTGCACTTTCAACGAAAGCGCAGACGCTGGCGCTCAAGTTTGCTGCGGCGTCAGCAGAGCACTTCACTTAAGCATCGCTTTCGGCTACTCTGTGGCTGTTGCGCACGCCCACCAAGCGACTGTTACAACACAATCGATTACACTGTTTACAAAAATATCTCACACAAACACATATGTACATCCTTATATACATATATGTATATATGTATATATATGTATATAGATATGTGTGCATAAATAAATATCTGCGCAACTTCAAACGGATCTGCCGGATTTTTGTCTGTGTTTCTTTCTTGCTTTCCACGTCTTCTTTAACATTGCTTTCGTCATCTCTTCCTTGTATCACTTGTATCGTTTGTGTTGCTGTGAGCCAGTTGTTGTTGTATTATAGTATTTTTGTTGTATTATAGTATTTTTGTTGTATTATTTTTGTTATCACAAGCATTTAGTAATCTGTTTGCGCTGCTCTTGTTGCCTTCGTAATTGTATAGCGTGAAAAATCTCGTTTGCAAACCAGCTTCACTTCATGGTTGCACTGTGACGCCGCCATGGCATTAGAGTTCATGGGGAAGGCGACTACATACAGCTGAATGCAGTTGACCACCAAGCGCACAAACATACTTACACAAACATATAGACGAGTTTATGTGAACAGGTGTATATGCACTTGAGTTATTGTTTTAATTGATTGCGGTGTTTTTGATTATAGAAAATCAATTTTATAGCAAAATTAATGAAATTTTAAAATTTTATTTTTTTGTAATTTTTCGTTTTTTATTTAACTCTTCTGGCCAACAATTTAAGCTATGTAACCCTTTCTGACTGCAATTGTCCGATTGCAATGTGATGTCGTAAGTCCACACGAAAGAGTTCAGCAACGAACTCGATTTTTTCCATTTCACTACATCGTACGATTACTGTTATTGCATTACTCATCCCATTAATGAAATGACAGAAATGCATTTAGTGAAGCGAAACTGATGCACTCAGCACTCGATGGACTGGAGTTGTGTAATGTAACGGTAGTTCATAAAAATTGAAAAAATATATATACATAAAATATATATACAGAAAAAATATAAATATATGACCATATAGTATCTCTCTATGAATGAATATACTCGTATTGTAGAGAGAAATATAGCAAAAATATTAAAAAAAGGAATTTAAAAAAAAAATATTTGTATCAAAAATTTCAAAAATATTTTTTTTTAATTTTTTGTTAATTAGTAATTATGATTATGAACAAAAATTAAAAAAAAAATAGAAATTAAAAATAAAAAAATTTCAAAATATAACAAGAAAAAACGTTAACTTCGGCTGTACCGAAGCTAATATACCCTTCACAGGTGTATTTCTTTTAGTAACTATGTGTTAAGCAAATCTAAAGACGTAAGAAAAAGTAAGTAAAAAAAGAAAACATTTTACTAATTCTTTTTAGCCGGGATGTTTGCTAGAAACATTAAGGTTATATAGTTATCTGAATCCGATCTGAACAATTTCTTTGGAGATTATATTATTACCTTAAGCAGTAATCCATGTCAAATTTCGTGAAGATACCACGCCAAATGCGGAAGTTTTCCATACAAGCCCTTGATTCCGATCGTTCAGTTTGTATGGCAGCTATATGCTATAGAGAACCGATCTGAACAATTTTTTCAGAGATTAAATTATTTCTATGAACAATAACTCACACCAAATTTCGTGAAGATATGTAGTAATATGCGAAATTTTTCCATACAAGCCCTTGATTCCGATCGTTCAGTTTGTATGACAGCTATATGATATAGTGGTTCGATATCGGCAGTTCTGACAAATGAGCAGCTTCTTGAAGAGAAAATATCATCTGCATAATTTCAAAACGATATCTTAAAAACTGAAGGACTAGTTCGTATATATACAGACAGACAGACGGACGGACAGACAGACAGACAGACGGACATGGCTAAATCGACTCAGTTCAACATACTGATCATTTATATTTATACTTTATAGGGTCTCCGACACTTCCTTCTGGATGTTACAAACTTCGTGACAAACTTAATATACCCTGTTCAGGGTATAAAAATATCATTAAATTCCCTCAGTGTGGCGCGTCGAAAGTAGTCTGAAATGCGAAAGCTCATAAATTCATACAATAATAATAAATAAAATATAAAGCAGACGCATCATCAGTAACACTGAGCATCAGCTTGACCACACCAAAAAAAACGGGAAGCGCAACGCGTCACTTTTGTATGATCTCATTTGCTTGTGCGCATAACGGTCAGCGGCGTGCGCTTGAATGTGTAAATTTTGTTTTTAAATAAAAGAGCGAAATCGTTAATTATGTAACAGTTATTTCTTTTGTGCATATGGTCAGCAATTGGTTTGTGCGGGCACAGTTAACAGTTATAAAGGGAGATATGTAAATGTGATTTTTATTTTTATAAATTTCTTATTTTCATTTGTTGTTTTTTTTACCAAAAATAAAGCATAAAACTAAAAAAAAATATTATAAACATGTTATTGTAGATAAATAAGCAATTTATCATTTATTCGAATTTCATAATAAGCTCAATTTGTCAAGTTGTGGGTGGGGCGCGTAATCAGGGATTTGCCAGTTTGTTTATGTCAAATTTGCAAATTCAATGTTTTATATAAATTGTTATGTAATTGACTGTTTTATCTTTTCTTAATGTGGTGTTAATAATATTGTTTTATCACACATGTGGACTTCGATCAAATTAGTATTTAGGGCAATATATAAACATAATAAAATTCTGATAGTAGTAAAATTATCTCGAAAATTAAGATAAATATATCTTCATATTTATAAATTATAGCTTCCAAAAATACTAATAATTTTGGAAAATAAATTGTTATAAAATGAAGTATGTAAGATACATTTATTAGTGAGATTGTATGTTGTATTGTGTGCGAAAAATTTATTTTTAAATTTTTCTGTATTTTTTTCCTAATTGGATCTAATAATATAATATTTTTTTATTCTTTAAAAAATATTCATAGTACTTTAATTTTTGTATTAGAAAAAGTTTTTGAATTTGTGTATTAATTATAAAATTTTGATTGAGATACTAGTTTTTGCCCTTCACACTGCCAGCTGCTCGATAACCGATAAGCTGTTATTCATTTTTGTTTTTGCTTTTCACAGTACGTTGGTAAGTTTCATCAGTTGATTGCTATTTTTAGCAGCGACATCTACCCTCGTGTAGCGTGAACAACAACTCGGTCTCAAATACGGCCTATGTCGCAGAGTTACATTTCATTTTCAACTCGATTAAAATTTGATCAAAAATCTATTTTTATTTTGTATGGTAAATCGTTCTTTATTAGCGTTTTAATCGAGCAGAGGCCGGTTAATTGATCAATTAGCTCCTGTGTGAAAACTTTCCTAATGCATAGCATGAAACGTTTGCCAATTCCTGTCAAAGCATAATGAAAATATCCATAAAGATCTTGATATTCCTATGGTAAAGAAGGAGATAGAGGACAGCAGAAATAAATACACAGTGGAACTTCCATAACTCGAACTCTTGAAGTGGCAATAGATGGCAACTTTCATACAAATTTCCTTCCATAAATCGAACTTTTCGACCAGGGCATAATACAAAATTAAAAATTTTACTATTGAGGCAGAATCTAAAAAGAGTATCTCTATATCGCATGGAGGCGAACAAAAAATATATTATTACACTTATGGGTTGTATAAATCATGTAACAAAGGCATGGGATACAGATTCAAGAGCTAAAAACTAGCAAACTGCAACCAAAAAAATTACAAAATACATGTTTTATTGTATTTAAATAAAACTTTATGCGAAGTAAATAAATAAAACTGTGTAGAAATACATATTTTCCAGCTTTTTGAAAAATTTTATGTTTTAATGAAAATTTTATAACTCGAAGTTTTTTGTGGATTATGGTGATTCGAGTTAGAGAAGTTCCACTGTATTTCAAAACTTCGTAAGTAGTTATTTTTAAATAGATTTAAGATTTTAATACATATTTATTGTTAGCAGATCCAATAAATAAAGCAATATTGAAAAAAAAAACATGTCTGTCATAGTATTGCAGTAAAACACCAAGTTAACGGTTTTTGCTCCATTATATACATTTCCTTTTTAATCAATACAAATACAAATCAATATACTTTTGGGGTATATTTAATTTTTTGTCTAACGCCAACGACGCTATTATTTCTAATTTAGTTAAGTTAACTACGCGAATCCGATTTTTGGCGAGTCATTATATAATAGTATAGCTAGGTCAATGTCAATTGCAATAAAGCGGATTTAAGCTTTAACTAGAAGATTTTTCATAAAATTTAAATTTGATTGCGGAGTGTGAAGCCATTTTTGAATGAACTATTGAGGTTTATGATTATTGTTTTCGTATATAAAACGGTATTATAACTTTGATCGAATGTCTTTCGAAAAAAAACAATAAAATCGATAAAAATCAAACCAAAAAGTTTGAATTATTATATTAGAATCAGTTTATAGAAAAACTTAATTAGTTTCTTGATAAAAAAAAAATTGATAAAAAATGTCAATGTGAAACCTTTTTTTCTAATTAAGAAAGTGGAAGTAGTCTAAGTCTCGAAGCAAAAAAAGAAAGGCGTATTTTTTATTTTCTTTCTAAGGCTATTCTAAAAATGTATGCTACCTCTTCTTCATTTTTCATTCAACAAATATGTTAATTAAAAGAATTATTTTAAAATTTTTATGAATTGGTATATATATATATAAAGTTATTGCCGATTAGACAAGTTCTAAAAAGGTTTACGCAATCTATCAGAATATAAACATATTTTGCAACAATTAAAGATGTTAAATATATGTGACGGGTTCTTGTGGAATATGTTGGTTGTCGGCAACAGAATTGAAGACGATTCGCTTGATGATCGAATCAAAATTCTTATAAGGTTTTGATATCTGAAACAAACCAAGAGAAGCATTGACAAATTCGGAATATTCCGTTCGATTTACCACTAAGATAATTTGACAATTGCTTTAAAATATTGCGAATTTGCCTAATTCATCTAAGGTTTTTTCCGCAACACTCGGTGTGCGTTGGCAGACGCCGCCCCTGCGTTTTCACACGAAATCATAACAGACACACAAAAAATACTTTTCAATGACAATGACAGCTTATTTGGCCACCACCATTAAGACGCTTGTATAAATATTGGTCTCAATATTTTTCTACAAAAAATTATTATTTTGACCCACATGTGTCACAGCAAGCAAGCCTTCGCACAATTATGCAACAAAAATGCGTTTACACACTTTTTTTGGCGGTAACAGCGCAAGGAAGTAACGGTAAATACGTAAGAAAAGAAAAACCACAAGCAAAAGCCGAAAAATGCTCCACACTGATAAGCCACAAGCACAAATGCGCACGCATGCGCAGATCCACAAAACGCTTGTTTGTAGCCTTGTGCGCGCTTAATACATATTTGGGCGGCCGCGTTGATTTTATTTGATTTTTTTGTTTTGTATTTAGTTTTAGTATTTTTTTTTGTTTTTTTTTTAATTTTTGGTTTTTGTATTTTTTTTAATTTTTTTTGGTATTTTTTTTATTTGATTTTCATTTCTTTTTTATTGCGTTTTTCTTTTTTTTGCTGAAGTTCAAGTTTGCTGCGCAAGTCTTGCGTTTTTCTCGGTCGCACCAACAACAACAATAATAAAAAATAAAATAATTTCAATAATTCCGCCTACTAGCGCGCAAGTAGCGCTACACTTTTAACTATAACGGTGTACTCCGCTCTTTTCTTTTCTTTTCTTTGTGCGAGAAATCGGAAATTCGTTTTGGCACTCAAAATCGCACGCACCGTTTATTTCTTTAGCTTTTTGCATGAATTTCCGTAAAATTTTTTGAAATATTTTTTTTTTTAATTTTTTATTTTTTTTGTATCTTTGTATTTCAACGAATCACGTTTCACCGCTTACACTTTTGCATTTGCACAGTTATATTTTTCGTCGGCTTTGCGTTTCGCCGCTTGAACGTTGCTTGTATGTGCTTTACCTTTGGCAGTCACCGTCGAACTGAGGCTGTGTGACTGCTCATTTATGCGTCAAATTGTTGTTGATATCGGCTGTTCGCGATCGAAGCTCAAATGGACAAGTGCGCGCGGTTACACTCGCGGTCAGCGAAATATTTTAATAAAATTAATATAAACAAAACGTGCAGACGACAAGCTAGATATATATGGTATATACATATGTATATATATGTATGTGCTTTTGAGCTCATCAAAGTAGGCAATACATACTGACAGCAAGCGGGTCTGTAGCACAAATGTAGCGGCCGCACATTTTCACAAGCATCCAAGGAGCGCATAAAAATGCTTTTTTATATGAAAACCGCTTAAAATATTTATGCTGCAAATGAAGAGTTAATTGTAGAAAATTAAGTTATTAAATTATGTTGAAAAAACGGTAAATTTAGTTATTAGTCTTTTAACTAGCTTAAAATTAAAATGCATAATTTCTAAGCGCACAGAATCTGACCAAGACCTCATTGTGCTTTTTTATATTTTTATTATCAGCCTAAACTTGTTTATAACTGTTTTTTAATATTCTACAAACAGTACAAAAACAAAAATAAAATAAAATTGTGTGAATCCTTGATCTATTACGAAACCCTTTCAATGAACTTGACTGCCTAACAAATTGCTCGCGGCTAAGCAAAAAATCGCTTAAAGCAACAACAACAACAATTGTTTCTTTTACTTTAGTCCGCCGCTGCTTAACGGTATGCGCATGCAAAAGTTGTGCAGAAAAACGCAAATTAGCATAACAATTGACATAAATATGGCAAAAAAGTAAAACGCGCTCGTTGCAAAGAATATAATTAAGTCGGCAAAAAGCAATGGAGCAGCGCTGCTAGCAAGCGCTTCGACGCTTAGCAAGGCTATGACTTATGTAATGAGTTCAAATGTTTATTAGCGTAGCTGTTTATGCGTAAAATAAACAATAAACTTATTAAGTGTAAAGAATTATGTTTGCAATTAACAAATAAATACAATAAAGAGTGTTAAAGATGAATGAGACAATAACTTTATGTGTACTTATGAATGAATTTGTGAATAAATGATTATTGAAATTAAACATTTAGTTTTTTAGTACAGTTGTGCAACTAATTTATGATAATTATATTAAGAATTAGTAACAAAATTATATTTAATGAAAAATAAAAAAAAATTAAACATATTTTTTTTTAATTATTTTTTTACATATATAAAAAAATTTTAAATTTTATTTTTGGAAAATTATTTTTTTTTTTTATATTTGGAAATAATTTATTTCATTATTTTTTTATTTTTGGAAAATAAAAATATATTTTTTTATATTTTTTATAACATCTTTAATTTTTTACAATTATATTAAAAACAAGAAAGGGAAGGCTAAGTTCGTTTTTATAAACATTTTATACTCTCGGAATTTATTGCTGTAATTTTATTAAGACAACACAAATTGACCCACCTATACGGAATAGAGTCCAATAGAATAACTAAAACCATCATAAATAGTATATGAGGGCTGAGGTAATTCCTGAACCAATTTCCCTCATTTTCACCAGTGTAATGTAGAATCAAATCGAAAAAGTTCTGAATCAGTCAAACATTTTCATATAGCACAACTTTTTCATGTGCGCGCGCGCTCTACTTGCACTCATAGAGCGGTACACTAGGGCACTCTTACATATCAATGAAAAGTTGTGCTATATGAAAGTGTTTGACTCTTATAGTTGACAGTTTAAGCTTCAATTTAAGCCTAGTTACAGACTTCTTGCACGCCAGCATAATTCTCTACACCTGATCAAAAAAGGCCAAAAACAGGGTTTTTTGAGACTTTGAGTCCATTTTGCTCAAAACCTCGACGTGATGGGCACTTTTGGAGGTCATATTCGTGTTCAGCGATGAAAATCCCATAAGAATATCATTGTCTGATCTTTGATGCAGAGAAAAAGTTACTTTTTGTCGACCAGTGTTATTTTCAAGACTATATATTCACTTAATTTGGCTAAGATATTTAACATATTAACCGATTTATAAGGTATTAAGCGCATCTAATTTTTAAAATCCTATAATTAGGTATATGGGAGCTAGGAGATGTTATTACCCGATTTTAATAATTTTTGGAATAGAGACACACTATTAGAAGAAAACAATTTCCTCTGAATTACATAAAATTATCTTAGAGATTTACACATATTTTCGGTTAAAATTTACCCTTAGACGCTGAGCTCAACATATTCGTTATCTGGGGCCTTGAAAAGTTATAATCCATTTTCGACAATTTTTTCACAAGTGAAGCCAGATATGTACTATTTGTGTAAAGTTTTATTCCGCTATCTTCATTGGTTCCTTATGTATACATTATAAAGTGAAGGAATCAGATGGGATTCAAAATTGAGTTATATGGAAAGTAGTCGTGGTTGTGAACCGATTTCGCCCATTTTTTATCCGTGTTATCAGAGTGTCAAGAAAATATTATATTCCGAATTTCATTGAAATCTGTCGAGTAGTTCCTGAGATATGGAGGTTGACCCATAAGTGGGCGGTGCCACGACCATTTTTCCATTCATTTTCTGTAAAATTTAGTGTTTCTGACGTTTTTCGTTAGTGAGTTAACTCACTTTTAGTAATTTTCAACCCAACCTTTGTATGGAAGGTGGGCGTGGTTATTATCCGATTTCAACTATTTTCATTATGTGTGTTGTGGTACGTAGGGGACTACGTTATGTTGATTGCAGAAAGTTTGATTTATATAGCTTTAGTAATTTACGAGATATGTTCACAAAATAGCAGCATGTTCTCCTATAAGAATTAAGCATTTAGGTGGTTGGAACCAGAAGAATTATGGACATAGTAATATTCTGAACAAATTCAAAGTAAACGATAATCCGATTACATTATCCCAAAGTTAAATTTCAAGTGTTATTACAGGGGTCTCGCTATACGAGAATGGAGAAGAGGCTTAATACGGGAGGAGTCTATACCGATGGGTCCAAAATGAAGTGCGGTGTAGGCACAGGGGTATACTCCGATGATCCTAATATTTCTCTCTTCAGCCGTCTACCGAATTTGGCTAGCATTTTCCAAGCGGAAGTATTGCGCATAGAGAAGGCTTGTGAAGCTCTATTGACTAACTACGAGAGGATGCATAATGCAACACTATACACAGATAGTCAGGCGGCTTTCTTCGCCTTGCCGTCACCAATGACTAACTCCAGCAGTTCATAACTGCTCAAGAAGGCATTGAGCTCCCTAGAAGTCAAATTGCAACTAGACTTGATCTGGCTTCCCGGCCACAGGAACATTTTCGGTAACGAAAAAGCAAACGTGTTGGCAAAGGCAGGAGCGTTTCTAGACAAATCCGAGGCAGAGTTAATACCATGCCCGCTATAATCGATCAGAAGAGAGCTCAACTCTCAATTCGAACAATTTGCTGAGAACAGATGAAAAATTCAAACAAATATAAAATAACTAAACAGATATGGCCAAAATATGACAAGACAAGAACTGGGGTCTTATTAAATAGGACCAGGAAAAGTATTTTCAGACTTGCATGCAGTGAAAATGGACATGCCTCACAAGAACATTTGCCGTGGCTGTGAACTAGAAGGGAATAAGGAACAATTTTCCACTTCTGTGAATGCCCAGTCCTATCGCAGATCCTACAGAATACACTTGGAATCCATCAGGCATCAAACCTTGAATGGTTGTCTTCATAAAGCATATCGAACATAAGTAGCTTCATCGAAAGCACAAAATGGTTCGAACGAAAAGATAACAGTAACATAAAAGAAACAGTAACATAAAGCTCTACGATTAGTGCATCAAAATAGCACATCTAGTGTTAATTGAACACTCCTACCTGCCTATCTACCTACCTAATTGCTGCTTATCTGAATTAATAACATAAAAAAACATTTAATAGAAAATAAATATGTAAATAATAAATTCTAAATATATTTTTTTATTTTCTATAAAAATGTTTATTTTTTTAATGTAATAAAAAATCATTAATTTCTATGCAAAACCACGAAAATAAAAATTAATAATATGAAAAAAAATTTTAATATAAAAAAAAAAAAATATTTAATAAAAAATAATAATATATAAATAATAAATATATATTATTTTTAAAACAAATTTGTTTACTTTTATTTAAAAATCTGTTAAATTTGCTATTAAATTTTTAAATCAAGCTGCATGCAGCTGCAAGCTTTCTACTTAAATATTTTACTTAATTGATGTTAACCGGTCAGCAGCTGTTGGCTCTTGAAATTAAAATAACTCCATAACCACAAAAATGTTGTAGAGAAACTACAAAAATGTAATTACAATACACAAAAATAATACAAAATAAAAAATTATTGAAAAAAAAATATTAAACATTTAAATTCTTTTAATAATTAGATCTTTTAATTGTAGTTAAAAAATTTACTTTATTGATTGCATTTAAAATAGTAAGTATGTGTTACAACACTGTGTACGTAAAGTTAATGACAGAGAGCGCAAGTTGAGACTAATACAAAGTACTTGAAATTTACGTGCTTACAATATGACATTACACTATAGGCTTAAGATTATAATTAATTTAATAAAATTGTTTGCTTCTTAAGCTTCTTTTAAATACTGCTAACATAGCCTGCTGACAAACCTAATATAAGTTTGCACTGTACACAGTACACTACAAATGGAGGAATGTTCAGAGTGAACACAATGTTTTTTTTTAATAAATAAAGTCAACATTTTTTATTTGGTAATTACAATGGCAATGCATTGTGCCTCGTTATTTTCGCCAGCACACACACACGTTGTTACGGCCATTCATCGTTTGTTACACATGCACGCTCATCGTGTACCGTATGAAATGCTAAACCGTTACCTTCAGGCTTATGCCAAGACGGCAGTAAAACAGTGCGCCAAAATGTTCTACAAAGTAAGTTGAAATTACAATGTTTCTTTTTTTGAATATTTAGTGAGGCTTTTTTCACAATAACTGCCATTACTTACCGTCCACGCACCAAACCCAAAAATAGTTTCCAATTTTTACGCGCACCAAAATTATATGGATTAACGTAAATTGTGTTTTCTTCAAGTAAACGTTCGGTTTCCTCTTGATTTATTAGCGCCTCAATACTAGTTTCGCCGCGTGTTATCAATTTGGCATGCCAGATGGTGAGTGCACCCAACGCCAGTACAGCGGTTACATTCGTAGCGGTCATAAATATTATGGCACGCCGCCTGCCCATCGTATATGTGCCATCGTCTGAGGTAGGCGGTGTGGGCAGTGCATGTTTGGCAGGCAATAATATGTCATCATCGTACTCATGTGCATGAGTCTGCAAATGCAAGCGGTATTTAATGGTATGCAAATATAAAATATAGATAAAATTCCTTTTCGTACCACTGGTATGATGTGGCCACTCAAATTGAATTTCACTGGTTGGCCTTCTAAAGGCTCCGACTCGGTCCAACTATCGCTATGATCAAGCCACAAATGCTTATAGCCGATTTCAAAGCCACAAATTATCAGGAATAGACAACCGATAGTGGTGTAGGCCATATAAAGGAAGAAGTAGCGATGATTGAAGAAGCCTACGCAATTATTTAGCCACGCTGGAAGAAATTTGTACTTTTGAAAATCACAACGGACATAGGAAAATGATACAGTGACTATATAAATCATGGAATACATACGGCAGTGATGATCCATTTTCAGCACACATTTGTTACAAATGGAGCAATGGTGTGTACGTGGCGCTTTAGGTAAATGACATTTCTTACAAATCTTGCGCACCTCGAAGGAACCATCGCTCTAGTATAGCAAAGCTTTAATAATATCACTTCTTTTACAATAATTCTTACTTACGAATTTCGGCGGCAGACCGGGTGGTGTAATTACACCCATTACATAGTGGAAAGTGACATTAAGCAGTAGCCAATTGCCAATAATCAATAAGAACACGGTAGCTTTTGGGCTTTTCTCCCACCAAAAGGGCAAACCAATCCAATACGCAATCACAACTACAGCAATTGTTAACCCCGCAACAGCGAATATGAAAAACTACACAAAATAAATTAATATATGTACATGTATCATTTGAGATGTTAAATGAAACTCACTGGCCCCAATAAATGCGTGTAGTTGTCGACGAACCAGAACATTGGTTCCAAACATGTATCTGAATCGAAATCTGTGATTAGTCGGCGAAACCATACCTTTGCATAGCTCCAACGTGCACGATATCTAGTTCTGTAAACACGACATGAGCATTTGTTTATGCATTTCATTTGAATACAATAACTACTTACAATAATTTTTTTAACTTGTCACTATAGCGCCAATTAATACGCGTCATTTTTACGATGTAGCACCAGAATTTGAAAGTTTAATTGTATCCAGAATTTATTTATTCTAGCTCAGTTCAACATTGCAAATTTATTGCAATTTCCGTTATCATAAACAATAAACAGCTGATTTGCGACAGACTGATTCTCATAGGTTAAATTTGAAAATATTGAAACTCAAATGGTTATTTACCTAAAAGTTTTTAATTATTTCAAGAAATATTAATGCACTTAACTAATATTTAGTTATTTACAAATTTTTTTGAAATTTATTACTTATTAAAAGTAAAAATAATTCATAAAATCGCCAATGTGAAATGGGCAACACTTAAATGTGGTGAGTTATTGAAACAGTGATTGTAATAAGTGTTCATGTGTATTAAATAATTAAAGTTAATAATGTTTTAATAATCATGAAATCTCTGCGAAAATATAGTAAATATATTCACCTTTATGTGTAAGTTAAACTTATTTATATATTTAGAAGAATGCTCTGAATTGAGCTTTCATTTTCACAAGCGCGCCGACATATACTTGTGGTGAATAAAATGTGACACCACAGGAAGAAGAAGAATTGCAAAAATGAAAACAGTAAAGAATTTTTATAGAATCGCTAAAGCAAAATATTGGTAAATAAAAGTATTTGTATCAGAGAAATTATCGAGAATCAATGTAAATGGATCAACAAGCAGCTACAGGTAATACACTTATTATAAATTAGCGAAGTATTTCTCAGAACAAAGATATTCAAACCGTCTATCAATTTGCATTGCGTTGTTATTTCATTTAGAAACATCGAATACGGATGGTGCGGTAGGTAATCAATCCACTGAACCGACTACGACACATATAAATGCAAGTGTTGAAACTGTGCCACCAAGTGAAGGCAGTGATATTGGGGTCTCTGTTGAATCTACGTCGAAACCCCTACTAGAGCGCAGTGTTGAAGCAGATGCAACAGATATAGGAAATGCTGCTGAAGAGCCGTCCGTCATAAGAGAAAGAAATGAAGAAGTACCAAACAACATTTCCGTTGCACAGTCAGGTACAGAATGTGAATTGCAGCCACAAGATGCTTCTACAATACCCACTGCAATAAATAGTGAGGCTACTCCTTCAAACCATGACGAAAATACACAAGAAGAAAGTGTGCAATTAATAGACAATAACCTAACGTCAGGAGCAGTAGCAGCCAATATGGATATTGAAGTTGATCAGCTACCAAACACTAATGGTCAACCACAAATTGAAGCAGATGGCATCTCACTTGAAGAGCTTGCACAAAATAATAATGAAAACGAAGATGAAAATAATGAAGACATACGTTTTGATCCCTCACCGCTAATTGAACCACTCTTGGAAGATGACGAAATGGGCGAGCAAGGCGTGGACGATGACGATGATGATGACCAGCCAATAGGTGATTATGAGGGTGAAGATAACTTAATGCTGGAGGACATTTCGGATGATGCTTCAACTTCACCAGACGCTGTTTTTGATGGTTAGTGCTGCCGTACTGTTAATTTATAACAATAGCTAACTAAAACTTTCTTTCATTGCAGATGACCAAATGCGCGCTGCCTTTAGTGAAATGCTTGTGCAAAATAGACGCGGTGGTGAAAACTTCATGCAACGTCTGCGCAGCGCTTTCTTTACAATGGAACATAATCGGGAACGTCGACGCCATGAAACGGAAACCAACGAAGTGGAAGTTGAAGAACCCGAACCCGAAAATCCTGTAAGCTTTGATACCAGCCTACCAGCTGAGCATTCATATTTGGGCGAGAATATGGACCGCGTGTCGGGTGTGCATTATTTGGAAGTTGGACAACAATACAATTTAATGCTTTTCATGCATCAGCACATACTATTTCCTGGTGAAGTGCTGCCCTTTATGATCTCCGGTTCGATCATCGAATCTGATATGAGCGCACAAAATGGTTTGCTCTTTGGCGTTTGTTTCCCCACACTCTGCAATAGCGAGGAGATAGATGATAACTTTTATGGCGTCACTTGTCAAATCTATGAAAAGGGTACCGATGAACGTGGCAACACTTTGATCAAATCGCGCGCATTACAACGTTTCGTCACTAAAGGAAGTCAAGTGACTGGGTAATATAGTGTTATAATGTACTTAGTATTGTGTTTTTTCACTGGCTCTTTTTGTTTTGCAGTCCACTGTCATTTATAGCCGCCCATCCACAATTCAAGGTCTACGGCAAAGTTAGAATACTTCCTGAAATCTATTTACGCGAACCACTTCAATGCATTGATATGGGTTCACTGAATCGATTTCGTGATATAAATTCCATGCGCGAAACCTATAAACGTTATCAAGCAGCCACAACAGCTTGGCCGGCACATATTTACGACTACTACAGCATTACGGCCATTGTGGAAAAGGCGCGTTCACAATTGGCACAGCACAAAATCGACACAATGCCAACTGATCCAACACAATTGTCATTTTGGTTGGTACGCAATCTGCATCTGTCCGATAGTCTAATGAAGACCATATTTCTGACCGATTCGGTTAATATACGTATGAAACTCATATCGGACACATTTACGGATGTGAGTTGCGTGAGATCGCTGGTTTTCTATATAGTAATTATATTTCTTTCAACTTTTACATAGGATTCGGTGTTTACTTGTCGTTATTGTGGCAATCGCATAGCAAACTGTCAACAACTGTTCGCAATGTCAAAGCATGGCGTGCAAACGCAGTATTGCAATTCGGGTATGATAAAAATGAAATATATCATTTTATAAATTTTTATAATATTTTGTTTTAAAAATCATTGCAGCTGGTTATATACATGAAACGAATACCGTCTATCAACTATTACCGGACGCAATTACATATAGTGGACAGCCATCCGCAAAATTCAGCTGGTTTCCTGGGTAAGTTGACTGAGCTGCATATTATTTATTTATTGTTCACTCATTTAAGCTAAAATCTCAATTTACAGTTATGAATGGCATATTATTGTCTGCAAAATTTGCTCACGTCACATTGGCTGGAAATTCAAAGCGCTCGAACCGAATTTAGTGCCGAAATCATTCTTTGGCATTTCCAGCTCCAGCGTACGCATTAGCTCACCTACACCGGAAAACACCAATTCACGCGCAGCAGTTTTTCAAAGCTTGATGAGATTAGTGCGTCGCGAAATGCAATGAATTTGGAGAGCGGTGAAGCGTTTAAATTGTAATTGCCATTGTTGCGGCATGAGGCGTGTTAATAGAGCCCCGCAGCCGCAGGAAAATGAACTAAATGTTATAGATTTGGTGTGACCCTATGTGCTTAGTGAAAGTAAAACGTTTCACCCGGCATTATATATAATTTTCTATATACATACATATTTAAGCGGTGCTAATGTTCGTATAGAATTAAAAATTATACTGATCGGCAAATTTTGTGACTCGTATAGTGACACAACACATCAGCAACTTCAAATTGACAACTTTTTTGATTATTATAAACAAGAGTGTGTGCAAATCGGATTTTACTTGAATTAATTTTTGAAGAAAAATTGAAATATATGTGCTTTATATGTATGAGCATATTAAAAAAAGTCGGTGCGAGTATTGTGACAAGTGGAGCAAAATTATAGTGAAATAACAATTTTTGCTTACCTAACGTATTCCTTACTCTACGATGATTTGTTGAGCGCGAGACATAGAGGATCATTTTCAAAGCCACAACGATCTGTTTTTATTTATTGTAAAACTAATATATTTTCTTTTCAAATCCATATCTACGACTATTTGAAAAGTTTCTAGTGACTTGAATTATTAAAAAAGTGCATAAACTAATATGTAATAAATAAAAAGAACAAAATTGAATTAAAAAACTCACTTGTTTTAGGCTTACCCGATAGCGTAGTCTATATGAAATACTTATTGAATTGATGTTCAAACACTTATGGTAATTACAGCGATGTATTGAATACATATTAATTTACTGTATGTTTACTAATAAGATTTCTCGAAAATTATTAAAAATCAATTTACCAATAACTCAGCGAATGATGTTGAAAGTTTCTGGGGAGGGAAGAGGCAATATCTTAGCACATATGCCAAAATGATATAACTTAATTTCAAACTTACAGTTTTACAAAAGGGACAAGTGCCAAATGAGACGCTCAGAAAGTCCTTTCCATTAGTGAGCGTGTTGAACCACTCTTTCAAACAGGCCGCATGATATATCAGCGTACATTGTGGGTTGTCGCATGAGACAATTGGTATTTCACCTTGTTCCAGTTGATACGAGTAACAAATATTACAAAATTTTTGCTCTATGGCATTAATTACACCCTCTGCTTCCAACCAACCGCTACCAGGCGGCATCGGAAAATAGCAGATATCGAAAATGCGCAACAAGTTTTTATGTATATCCAATTCAGCATCCCACTCGCTTAGACCATTACTTAGCGTGCGCCTCAACTCTTCCACAGCTTGTGTTGGTCCTATTATCTGCACTGACATAGAACTAATGGGTGCAAAAGGATCGGATAGCACCAATTTGATAAAGACACGTTCACGCAGCACAAATAAACGCCAATTGTGTTTGGTCGAAACTGGTGGCATTGGCTGCACAACATAGCATAGCTCATCAATGTCGGCGAAATTCTCATAAAACGGTTGTAAATCTTGCAGATAATTGCGAAATTGTTGCACCATTGCGCTGAGGTTGTCGTATTTCTGCAGATGTTCCTCCCATGGCACACAGTCGGGCAGACTGTGTTCAGTTATGCGTAGTGCCGGTAGTTCCAATTGTAAATAGTGTTGATGGTGTTCTGCGAACTTGGAGAAACGCAGTAGAGTGCAGGCGTCATTTAATTCCAATTGATAATCTTGTGGCGCGTAGAGAGCGGCTATTTCGCTATAAATGTTGCACTTGTTTATTTCAATATTTTTGGCGTCTGGACTGGGTGAATCACAGTACTTTTCTTGAAGTTGTGGCAGATTCTCCATTAAATCAAAGAGCGTCCAATCAGTTGCCAAATCTTCGTTTTTTAATTTGGTAAATTTAATTTGCTGTGGCAGCTGTAATTCCAAACGCACATCCTGTAGTTTCGGGAAATGTGGACATGTCACTTTTAAGCGGTACCATTTATCCTATAAATTTACATTATTATACATTCAAAATCATTAACAATTTGCGAAAATTCGTACTTTTAGTTTTACAGTCCCCCTGGCATTAGAACCGCTTACAATGATGCCGGGATAGCGTAAAAGAAATTCGTCCCATTCTCCTGATTCTGCCATAGTGGCTTTTAAACTAAACAAATTGAATACTTATCACGTGGTAATTCGAGAACATTATCCATTTAATTGGTCTTTGAAGAGATTTTCCCGATTAAATGTTTGTTATCAAATACAAATTATTTACAAAACTTTTGAATGGAAATTTATGGTTGGCGCTAAAATTAAATACGACCTTCAGAAATCAGCGTTGCCAGAGCGCAAAGTAATTTTTTGCGTTTAACATGATTTAACAAAAAATATATTTTTTTTTCAATACTATTGTTTAATTTATTTATTATTATTTACTATTTACAAATGATATATATGTCGGAGCGCTAGTACAAATATTATGTCGATCAGTGTATGTGCGTATGTGAGAACGCTAGTACAAATATTTTGTAGATCAATGTTTATGTATGCAGTGCTGAAATATAACAGGACACTGTTTGTTTATGTAGTTCTGAAATATAACAGGACACTGTTTGTGCAGCTGCGTCGTTTGAAATAGGCGACGCTTAGGCGACACATTGGGCGGCATGTATTACAGTATTTTGATTTGTAAATGCGCACATTGTAGCAGCAATGGAAAATAACTGTTACTGAGTGAGGTCTGTTCGTCTTCAGCTGAGAGTGAAGAAATATGCAGGAACCGTTAGGTACTTTGAATATTGTTGAAAGAACAAATTGATATAAAAGGACGTTGCATCTTTTGAGTTGATCAGTTGATAGAGTAATGTGAAGGCGAACAGAATTCGCTGTGTGTGCTAAGAAGTGAATTTTCATAAGAACAAATAGACTTGCTGTATTTTATCAGTTAAAAAGAAGATAAATAAGAATAGAAATGAATCCGATACCAGAGGATTCTACATCAGAAGTGAGATTGGCTGAGCCTACAGTTCAAGGTTCTGACCAGATCCTAGCAGCCCTTGAAGCACAGAACCGGAATCTAATGGACATAATCATGTCCATGCGGTCTCCAAGGCCATCAGCAGACGCAACGCCTGTCCAAGTTGCTTTGACAAAGTTTAATTTCGATTCTGCTGGAGCGGATGCCTCTGCATGGTGTAGAACGGTGGACCTTATTTTTGGACAAAATCCTTTAGAAGGCGGCGCACTTGTGATGGCATTAAGCAAGGCGCTAGATGGCAGCACATCTCAATGGCTATTACAAATATGTTTCGCAGGCATAACCTGGAAACAATTTAAAAAGCTGTTTATTCAACGCTTCGTGGGAGTGGAGACAACTACAGCAATCCTGCTGAACATTTTGCATAGTCGTCCTAAATCGGGAGAAGGTTTAGCAGAATATGGAAGTCGAATAGTTACGTCACTCATGTCCAAGTGGAAATGTAAAGACTTGGAGGAAATTGCAGTGTCGGTAGTGTTGACACGTATGGCTCAAATCGACAAGAGTTTGTTGCAGTTTATCAGGTGAGTTCGTTCCATTTTGTTTCGGAGCTGAATGTTCCTTGATTAAGGAGAGTGTTGCGGACAAATTTAAGGGAAAACGGATCAACAACATTGTAAAGCTAAATGGAATAAGTAACGACTCTATCTGTAGTACATTACAAATTATTTCCAATATAAATATTGACCAGTATTGTTTAGAGATTTTATTACACGTTGTAATGGACAAATATTTGAAATATGATGTTCTGATTGGTCGCGAAATATTAAGCCAGGGCTTTAGTGTAGCAATAGACGCTGAAAAATTCAGTATTTGTAAATCAAAAAGAGTTGATGTCGTAACTTTTGATAGTTATGAAAATCTGGTTGATTCCGATTCCGACCGGAGAAACTCCGATAAGACAGAAACGCTATTCTGATTGGTTTATAGAGGGAATACCACAGACTCGTGTAACAAGGCCATTCGGAAATTGGGTTAATAGATCCACAAAAAACAGTGCAGCGTAGGCCATATAGACTTAGCGAAGATGAGAAAGAGAATGTACGTCATAAAATCGATGAGCTCCTGAAGTTCAATATTATTCGTCCTAGTTGTTCACCTTTCGATATTCCGATGATGCTTGTTAAAAAGAAAAATGGTAGTGATCGTCTTTGTGTAGATTACCGTGCCTTGAATGAGAACACAGTCACAGACAAGTATCCTTTGCCTTTAATTTCTGACCAGATTGCTAGATTACGTGGGGCAAGTTATTTCTCATGTCTCGATATGGCTAGTGGCCTCTACCAAATACCGGTACATCCCGATTCAATTGAGCGCACCGCATTTGTGACGCCTGAAGGTCAATATGAATTTTTAACTATGCCTTTTAGTTTGAAAAACGCTCCCTTTGTGTTTCAGCGAGCTATTATTAAAGAATTATATGAGGCATACACTTATGCTATCGTGCACATCGATGATGTTTTGATTGTGGCCAAAACAAAACTATTGTGGCAGATTGCAGATTGTGTTGGAAACCTTCATTCTATGTAACAAAGTGTTTCTTTCTTAAAACTAGTTTAGAATATCTGGGATTTGAAGTGAGCAATGGACAAATTCGCCCTAATCCACGCAAAATTCAAGCGTTGACAGAATTGCCACCGCCAAAAACGGTAACACAATTGAGACAATTTATAGGGCTAGCTTCTTACTTTCGGCAGTTCGTGCCTAAATTTTCAGAGACCTTAAAACCATTATATTCGCTCACCTCAAAGAAAAACTCTGATTTCATTTGGCTGTTAGAGCATGAAAGAATTCGCTCAAAAATAATATCTGTATTAACCCAGGAGCCAGTGCTAACTATATTTAACCCTCAATATACCATAGAATTACACACGGATGCCAGTTCGATTGGCTATGGGGCAATATTGCTACATAGAATCGACAAAAAGCCTTATGTTGTTGAATATTTTAGTAAATGTACATCACCTGCTGAATCGAAATACCATTCATATGAACTTGAGACTTTGGCAGTCGTCAATGCCATTAAGCATTTCCGTCATTATTTACAGGGTCGTAAATTTGTAGTATTTACTGATTGCAATTCGTTAAAAGCTAGCCGTACGAAATCAGATCTATCACCGATGGTACATCGATGGTGGGCCTTTCTACAGTCATTCGTTTTTGATATTCAATATACAAAGGGAGAACGAATGGCACATGTAGATTTTTTATCAAGAAATCCACTGATAAAAAAATGTACGAGTGTAAAAAAAAAATAGTTGAAAAACGGATTGAATTGACTGAGATAAGTGATAATTGGCTAGTTTCTGAGCAACAACGAGATCCTGAGTTAACAGAGTTATTAACTAAGTTAAACAATAACGAATTGCGAGAAAATTTAGATAAAACATATGAATTAAGAAAAGGAGTTTTATATAGAAAAATACAAAGAAACGGTGAAACAAAATGTTTACTTGTAATTCCTAAGCCATTTAGATGGGCAGTGATTAATCACGTCCACGAATCTATTATGCATTTAGGTTGGGAGAAAACGTTAGATAAGGTCTATGGATATTATTGGTTCGCAAATATGTCTAAATACGTTCGTAGATTTGTTGAAAATTGCATAACCTGTAAATTAGCTAAGCCACCAGTTGGGAAAATGCAGGCTGAATTACATCCGATTCCTAAAGTAGACATCCCATGGCACACAGTGCATATAGACATAACAGGAAAGATGAGTGGAAAAAACGATTTAAAGGAGTACGTAATTGTTTTGATAGACGCGTTCACAAAATTTGTTTATTTTCATCACACTTTAAACATTGACACTGATAGTTCTATCAAGGCCGTTAAGGCTGTCGTATGTTTGTTTTGCGTGCCTAGTCGAATTATAGCGGATCAGGGCCGTAATTTTGCGAGCTCAGGATTCCGTGAATTTTGTTATTCTCAAAAAAAAGAGCTACATTGAATTGCTACAGGTGTGAGCAGGACAAGCGGTCAGGTAGAACGTGTAATGAGCACGCTTAAGAGTATGTTGACCGTCGTCGAAACCAGTGAGAGGTCGTGGCAAGATGCCTTGGCCCAAGTACAGTTGGCAACGAATTGCACGGGCAATCGTGCTACCAAGGTCAGACCATTAGAAATGCTAATCGGTAGGGAAGCTAGACATTTTGGCCTATTGCCAATGGGTAAAGAAGAAGAAGATAATTTAATTGATAAGGAATATTTTAGAAAACAAGCTAAATAAAATATGGAAGCTAATGCTCGTTATGACAATCATAGGTTTGATAAGAATAAGGTAAAAATAATAAAGAAGATCATGTGTTGTTAAAAAGGAAGAGTGTAAAATCATTAACAAGTAAAAGAACTTATAAGTTTGCGCATGAATTTTTGAGAGCAAAAAGAGAAATAAGCGAAGAAGTTGATGAAGATTTGGACGACTCAAGAGGAGATGTGTCCAATTCCCAAGTGGGGAATGAAGATATGGAAGACACGGTAGGTGTCTTGGAATCCCAAGAGGGGATATAGTGACCGCACCATAACAGATGGACTTGTTATGGCGGGGGTCGGTAGTTGGGTGTAAAAGGAACTACACCAGTTGATAATGGCCGCACCATAACAGATGGACTTGTTATGGCGGGGGTCGGTAATTGGCTGTAAAAGGAACTACACCAATTAATAAAGTTGAAATATGAATGAATTGTTAAGTATGGTTAGGAAGAAAATATAATGGAACTGTTGAAAGAGACAGTAATGAAAAATGTTGAAAGAGACAAATGAAATATAAACTATGGCAGAGATAGTGATAAAGCCTTTAAAAGAATGATATTAATGAAAGGTTTGTAAACAGTAGCTATAATTAACGGCTGACGTGTTAGAATATTGCGATTTAAATCTACACACGAGGACGTGTGATTTGTCAGGAAGGCCGTGTCGGAGCGCTAGTACAAATATTATGTCGATCAGTGTATGTGCGTATGTGAGAACGCTAGTACAAATATTTTGTAGATCAATGTTTATGTATGCAGTGCTGAAATATAACAGGACACTGTTTGTTTATGTAGTTCTGAAATATAACAGGACACTGTTTGTGCAGCTGCGTCGTTTGAAATAGGCGACGCTTAGGCGACACATTGGGCGGCATGTATTACAGTATTTTGATTTGTAAATGCGCACATTGTAGCAGCAATGGAAAATAACTGTTACTGAGTGAGGTCTGTTCGTCTTCAGCTGAGAGTGAAGAAATATGCAGGAACCGTTAGGTACTTTGAATATTGTTGAAAGAACAAATTGATATAAAAGGACGTTGCATCTTTTGAGTTGATCAGTTGATAGAGTAATGTGAAGGCGAACAGAATTCGCTGTGTGTGCTAAGAAGTGAATTTTCATAAGAACAAATAGACTTGCTGTATTTTATCAGTTAAAAAGAAGATAAATAAGAATAGAAATGAATCCGATACCAGAGGATTCTACATATACATAATTCCACGCATTTTCCATATTTCCAGTCAATTATCGCTTAAGCTCTCTGTACTTTAATGTCGGTGACGAAGCAAGCAATGGATTCTTTGTATTCATCAACCAAATCCAATTCTACTTTTACGCTGACCTCAGGGTAGGAGGGATCAATGTAGAAGTTGAAGTTGTATACGACATCCTCGGACTCATCAATGGGGCATGAAGCGCCGTTCAACAAATTACGGCACACATCGGCGACATCAGCGGGCAATGGGTATGGCACTGTTAGACCCAAAGCAGTGGCATGAACCACAGCATTCATTGATCTGATATTATCGCGTGCTAAAATATTCCGAAATATAATTTTTTATTTATTCTAAAATATATTATTTTCAATTTAGTCGCACTTACTGCCCACGAAGTTCACTTTCATGACCGCGGTGCTGCCTTTGACCACATTGCAGGGCATCTTATCGCAGCCCTCAATTTCGACACTCAAAGGGAATGGTCTACCATTTTTGCCTTAAATGCAGGAAAAAAAGAATGTTAATCCAACATTTTTTTCAAATTGTTTATAAAAAATTTTCTCGAAATTTTACGACTTTTAGAATTAATATTTCTCTAGATTCAACGACAGCTCCAGGACTCAGAACCTTTTTTGTTATTATCAAATTTCACTTACATTGTCTCACATTCGTGGCCGAAACTGAGGCCAGGAAGAGCGCCAAACACACAATAGTCAAACGGAACATTTTTTTGTTTTTATTAAAAAATTTAATTTGTAATTTAAAATATTATTTTTAAACAATGAGTGCACTAGAGATGTACTCTTGAGGAAGTCTGAACTGTGAATGATGTCTAACGGCCCAACTAACGGTCTTTAAATAGTGAAAACGAAGTGTGTGCAGTTTCTGAGTCAACAAGTTCGTTGCAGGTGTTGACTCTTGACCATCTGTTGTAAGGCCCGCAGCTGTTCCACTTAAACTTATCAGTGTAAATCAAGAGCAACTTCATGGAAAAGAAATGATAAGCACTTGGCCATTGTTTATCAAATGGTGTTTACTTATTATAGGAAATTTATTTATTATCGAATTGGGAGTCTCAAATTTGTGATCTATATCACCTGACAATATCAAACACGTGGTTGTAACTGTCCATTTCTTCAGATGGACTAGGCTCTATGATTTGGACAAAAATCAAATCGGATTCTTATAGAAATAGGTTATGTAATATAAGCTGTATTTAAAGCGAGATGAATAGCTAGAACAAACAGGCTGGAATAATCGAAGAGAAATATAATAGTAAGTGTTGTATTGATGGATTCGCATACTCTCTTAATAAATAATATAAATCGATTAGAGATGCTCTAAAAATAGAAGAGATTCAATGGGAGCATGGTATTTGACACACGTTAAGTTTAAACATTGACTCTTGACCATCTGTTGTAAGGCCCGCAGCTGTTCCACTTAAACTATTCAGTGTAAATCAAGATCAACTTCATGGAAAAGAAATGATAAGCACTTGGCCATTGTTTATCAAATGGTGTTTACTTATTATAGGAAATTTATTTACTATCGAATTGGGAGTCTCAAATTTGTGATCTATATCACCTGACAATATCAAACACGTGGTTGTAACTGTCCATTTCTTCAGATGGACTAGGCTCTATGATTTGGACAAAAATCAAATCGGATTCTTATAGAAATAGGTTATGTAATATAAGCTGTATTTAAAGCGAGATGAATAGCTAGAACAAACAGGCTGGAATAATCGAAGAGAAATATAATAGTAAGTGTTGTATTGATGGATTCGCATACTCTCTTAATAAATAATATAAATCGATTAGAGATGCTCTAAAAATAGAAGAGATTCAATGGGAGCATGGTATTTGACACACGTTAAGTTTAAACATATTCTATTTTGATACGAACATAATGTTTTAAGAACTTTTACTAACTGGTAAATATTAGTATCCTCCACTATTACGACATCTTATTCGAGTTGGTGGGGCATTATTATGCGATTTTTCAAAGTTTTCTGCAACTTTATTTCAGTTTATGTATTTAACAGCGGTCCTTTAATTAATATCATTAATGATTAGGTTTCTTGCAAAATCTTTCATTCAAGAATCTTATGGGTACATATATATAGCCGTATGACACATTACCTTTGGTAAAATAAGGAACAGCATTAACACCAATAACAATGGCAGCATTGAAATCAATGCAGAATCACCCTTGTCAACATGTGTTACTATGGACTGAGCAGGCAATTGAAAAGTAGAGTCCTCTCTCGACGAACAAAGATCAAACTACACAAGTTCCTTATCATTCCCGTTCTGCTTTATGGTGCAGAAGCGTGGACGATATCAACATCCGATGAGACGACACTAGGAGTTTTCGAGAGAAAAATTATGCGCAAGATTTATGGTATGGTGGATTTGAAAGTTCTAGAGTGCTTTCGTCCATTCGGACAACATGACCTAGCCAGCGTAGCCGATATCTTTTTATTTGCTGAACTTTGTTTATCGTTCAATCGGCTGCGTTATTCGTCGTTGCCAATATTCAAAGGACCATAATTATTTCGCAAAATCTTGCTCTCGAAAACTCCTATTGCCGTCTCATCGCATGTTGACATCGTTCACGCTTCTGCACCAAGCGATAAACCTGATAATTAATGATATTACTTAAAGGGCCGCTGTTAAATACAGAAACTGGAATAAAGTAGCATAAAACTCTGAAAACCCGTATATACTCGAATAAGATCTCGAAATAGTCAAATATACTAATTTTTACCAGTTAGCAGAAGCTTTAAAACATTATGTTCGTATCAAAATAGAATATGCTTAAACTTAATGTGTGTCAAATACCATGCTCCTATTGAATCCCTTCTATTTTTAGAGCTTTTCTAATAAATTTATATTATTTATTAGGAGAGTATGCGAATCCCTCAATACAACACTTACTATTATATTTCTCTTCGATTATTCCAGCCTGTTTGTTCTAGCTATTCATCTCGCTTTAAGTACAGCTTATTTCTATAAGTGCCTGATTTGATTGTTATCCAATCAGGGAGCCTAGTCTATCTGAAGGAATGGACAGTTACAACCACGTGTTTGATATTATCAGGTGATATAGATCACAAATTTGAGACTCCCACTTCGATAATAAATCAATTTCCTATAATAAGTAAACACCATTTGATAAAATTATTGGCAATTTTGCCTTAAACAATGTCCAAGTGCTTATCATTTCTTTTCCATGAAGTTGCTCTTGATTTACACTGATAAGTTTAAGTGGGACAGCTGCGGGCCTTTCAACAGATGGTCAACACCTGCAAGAAACTGCACACACTTCGTCTTCACTATTTAAAGACCGTTAGTTGGACAGTTAGACATCATTCACAGTTTAGACTTCCTGTAGAGTACATCCCTAGTGCGCTCAGTGTTTAAAAATAATATTTTAAATTACAAATTAAATTTTTTAATAAAAATAAAAAAATGTTCCGTTTGACTATTGTGTGTTTGGCGCTCTTCCTGGCCTCAGTTTCGGCCACGAATGTAAGGCAATGTAAGTGAAATTTGATAAAAACAAAAATGGAATTTCTGACTCCTGGAAAAGTCGTTGAATTTAGAGAAATTTTAATTCTAAAAGTCGTAAAATTTCGAGAAAAATTGTTTATAAACAATTTGAAAAAAATGTTGGATTAATATCATTTTTTTTTTCCTGCATTTAAGGCAAAAATGGCAGACCATTCCCTTTGAGTGTCGAAATTGTGGGCTGCGATAAGATGCCCTGCAATGTGGTCAAAGGCAGCACAGCGGTCATGAAAGTGAACTTCGTGGGCAGTAAGTGCGACTAAATTGAAAATAATATATTTTAGAATAAATAAAAATTTGTATTTCGGAATATTTTAGCACGCGATAATATCAGATCAATGAATGCTGTGGTTCATGCCACCGCTTTGGGTCTAACCGTGCCATATCCACTGCCCGCTGATGTCGCCGATGTGTGCCGTAATTTGTTGGACGGCGCCTCATGCCCCATCGATGAGTCCGAGGATGTCGTATACAACTTCAACTTCTACATTGATCCCTCCTACCCTGAGGTCAGCGTAAAAGTAGAATTGGATTTGGTTGATGAAAATAAAGAATCCATTGCTTGCTTCGTCACCGACATTAAAGTACAAAGAGCTTAAGCGGAAAATTGACTGGAAATATGGAAAATGCGTGGAATTATGTATTTATCATTTGTAAATAGTAAATAATAATAAATAAATTTAAAAATAGAATTGAAAAAATTTAAAATTCTGTTTAAACATCATATTTTACGCTAATAACTTACTTAGCTCTCCGTCCAAACATATTTTCGTTATTGTGGAGACTTTAACAAAATGTTATAAAGACGCAAATCGTTCTTACGGCAGTCGGGACGGGCAAGGTCGGTCATATCATATATGATTCTCGATTATATACATATGGATTATTGTTCGATGTAAGGTTCCTGTCCCTATATAAGGTCTCTGGGTGAGATATGTCTTAATCTCCAGCAAATTAACATTTTGGCGTCAGTGGAAACACTTTAGAGACATGGAATGAGGTGATTAGAGAGGTCAAGTGAGAACTAGCCATGTAAGAGTTTAACCTACATCCTCATACTGAGTATGGGGATCCCACGAAGCAACTTATGCTGAACAGTTATTGACTGTAGACCAATACTCTACCCTTCTTTGCTGCTTAAAAAACATCTCGTTATTCATAAAAAATACACAACTTTGTCAGACATTCCGAATATGTTTTTTTAAGGTTTTTTTTTTTGGTAAATTGTCTTGCAATTTGGTAGTGAAATAGTAAAGATCGAAAATTATATAGAGGAAAAAGGATGAGTAAAAGAGTTCGGCTGTGTGTAGAACAGTAACGAAGAGGGTCAGAAAGATCCGACATTATTAGCATAGATCATCATTATTGTTCTATCTATAACATGCTCTTGGTTTCTTTCGTTTGAAAATTATGTCTCCCATTTATTCCCCTATCTTGTAACAGTAAAGTATATCATTAATTTCTATCGCTAATTCCTAACAACTATTGCTGAGATATGATTACTTTACAACAACTCAAGTTACATAATCTAGAAATATTTTAAATATTCGAAACTTAACTATCTGAAAAGAAAGAAGGCCTTAATTATTACTAAATTGATAATAGATAAAAAAGTAGACAGACCCCCAACTGTAAATTCAGTGGTTAATTCCAAAGCAATCGGATCATAAATCAGTGTTTTATAGTAAGTAAACAACATTCGAGGTACTTATGGTCTATTTAGCTTTAAAAACTGTCCAAGTGCTTATCACTTCCTTTCTATCACTTTGCTATTAATTTACACCGATAAGTTTAACGGAACACCTGCATGTTTACGCGAAGATTCTTACAACAGTTGGTCAACACCTGCAATGAGGAAACTAACTTGGTGACTCAGCTGATATCGCTATATAAAGTGCGTTAGTTGGACAGTTAGACAACAGTCACAGTTGATATTTCTTGAAGAGTACTAGCTCTACAGTGTACTTAGATTTTAAAATTTATATTTCAAATTAAATTTTAAATAATATTGCGAAAATGTTCCGTTTAACTATTGTGTGTTTGGCGCTCTTCCTGGCCTCGGTTTCGGCCACGAATGTGAGACAATGTAAGTGAAATTTGTTAATAATCGAAATGCGAAAAGGAGTGTCTTAGTCCTTGATGGGGAACCTTAATTACTTTATAGTGTATTAATGAGAGAACTGTGTTGTAGAATTAGAAAATTTTCAAGAAAATTGTTTTTTAAAAATTTTGATAAATTAATAAAATAACATCCTGCGTGTTTAACATTAATGGGTTTAACATTTTTGATGCTTTTAACTGAACATATTTTCATACAAATGTTAATAAACGATACTCGAAGCGCAGATAAGTTAATGAGATAATAAAAAATGTGTTTCTTAAAACATATTTTCAGGCATGATAATAAACGTATAAACTATTAAAATTTGATTAAATTTTTCCTTAATCACAGGCAAAAATGGCAGACCATTCCCTTTGAGTGTCGAAATTGAGGACTGCGATAAAATGCCCTGCAATGTGGTCAAAGGCAGTACAGCCGTCATGAAGGTGCACTTCGTGGGCAGTAAGTGCTACTAAATAGGAAATAATATATTTTAGAAGAAATAAAAAATTTGAATTTCTGTATATTTTAGCACGCGATAATATCAGATCAATCAATGGTGTTGTGCATGCCACCGCTTTGGGTTTAACAGTACCCTATCCACTGCCCGATGATGTCGCCGATGTGTGCCGCAATTTGTTGCACGGTGCCTCATGCCCCATCGATGAGTCCGAGGATGTAGTATACAACTTCAACTTCTACGTGGATACCTCTTACCCTGAGGTCAGCGTAAAAGTAGAATTGGATTTGGTTGATGAAAATAAAGAATCTATTGCATGCTTCGTCACCGACATTAAAGTACAGAGAGCTTAAACGGAAAATTGACTGGAATTTTGGAAAATGTATATATTGTATTTTAAGGAGATAATATGTAAATAGTAATTAATAAAGATATATAGATTTAAATGCGAACTGAATATTTTTTTGTGTTAGAACTGATAAGTTATAGTAAGTTGTTTAGATTGAGTCGAACATAATGGGATCCACATATTATATTAAAAAACTGAGCACGTATTTTAAATATTTGATTTTAACTGTAGGTATTTTATAGTAAAAAGTATGAAGACCCATGCATTCAAAAGTAAGCTTTTTAAAAAACTGTTTAAAAAAAAACACAATAAAAAATTAATAATTTAGTTAATTTGCACATTTTAATGTTTGGTCCTAGATTTGTTTTTTATAAAATTAATAAATTAATGTACTCATTAAAGCCCTAGATTTTTTTTATAAAATCAATATTATTCCCCGCATAACCCTAATAGTGTTATTTGACCAATTAGCTTATCAACCAGCTACCGAATGCCATGAATTATGGATCAAGCTGATAAGTGCTTGTGAAACACCTGCAACCTTTAGCTCAACATACAATGCCAGCGTCCAAATGGATTTAAATTTGGAAGGTATTTAGTAAGTACGTCCGTATATGTATATTTATGACTAATTCGAATTTTATTTGAAACTAATTCAGCATAGATGAAGTATTTAAGTTCTCTAAATATCACGCTGAGTTGTCAAATTGAGTTTGTATTTCGGAGAGAACACTACGGTGTTGGATTTTTTATTCTTTAAATTAAAAAAAGTTTTGCTTTAAGTAACAGAACAGCCTTCATCTAAGATGTATCGTTTGACCGTTATTTGTTTAGCGCTTTTGTTGGCCACCGCAGCGGCGACAAATGTAAGAGAGTGTAAGTGCCGTGTTGGAAAGGAAATCAGTTTTTTTGTGTGGAATGAAAAAATGAGAAATGTTTAATTTATCAAAACTCAAAAATAGAAAAAAATATTCAAGTGTTCATAGATTCCATAAATCTTAGAAAGTGGCGAATCAAACAAACAGCTGGTCAGTAAGTTTCGGTTGAAATAGTACGATATTATGGCTCGTTTATGGTGAATAACTTTGTTCTAGTTTCTTTCCATAAATTTTTTGAAAAGAGAACAGAGGCCAAACAATTGACGAAGCGAACAGGACTCTTAAGCAACTTGCCGTTTTCTTCGCTATGAATGATTTGAACTAGGCCTTAGAATTGCAAATGTAAAAATCAATCAAGTGCTTCTAATCAAATAATCTAGTCAGTTAAATAGTTGCGTTAATTACATGAACGTCACTGCTGATATTTATCATTACATAAAAAGTAGACTGTATCGTAAAACATCTTAATACCATAAATAAGTTATCGCTAATCATTTTACTAATCTATTACTGGTCGCGTAGACGTCAAACGAAGCGATAACGCAGAAGTCTCTGGGGTTTTTCAGTTCAAGTGTACCGAGCACTATTAGTTTTAGCTTTCTAACACTTTTCGGTGAGAGTAATTGACGGTTATAGCCGAATCGATAATAGCGCGCCATTCCTCACTTTTCCACGCAATTCGGCGCCAGTTGGAAATCCCAAATGTAACCAGGTCTTTCCAACAGAGTGGAGGCCTTCCTCTACCTCTGCTTCCACCGGCAGGTATGGCTTCAAACACTTTCAAATCTGGAGTGTTTTCATCCATTCGGACAAGATTAATTAGCCAGCGTAGCCGCTGTCTTTTTATTCGCTGGACTATGTCAATGTGGTCGTATAACTCTTCAGCTCATCGTTCCATCGTCTGCGGTATTCGCAGTTGCTAATATTCTGAGGACCATAAATCTTGCTAAACTCCTAGTGTCGTCTCATCAGATGTTGACATCGCTCACGCTTCTGCACCATAAATCAGGACGGGAATGATAAGCGACTTGTAGAGTTTGATTTTGGTTCGTCGGGACCGACGTTATTGATGTTGTTGGTACTGGTTCCTAAGTATACGAGATAATTACGACTTCGAAGTTATGACTGTCAACAGTGACGTGGGAGCCAAACGCGAGTGCGCTGACTGTTTATTTGATGACAGGAGATATTTTGTCTTGCCTTCATTCACCTCCAGATCCATTCGCTTCACAATAATTAATGCTATGATATATTAAACTACATATGTACATTTTTTATATTTCAGGCAAAAAGGGTCAACCATTTCCGCTTAGCGTTGAAGTGTTGAACTGTGACGAAATGCCATGTGATGTGCCCAAGGGCTCCACCGTGGTGATGAAAGTGCATTTCTTGGGCAGTAAGTAAAAAATATATATAAATTATTATCTATATTGAGGAATGAAATATTGAACTATTTAATAAAATTTCTTAATTTTAGATCGCGATAATATCAAAACAATCACGGGTGTAGTGCATGCCACCACTTTGGGACTGACAGTGCCCTATCCGCTACCCGATGAAGTTTCCGATGTGTGCCGGAATTTGATGCATGGCGCCATTTGTCCCATCTATGAAACCGAGGATGTCGTATACAACTTCAACTTCTACATTGACCCGACATATCCAGAGGTCAGCGTAAAAGTAGAATTGGATTTGGTGGATGAAAACAAGGAATCCGTAGCTTGCTTTGTCACCGACGTTAAAGTGCGCAGAGCTATTAGTTAACGTTTTAAATTATAGTGAAAGCCCTTGTAAATAGTGTATATTAGTATTGTTTAATTGTAATTAATAAAATAAAATGGTTTTATATATACTTAGAGAGAGATCGTAAATCTGGTAAAATTTCTTTATAGGAGACTACATTTTTTCTTAATTCAGCATATACTCGACCACCAGTAAGTGGATCAATTCAAAAATTGTATTATGTGTATCGGGTGGTTCAGTCCATATTTAGATGAAATTTCGTTGCGCAAATATAACAATGTTATTTGAAATCTTATTCTTATTATGTGGCAACTCTGATGTAAACATTTCACGACATCCCTCCTTCCATTCAACATTGTATCGATAAATGCTGTTACTTTTGAAAATATTAAAAACAAGTAAGGAAGGGCTAAGTTCGGGTGTAACCGAACATTTTATACTCTCGCAATTTATTTATTTAACTTTATTTATATTATATAATACATAATTTGACCCACATATTCGTCATATATATTGTATAAAGTCCATTGATAGTTGGAAACCATAATATTAGGTTAGAAGCACCGAGGTCCTCGTGTTCGATATATGGGGCCTTAAAAACCTATGGTTCGCTTTCGGCGATTTTTAGAATGGGGCTGCCACACTATAAAGGTAGTATTTGTGCAAAGTTCTGCATCGATATCTTCACTAGTGTTTACTTAATATATTGTAAAGTTAACGATTCAGATCGTCTTCAAAGTTCTGGTATATAGGAAATAGGCGTGGCTGTGAAGCGATTTGGCCTATTTTCACAACATATCATTGGAATGCAAGGAAACTATTACTAACCAAGTTTCATTGAAATCGGTCGAATAGTTCCTGAGATATGGTTTTTCACCCATAAGTGGGCGACGCCACGCCCATTTTCCATTTTGTAAAAAATCTGAGTGCAGCTTCCATCTGCCATTTCTTATGTGAAATTTAGTGTTTCTGACGTTTTTCGTTAGTGAGCTAACGCACTTTTAGTAATTTTCAACCTAACCTTTGTATGGGAGGTGGGCGTGGTTATTATCCGATTAGCGGGGCCATGCCCACCTCCCCAAAAAAATTACATCCAAATATGCCCCTGCATAGTGCGATCCTTCATACCAAATTTTGTTTCCATTATTTATGGCTAGGTTATGGCACTTTATGTGTTTTCGGTTTTCGCCATTTTGTGGGCGTGGCAGTGGTAATTTTCGAAAGCAACCTTCCTATGGTGCCAAGAAATAAGTGCGTCAAGTTTCATCAAGATATCTTAATTTTTACTCAAGTTACAGCTTGCACAGACGGACGGACGGACGGACGGACAGACAGACAGACATTCGGATTTGAACTCCACTCTTCACCCTGATCACATATATAACCCTATATCTAACTCGTTTAGTTTTGGGTGTTACAAACAACCGTTATGTGAACAAAACTATAATACTTTCTAGCAACTTTGTTGCGAGAGTATAAAAATCTCAAAATTTATGAATTTTGAATGATCGTTGAATGAAGTTAATAAATATTTGGAGAGTTTTGTAAAAGCTGGATGTTCCAAGAACTAACTTGGAACAATGCACTTCGACAATTCGATCCGTATTTTACGTAGCTGCCCCTCAACTCTCTGTTCTGAGAAGACTTGCTGGAAGGGAATTTTTGAGATAATCTGTATATTGCCCTCGATTACAAATATGTGGACGATTTTAATATTAAATTTTGCAAAAATATAAATTTCCATATTTCATAACATCCCTAGTTATCTGGTATTAGTTCACCATTTATAAGCATACTTTTAGGCGTTTATTAGGTATTAGACTATCGAAAGAGTTTAAATCAACCAATTATTTGATAAGTTTAACTTAAATCATGTGTACTCACCTTAGAAACTTAAATGTTCGATTAAGGAGTTGTTATGTCTCACCTTACACTTTTTCAATTTCCTTTGCGTTTTATGGCTAAAAATAGAAAAAAAAAGAATCAAATAAGTTTAACATTAACATTTTGTTTAAATATGGTTGTAAAATTAAATTGTTACTCCGCTATTCAAATTTGTTCTTAACTGTTTGACGGCATAAAAAGAAATGTCAGCGATTGGTAAACGACGTGCTAAAACAACTCACTGGAAAGCGTGATAAGGCTCAGCAATTGAAATGGGGTAATGATAATAATGTTGCTAACAGTAAATAACTATTGTTGCTTAAATGTTTTTTATCAATAAGTTGGAATATAAAAACTTACTAGAAATAATTTTGTACAGCATTTTCGTAGATTCATAATTATTTTGGTTTCCGATTAATGAATTGACTGAAGTCTTACGAGACAAACAGACTTTTTTCCGATTTAAATGTATATTTATTTTTGTTGTTTGAATTCACTAAGGATTGAGGACACTCAAGGCTTCAGATATCGAACATGTGGACCTCAGAAAATTTCTATCATACTTATTTAAGCTAAGCAATGAATCTGATATACGTTGTCACTGATTTTTGTGTGGATATATGAAGGGAACCCAATTGATTTTCAAAGAAAGCAAGTACGTATTCCTGTTACGATACACTTGGTACTCTATTGGATGTATGACGAAATATATTCTTAACGGTTCTTCAATGTAGCATGAGAGTGGGTCGTCGCAAGAGAGAGATTTTGCTCTCTGTTATGCTTGGTTGCGAACGAATGCGGCGAATACCGCAGACGATGGAACGATGAGCTGTACGAGTTATACGACGACATTGACATAGTTCAGCGAATAAAAAGACAGCGGCTACGCTGGCTAGGTCATGTTGTCCGAATGGACGAAAACACTCCAGCCCTGAAAGTGTTCGATGCAGTACCCGCCGGAGGAAGCCGAGGAAGGGGAAGGCCTCCACTCCGTTGGAGGGACCAGGTGGAGAGCGACCTGGTTACACTTGGGATCTCCAACTGGCGCCGAACTGCGAAGGAGAGAGAGAGATGGCGCACTATCGTCGATTCGGCTATAACCGGCTAAACGGTTGCAACGCCAATCACATACATATGCTTGGTTGCACCTCTTGTCGTTTTTGGAGGATCATTTCACGTCTAAGATAAGGCGATTTGATTTGTATCGAATATGATTTTTAGTCTAATGAGTTTATATCTATTTCGTTTTGCAAAAAAAAAAAAAAAAAAAAATCAATTCCAAGACGAAACTTTCGAATGTTACTTTTGGTTTCTAATCGGTTCATCATTCTCACGATGCAATATTGATTTGCATAATAACTTCCAGAGTATAATTTATGGTTCCTATTACTTTTAATTTGATTAAATAAAAAAACTGTTTACTTCCAATGCACTTAAATAATCATCCCCAGTTACTTTAGCCGCTAATACTTTGATCGCCTATCGAAGGTGACGTAGATAATCGATTTGCACTTGAATGTTTTGATTGCTCTAATTGAGTGGTTCGTGGTGTTTCATACACGAAAAGTGATCAATAAAACTTCGAGAGTCATAATTGGTAATACTTCGCCTAAATGCAAAAACAATAAGTTGGTCATTCAGTGCAAATGTGCACTTTGAGAAATGATTTAGTTTTTATACTTTTGAAATAAATTAATAATCTTTAAGAATACATTTCGTTTAACAACTCTGACATGAATTCCCAATAAATTCAACAGCTAAATATCGAACCAACTGTTGGACTGATGAGTCATTATTTTGTATTCAATAAAAAATAACCTTTTTAGACATATATTTTCATTTATCAATCTTAAATTTCAGCAATTATTTCGCGCTGTGCATTTTTGATAAGCGCTCAAAATCGTGTTTTTCTAAAAATATAGTTTCCAGATGCACTTCGTATCAACAAATACTAGTATGTCTATTGTAACAGGTGTCCATACTCTTATCATCGTGTATTTAAATTTCCAAAATATACAATAACACCTTGCCATTTTTCAGCAATCGGATAATCGTGTATATATTGTTATTGTTATTGACTTATTATTGTCATAAATCAAAAATTCGAAATATATGAGGTATGCCGATGTTCGGTGCATTATTGGAAATATGTATGAGGTAAAAGAGAAAATGTTTATTCGACAGTTAATTTATTTGGATTAAGGAAATTTATAAAAAATAATATAAACCTTAATTAATATTTCATCAACTTATAGGGTGTTTATGTAGAGGTATTGAATTTCCTAGAATAAAAGCTCTCAAAGCAGCTGTTCAAAGTAAACATTAACATTTATGTTCTGAGGTTTAGATAATAACGGGTATGAAAATTAACTACCCTCACCGTCAATGTCAAGCGATTAAGGCAAATGAATCGTGACTATTTATTTCCCCATCTTAAAACCAATCTCAAAGTGCTAAGCGTTCCAGAGACAATATATTCCCAAATATTGTATATATGGTCCGGTATTGCCCGTAATACAGCGTTCATAAAATGAGTATAAGGTACAATGAAGTTATATTCGATTTGCGAGTCTGAGTAGACGAAAAATATAATCGGATATTTTGACTGTATAGATCTGGAGCTGATATGCGATCCAACTTGAACTTGCTTGAAGATTTTTTATTTTGGCTTTAGCGCCAAAATTATATACCACAGATGAAACTAGTAACATTATTCCGTCCTCCCTTATCAACATCTACTTATGTTTAACAGTACTAAAGAACGTATGTTAGGCAAATATTCTTGGAGAGTAATGTTCAACGATTCGGAGTGTTCCGGAATCAAAACAGAAGAAATTTGTTTTGTAAAATTAGCTGAATTCACTCAAAGACTTCATAGAAAAGTTAACATTTTCTTTACGACTTTAACTATTACAAATCAATGGAAAGGAAGCATCCTTTACCATCCCTACATCAACGTATGCTTCCACAAACAATTGATAATTTGAAGAAAAAAGTAAGGTATTCTAGTGACTGTTCTACAATATTTAGTAGATATATATTTGACATTCCCGTTAATGGTTTTCCAACGACTGAAAATCTTATTCAGAAATCATCTCTATGAAACATTTACGCTTAGGAATCTTCAAGAGTCACATGATTTGGAGAGGGCCAAAAAAACATATTTTTGATCACGGAAATAAATGTGGTGGATTACAATATTTGGCTGGGAAATATTTTGTTTTTTAGGTTCTTCTTCCACAAAACAAAATGCTTCAATTGAAAACAATTTATATATACGAAATCTGTAAACTTCAACTTTATAATTAATTCGTATTTTCTTAAACCAGCATAAATGAAAACCAAAACCACATCTAATATTTTTTAACTTCATCTTATATGTAAAGCCACCACAAATACAAAAAAACATTTTTGCAAAATATTTTAACCACTCAAAAAATGTAACGTAAGTACTTATATACTTATATAGTAAGTACTTATATAGTAAGTATGTATGTATATGTGCCTGCATAGCACTTTGGAATTTGTTCGCATGGAAAAATAATGCCACTGCAGGCTTTTAGGTGACATTAAATATTGATGCGTTTCGGAATTATGAAATGCTCGTGTAAGTGAAGGCCAAAATGCAGCGACGAGCATTGGAGACACAGCCACCGGCGCTTGAATGTCATTGATGGTGGTGGCGCCGGCACTGAGGTGAGGAGTGAAAACTTTAAAGGAATTATGGAAGCAGACAACAAGAACAAGTGACTGCAAGGTTACACATACGACTGAAGTTGTATAAGCTATGGGTATGTGTGTATGTTTATTTGTTGCGAATATTAAAAGTTTACTTATAATTTTACTTTTAACCATTTAAAACCACAATTTCGTTAATTGTATAAGAATCGATGTTTTCGTTGCAGATTTCATTCAATAGAAATAATTTTTTAGGATTTCTGTATTTTACGGTTATTGGAATCTCTGAAAGCACAGTTCAAGTTGTTATCTAATAAGGATCCAAAGGAGACCCGAGAGAAAATTGTGTTATGGAAGGTATATTATTCAATAATTTCTTTAGGAACTTAGATATTTACATCCAAATACACTGAAATCAATATATTATTATTTATGGAAAGCGAATTCACAAAAAAAATTTTACATTTCATTAAGAAGATTTCTCCTCAATAAAAATAAAAAGCGGGCCTGTACATAGGCGGCTCTTTCAGTGCATTTCCGTATGCTTTTAAACCGACTCCCTTTAAGGTTCTCTTTTTTGTTAAAAATAGGAAAAGTCGGAGTCGGAAGACGGAGCCTTGTTTGACGAATATGGAGGAAACCCGTGTAACCCTAGCGGTTTGCTTAGATCTACTAATGACATTGATATCATATTTCACGATACACCTGCAATGGGTCCCGGGACATAGTGACATTCCTGGAAACTGTGTAGCAGATGAACTAGGCAGACTGGGCACAACATTGCAGTTGGATGCTAATAAAGAGGGAATTTATATACCTCTGGCAACGTGCAGATATCTAATAGATAAACATGCTGTTGATAGGGGTGAATCACAATGGAAACAATCAACGACTTGTTCCGTAAGTAGACAAACGTAGCCTGAGTGGAGTAAAAGTCGAATGTCGTTTATTAAACTTTAAGAGGAATGACACAAGAACCCTTGTATGGGTGTTAACGGGACACTGTCTGATTGGTAGACACGCCAGCAGGCTGGGGTTACCTTTTAACGATTACTGCAGAAGCTGCCAGAAAGAAGAAGAGGAAGAAACGCTTACACACCTTCTATGTGGATGTAAGACTCTGTATAGGAAAAGAATCGCAAATATTGGACGCGGTTTTCTCGATGATGTGGGTGAAGTTGCTCATCATTTCAAATTGTATGAACTTTTTCACTTTATGAAGACCACAGGGTGGTTCAAAGATGACTCTATAGTGTGAGGGATCACAGTCCCAGTGGTGTTACAATGGGCCTCCCAAAGGCCTAGGTGCGTCGTTTGGCAACTACTTAACCTAACCTAACCTAATCCTAGCGGTTGCAGTTGAACTTCCATAACTCGAATTTCTATAACTCGAAGTTCTCCATAACTCGAACTCTTGAGTTGGCAATAGAAGTCAAATTTCATACAAATTACATTCCGTAACTCGGAATTAACTTAATTCGAGTTATGGAAGTTGAACTGTTTATCAACATAAGTTGTTGTTGACAATTGGACTCTCCAAACCCCCGAATTAGTTCTACGGTTAAGTTTCGTAAATTACGGAAATACTCGTAGAAGTTCATTGCGAAGATTTGTCTTTGAGAACAGGAGTTTGGGTTGATTTGCGAATTTATTATTCATAAAAAGTCTTCATGGCATTGGTCTCATTACTGTCTTACTCATAGTATAGATAAAGACTTTAAAAACGGTTTCTTTTCTGTATAACAAACAATTAAGGAACTGTCTAATATGCAGTATTATAGAAATTAATTGATTAAATACTCGTTTGACGGCTGAATTAAGTCAGAAAAAAAAGAAAAAAAAAAAACAATTATTGATTTTGAAATCTAAGACCATTTGCAAGGCGATAAGATTATACTAAACTACATCGCATTGCATAAATTAAATTTCTGCCAAATATAAGACGAAAGGCCGAGGCTGTAAGCAATACTACTAATAGTACGTTGACAACGAGCACTCAAGAAAGTCACACTTAAAAGAAATGTGGAAGCAACTCATACTACTTGCTTTTATACTGGCCAATGGCACGGCTACAGAAGTTAAGAAATGTAAGTTGAAATAAACTGAAATGAAAACTCTCACAAAAAACAGTGGTAAATGAAGATTTAATCTGCCAAATGCAACAGGCTCCGACGACAAGCCCTTTCCTTTGGCTGTACGCGTGCTGAACTGTGAGATACCACCCTGTGATGTGATCAAAGGCACTGACATGGTATTCGAAATTGATTTTTTCGTGAGTAAGTAAAAAATACTGGTATTTAATACACAATTTTCAATGCATCAGTGCACCGCTTGCAGTGAAATATGTGACGAAATTGACCACTTTGGTGAGGGCCACCAGCTTCGGCATGACAATACCGTATGAATTGCCCGAAGATGTGCGCGATGTCTGTACGAATCTCATGTATCAAGCATACTGTCCACTTTATGCCACAGAAGACGTGACGTATCTCTTCAAGTTCCCTATTGGTAATTATCCCGAGGTTAGTGTTAAAGTGGAAATATATCTCGTTGATCAGGATAAGGATGTGGCCACATGTTTCGTTTGTAATATTAAAGTGAAGAAGGGAGCCACGGGTAATACTACAGTTTATGAAATTGACTATTAAATTTATTAATGTGAAAATAAGGGAATAAAGTGAAATAGAATATGTTTATTTTTAATGAAAAATTCAAAATGAAAAAAATTTAAAATGTTTGAAAAACTCAATAATGTGAAATGGACTACTTAAAATTTAATAGATATATATGGCTGGTTAGGAAACCCTGTCTAAAACAAACCTTTTCTGGAGGTTTGTGAAGTGGGCTTTGGCTGCAGCGAGTCGACTTAAATTATTGTTCGACTTGTTATTCTTTCAAATCGGGGGATATATGTAGAGAATACGGTGTATGGAGCAGTAGTTCTTGGCCTAATTCAACCGTTTTGGCAGTGGCGATGGTAGAGTTGTCAGCCGGTGCGCTGGCCTTGTTTCTCCGCCAAACGGGAACCGTATTTTTGGCAATCCGTCATCAAAACGATTCATTATTTTGGCAAAGTAGAGTCCTCTGGCGTCTTCTGCTTCCAGATAGTCGATGTAGACTACATATTTGAAATTCTAGAAAATTGTGGCATTCTTCTTTCCATCCATTGGGTCGGTTTTAGAGTTCTTCGCATCCGGTTCGTCGAGCGTAGTCCCTTATTTCGGTTATTCTTTGGACTCTGGTGTCTGTGTATTTATGTTTTGTCGATGATCACGAATTTAGGGACTGCTTCTATCGACAGTCTGTGGATTTTGTCACGCTATTATCCGTGGTAGCCAGACAGACAGATCGCGAAGCCTGCAGAAAATTTCAAGAGTAAGGTACCAGAAAAACAATGGAGTATCTCTTGTGTGTTTGTCATGCATTCTCAAGATAAAGGCTCCAGCAAAGAGCGCGGGCATCCTAAGGGATGACTACTCCTTATTGACTACGTGACGAACTCCATCTGGTATCGCAAAGGACCAAAACTACTCTAAGTGTAGCCTTCTGGCCTACCAGACTAACATAACCTAACCTAACCTCCGTGATAGCCGTAAAAATTTGCGTTTTCGATAGATTTTGAAACATTAATTGGCAATAGAGGGTATGATATATAAAAGGAATGAGACAAAAAATATGTTATCTAGAAAGATCAGCGAATTTCATGTCTCTTAGTAGTAGTTGACTCTTTAGCGCTGGAAGTATTCGTCTTAGATAGTATTCTACTATGCTTTAGCAAATCCGAATGGAACTGCACAAGAAATACCGAACTACTATACTATAAAAAGAAAAAAACAGTGGAAACCTCTGCCGGAATACTCTGTCTGCACGCAAGATTTAGAAATATGCACATCAAATGATTTTTTAATAGTAAAGCCATACATGTACGGCCCACCTTACAATATACCTATTATATCTACTTACTGTACACATACATATATGCATATGTCTCTGATGTCTACGCGTTTTTGTGAATTTTAAAAGAGCATTTCAATACGCTAGGGAACGTCACATCATGTATCAATAGAATACGCTAAGCGGATATGTAAAAGCATCTGAAGAATGATACAAATGCACAGGGTATTCTAGAGAGTATATGTACATATGAGTTCATATATATTAATGTGTTTATATGTATCTGTGTTTAACCTCATAAAACTTCCATTTAGCTTCACACGCGCGCTGAGATTTTGCCAGCGTAATGCGAGTCTATTAGCCGCAATATCGCCACACATGGAATCAATGCATGACATCAATCACACACATACGCACATGTAAACGAAGTATCAAGAGATGCATATCAACAGGCGTTACAACAGTCTTTGTGTATTTTTGTGATTTTTAATCAAATATTTTCGCTTCATTGATGTCTTCATCAGCTCAACTGTGCATCGATCTCTCTTTAGCATTTTCATTTTCATTCTTAATGGAATTTAACTAATCCGATTCGTATGAGTTCGCTCTTTGACATATTAAATAATGTCACAATAAAGCATTAATTCAATGAAGATCTCAACATATGTATATGTGTGTGTGAGGTCGAGTTCACACACACACCACTACAAGCAAGCTTCTGAGTACATTAAATGTATGTATGTATGTACTTTTCACAGGTGACAAATTGTGAAAAATTGCATTGGTCGGTGGCGAAAGGTGTGCGAAATGAGTGTGTGCTGTGAATTCATCTGTGTGCTGTGTATTTGTAGCGTTTGCGAAAAATGTGACAAATTGCCGGCCGCCCGTCGACTGGGAAAAAATACTAGCATGTAGAGAGGCGAGGCGACAGTTTCAAGGGGGATGAGTATGCACGCGTAAGGTGGTAAACGATGACACACGACATAGCTGCCGCATAGAGTGTCTGCTGCGCTGGTTGCTGAGCATATGCAGGGTGGGGTGGGTGATTAGTGCAATACCATAGAGGCACAAAGAGGCCTGTGCGAAATTAAAGGTTCTATATAAAATTTGTTTTTAGTTTATATAGTAAACTACTGGAGTGACAGGTGCGAGTTAGAAATTCTAAAGTTCTAGTGTAGAGTTGTTAGCTGAACTAAAAACTCTTCTTGAAAATAAATAACAATTTGAAGCTACGAAATTTATTGTGGATTCATTTAACAATTGTAAATGCCTTACAAGATTCAGTTAAAAAATAAGTTGTTAATAATTTCCAAATTATTTCTAAAAGAAAATGTGTAATTCTCAGGTCTACTTAACTAATAAATAGAGAAATCGTCGTCTTATAATTTATTTATATTTTGCGGAACGCATACTTTCCTCAGCATATTTCATCATCGTCTTCTCCAAGATATCTTTATATTTATTAGAACCTATTCAAAGATGTCTGTAATACGATGAATTGGTCTTAAACCATACCATGAAAAGCATTATGTTGCCGCTACCATGTTAAACAGTTTTTTTTGTAAACTTTAAATGTAATTCTTTGTACTTGGTCTTAGGTCTACAACTTTGCTTCCGCCATTTTCCAATAGATGTCTCTAGGGCCAAGTACTGGTCGATTAAATCGTTTTATATCGATCTTGGACATTTGTGTCAACATTAATCCAACAAAATATTTGTAGAGATCTCTTGCATCCCAAACTTATTCTCAACTGAAAATGTCACTTTTTGAGCCGAATGGCCGCTGAAATGGGAGATCTTACTCCACCCGCCGTATTCTGAAGAAGTCAAAAATTGGATTGATACTTGGATCGACTCGAAAGATGAGGAGTTCTTTCGTCACGGAATACGCATGCTGCCAGATTTTTTGAACAACCTTTTTGCAATCGTTTTTATACAATAAAGCCTTAAATTTACAAAAAAAAAACGGCGGAAGCAAAATTTGACTAATATTTTCACAATTTGCTTATTTTTCACGAATTCTAAACTCATCTTGAACATTTTTTCCCAATAAATCCATTCTTTCCGCTATTCTGCCAGGTAAAATAGCTCGTGGTGGTCTTCTTTGGACCCTTTAAGAATATAATATGTTGTCAATATCAGCTGAAATGATTCTTGAAGATACGAATGGGTTCTTTTTATCGAGAGTGGCGATATTTTTAATATCTTTTTTGGTCAATCAAGAGTTTTAATATTTTAAAGTATCTAATCTTTAAGGCGTTCTGTACGAAATAAATAAATTAGCTGAAAATCTTTTCTTCCACTTATAAAACGTACTTCTACAAGAGATTACTACACCTAATTAAATAAGGGGAATACCATATCGAATTTATTACATTTTTACTGGATAAAAATAATTTCCAGTAATATCGAAAATTTTTGTATACATACATTTCTTTTAAATCTTCCTTTTGCGAAATATTAGTGTCCTTGTATATTTTAGTATATTAAATGGTAAATAGTTATATTACAGTTTTTAGCTGTAACTTAGAAAAAATAAATAAATAAAAACATATTATCTCTCAAGTTACTTTTCTCTGGAATTATTTAAAATATCTTAGAATTTCCTACAGGGTATTCATTCATAGAAGATTGTATAGTATTATTCACGCTGTGCGAAAATATCTCTGATTTTTTTCCACTCACTCACCAATATTATTTTCCAACTGACGCATTTTTGCTGGACAAAAGAATTTCGAACAAATGTCTGGACAAATTTTGGTTTTCAAGTCTTTTTTGTTGTTGCGAATTTTACTTTGTAGGCTTTTGCGGCTTAAGTTATCGCCAAGGATTTGTGCTGCTTTTTGCGAAAGATTTTTTTCCAAGCACAAAATGTCAACAACAAAAAATTGAGTATATATTATTCTTTAATATTTCAGAGGTGCATATATGTATTCAGCTACAGCTCAATGTATAAAAGACATGGGAAGCTAAGAGCAACTGCTTTTGCTTTGCAAAGAGATAGTTGACGCAACTAGAAGTGTTGGCCTTGAAATTATGAAGTAATATGAAAGGTTTTTGCACAATGTGTATGTGTTTGACTCACATGCCTGTTTGAAGTGCTTTTTGCGGTCAAATGAAATTTAATGTGTGGAAAATTGCAAAGAAATATGTTTAAAAGTAATTCAACTGAAAATGTGTGGTGTTTTGAGGGTAATTGATTACTTTAAAGAGTAGCCACAATTCAAACTCTTCATCATTTTAAGCAAATCTGTGATTTCATGCATTTTATTATTTTTATTTGCAACAAAACAGTATGTGTGTCAATTACACACGCAGGCACATGTAGCCTGATTACACCAAATGCCATTGTAATTAAACTACATATGTAAATGAGCAGCACAATTACCTACATACACTGAAGTAAGTGTGTGCGCGCCTTGAAGTAGGCAACGCAAAGTGCACATTTAAAGTGAAAAACTTCCAACTTACATTTTAATTACGTCTAAATAATAGTCGGCATTCACTTTTCAACCAAAAACATTTCTATGCAAATACCGTCGAGGCAGCCAACTACACGCACGCACACACACTCACGCAACAATTTTCTTGTAGCGGCAAATGGCGCGCAGAATTTATTAACGGTATTATTTTAGAGGCACATTTCTTTGCATTTTTCCAATAGCTGAGAGACGCCACTCAGGCAACAACAAAGTGAACAAAGGAAACGAAAGTAGGTGAGGAACGTCAACAGCGGTACGACGACGACATGCCGACACGCCGTTAAAGGCAAATTACTTGACATTAAGCTGAGCGTTGTTGTACGCCATGTACAAGTTGTTCGGACGCGTGTAACTTCTTATCGGAATCGGCGGAATTTCGCATACATTCGGTAATTGCGGCAAATTAATTGATGGCGCGTTGCGAGTGACGACGAACACACACGAACAAATACATGAAATGTGTGACAGACGCAAGGCAGCAGTGCGGTTTGTATGCGTGTATGTGTAGTAAATAAATTTTCGCATGACAAAATATGCAAATTAATAAATAATGAAAGGACAACCAAATAAAACTAGTGGTGAAGTTGGCAAGGCGAAAGAACAAAAACAAAAACAAAAAAATATAAATATTAAAATAAAATAAATAAACAAGTAAGGAAGGGCTAAGTTCGGGTGTAACCGAACATTTTATACTCTCGCAATTTATTTATTTAACTTAATTAATCTATACTAATATTATAAAGAGGAAATGTTTGTTTTTTTGTTTGTTTGTGTCGAATAGGCTCCGAAACTACTGAACCGATTTGAAAAATTCTTTCACCGTTGGAAAGCTATACTATCCCTGAGTGACATAGGCTATATTTAGTTAAAAAAAAAAAATAGGGTTCCTTACCAAAACTCCGATAATGTAAAAAAAATACCAAAAAACTTTCTTTAATCGCGAATGCTGCGAAAACGATTGAAGATATAACAAAGTGATGTACTACAATTTTGTAGAACTTATCATTACCTACAAAAAACGTCCCGACATCATACCTCTAACTATTATAGTTTTGTCACAATAAGCGATTTTATATAAAAAAATTAATTAAAATACCACTACTTGAAAAGGCTCTTTATTTATACCTTAGTATTAATCCTTATCGAAATAAATGATTTATTATTTAAGATCGCTTCAAAACCTTTATATAACTTTTTGAATTATTAGATTCTGACATACCATTCAAAAGATATCACGAGTTAAAAATTTTGAAAATTTTGAATGGTCCTATGCGGAATTAAAAATAGTTGTCGCTTGATAATAATATGATATAAAAATGAATTGCTGTTCGTTTGTGCCGCAAAAAAACGAGAACGGCCAAACCGATCTGGCTAATTTTAGTCTTGAAATATTCGTGGAAGGCCAGAAAAAGATAAGAAAGTGAGTAAATATGAAAAAATTTCGAGGAAGATAATAATAAGAGAATTTTATTCGAGTTGATAAGAAAAATATAAAAGAGAAAACAAAAAATTATAATTTGAAGGTTGTCATTGTTGCTTTGTTAAAATATTTTTGTTATTGTTCAATTGTATAAGATTGTGTCGATAGCCCAAAACAATTTGTAACAAATAAGGAAAGGCTAAGTTCGGGTCCAACCGAACATTTTATACTCTCACAATTTATTGATGTAATTTTATTAAGATAACACACAATTTTACGTATATATTCGACATAAAGTCCAATAGAAAATCATCATATATAGTATATGAGGGCTGATGTAATTCCAGAACCAATTTCACTAATTTTCACCACCAAGGTTAACGGGAATAGGGGCGACTTGGCACCTGTTAGTAGGCAAATATACGGCACATTCGGCCTTGAAATTACTCCTAAATTGCAAATGAACGAAAAATAGCGCTTTAACGAAAATTTTCAAAATATTCAAGAAGTCGTTGGAGGTACTGCACAGGACTTTAAAAGATCTTGATTGTCGATGAACGTTTTTGGTGGAGCCAGGATTCTGTTAGTAGGTGATTTACGCCAATTATTCCTGGATCAACTGTTACCGACGGGTTATCGCATGCCTAAAATCATTTAATTTGTGGCGACACATAAAGAAGCGCCAATTAACAACTAACATATGAGTGTTTTTGCAACAATACCAAATTGCGATTGTAGAAATAGTTGGCAGTTGACACCTCGATGGATTAATAGCATTTCCAACAGATTTCTTTCACTTCATTGACTCGAAAGAGAAGTTTTCCTGACATGAAACCTCAATATGATAACCATAAATGACTGATTGAATGACCTATATTGGTGGTAAAAAAAATATCGATGATCTTAATGCGACAATTTAGAATTTCGGTCCAAAAGAGTTGACACAGCTACTAACCAGTATGACGTAGTCAATTATCCCAAACTATTTAAAATTGCCTGCACTTTGCAATTAAAAGTAGTGTGAGTTGTAATCATGCTGCGTAACATAAATCAACCTCGAGTAATCAATATCGTCGCCGAAGCCAAGATTGGACCAACTTAATTTAATGTATACCTTAGCCACAAAAACGTGTGGCCGGGTCGGCTAGTATTATATAATACACAATTTGACCTACATATTCGTCATATATGTATATTGTATAGAGTCCATTGAAAGTTGGAAACCCTAATATTAGGTTAGAAGCACCGAGGTCCTCATGTTCAATATGTGGGGCCTTGGAAACCTATGGTACGATTTCGGCGATTTTTAGAAATGGGCTGCCACACTATAAATACAGTATTTGTGCAAAGTTTTGCACCGATATCTTCACTAGTGCTTACTTTATATATTGTAAAGTAAACGATTCAGATCATCTTCTAAGTTCTGGTATATAGGAAGTAGGCGTGGTTGTGACGCGATTTGGCCAATTTTCACAACATATTATTGGGAGGTAAGGAAACTATTACAAACCAAGTTTCATTGAAATCGGTCGAGTAGTTCCTGAGATATGGTTTTTGACCCATAAGTGGGCGACGCCACGCCCATTTTCCATTTTGTAAAAAAATCTGAGTGCAGCTTCCATCTGCCATTTCTTATGTGAAATTTAGTGTTTCTGACGTTTTTCGTTAATGAGTTAACCCACTTTTAGTAATTTTCAACCTAACTTTTGTATGGGAGGTGGGCGTGGTTATTATCCGATTTCTTTCATTTTTGGACTGTATTGGGAAGTGGCTAAAAAAAACGACTGCAGAAAGTTTGGTTTATATAGCCCTATTAGGTTGCGAGATATGTACAAAAAACTTAGTAGGGGGCGGGGCCACGCCCACTTCCCCAAAAAAATTACATCCACATATGCCCCTTCATAGTGCGATCCTTCATACCAAATTTTATTTCCATAGATTAATTTATGGCTTAGTTATGGCACTTTATGTGTTTTCGGTTTTCGCCATTTTGTGGGCGTGGCAGTGGTCCGATTTTGCTCATTTTCGAAAGCAACCTTCCTATGGTGCCAAGAAATAAGTGTTCCAAGTTTCATCAAGATATCTCAATTTTTACTCAAGTTACAGCTTGCACAGACGGACGGACGGACGGACGGACGGACAGACAGACATTCGGATTTGAACTCCACTCTTCACCCTGATCACTTTGGTATATATAACCCTATATCTAACTCGTTTAGTTTTGGGTGTTACAAACAACCGTTATGTGAACAAAACTATAATACTCTCTTTAGCAACATTTGTTGCGAGAGTATAAAAATCGACACACATATGAAATATATAAAACAAGTTGAGCTCTAAAAAGGTAAAAGTGCTCACACACACATACTCGGCGTTTGACAAACTCACACACACACATACTCATGTATGTACTAACTTAACCATTACTCATGTATGTATGTCTGTCTGTATTTATATGTATTTACCGTATCTCCTTGTGTGCTTTTGTGCAAATTTTCCGCATAAAATGCGTGTCACTCATGTTGCCTTACAATTTGCCTTTGAAAATTGACCATTTCAAGGCCACTGGGCAGTGGACGGTCTTTTACGTTTCTTTGTTGTTGGTTTTTTTTTTGGTATGTGTGTGTTTGCTTTCAAAGAAAATGAAATGTGTTATTAAAATACGAACACATGAGCGCATTTTGTTCGGACATTCTACCTTGGTGTATAAAAAATATACTTTGTTTAAGAAATATGCTTTTAATTGCTGAGGTTTTTGTGACAATTGTCTCTGGGTGGTTAACCACTAGCAAACAAATAATAATTAATTGGTGGCATACGGCCGCTAAAGAGTATGTATTATTTGTAAATGACCCTTTTGCATTCACAAATTATCTTTAAATAATTTTTTTTATTTTGGGTCAGTTGTCGCTTATTGCTACACCCTGTAATTTCGTAAGATGATGTAATATAGGAGAAAAGGATGTAGTATTATAATCCGAGTAGCGCATTAGTCGTTTGAGCCAGTTCACTGAAATAACCGTCATTTCTAATTGGCGCCTATCGGTGGTAGTAGTTGAAGTCAAGTTCTTCTTTCAACGAACTTTCGAACTCTGTAATGCGATGAAAGCTACATTATTTTTCTGTATCGTAAGTAATAATCACTATTGTCAACAATGTTCTATAAATCTGACGAACAGAAATATTAATATCTCAAACTTTTCTAAGGACCATCTCTCCAGAATCGACCCAAATAATTTTAAAATATTGCAAAGTCGATAGCCTGTTCCATAGTCTATGATCCATCGGATAAAAATCCTAGTCATATGTGACGAAGTCAACTACAATTCCCGTGACAGAGTAGACAAAATCGTATATGTAATATTGGTTGGCAAATATCTCCTTTCCGCTTTTTTGCCCTTTATTCAATCTTTATAAAAAGTGTTACAGTGATCTGATTTAGTTCAAATATGCGCCGTTTCGTTCGATGATCTATTTCCATCTAGATGGCAACTTCTTAACACCTCTCCTTGTTATATGGCGGATGTGATAAAACCTCCGAGTCAACCGAGTCAACAACCAAGTGTGTGGTCTGGCGTTGTTCTGGTGGAACACTTCATCCTTCCTGTTGTCCAATTCTGGTCGATCGCCTGCTTCAAGCGATCGAGCGGATTTGTCTTTAAAGAAGGAAAACTTGAAAATAGGTCGAATTTCGGCGTTAGGGAACTCCATGTTAACACGTCTATAACTGTTGAACGCAATTTTGTAGGTTATGTCAAGACCTTTCGAAGATGTATAGGATTGATAGATACGAGCTCTGTAGCGCTTTATACATAGCCGCGAAATTCAAAAGACAAACAGGCGGAAGGGAGATATTTGCCAACCTATATTAAATGGTTCGGAGGTGCCTCTCAAAATTCTGCTGGCATGCTTGGAGGTATTATACGAAGTCAGTTTGCACAACGTCGATCTGGTTTTTAGTAACATTAGACTTGAAGGAATCACTTTAGTGAAGTAGTTTTGAACAAATTAATCTTTTAAAATCTGGAGCCATAAATGTGAGGATCAGTCAATTCGCCTATCCCTTATAGGCTGCCTAAAAAAATTTAAAGGTAATTAAGTATAAGTAAGTTTTTAACAAATGGACTACAGAGTTGATAAGCTCGCATTGCGAATGAGCTGATGCTCATGTTTTCCTCATCCTTAGAACGCACTGGATCAGTGATCTCTCACGAGCTCGGTAGACGAGGCCTGAGGACCAGCACCTGCGTGACTGTGAGATGATAGAGTTCATTACTAGACTAGATCCAATGGGCCTGAGGACCAGCACCTGCGTGACTGTGAGACTAGATCCAATGGGTCCATATATCATATATCCAAGTTGCTGATGTTGCATGGAGGAATACGAGATGGAAGCATCTAGACACTATCTTCTTCATTGTTCAGCATTTGCCAGACTGCGGTTGAAACATCTCGGCATCACCAGTTTCGGCAAATTCTATGAACTGCATTAATTAGATATTAACCGCCTTAACAATTTTGTAACAGACTCAAAGCGCTTTGTCGACGTTTGAAGTTATGTGTTATTCATCTTTAAGAGTTCGCGGCGTCACAAAAGGACTAGCGATTTTAGGATCAGTCCATTCACCTAACCTAACACATGGACATTAAGTCTTTTACTTACTTTAACATTTGATCATCAGCTACATACCTATTGAAATTCTGTCATTAATTGACTCCAAGTTGTAAGTGAATAACAATTAGTCACATTTTCCGCGCGTATAATCTCACTTCCTAAACAAAAAGATCGCAATGGGGTTGGAGCTTCACACACACCTGCATATCCGCTCCTTTTGTTTATTGTGCTGTGATTTATTTGTTTGTAAAATCTTTTCTTTGGTGAAAATTTCAGTCTGAAAATTTGTCAAGTGATATGAGTGAGAGTGCGAGTGTGAATGTCGTTCGTGCAACAAACGTTAAAATTAAATTGTTGCTTAATTGACAGGACGCGCGTGTATTAAATTACCGACACTTTGACCGAGCATTCGGTGACATTGTCAAATATTCATAAAGGACATAAAATTATGTTACATTAACGCAAATACACTCACATACAGACACATGCATGTACAGACTCGTGTTTGAGCTGTTGCTTGCGTGTGGTCTGAATGTAATTTTGATTTGACAAATTAATTGATTTTGAATGAAGTTTTTGATTAACCCATGGTTGTTAGAGTTAATTAAAATTTCATTACACCGGACACACCTTGATTTCACACATAGCTGTAGAGGCATATATAGACGTACATACATGTGTATATATATGTTATATGTATGCAATAAATATGTGTTTTGTTATATAACAGAAATATGACGTCATATTATACATTCCAACAGGCGTAGACGCAGACATTAGAAATTATATCTTACTATCTTGGAAGTTTGGAAGACAACCTTTATCCAAGACTATATGCTCACTTAATTTTGCTAAAATATTTCGCATATTAACCAATTCATCATCCAGCCCATCGTATTTTTGAAAAAACTCATAATTAGGTATATGGAAGCTAGGGGAAGCTATGGCCCGTTTTTAATAAATTTGGACCAGATGCATATTTTTTTCTTAATTACATTAAAATATCTGAGAGATTTACCGATGTTTTCGGTCAAAAATTACCCTTAGCGTTGAGTTCCTCCTGTTCGATATTCGGGGTCTCGAAAAGTTATATTCCGATTTCGGCAATTTTTCCACAAGTGAAGACACGATGTGCCCAAAAAATAAGGTGACATTTGAATTTAAACTGCGCACGTCGAAGGATTTGGAGAATTATTTTTTTTTTAGGTTGGTAGTAGTGTCAGTCACATTTATGTCAAATTTCATGTGAAAATATTCATTAGAGTTTGAGATACGTGTCGTTTTGTGAGCTGCTAAAAGTGAGTTTTTCGTTCTTTGCGATGTCGAAATTTGTTTCAATTTGCTGCTGCGGATACGTTGAGGATGGTGCAGGAAGCCTTTGGTGATGAGGCTATGTCTAAAAAAACTGTTTACAAGTGGTATAGTGAGTTCCAAGCCGGCCGTGAACGTGTCGAAGACGAAGAGCGTCCAGGGCGACCATCAAACTCAACCGACGAAGCTCACGTTCAACAAATCAAAGATTTGGTGTTGAAAAACCGTCGATTAACAATTAGAGACCTTGCTGATGAAGTTAGCATATCGAAAGGCTCAGCCAAAACCATTTTGAAGGATGTTTTGGGCCTCAAGCGCATCAAATCTCGACTGGTACCGAAAATTCATTCTTAATTCGTGATCATTTCGCCAAAAACTCAACCCATATCGTTCCGCAACCACCGTACTCAAAGGAAATAAGGAAAGTAGTCGTGGTTGTGAACCGATTTCTCCCATTTTTATCCGTGTTATCAGGGTGTCAAGAAAATATTATATACCGAATACGAACCGGTCGAGTAGTTCCTGAGATATGGTTTTAGGCCCATAAGTCGACAAAGCCAACGCCTATTTTCCATTTTGTAAAAAAATCTAAGTGCAGCTTCCTTCTGGTATTTCTTCTGTAAATTTTGCTGTTACTGATGTTTTCCGTTAGTGAGTTAATGCACTTTTAGTAGTTTTAAAGCTAACCTTTGTATGGGAGATGGGCTTGGTTATTATCCTATTTTTATGGTGTGTAATGGGTGGGAAACTTAAAAAAATGCATCCAGATATGTCCCATCCTAGTGAGATCCTTTAATTTATGTGAACAAAACTAGAATACTAAATACATACTACCCTGGCGTGTAGCTGTTCCTTAAGAAGTCTATAAGACGATCAGAGGTGTCTTGAATCATATATATTTAAAAAATGAAGAGCTTCACGACCAAAAATTTAAAATTTCGTACCCGTTAATATATTCATTATTGAAAATCTTCGTCTCATCACTCCCCGTTTCCATTTCATTTCACAGCCGCCTTAATTAGCGCTACCACCACACCAGAGCAGATAATAATTTAATTATATTATTAAAATGCTTTCGCACAAATTTTATTAAAAATTAATTAACAAATGCAAATTGCACAACTCTGGCTGAACCCTCCACAAGTATTAGATACAAATCACAGTCCGCATAATACCAGAGAATACACCAACAACAATGTGTGGATATGACACGGTCAGAATAGAAAATATTGACAAACACATCATTTTCGCATTATTAATGTAAATTTCTCAGTCGATAAATCAATTTAAAACATAAAATATGCTAAAAACATAAATATGAAGTTAAGTGCTACGAGAGAGTGCGGCGAAAGTGCACAGCAGGCTAATTTGCATATAAAACAGTTGAGTTCTTCAAAATTCATAAATACACCCACATACACGCATACACACACATTGACACAGTAGCACATTGACGCGTATTTACGCATAACAACTCAATATTGTGAATATTTTGAAATTTAGTCACAACAAAATAACAAAATAATCCCTTGTAAAATCTGACACCATGCCAGGGTCAGGGACTGATTGACACCAAAGCCGAAACAAAAAAAAAAAACACCACCAACATTAATAATGTGCGGTGCTTCGTATTAGCACAGTGGGTTGGTTCAGTTGAACCTCAATTTTGCTTCTTCTTCGTTTTGAAAGCTAAAAGATTGGTCCTCGATCTTCTTAAATTGAAACTGTAATCTTCACTAAATTGGATCCTTAAAGGAGGATCAAGGATTTATAATATAGGTCAAACGAGAAAGTTGCACGTGGTAACATCGAAAATATTCGAAAACCGTTGTCTTTTACTGCACTTTAGTGAGACCCAATTGTTATATCCAGATTCTAACAAACAAAAATTTATTTTGCGATCAATCTAATGATATCGGTCTCGATTGTTATATAAAACAAGTAAGGAAGGGCTAAGTTCGGGTGTAACCGAACATTTTATACTCTCGCAATTTATTTATTTAACTTTATTTATATTATATAACACACAATTTGACCCACATATTCGTCATATATATTGTATAAAGTCCATTGAAAGTTGGAAACCATAATATTAGGTTAGAAGCACCGAGGTCCTCGTGTTCGATATATGGGGCCTTAATGGGGCTGCCACACTATTAACATAGTATTTGTGCAAAGTTCTGCACCGATATCTTCAATAGTGCTTACTTTATATATTGTAAAGTAAACGATTCAGATTGTCTTCAAAGTTCTGGTATATAGGAAGTAGGCGTGGTTGTGAAGCGATTTCGCCATTTTTCACAACATATTATTGGGAGGTAAGGAAACTATTACAAACCAAGTTTCATTGAAATCGGTCGAGTAGTTCCTGAGATATGATTTTTGACCCATAAGTGGGCAACGCCACGCCCATTTTCCATTTTGTAAAAAAATCTGAGTGCGGCTTCCATCTGCCATTTCTTATGTGAAATTTAGTGTTTCTGACGTTTTTCGTTAGTGAGTTAACCCACTTTTAGTAATTTTCAACCTAACCTTTGTATGGGAGGTGGGCGTGGTTATTATCCGATTTCAATTATTTTCATGGTGTGTGGTGGGGTACGTAAGAGAATCGACTGCAGAAAGTTTGGTTTATATAGCTTCATTGGTTTGCGAGATATATACAAATAACAGATTTGCGGGCGGGATCACGCCCACTTCCCCAAAAAAATTGCATCCAAATTTGCCCCTTACTAGTGCGATCCTTTATTTCATATTTTATTGTTATAACTTTATTTATGGCTTAGTTATGACACTTTATGTGTTTTTTGTTTTCACCATTTTGTGGGCGTGGCAGTGGACCGATTTTGCTCATTTTTGAAAGCAGCCCTCTCATGGTCCCAAGGAACATGTGTTCCAAGTTTCATTAAGATATCTCAGACAGACGGACGGACAGACATCCGGATTTCAACTCCACTCGTCATCCTGATCATTTATATATATATAACCCCATATCTAACTTTTTTATTTCTTGGTGACACAAACAACCGTTATGTGAACAAAACTATAATACTCTGTGCAACAGGTTGCGAGAGTATAAATATCTTTTACTTTGTATTGTATATATTCTACAGTTCTAGCTTTGTGGCTTTATATCTTTTCCAACCAATCAACCTCTTCGCCAATTTCTTCATTTCCTGTCCCTCTTTTCCTTTCCTTCAAACTGTTTTTGTTGCGTCTGGACTGTTGTATGAACCACTTTGAAAGGAACTTAAATAAGTTCATCGAGAGCTTTATTTGGTTGTTAGTAATCATTGGCATTGGTTTTGAGACCCAAAAAGTCTAAATTTCTCTCTGTTATTCGAAGTGATTATTCGTATTATGTAGTTATTTCGGTTTTAAGATTCTAGATTTTTCTGATCAAATTTTCCAAAGTAGAAAGGTATTTGAGTATTGCGTAGAAGAAGATTGACATACTCGTACTACTTTAGATCCTAAACAACTGGATCTAAAGTAGTAGCTATGTGTATGACTGAAATGAATAGGGAACTCATGGTTAAAAACTATCCTAAATTCTAAGGAATCTGGTACATAGATCATAAAGTTAACTAAAGGAAATGATATTTAAGGATTGGAATTTCCAAAGCAGGAAGACGCATTATTGAAGAGTGGTCCATACCTCAGCGAAATCAAAACACAAATAGATCGATCGCATAAGTTGGAATGTCCTGCTGTGTTGTGGACTGTTTGACATCGAGACACTAAAAAATCATGATATGGGAATCAAAAATATGGGAATATATCGAATTCCAAAGAGAATCCTAGAAGAATATAACATTGTTGAGATCTATCATGCGAACTCCGCTGTTACCAAGGCTCCATCTCACAGATTAAGTACTAAGTATTCACAAATTTAACAAAAATAGCAAACTACTGTTATAATCTTACACATTTGTTTGTATCGAATATATTTTTAACTTATCCTCGAGTCTTTGAATTATTTGAAAACATGATCTTCAATAACCACTGTACTACATCACAGATACACCCTAAAAATACATATAGAATTCTCTATATATAGTATATGTATGGCATGGTATGATGCGCCACTTGTTGTTGCAACATGTTTCTTACTCTCGCTGTTTAGCGGAAAAACTCAAGTGGCGGAAGAAATTCTATAAAACTTGTTATAAATTGCTTCTGCATATAAATTGGCGTTAATGTTGTTGGAATCTACTCTAAGTGAGTAGGCAGTGATCGTTTTTTAAATAGCCATGTAAATGCAAAAATAAACAGGCTATATATACATAAGTATTTACATATTTATAGTTAGAGAATTATAAAGCACACTTTGTAGAGCTCAGTTTTACTATGCAGACAGCCTAAATGTAGGCAACGATTTTTGACTTTTGCATTGAATTGAACCTAAGAAAAAATATATATTTATCTACTTGATAACTCATAATCAGCTAACATTTAACGATAACTAATGTGTCAATAAAGTTTGTATTCCCAATGATAAATTTGACCGAGTGCTAATCACTAAGTGGAGAATTATCGTTGTATCTGCCGCACTTTGTTTGTTTGATAAGCTGAAGTATTATATTTTTGACAATCCAACCGATTATCATGTACTTAATAATGTTAAGTACATTTGTTTTAAGGAGCTTTGTTAATTAGTGAATGGGCAAAATAGGTACATTGATTAATGGAATGTGCTCGTGAGTATTATGACTCAATCGGGGAATACTCCAGTGCCTATGTATTAATACAAAATTCACGATTTAGCTGATCTCTGAATTGCTGATCTTTATGGAATGAATCATCTATTGTTTGAACTCTTAAGATGACAGAAAAAAGCAAATACAAAAGTCAGATTTGTACCAAGATTCATATAAAAAGTTATAATGAAACATTATAACTCTCTTGAACTCATAAAAACATTATTCTTTATGGTTGGTTCCAAGAACTCAAACTCACAAGCCAACAAGTAAGCTTATTATACTCCCCTGGTACAAAATTTAGATTGACACCACCAGTTCTTACCTTAAATAACTTTCGAAGTTAATTTGACTACTTCCATCAGTTGTGAAAGATATTCTATATTAATCAATTGAGAAGTTCCTGGATGGTACGGTTAGTATAATTTTAAACCTTGTCATGTCTACGACATCTAGGTCACCTTTAGAGGTAACATTTCAAGCCTAACTCTCACTCACAATTTGAAAACCCAAGTACAGGGCAGAATAAATGCAATATTTTTAGAGAAAAGAAAACTCTATTAGTTTTACTTGATTTTTGAAGAGCCTGGTATTCGAAAATCAGGAACCTTCCTCTAAAGGCTTTAAACTACTTTAAAGGCCTTAAAAGGTTATGCGATATTTTAATTATTATCTAATTAAATCTAGGCGCGGTGGGCTTCTTCACAGATGTGTCGAAGTTGGCGAGAAAGGTTGTCGGGGGAGTTTACTGTCGCGAGCTTCGCATCAACCTTAGGTTCAGGCTTCCCGATTACTGCAGCGTTTTTCAAGCGGAAGTGGCTGCTATTAAAGCAGCGACGGATATACTGCGTCGAAGTGCAACAACCTTTAGGGAGATGGTGATCCACTCGGATAGTAAAGCGGCGATATGCGTTCAGGGTTGGTTAAGGAATGCCTATCCTCACTGTCGGTGACATCGTTATACTTTTCAATTAGACTAGTCTGGGTTCCTGGCTACTGCGGAATCGCGGGGAATTGTAAGGCTGATGAGCTTGCAAAGTCAGGGACGACGGACTCACTATTAGAAGCATGGAAGCATGTAGGAGCACCATTGTCCTACTGCGGTCTGCTATTGGACAGATGGGCTTCGGCTGAGCTGGGTAGGCACTGGTCAGTTACCAACACATGCTTAGTCGCAAGATCCTTCTGGCCTAAGATTAAACGCGGTAGGTCTACTGAACTTTTCGTCCTAAGTAAACCTTACCTCTCCTTAGTAGTAGGGGTTCTTACTGGTCATTGCCCCATTGGGATCCACGCTGTAAGGTTAAAAATCTTACCGGATGCTAGCTGTAGAAGCTGCATGGAAAAGGATGAGATGGAATCGTTTCATCACTCTCTTCTGGAATGTCCCGCCTTTGCGAGATCAAGAAAGAGATTTCTTGGATCTCACTTTTTAGAACAGGCTCTCGAAATACCGATATAGAGGTTAAAAATCTCTGCAGATTTGTAGTAGGTTCAGGGCGCTTTGTCGACTCCTAATTTGTTAACCTAGGGGGGATCCAGGCTTCACAAAGGACTATATTTTAAAGTCTACGTGTGTTTTCCCTTTGGGAAACAGCCTTACAACCTAACCTAACCTAATTAAATCTATCTAATTTTATATCTGAGTTAAAACATTTTAACAAGTTCGTTCAAGAAAACACACTCAAGTACACAAGTTTAAAATGCGCAGTACTTCCGGGACGGCATAACTCGTGCAAAACTTTATTGACTTGCACCGAAGCTTTATAATACTCACATCTTATCTGAAAAAAAAAAAACAATTAAGCAATCGATTGTAGAATGTGTTCAAATTTGTTTACATCTGTATTCAAATTTAGTTTCGAGTACAAGCGATTAGGGAGATTTAAGTGCAAAACCCTCAGGTAATCAAGGTGATTAAAAAATATCAAATGATTAACCGACTTTTCGGTGCACAAATCTGTGCCTTCCATTATTTTTGATAAGATTATTGCTGGCAACAACGTGTCTTGATTAGGCATCTCTTTGGTCTTATAAATAGGCAGCAATTTTAGCTAAACGGCAACAGTTAGAGCAAACAACTCATAGAGTAATTACAAGGAGATATAAATAACAGTACTTTACTTCTAAATTCATTTAAGTTAAAGAGTTCTTTAAAACAGCTAACAAAATGTCTATCAATGCCGGTATTTTATTATTTTGCTTGGCGATTTTGAGCCCAATTCATGGTTTGGCTGCAAAACAAACACCTTTTAGAGAATGTAAGTTCAACTCTCAAGCTGACTTCTAACATATTTTTGAACTTATTCTTCAATAATATTTTTTATAAAATACTAGGCGCCAACAACAAACCAGCGCCACTCTCAATACGCATCGAGAACTGCAGCGATTTGCCTTGTGAGACGGTACAAGGAGAGCGCTTTCACATCGCCGTACAATTTTTGGCAAGTGAGTACACTCAAAGAAATTTAAATACAAAAGTATATATTTACTAATTTATTCTTAATTTATTGCAGTGAAAGACACAAGCACTCAGCTGAGCGCTGATGTTGCGGTGAGAACTACCACAGGCCTTAAAATTCCCTTCGAATTGGACGCGCCGCAACGTAATGTGTGCAACAATCTACTGAATGGCGCTTATTGTCCTCTATATGCCACTGAAGATGTAACCTTCGATTTGGTAATTGTGTTGAACAACTCATTGGGACGCAGCGTGGTCGAAGTGAATCTGCAGGACGAAGTGAGCAAGGAAGTTGTCGCTTGTTTTATAACCGAAGTTCATACGAGAACAATATCACCGAAGTTTCGATTCGTGAACTTTGAAAAAATGTGAAATTCATATTAAATTTTCACTATGTGAAATGCGCTGAAGACTGATGTGTTAAAGTTAGAAAATTATATTTTAAGGGAATAAGATTTAAAATTAATAAAGCTAATATATATAAAAAGACAAGAAAATATTTTTAAATTTTCAATGATCTGTTTTACAAGGGATTGGTAATTCTGGAACAAACAATACCGAAATGAACGGAATCTACCAATATATGAGTTATTTTTTCAGTCTTAAACCCTCGGAAATAATTTTTTACGCATACATACTTCAAACAGCATTCGGTTAAAAGAAAATCCGTTCAAGATCCAGATCTCAGGATTTGATTCATTCTAGCTTCATTTTGTAGGGTTATTTGGTAGGCAAAGTGCTAACAAAAATAATCCAACCAATGCCAAGCTCAAGGATCGAAATCGACGATATATCGACCGAGGGACTGGAAAAGTAAAGGAGTCAAAAACTTCAGCTAATATAGGGTTTATCAATAGACCGATAGGAACAGCAAACGACGTCATATTTTTTCCCGCTTTTTGACAGTTCATCTTGGAAAGATATACGATCCAACAACGAGTCGAAATTAATAAAATTTATTACCGAAATCCGGAGTCAGTGGTCTCAACTTTAATAGCGCTACGTCCAATTTAGCGTCTAGTAGAAAACTTTGAATCCAGAGGCACAGTACAAAAAGATCCCGTATCAGTGAAACAAAAAAGTGCCCATAGTGTCGAGCATATTGTTGCCGCTAGCGCATCAATTAAGGAAGACTCAATAAAGTCTATTAAGGAAGACTCAGTAAAGTCTCTGACACATCGCCTTTAGCGATGAGGCTCATTTCTGGCTGAATGGTTGGTTTCGTCAATTAGCAAAATATGCATTATTGATCAGGCAGGCGTTATTGGTCCATGAGTAACCATTGCATCCCGAAAAAGTTCCGGTTTGGTGTGGTTTATGGGCCGGCGATGTGAATAGAAATACTACTGAACCATTATAACAGAATATCTTTCGGCCCGAATTGAATGATATGGACTTGGACAGTATGTGGATCCTACAGGACGGCGCCACAAGCCACACACCGAATTTCACAATCGATTTATTGAAAACCATGTTTGGTGAACGTGCTATCTCACGAAATGGCCCAGTCAAGAGCCGTCTAGGTCGTGCGATTTGACGCCGTTAAACTATGTAATGTGGGGCTACGCCATGTCTATATTCTATGCCAACAAGCCAGCGACGATTGATAAACTTCGTATGAATATCGAACATGAAATTGCAGCAGTATCGGCCGATTTATGCTGGAAAACCATCAAAAATTTGGTTCAGCGTCGTGCAAGCGTGCCCGAGTTTCATACAAACTTTTGTAGCGCTCTTATTGAAAAACCTAAAGGTATTATATTTATAGATAAACCAAATTCACATACGATATCTCTTTTCCTATCCTGATGAATTATCGCTACTTTAAGTCTATTTCGTTCCAAATCATTAATTTAGGATAGATTCTCCACTACGTTCTGTTAAATGTGGACACAATTATGAGTAATGCAAGGCAAAGTCGCTGACTGGAACAGATCACGACTCAAATCAGAAGTAGTTTTAAGGTTTGTAAAAGGTGCTTACATATTATATAGTTTAAGGGACTTCAAAACTATTTCGATAAATAAATGACCATTTAGTTGATGGACATTTGATAAAGTCGCTGCCTTTTTGATATCAACTAATCCATGTCCATTAATCCACAATTAGTATATATATGTATATTTATGTAATTTATACGTATCTAAAATATTTACTCATCATTGGTATGTATTCTCTCGGTTATTTAATCGGCTCAGCAGTAATCCCAACAATGTATAACAAATTATAAACACCGAATAAATATTGCACGAAATAAATACAAAACTAACAAATAATTAGAAATACTGTGCTATCTGCGAACAAGTTCGTTTATTAGAAGAATCAGAGCAAACTCGTGTGGGGAAAGCGAAGTCACATATACAGCTTATGGGGCAAAAACCTGCTAATTTGACATTTGTCTGACAGACAGCTTTCAAACAACGGTTAGGCATACATATATACATACATACATATAACTGTGTTAAGATAGAAATAACATCCCTCTAAACGCTTGTTTAGCAAATGTAGCAGGTGTCTTCAGGAGGCGCTGAAACGGCTTAATTAAATGATGCACAAAATTACCTTCAGCGCCGAAAGGTGAGGGGTCTAGAAGGATAAGAACGCATTTAAACGCAACGAAAAGTGTAGGTAATTAGCCTAAGCGCTCATATAAATACAATTATGTATAAATATTATATAAGTGTAGTTTGTGCAAAGAGTATGCGAATATTCTTCAGATTCAATCATTTTAGATGCCAATTGAGCAACAACTGAAACTAAAATGGTTGTTTTAACAATTGTGAAAGCCGTTGGTATCTCACTTAAAAGCTTAAAAGCGTACATAAAAGCTCATCTGATTTTTTCAGAATTTTGCCAGTCTTCCTTATGAACTTTCACGTTCGAAACGGCAAAAAATTTGATTTCAATACTAAATTTAATTAAAGAGTTTATCGAACACTTGCTTATTTTTGCTAAAAAGACTTATATGCCTATTGAGACGTAAGCTTTAGGAAAAGCTCATTTGAAAGTTCAAAATTTTGTCAATTTTACAGATAAACTTTCACATTCGAAATGGCGAAAAAGGTGATTTAGTAGAAGAATCTAACAAATACTTACTTATTTTTTTTAAACAGACTTATATGCCTTTTCGGACTTTTGCTAATTTGTTTTCAAGACAAGTTTATATACATCTATACATACATACATATATAAGCCATTGTAACCTCGACTATAGCTACATTTACAACTGTATGCGTGCATATTGTTTATTAAGGAAAATTATGCTTCTAATCGTGTCGTTCATTTTCCTATTTTTCACACCTTTTAAGTCGTAAAATTCACACCTTTTCGCAAGTAAATTATTTGTAATTTGTAGTTTGATACGAGCTGAATTTCCTTTGCTGGTGAAATTTTTAAGTGGACACCTACCGCGTGTCATTTATTTGATGACCACTAATGATAGGGTTGACAAGCTTTTTGAATGACATTAGCTCAAAATATATAGAGCTTCAAGGTTCAGCGTTTAATAGGGAACTTTATTAAGAATGTTGTAGGGAATTATTATATAAAATAAATGGAAAATAATGGTTTGTTCTAATTGGGTGAAAAAGTGTGTGCTTTAAGGATATGGTTTTCAAAGGTAAAATTTAAATTTCATCCATTTCGAGGTTTCCCACTTTTTTAAAGAAAAATCACAGAAAATTCAAATTTAATGGGTTATGTTTATTGTCATTCGAAAGAACATTCTTTGGCATTTATTTTTTAGAGATTATCTCTTTCAAATGTTGATCCGCGGCTACGTCTCAGATAATCCATCTGTTGAGTCCAATTTTCGATGACTTGCTCGGGCATTTCGACTGGTAACTGGTGAATGACACGCATAATGATTTGTTCCAAGACTAGAATCGAAGCTGGATTGTCCGCATAGACTTTAGACATTCCATATCCCGAGTCTAACAGTGTGATATCACACGATCTTCGTGGCCAATCGACCGGCTCAATCGACGTGAAATTATCTGCTCCCCGAAGTGTTTTCTCAATAAATCCATTGACTGATGCGATGTGTGGGAAGTGGCGGCGTCTTGTTGAAACCAAATGTCGCCGAAATGATGAACTTAAATTTCTGGCATGAAGTAGTCAGTTATCATGGCTTTTTCTTTGTTTACAATCCCATTAGAAATGAGCCTCATCGTTGAATAGAATTTGGTTCGAAAATGTCGGATGTTCTTGGAACATTTCAAGAGTCTTGGGAAGTTCCGGCAGCTTCAGTCGCTTGAACAAGCTGTATTTTGTACGTTTTCAATTTAATGTAAAATGCGCCAAGTCGTTCCATACGTCAGTGCGAGTTGCTGTGAACGGCGCAGAAACGACTCTCCATGGTCGTCGTGTACACTCTCAGTTACGTCTGCTATATTTTCTTCACTGCGTGCTGGGCGTGGTCTATTCGGTCGAATATTGTCCAATAATGAATGCTGGGTCTTAAGAGGGGTGATGGTGTTGCGAATTGTACGTCTAGTTGACCATAAGTTGACCGAAGAGCCCTAAACACATTCTTTACAGAACGTAAATTTTCGTAATAAAGTTGAAAAAAAAGTTGAATGAACAAATATAATGTGACTCACGCGTGATCTGACAAAAAAAGCCATCGAAAATGTATCTCAACTTGGATCACCTGTTAAATATGTAGGTAGTCACTACCAAATTGCTTTCAAGCTACCACAATTCAACGGTTTCTTCAAAACCCATGAGGACACTAATTACCGAAACCGCAACAAATATTGCGATTTAAAAGCTTTCGAGCACAACTAACGTAATTCGTTCGTATGTACTCGTTACAACGGTATTGTACGAAAAAGGAAAAGAAAATGGAATTTGGGATTATTGATAAATATTTGTCTATACACACACACATACAGAAAAGCATACGTGAAACCAACTATTCTTCCATATGCATATGCATGTTACACACTCGTGCGCTGTACTCGTACTTAAGCAAATGCAGGTTAATGCAAACTATGACCTGCATATGGCTTCTGCCATGTGCCACGCTAATCACTCCCACTCACAATACAATGCATCTGAAAATTAGCGCTGGTCCTCTGGGGAAATGCATTTTAATGAAACTGCTGTTTTCCTTATTTCGATTTGTTGTTTTTGTATTTTGTGTGGTATAAAACGGCAACTTAAGTTAAAAAGACGAAGATAATCATGATAATCGAACGATGGCCTCACAGTGAGGTACTATGTATACTCTCGTATGCACATGTGAACTCCCTTGGTGTATGTGTGTGTGGGTGGTGTGTGTGACGTCCGCTGCGCCAAAGAAAATTACCTTTCAATAATATTCGATACATGCAACTTGTTGATGAAAGACAATCCGCTTAGTTGCACAACCACAACACATGGACGCCCTGCTGAGTACTCGGCACTTCAGTATTCAGTACTTCCAGTGCAGTCTTTGTTTATTTATACTCGAATATGTAATATTTGTGGAAATGAGTGGTTATGCGGCACGAGCCAAAGCACACCCCCTTTTTCCTGCCTCTACATACGAAGTCCTTCAGATACGAGTACATGCAGCGCTTCGTGTTGGCCATTGTCATATGCGAGTATGATTGTGCTCTAATTGAGGTTATGTGAGTTTCGGTTTTTTTGAGGTTACATGCAACATGTCATTTCTATTTCGATGATCTATTTAATAAATTATTGAACATTTTATTGGGATTTCTTTTAGTTTAATATAATTCGACTATGAAACCGATTTCAATGTTATTTCAGCTTTCATTACTTCCACGAGCGCTATGTGATTGACGAGTTAAAGCAATAGAACCACATTTTCACTGAGTGATTATATTTCCATATATTGAATCTAGCGTTCGACGTTGGAAACAACCTTCAGTTCTAGGTGACTTTGAAATATGGAAGTCTGAGACATAAAAATGGCAAAAATTCTTAATTTTTCAGTATTTCAAGCTCCTTGCGCAACCTCTAAACCTTTTTTGATTGACCCAAAACTTTGTATATACTTGTTTTTAGGCTATTCGCATATTTCTAGGGGGTGCGATCGAGAATCGGAATACTTTGGAAAATAAGGGCCACCCTAATGTACATACAAACTGCATTTTTGCATATTGACTCTGGTTACTTTTACAAAAGAGGTATTTAAAGTCTTATATTTATCAACACAAGTCAACCCACGTCAGTGCCAATGAAAATGCGTCGCCGACACTACAAAATGACAGTCCACCAAAATCACATACAAACAAATACACATGTATGTAGATTGGCACTGGAGCCTCGGCGCACAAGTGTTTCGCATAATTAACGTCTGATTGAATCGCTGCAGGCTGAACAAATGACCTTTAATAAGTGCCTACGCAGCTCGACAATTAAGCAATGCAGCGTCGTTGGACTCGTAGAACCCGCCATCATTCACACAACAACAAATCCACACACTCACACACACTGATATGCATAGTAACTATGTGAAAGTGCTCGTATTCGCGCCTGTAAGTATGCCTCGCAGCGCAATGCGTGTAATTAAGGCGAAATGCAACTCTGGCTTGCGCAAGTGGTGATTTCTATGCAAATCTTACGTAATTACAAAACTGCGAAAATGCATCATGCGTCAACTCGTATAACGGCATAATGGCTAAATAATATCGAAAAAAGAAACGGTTTTCTCTTTATGTTTTTTAATTGTTTCATACCGGCACTCAGTTCTTGCCGATCCCTCATGCTAAAGTCTCGGCGTTAAAAAATTCAAAGCTTGAAGGTAAAATTTAATTACAGTTGAAATGCTGGCATGGCACAAATACTATTTAATTCTTTTTAACTAGTTTAAATTGTTTTGTAGAAAAATTGTGTTAAATTATTTTATTTTTGTTGAATAAGGGTGTTTTTAAGAAGGTAGAGTACTTCGGAAGTTTAACGAATAAAAAAATATTACGGTGAAGTTATTCATGATTTATCATATTTTATCTGACTCATCATTTTCAAAATGTAAATGTTGGAAGATTACTAATTTTACTAACGTCTTACATGCCTGTAACGAGGAAAATGCTACGATTTCAGCTGTAAAGTAACTGGAAAATTTATAACATAAGATATTTATTATTCTTAACATCAATATCCTTCATGAAATACGGTATTGTATGAATGTGATTGGCGTTGAACCGTTTAGCCGGTTATAGCCGAATCGATGAGAGCGAGCCACTCCTCTCTTTCCTTCGCAATTCGGCGCCAGTAGGAGATTCCAAGTGTAACCACGTCGCTCTCCACCTGGTACCTCCAACGGAGCGGAGGCCTTCCCCTTCCTCGGCTTCCTCCGTTGTGTACTGCATCGAACCCTTTCAGAGCTGAAGTGTTTTCGTCCATTCGGACAACATGACCTAGCCAGCGTAGCCGCTGTCTCTTTATTCGCTGAACTATATCAATGTCGTCGTATAACTCGTACAGCTCATCGTTCCATCGTCAGCGGTATTCGCCGTTGCCAATGTTCTGAGGACCATAAATCTTGCGCAAAATTTTCCTCTCGAAAACTCCCAGTGTCGTCTCATCTGATGTTGACATCGTCCAAGCTTCTACACCATAAAGCAGGACGGGAATGATAAGCGACTTGTAGAGTTTGATTTTGGTTCGCCGAGAGAGGACTTTACTTTTCGATTGCCTACTCAGTCCAAAGTGACCTCGATTCAGAAAATAGCATATGATAATCTAACAGCTTCAAATCGCACGATCGAGGCGGACAATTGACTGGGGCATTTCATGAGATAACATGTTCACCAAACTAGGCTTTCAATAAATCGATTGTGACATTCGCAGTGTTGCTTGTGGGGCCGTCCTGTTGCAACCACATATTGTGCAAGTTCATATCAGCCAATTCGGAAGATGTAGGCCCAATGACGCCGTCGGCTCATAAAGCGCACAAAACCGTAATGTTTTCGGGATGCAATGGTGACTCATGGAGTACGTGTGGACTACTGCCTAACCAATAACGCATATTTTGCTTACTGTCGAAGCCATTCAGCCAGAAATGAGCTTTTTCGGATTAGCCCAATTATTCAACATGTGACTATTCTAATGGTCAAACGGCTTCAGTTCTTGCGTCAATTTGATCTTGTAAGGATGTTGGCGAAGATCTTTTCGTAAAATTCGCCACAACGACGTCACTGAGATGCCCAACGCTTGAGAACGACGTGTGAGAGACTGATTTGGGTCTTCCTCAGTTAATGCGCTAGCGGTAGCAGTATGCTCGACCCTCCGGGCACTTCTTTGTCTCACTGACACGGGAACATTTTTAACATTTTGTACTATGTCTGTGGAGATTTTTCCCCTGGACACTCAATTATTGATATGACAGGACGATTATGACGACCATAAATTGGACGAAGCGGTATTACAGTTGAGACCACTGACTCCGAATTTCGGTAGTAAATTTTAATAATTTCGGACTCGTTGTTGGATCGTATAGCTTTCCATGATGTAATGGCAAACCTTACTATTGAGAAATGTCAAAAGAGCCGGAAAAATATGGCGTCGTTTGCTGTCCCTATCGGTTTACTTTTATAGCGTCTTATTAAAAAACCATTTTCTAGCCCAAAAAAGCTCCGCTGACCTAGAGAATTCCTCAAGAAGAAAGGCATAATAGACATGTAATAAATGAGCAGCCATTCCGTATAAAGTTCCAGCGAATCTGCTTTTCAACTCTCCTATAATTTTAGGCAATCGAAAGGGAGATTAAAAGGTTGGTGCAATTCTTGGATCGATTTCAACTATTTTTGCCACCAAGCTACATTATATCTAAAATTTTCCGCTCACTTGATTTTGCTCAGATATCTCACATATTAAGGGGGGGGGGGGGGGTAAGGTTTGACAACTTTTTTTCATTTTTTTTTATTTTTTTTCTGAACCACCAACATCTCAAGAATATTGTGTTAAAGTTTTAGGTCATTCGGAGAAAAACTAACGAAGTTACAGCAGGTTGAATAACGGTACCTCCAGCTATCTGCGCTGAGTGTACAAAACATTGAATCGATTTTCCCAAATATGTCATTTTTAAAGTCGGTGACCACCTACAGAAAAAACAACTGCATGATCGTCTTGAAATTTTGAATAAATATTCTACATATATATATAGCTCTCGAATGACGTCGAGTTTTTCCAAAAATTTTAATTACTAACAATTTTACAATAACAAATATGTCGATTTTTTCGTATAAAATCGTCATTTTGGGTTGAAAATGGTACCAAAAATTTAAAAATTGAAAAATAAATAAAAACTTGACGTCAATTGAAAGATAAACTAATAAACTAAAGAAAGCATTTTGATTTTTTGGTTTCGGATGATCCAGCGATGCTGTAGGCTGGTCACCGCACAAACATATCTTTTCGAGGTGCCTACAGAGATCGACTATAAATCCGTTACTCCTCGCTATTTTTCGATAAAACTTTTTTTAAGTATCCTTCAAATGTTGTGCTTTCATATAATAATAAGTAAAATAAACCTACAGCAATAATTTTTTGTAAAAAAATTCATGAAAAAAGGTATATTTTCGAAGAAACAAACCTTACTTCCCCCTTAACCCATATATACGGTATAAAGTCCACCGGAAATTTGAAAATCCGTAGATGAGGTTACAGGCACGAAGCTTGCGACAATTATGTCCTGATTTTACGCATTTTTTGGATAAACACATTATTAGAAAAAAATTGCTTTAAAATATCAATGAGATTTACCGATATTTTCGATAAAAATTATTCATTGGCATTGAGATCTTCATCTTCAGTATTAGGGTTCTTGTAGAGTTATAGTCTGATTTTTACCATTTTTAGATGAGCGATGCCAGACATCCAATTTTATGCAATGTTTTCTTGGGATATCTTAACTGTTGCTTGATTTGTATATATTTTATATTGTAAAGTGAACGAATCTGTTGAGATCCATAATTGTGTTGTATGGGAAGTAGGTGTGGTTGTGAACCGATTTCATGCATTCTTAAACTGTAACACCGGGATTTGAAGAAAATGATTTGGTCGAGTAGTACCTATAGGTATAGCTTTAGACCAAAAGTAGAAGATGAATAAAAGTATTATACTCAGTTCAACATGTAGCGAGAGTATAAAAATATTAAATAAACAATTAGCGAATTAGGCGACCGCCACACATATTTAATGATGTAATTAACGTGATTTCCTACTACGCAATGACTGGCGATTGCAATACCTAGTGCTTAATTTTCTTGCGATGATTTAGCTATTTTCGATTTTTTAATTGTTGTGATGAATCCCAGTTAGGAGTATTATGAAAATTATGCAAAAGAGAGGCTGTAGAAATTACATACACATACCAAAGACGCTTGTCAATACTCGATAATAAGCGTTAAAAAAGAAGCAGACTGCAATAAAAGCTGCTGCATTTACACTCAACAGTCACAGAACGCAAGTAGCAAACGAAAAGTGAATACGCGATTCTTAATTCCATTTAAAAACTATTAAAAGTTGAAACTAAAAAGATGAAGTTCACTTCGCAATGCACTTCGCTGGCTGTCGCCTTAACAATTTTGGTCTGCATCGCTGCAACACCACTTCAGAAGGCAAGACCTGTGCTACCGCCGCCACCATGTCCGATAGGTGAACCACACGGCGATGCTGCAACTGGCGAAATCATCTGTACAAATACTGAGGGACAAACTGTGAAACTGCTACTAGGTACAACAGACGTCAATGAATCTGGTAGCGTTGGTGCGGCGGACAATACCAAAAGTCGAGCGGTTACTACAAGCGACCTTAAATATTTTGTTGGATAGTATAGATATAAAAATTGTATACACCAATGAAATTAGAGGAAGATTTAGTTTAAAAATATATTTACAAATATTTGCAAGAGATTTTTAAATTTTTTGCCTGCAAATTTAACATTTTAGTTTTTAAAACAAAACAAAAAAATCGGAAAAAGCACACAGTTTGCGAACTAAATTGAATTTGTCGACTTTATGTGCGCTTCGACTTTCGAAATCGATTTTGATTGATTCAATTTTGCATGTGATAATATGCTGCACAACGAATGCCTGAAATTGAGTGAGAACAAGTAAGGAAGGGCTAAGTTCGGGTGTAACCGAACATTTTATACTCTCGCAATTTATTTATTTAACTTTATTTATATTATATAATACACAATTTGCCACACATATTCGTCATATATATTGTATAAAGTCCATTGAAAGTTGGAAACCCTAATATTAGGTTAGAAGCACCGAGGTCCTCGTGTTCGATATATGGGGCCTTAAAAACCTATGGTCCGATTTCGGCGATTTTTAGAATGGGGCTGCCACACTATAAACGTAGTATTTGTGCAAAGTTCTGCACAGATATCTTCACTAGTGCTTACTTTATATATTGCAATGTAAGCGATTCAGATCGTCTTCAAAGTTCTGGTATATGGGAAGTAGGCGTGGTTGTGAAGCGATTTGGCCTATTTTCACTATTTCATCATTGGGATGTAAGGAAACTATTACAAACCCAGTTTCATTGAAATCGGTCGAGTAGTTCCTGAGATATGGGTTTTGACCCATAAGTGGGCGACGCCACGCCAATTTTCCATTTTGTAAAAAAATCTGAGTGCAGCTTCCATCTTCCAATTCTTATGTGAAATTTAGTGTTTCTGACGTTTTTCGTTGGTGAGTTAACCCACTTTTAGTAATTTTCAACCTAACCTTTGTATGGGAGGTGGGCGTGGTTATTATCCGATTTCTTTCATTTTTGGACTGTACTAAGAAGTGGCTAAAAAAACGACTGCAGAAAGTTTGGTTTATATAGCTCTATTGGTTTCCAACCTTCCTATGGTGCCAAGTTTCATCAAGATATCTTAATTTTTACTCAAGTTACAGCTTGTACCGACGGACGGACGAACGGACAGACATTCGGATTTGAACTCCACTCTTCACCGTAATTACTTTGGTATATATAACCCTATATCTAACTCGTTTAGTTTTGGGTGTTACAAACAACCGTTATGTGAACAAAACTATAATACTCTCTAGCAACTTTGTGGCTAGTAACTTTGTTGCGAGAGTATAAAAACGGCATCAAAGCAAGTAATGCAGAAGCACACATACAAGTACACATATACACAAACACGGAAGGTTGCTTGTTGTTGTTGGCCACGCACATCCGCACCCGTCGTACGTAAGTGGATAAAGTGCCAGCACTACTTATGCTCGAGTGAAAATGAAAAGCGAAGTGTCAGAAATTGAAAAGAAATACTCTTGTGGATATAAATAGAAAGGCGAAAGAAATTTCATAGCAAAGGAAAGCAAAGCAAAGCAGTTATTTTCGCTAATAGCAAATTTTTACAGATAAAAAGGCGACAAATTGAATTTGCAAAGGTCACACATAAGTGACACTTGATACACGCACTTGACGCTTGGCGTAAATTAAGACCGCACGAACACAAACAAACACACACACATAAACACTTGCGTGTGAGTAAATGCAATTATTAAAGGTGTGTATGCGTATTTCGCAAGATTTTGGCAAAATAAAAAAAAAAGAATTTGCGTGTCTTGAAGCTGAAGGTCCTGCGGCAGGCGGCACTTCAATTCGACTGCAATGATTGTGCTTGGCATTTGGTTTACTTTTAAATTATTACCGCCAAGCACTTTGCAACCTAAATGACCCTCCTGCGGGAATGCCTGGCTGTCTACTCACCACTCCTACCTCTCTAAGGCTTTTCTTTTGTATTTATTATTTTGAAATTCAATTTGCCAAAAAAATTTATTGTGCGTGTAAAAATGAATATTCAATGTGCTGGTATATTTGTATGTATGTATATATGTGTGTTGTGTGTGGTTGCGGCAAGTAGTCAGTTGGTGTGCTCATAGTCACCCTTCTACTTCGCACTTGTCTACAAGCATATTCATTTATATGTATTTTGGTTAACGTAATTAGTTGGAAAGAGTTTAATATCCATTAAAGTATTGAATTTCAAATATTAAAATACCGTAAAATCCGAATTCTCGCAAGTAAAAGCTTCTGTATGGTAAGTAAGATACTAATGGACAACTTTGCTTTTGTGGTTGAATTTGCAAATGAGAGCCGAGACTACTGATAGCAAGAGATTACAACGTATTATATTGTAGATAAAGTAAAAATATATGAATATTGTTGGCATAATAATGATGACCTCGTAAACTAAGAAAGGAGATATCGTCTACGGAATATAACAACAACAAAAATAATTATGGTTTTATATGGATATTTAGATTTAACAACAGGTAATGAGAGATGATGAAACATTGAATCGAACAGGAATTGGAAAATAGTTTTTAAATGAGTCGAAATCATAATTTTTAACTCCATCATTATCCTCGTACTGCTATATGAGGTGGATAGGATAGCATAAATACATAGGAGTACCCCAATAGCCATCTAGGAAAGTAGTAAAATTAAGGAGTTACATGGGTTTCGTGGATTCAAAAAATCGATTTTTTGTTTGTTGGCTTATTATGTAATTTCTACAACATCTCAAGAATATTGTCCTAAAAATTCAAGTCGATCCGAATAATAGTTTCAGAGATACAGTCTTTGGAAGGTTTGCGCTCCAAGTCAAGTACTATTGTTACTCAAAACTTTAAACGCGATTTTCTCGGAACCGTGTGTTCAAAATCAGGTTGTCGAATGTTATCGAAAACTACTCAACCGATCTTGATGAAATTTTGCACAGGTATTCGAGATACAATTAACTCGTGCTTGAACGAAGTATTTTATTTTTTTCAATTACAACTTTTTTAAAAAACCAAAATGTCAAGCAAATTTACCGAAATTTTTATTTTTTGGAAAAATGTCTGCCAAAATTCCAATTTTCACTTGTTTTGTCTTTCCTTCGTTCAAGCACGAGATTATGGTCTTATCTAAAACACTTTTTTTGTTTTTTTCACTTTGGATGATCCTGTCAGGAGTTATGCTGACAACGCGGAAACACCTTTTTTCCGAGGAATCACCGGAAATGACGTCGCAATGGAGGAGTTTTATTTTTTTTTGGAAAATTTCAGAAATTATTCTTTAAATATGTATCTATAAGACAGAAAAAAGTTTGAATTAAATAAATAATTTTTTACATAGAAAAAAAAATATTGAAATTAAGCAATTTTTTACGCGACAAAGCCAATGTAACCCCTTAAGGTAAGCATCTCCTTTGATAAGAAACGCAATCACAGACAGAAATGAAGGTGTGAAACATTTCCCCAAATAATTGTGGAAAGTTCTGCTGAGGTTATACATAAATCCTCATTTAATTCGATTACGATGTATCAACTATCGCTGAAACGGGTCCTCAAAAAATCATAGAAGCTATGTGGCATATGCTCATGGCAGAGTAGAAACAAAGCTTGTTGAAACGACAAAAATAAGTGAGAAAAGTGAACTGAGGTTAAAAAACAAGCAAGCTCACATAGACTCATTGAAGAGGGGAGACCCACAGGTCAACTGACAAGCAGACTCTATGGGACTCGATCTTATCTTAGAGTTCTTCGCAGATTGATCTATCGTCACGATCGTTATTTGACATATTTAATTAATTAACTCTGCAAACGATATTAGTTAAGTAACTCGAAGGCGTGTTTATCGCAATATGAAATACTCCAGACATAAGAGAATATAATACCCCTCCTGCGAGTGTTGACCATTTATACGATTAAATTTTTATTTACTATTGAGTTTATTGATCGACAAAATTCAAAAATTTCTAACGACTGAAAAATATTTGTCGATAAATAAACGATTGAAAAGTATCCACAGTGGTTGAGCGAGTGATCGAAACCGATAGTCGATGATCTACTCCCAGTCGACACTTGGATTATGGGGGTAAATGCCTAACTGAAGGTCTCTTAATGGATGTAAAACTCAAGCTAAGTAACTAGTTTAAAAATGTTACTAAATATAGTTCAATAATCACATCGTCTAATAATATTGTACATATAATTTTGAATTCAATTGCGCCTTCGTTTTTTGCAAATCAGTGAAAGTGTGCTATTGACTGTGCAACGTGCCAAGCGTTAAAATAGAGCCAAACGACAAAATTATACATGTTGCGAAGCGAAAATTTTTATTTGATAAAATGTTCAACAAAACGTGCGTAAGGGTTTTTATACCCTGAACAGGGTATATTAAGTTTGTCACGAAGTTTGTAACACCCAGAAGGAAGCGTCGGAGGCCCTATAAAGTATAATATATATATAAATGATCAGTATGTTGAACTGAGTCGATTTAGCCATGTCCGTCTGTCTGTCTGTCCGTCCGTCTGTCTGTATATATACGAACTAGTCCTTCAGTTTTTAAGATATCGTTTGCAGATTTTTTGCAGATGTTATTTTCTCTTCAAGAACCTGCTCATTTGTCGGAACTGCCGATATCGGACCACCATATCATATAGCTGCCATACAAACCGAACGATCGGATTCAATGGCTTGTATGGAAAATTTTCGCATTTGACGTGGTATCTTCACGAAATTTGACATGGATTACTGCTTAAGGTAATAATATAATCTCCGAAGAAATTGTTCAGATCGGTTAACTATATAACCTTAATGTTTCTAGCAAACAACCCTTCTAAAAAGTATTGGCAAAATGTTTTCTTTTTTTATACTCTCGCAACAAAAGTTGCTAAAGAGAGTATTATAGTTTTGTTCACATAACGGTTGTTTGTAACACCCAAAACTAAACGAGTTAGATATAGGGTTATATATACCAAAGTGATCAGGGTGAAGAGTGGAGTTCAAATCCGAATGTCTGTCTGTCCGTCCGTCCGTCTGTGCAAGCTGTAACTTGAGTAAAAATTAAGATATTTTGATGAAACTTGGCATACTTATTTCTTGGCACCAAAGGAAGGTTGCTTTCGAAAATGAGCAAAATCGGACCACTGCCACGCCCACAAAATAGCGAAAACCGAAAACACATAAAGTGCCATAACTAAGCCATAAATAAAGCTATGGAAAAAAATATAAAATTTGGTATGAAGGATGGCACTAGGAAGGGGCATATTTGGATGTACTTTTTTTGGGGAAGTGGGCGTGGCCCCGCCCTCTACTAAGTTTTTTGTACATATCTCGCAAACCAATAGAGCTATATAAACCAAACTTTCTGCAGTCGTTTTTTTTAGTCCCTTCCTAATACAGTCCAAAAATGAAAAAAATCGGATCATAACCACGCCGACCTCCCATACAAAAGTTTGTTTTAAAATTACTAAAAGTGGGTTAACTCACTAACGAAAAACGTCAGAAACACTAAATTTCACATAAGAAATGGCAGATGAAAGCTGCACTCAGATTTTTTCACAAAATGGAAAATGGGCGTGGCGTCGCCCACTTATGAGTCAAAAACCATATCTCAGGAACTACTCGACCGATTTCAATGAAACTTGGTTTGTAATAGTTTCCTTACATCCCTATGATGTGTTGTGAAAATAGTCCAAATCGCTTTCCAACTACGCCTACTTCCTATATACCAGAACTTCGAAGACGATCTGAATCGTTTACTTTACAATATATAAAGTAAGTACTAGTGAAGATATCGGTGCAGAACTTTGCACAAATACTATGTTAATAGTGTGGCAACCCCATTCTAAAAATCGCCGAAATCGGACCATAGGTTTTTAAGGCCCCATATATCGAACACGAGGACCTCGGTGCTTCTAACCTAATATTAGGGTTTCCAAATTTCAATGGACTTTATACAATATATATGACGAATATGTGGGTCAAATTGTGTATTATAGAATATAAATAAAGTTAAATAAATAAATTGCGAGAGTATAAAATGTTCGGTTACACCCGAACTTAGCCCTTCTTTACTTGTTTTTACTTACTTTTTCTTATGTCTTTACATTTGCTTAAACACATAGTTACTAAAAGAAACATGGTGGGTATGACTCTTATCCTCGAAGCTTGAATTGAAATTTCATCAGAATCAGAATGAAGAATGCTATCAAAGCTTTCACTCGAAGCAACTCTTCATAACTGGTTTGCTGATTGCTGTATAAGGCATATGAGCACCGAAGAGAATGTACAAAGCGTGCTTTCAAAAAGACTGTAACAGTCGAAAGTATAAAAAAAACACAAACAGATTTTGGATAACAGTTATTTGGAAACTATATAAATAACTGCCACTCTACGGTTATCTAGTAGAGGTATTGAACATAGCATTCAGGAATATTTGGGTATGCGAAATATCTCATAATCAACCAACAATATCAAGAGGTTAATGATGTGGGAAGTGTTCCAAGTTGTTTCATTGTAATACATTAAATTTTTGTGTTGATATGAATGAAACATGGATCCGTCTTTTCATTTGAGAGTCCAAGTGACATTTGTCCGAGTAGCCTGAATGCATTAAGAATTAAAGAATTTTAAATATTTTTCTCGACTTATAAAGCGTCAAAACAACTACAACACAGAGCGCATTGCCTTAAAAGCCAATAAAACAAATATGCTTAATTAAATATGCTAAGAAAAAAACTACAAATAAATACATATATACGACTCGACTGCAACCGAGAGCACCACGGCGTAGCAATCTCTCAACTATGTCCATACAACCACCCACACCCACATATACATACATGCATATATACACCGCCAGTTGTTGCCAGCTGCTGTACGCTGCTCTGCGCTGATTGGCGCTGCAATACAATCATGGCTAATAAACGGGAATGTAATTATGAACTTTTGTGCAGCGTAACTAAATTAAGTGGTGAATGTTGGCTGGATGCAACAGCACGCGACGGCGGCAACAGGCAACCAAGTGTTGCATAAGAGTGAATCTGCAGTTCATATCAAGAATGGAGTTCATGTGCAGTGTAGAACTACCGTATTTATATAGCATACTTCTGAGCAAATGCTCAGCGCCTTAAAGTATGCTATCATTTTATGTATGAAGTCTACTTTCTTTGCTGCTGCAAATTGTTAGCAATTTTTTTCTTAAAGTTTCCGAAGTAACAGCATTTTTCTGCATCATTTATGTGTAGTTGAAGTTTTTCTCTAATTTTTTTTTTTAATTTTTACCTCCGCATACCAGCCTTTGCGCGCGACATTAACGCATTTTTTGCACCATAAACTTCATTAAACGGTGCTTACCTGCTGTGTGTTTGAAGCGTCAATTCAGCTTATTCATTGCTGCTATATGTAATTTTTTCGCATTTTCATATTTTTTTCTACTTCTTCATGGCGCTTTGTAGCTGCTTTGTTAAACGCACAGCCATGCCAGGTTGAAGCTCGTGACACTGTGGACGTTTTGCTTTGCAACAAGCACCAGGTCAAAAGTGAAAAATGTTGCTAATTGACGTTGCTACGCGGCAAACTTTTAATATTCGTCAATTTCCTCAAGCCCACCGCCCCCACACACACGACCGCCCACATTTCGTATCCGTTACCGTTTGTTTGCTGCTTTGCAGGGGAATGAGATTTTTAGGTCTTCGCCTGGTTGTCTGTTGGTATCCGTTGTGGTTAACTCACACCATCTCAATGCTTCGGCACACTACCCAGCTGGCTGCATGTTGTTGCTGTTATTGTCACCTGCTGTTAATAGGCAGGCAATTAGCATACCGACAGCGTGTTGTTAATTAAACATAAAACAGATATTTTTCATTTTACAGTTATTTCGATAAGAAAGCTAATATGCGACGTGTTTATGACACTTGTCAGATTTGGAAATATTTCGAAATCGTGTTTAGCATGTCATAATGAAACATAGCACAGCACATAGCATAGCGAACATAACATGGTAAAACATAACATACATATCACATTAGAACATAGCACAGTTAAACTTAGCACAGCATATCATAATAAAGCATAGCACAGCATAGCATAGTAAAACATAGTACAACACAACATAACATAACATAGCACAGCACAGCTTAGCATAGTGTACCACAACATAGCATAGAACACCATCATAAATGTCTAAGTAAAGTATCTCTAACACAAGCACAACTAAGTTTCTCCATCCGCTCGTTCGGTTCAAGTGTCAAATTACTTAACTTCTTTTTTGATTTCCGTATCATTTAAAAATCCATCAACGCATCATTTCACTTGGCACAGGGCACGCATATCATGCCACCCCTCTATTTATTCCCGTTCGGCACACGCTTGCTTGCGGTTCGCCTGCCGCGGGCTGTGTCGTGGTGAGATTTGACGTTGCGCTCTCTCTCTTGAGGGTAGACAATTTAATGTGAAATAGCGACTTTAGCCATAATTAGGCTGATATTACTAATATAACGGTAAGTAAGATTACTAATTTGACTTTGGGGGGTGATATTTTGCGGTTAGCAGAGTGTACTACATTGGAAAGGTCGCATTGTATGTGCTCACATATGTTGCGTAATTGAATACTGATATTGGTTTTGCGATAAAGTATTTACGATGAATTAGTAAGATAAGTAGTGGTGGAAAAAACGAGATATTATATGCACAACGAGAAACAATGCAGTTGCACTTGCGATTTTCCCCGAGTCTACAAAGCGCTTGTAAGAGATTTTGATAAGTTTGGAGTTATTAAAAGGCAATATGCAATGATCTGTAAAACTATCTGCGATCTGTGATATATGTATAATTGGTTTGTTCGATTTGTTTTTGTCTCTTCGTTACCCTCTTAATTTGTTGGATATACATTTTGGGATTGGTTCTTTTGGAAAAGTTGAGCTTATATTTTGAGAATATCAGGCAGGTTCTGTAACTCACTTCCGAGTGAAATTCAAGCAAATTCACTTTTAATACGATGTTTGGTATAATTTGTGTACTGAAGTTCGATTTAACTTTTCAAATTCTTCATTTTTTTATTTAATTTTTACTTTCACTCGGATTGCCCGCCTGTATAATATAATTTGGGATTAGAATATAGTTTCCTTATAACGAGTGGTTCGAGTGGAGGTACTTTATTCAATAGCCTTTTATTTGGCAGATTCCGCGTGAGTCGTGCAAACTGTCATGTTATTTTTGTTCAGCATTGTTTGGCATTTCATCATGAAAAGACTTACGCCTGAACAACGTTTACAAGTTTTTCAAGTTTATTACGAATAGTCACGTTCTGTAAATAACATTTTTCGCGCGCTTTGGTCAACTTATGGTCAACTAGGCGTACTATTCGCAACACCATAATCCATCTTGAGACCCTGCATTCATTATTGGGTAACATTTGACCGAATAGACCACATTCTGCACGAAGTGAAGAGAATATAACAGCCGAGTGTACACGATGACCGTGGAGAGTCGTTTCGGCGCCGTTCGCAGGAACTTGGACTGAGGTATGGAACGACTTGCCGCATTTTTCGTCGAGATCTTAAGTTGAAAAAGAACCAAATACAGCTTGTATAAGAACTGAAGCGGCCCGACTTTCACAAGGCTCTTGAAAAGTTACAAGAAGATTCGACGTTTTCGAGCCAAATTCTATTCAGCGATGAGCCCATTTCAATGGGTATGTAAACAAATGAAATTGTCGCATTTGGGACGAAGAGCAATCCGAATAGATTCAAGAACTGCCATTTCATCCAGAAATAAACAATGATTTGGTGTGGTTCTGTGGGCCGGTGGATTATCAACGGTCTTTTTCTTCCAACCTAATGCTGATGAGAACGTAATCGTCAATGGAGACCGTTATCGCGCCATGTTAACCGACTATTTGATGCCTGAAATTTAAGTTCGTGATCTCGGCGACATTTGGTTACAACAAGGCGGCGCCATTTCCCACACATCGCATCAGTCAATGGATTTATTGAGAGAACACTTCGGGGAGCAGATAATTTCACGTTTGGAGGTCGATCGGCCACCAAGATCCTGTGATATCACGATGAAAAGGGAATATATAAAGTATAAAGTCTATGCGGACAATCTCGCGCCGGGCAAAAAATCACTCGTGTCATTCGCCAGTTACCATTCGAAATGCTCGAGCAAGTCATCGAAAATTGGAGTCAACGGATGGACTATCTGAGACGTAGCCGTGACCAATATTTGAAAGAAATAATCTCTAAAAAATAAATGCAATATAATGTTCTTTCGAATGATAATAAACAAGCCACATTATATTTGAATTTTCTGTGTTTTTTCTTAAAAAAAAGTAGGGAACCTCGAAATGGATCTCCCTTTAGTTCTAACGCCGTCTAATACGAAAGTTTCACTGTGCCAAAGTTCTAGAAGAATAATAATGGATATGTCCCAGCTACAGTTAATCTCTCTTGGCTTCATAGAATGTTAGTTTATCTAATATCATCACTAGATTTAGGTGGAATCGTGAAATTCGAAGAAGGAGCGTAATAAGTATTACGAGTACATAAAAATCAGATTATTCATTAAGGTATTTATTTATAAAATTTATGTTTAGTTGAAATAGTGCTTTAAACTTGAAGATTTTGTGTCATCTAGACATCTTTGGTAAAGGACGGCTTATTGCAAACTAGACAATTTTAATGATTTCTGAACACTTTTCTCATATTCTCATTCGCTTTTCAAACAGCTAAATTCCATAAAACGGCTTTGGATAACTTCAAATCAGGAAAGTCTTGAAAACCGAATTACTCTCAATATGATATATTTTGAGTTATGCCAAACAAGCGAAAACCTGAATCAGTGCTCGTTCTGCAATAGTCAAGTGTTCATGGAACGCGGTTAGAAAAAATAATTATCTTTTAGGGTTTCGATAATTAAGTAATACTATATCGATAGAACGATATAACTCTAATAATTGAAATTGTAATTTAAATTCTTTCAGAGAAAAATACTAGTAAAGTGTGTACACTTAGAACCCTCCATCCTATTTACAGTGTTCAGATCGCTCAATAATAATTTTTATATAGTTTATAGGCGGAGTATTTGTAGCAAATCTTTCACTAGACTACATATATCATGTGATAGCTTTTCCGCTAGCTAAGATATTAGGCTTAACCTTCGTATGTTGAACTTCAAACTAGAGACCGACTATGTCGTGGCTTCTTTTATGTCGTTAAAACATTTCTGATTATACCACAGAGTCCTTTACGTAAGCACAAATGTATTTTAAAACCCTCGTAAATCTACTTTTGATGCTACACAACTGCACACACGAAGCGCCTTCAAGGGAAAACTAATCTCGAAGGCATTCGTCCTTAATGCACGCAGATCATTTTTCTTGCTTCGCTGTGATTTCCACCATTTTGAATTTCACTCCAACTCAATGCCAGCAACGGTAACATCCTTTTCTATTTGAACTCATGCCACATACTCAAAAACCACAAATAACTCTCCACCCTCAATAACCATCCTCCCAGCTCAACAACAAAAACACTGAAAGTCACATCGTGGGCAGAGACCAATAACAATGCATGCTGCAATGAAAGAACTCAACCAGTATATTTTGTATCGGGAGCTAGTACCTTACCAAAGCCGGACTGCATGAAAATGTAATTCAATTTGAATTCCTTTTTTTTACTTTTTTCCCTTTGAACACAAGCAACAATAACGTTGTCAGTCGGCCACGAGCCAACACTAAGCCCACTACGGTTCCCTTTTGGTGAACTGACTTGCGCCACAAAGTGAAACTATGCACAGCAAGAGCAAACAAAACTCGAGCGAACAAAGCGAAAGGGGCGTGCCAACACTCCCTCCAACCGAGCCGGCGCTATAAGGCAGCATTCCAACGCCGACTTGTTGCTTTTATGTTTTAATCCCGAATTCAATGGATTTCGGGGCCGCTTGCAAGTCCAGTCGGAATGTCTGGTGGAGAGCTTTGCACTGCCGTGGGCGGTGCCGGGCATGCGCACATTGAACGACTCAAGTGCACACACAGTGAGTGGGTGACCAGCGTCGCTGCTGAGAGGGGGTAGTTGAGTGATTTATATGCTCACATTGCGGCGGGGGATGATGTACAGCAATGCTACGGTTACGGCAGCCAGCTACTTGCTTGACAAATCAACGCTCCAATCAACTCTGTCGTATGGGAAGAGATCTGGAGGATTGCTCGGCATGCCTTCACTGCGGCATCAGAAGCGTGCGAGCGAGACGGAATGCTTGAGTGCCGCTATGCGAGCGTCACACTCGTGTGTTTGGTTGTAAGTCAATTGGTTTTATGCGTGTCCTTGGAGTTCGTAACTTGTGGTGGGTGCGCCTGTTGGTTGGTTGGCCCGCTCGCTAGCTGGCTGGCTTTCTTTGTTGGCCTTTGTTGTTCGCAACAAACTCAATTTCGACACATTGCGACAGGTGAACCAAACGTACGCAATATTGGTGGCAATCAGTTTACTTCGACGGGCGCTCGCATGCGGTACAACTATTCTAACGGCGCGATAAAGCAATGCAAAGATATTTGCTGTAGTACAAAAATACTTTTCAGAAAGCTTCTGGATTATGAAAAATTAAAATTTGTGTGACTTAAAGTGAATAGAACTGAATTTTAAATTTGAATTGTGTGCTAAGAAAATTCTGAAATTAATTACGAATTCGTGGAGTAATGACGTTCAGTGTGATTTATGACTGAAAATATCCTGCATTCCTAAAAGTATGTTAACAAAATAAGTGAATATGTGAAAAATGTGATAAAGTTATTCAAATGAATTTTGTGATATAATTTATATCAAATTAAGTTCCGTGGATAATATTTGTATACAATTTTGCTGGCCTTGTATTGGTTCTAAATATTATTTTTATTATACTTACAATTTGAAAAAAGGAAAGCCGTAAAATTTTGGAATTTTTCACCGTTAATTTGAAAAAATAATAATTTTTCAAATATTTCGAAGCATAGTTTTAGGCTAGTCGTCCAAATTAATTGTTGAAGTTGGTTGTGCTTCACGGCAAATATTAAAACTGGCTGTCAAGCTGTGACTTAATGTTGTCGATGTAGTGAAAACTTCATGTATTCATGTTAAATTGATAAAAAATAAATAGTTGTTGAATATAGTCTATTCTGTTCATAAATACTTCCCACTAAAGAATGGGTAGATTTAGTAAAACTTGGGAAAACGAAAATTTGTTGAAATAATATTACTAATAGACATTAACGACGAATAACAAAGACCATGAGACTAAGAAATCATTATAGTTTTATAGTCAGCATATTTCAAAGCATTTTTGTAGTCAATAAAAATAAAATTAATTAATTGAAATTGAAATAATTCGATATTATACAAAAGTAATCCGCCATTTCATATAATAAATTCAAATTGACAAAAATTATCAAGATATTAATCAATTACCATGCAATTCAATTTAGTGATTATCTCAGTTAGTCTCAAGAAGAAGTACAGTAGTACAGTATTACAAGCAAACTTCAAATTCGAAACCAAGTTTGATTTTCTGGATATTTATAAAGGGTTTTTTATTAGACAACCGGTTTTTAAGAGTCTATAAACGAGATACCCAATTTTCGACCACTTTTTGCAGGAATTGAGGCCATGTGTCGACAATAACTGTTGTTAGAGTTGGAGTAAATCTCTTTAATATGAATTATGAAGCAGTAAACCAAACAGACTATCAATCAAGTAATAGCTGTCAAGAAGTCCAATTCTGAAAAGAAGTGTTGCCTCATTGAAAATCATACGTCTTAAAAAACACCCATTATAAGTAACTTTTAACCCGAATAAATACCTAAAAAAAACTGGTATACTTATATATACTATCTTGTATAATAAATAAAATTGCCTGATAGTCAAAGCTTAGAACGACCGTTTAGAGGTAAACATACTCAATAAATTACTTAATTATTATCTCTTCTAAATTACTTAGGCTCTAAAATTCGGATTTTCGGAATATATTTATTCATTTAGTATAACTAGAGACACCAGAATCAAACTCTATACTTGCGAGTTGTGTTCAAAAAAAAAATTAAATTTAAAATTTCACTGGTTTGGAAAGCCCAATTGTCAATTTTTTTTATTATGTTGAACCATGAAGTTAGATAACATTAATTTTCTGCTGTATTCATTGCTTATTTTGTCTGTAACAGCTGACAACGTGTATTTGCTCGAGGTTCGTATTTTAAAAGCTCATACTTCGTAGCTCATTCAATATAATGATCCGTTTGACTTTTTCCTATTTCCAAAAATGAAGGGAACTTTAAAGGATCGTCTTTTTTCAAGCATACGAGAAATCGCGGAGAGAGCTAAGGGCTATCCCAAGAACCGAGTTTGAGAAGTGTTTCCACGATTGGAAAAAGCGCAGGCATAAGTGCATAATATCGAATGGGGACTATTTTATTATTTTTTTTAACACACCTCGTATGTCTCAAAAGCCCGTTTCTAAAGAAAGGGTATTTTACTCATAAATACAAAATTTATCAAATGGCAAAATTAACTTTCGTATACGGCGATTGCATTGGCTGTTAGCAGTCTACACTGAGATTTCCAAGGGGTACACCAAAACTAGATCTTCCATATGCAGAAATATAGATAGAAAATATATAGATTCTTACAACTGATTCAAGTTTTTAATAATGGTGGTGGATATATCTTTTTTGCCATTAGTTGTCTCGAATAATAGACTTCTAGAATATTATTATAAGTGCCGAAACTGAGGAATGAAAAATGAATAGCGCTTCACTAATAGAAATAATGTCCTTCACGACTTTACTTTAATTACATGATTTTGTGAAGTTATTCAATATTAACAAATGAACAGTGTTATAACTAAAGAACTAATAAAGCTAGACAAGTTAAATTTAATTACTTTTATTACTTCGCAAAAATCTGAAAACTATATATTAGGAAACCGACACATCTGAAACCATCGGGTAACCCTCGAGAATAACGAGTATAAGCTTGAGGCTTCTAAATTAAAATTTCTGGAACCTGACTTTAATCCGTTAATGTTAACCCTTTTATAATATCTTCTGAATCTACCTTAAAAACTCCAATCATATACGCTTATCATTAGCTCGGGAAATTTGCTCTTAACTGCTGGTTATCAAGATAATAACAGGCTCCTTTTTGGCATAGTGATATATTATTAGAAGATACATGTTCCCTCTGAATTTCTTCAAAATATCTAAGAGACTTACTTATATTTTCGGTTAAAAAAATATTAGAAGCATGGGGCCTCGAAAATGTATGGTCCGATTTCGAATATTTTTAGAAGGGCGATGCCGATGCAGTATTCGTGCAAAGTTTTGTTCCGATATCTTCGCTAGTGGTTATTTTATATACTGTAAAGTACACGATTCAGATCGACTTCAAAGTTCTGGTATATGGAAAGTAGACGTGATTGTCAACAGATTTGACCCATTTTCAAAACATATCATTGGGATGCCAGGAAAGTGTTATGAACCAAATTTCATTTTAATTGATTGAGTAGTTTCGGAGATGGAGATGGTTTTTGACCCATAAGTGTGTGGAGCCACGCCCATTTAAAATTACCAATACCATACCAATTTGAGTGCAGCTCTTTTGTATCATCTTTACTATGAAATTTAAGGTTTCTAGTGTTTTTCCTTAGTGAATTAAAGCATTTTTTGTAGTTTTCAATATTATCATTGTATGTCAAGTGGTCGTGGTTATAATCCGATATCTTCCATTTTTGGACTGAATAAGAAAGTGGTTAAATGAAACGACTCCAGAGAGTTTGGTTGATATAGCTTTAGTAGTTTACGAGATATTCACAAAAAACTTATTTAAGGGCGAAGCCACGTCCACTTTCCAAAAAAAATTACATCCAGATATGCCCCTTCCTAGTACGATCCCTTTTATCAAATTTTACTTATATAACTTTATGTCTTAGTTATGGGACCAACCTCCTCAGGGTGCTAAGGAATATGTGCACCAAGTTTCATTAGGATATCTCAATTTTTCATCACGTTATCGCTTGCACAGACGGACAGACGGATGGACAGACATCCACTCCACTCGTCATCCTGATCATATATATATATATATATAACTCCATATATAACTCCATATCTAACTCTCTTATTTCTCATAGTGTTAAAGTCAGATACTTCTTAAATTTACCCTAAATCTAGCTGAGCAAAGAAAAACGAAAAATGTTGAACGAACAATATACGGAATGCAAAGTTCTACCCAACATCAATGAAACATTTCCACAATTTGGTCGATCAATTGCCACACTGCTCTCGCCACTTGACTTATCGCTGCGCGCTACCAATCTAATACCGATTACGCCACCCTCAACACCCTCACCGCCGCGAAAGCGTCAAAGATTAATGTCAGACGAGAATTACCTTTGGCGACCGCACGCCATGGGAACAAATCAACAAACACCGTTAACACCGTTGCTACCAGCAACTGGCAGGACCCCATCCACACATACAGCAAGAGAAACGACTGCTGGTGGCAATTACCTATCTCAACTACCGTTAGCCTACGACTGTCGCCACGACGAATACCCGATGCAACACACAACGTCCAGCGGTTATAAAAACAATCTTCACGATGTAATGAGGAACAGCTTTGAAGAAATTCCAGAAAGTCAAGCAACCGCAATGCCAACCATACCACACGAAGCAAGATTACAGCAGCACGACCCAATACAGCAACAACCGAATGAAGCGCAACGGTCGCCACAACAAAGCCCATTGCCCATTATCTGCGTGGACGATGAGACGATTGTGTTGACCGAGGATGAGGAGGAAACACTTGTCAGTTCACACGATTACAATGAGGATGTGGACGACGAAGACGATGACGAAGATGAAGAAGCGGCGGCTGTGCTGGCGAACAGGATGCCCGACTTCAGTTCAACAACAACTACAGTGTACGCGGATGCCAGCAGTAATGAAAGTCAGAACCGGTGTACGAGGGAAAGCGGTGATAATGATGAGTTAGAGAGGGATATGGTGGCGGCGGATGAGGAAGAGGAATATGTCGATATACTGAGCAACGATGACGATGACTTAAATCCGCTCAATAGCGCCAATTTCACACAGCGTCTGCAGTGTCAAGCCTTGGAGGAGGAGATCGCTAAGTCCGGCAAAGCTTTGACGCGCAACAAACTCATCTACGACAATGAAGAGTTACATCATCGCGCCATCGATGGTTTGGCGAAATTATTTGAAAAAGATTTTCTTGTGCCAACACATGGTGGTGAGAAGTCTAATAATTTACTGACTAGAAAGCAAACAAATACCGCATTGACGGCAACAAATGAGGCGGACTTGAGTGAACACAATGGAGTGGGAGTCCACGCGGAAAAGACACCAGCAAAAACTAATAGTTTGGGACGCACACATCAACAACGTCCGCATAAATCGGAGCGAAAACGCATGAAACTGCGTAAGCATCATCACACGCTCGATGAGGAGACCATCAGTCCCGTCTCGGGCACCATCATACGAAAGTTACGCGACGACGAAGAGTTGGTCGTGCGCAAAGGCGACATTGATCCGGCTTTCAATGTGGTCGAAATCACCGAGGAGGCTAAGGCGATTTTGGCCAGTATCGACAACAAAATCGGCGATTACTTATGCCAACTGTGCCGCACACTGTACGATGACGCATTCCAGCTGGCGCAACACCGTTGTCCACGCATCGTGCACATCGAGTACAAGTGCTCGGAGTGCGAAAAGGTTGGTGGTGGTGCAACGAAGTGTAGACAGTTGTTAGACAATCAATTTATTTATTTTTTCATGCTTAGGTCTTCAATTGTCCCGCTAATTTGGCTTCACATCGCCGTTGGCATAAGCCAAAGTCCGAGTTAATGGCGAGCAATGGACAAAGCAAGAAACGACACTTAAACGAACAAGCAGCAGCGGTGCCTGGTATGCGGCATGAGAAGGTGAATCTTGTCGACGACGGAGCGGAGGGTATTTATCCTTGCACGCAGTGTGGCAAGCATTTCCGACGGTAAGTGAGACTTATGTTTAAGACTTTAATTTATATAGAAATTTGAAAAAGGGAAAGGAATGCTCGATTGTAGGAATAGTAGATTCTCTATGAACACCTTCAATCATTAAAAAAACTAGAATATGCCCTTAATTGGAGGCAACAACCTATAAGACGGTCTACGCAACTACCAACGACAGTCGGTTCACTTAACCGAAATGGAGCCAGATTTTAATCTGGCCAAGGACAGTCAAATTGGCAATATTCCTCAAATTTATGGCGTGTTTTATGGCGGTCTACAACGGTCTACTTTGAACCCAATTTTATCAGACCAAAGACTGTTATCGCAGCCCTGTTTGGAACGGTGAGTAGAGGTACCGACGATTTAAGTCCATTGCTCTACAGTGTTCGACCTTTAATTTCGATTATTATTTAGGAATTGTGCGTCAGGTTATATCATCTCAAAAGATAAAGGGTTCAAACCATAAAAATTTTCTGTCTTTAGTATGAGAGGTACAAGAAATTATAAATTACACTTTATTTTAGCCATGAAATTAGTTTAACTAGAAGTAGTTCTCTCGAAACACGTTCCATACATTTTCATAATTTCCGAAAATATCTTTTAGCCTCTTCTTACTTATTAAAACATATACATATATATTGCCTTACAGCCACGCTTACTTGAAAAAACATCAGGCTTCCCATCAGATTTTGGAGAATCTCAAATCTTTGGACATCTTCAAAAACTCCACCTCCATTGCGAATCCAGTTTTCTCACATCCAATGCAGCAGTCGAAAACCCATTTTCCCTTCACCAACACCACGGCTACAGTACCAGCGCCACGTGCACCGCACACACAGCCAACGCAGCACTTCGGCGTCGCACGTCCGCACACGATCAAGCCTTATCCGCAACGTTTCAATCCGTTTCCCTTCCCAGCCTTCGATCAAAGACGTTTCTACTCGCTGGGCGAGTTGTATCTCTCCCAGCACTTGGATCATTCTTCCGCCTTCCAGTATGTACAGGCGAATCATTTTCGTAACCTGACAGCCGCAGCGGGTGCGTTCGCACCACGTCCACCACATGTACCGCCGCCTACCGCTTTAATTGCAAAATGACCCAACATTGTGCGTCCTGTGCCGCGCATCGCACTCGGTACCACGGTAACGACAACAACAACACTGAGTCGAGAATTGTCACAGTTACCGACGGCAGCGGCCGGACCAACGGCAAATGGTGCGCCAAGACATTTCAACTGGCTACCAACCGCCACAGCAGCACGCGAAACCACGACAACTGGTACAACAGCTGTAACGGTACCACTAACGGCATATGATGGTAATATTTAGACGAGTTATGTGAGTGTTAAATAATGTGGACAAGTTGTAGATAGTTTTGAATTTTAGATTTTTTCCTTAGCTAAACGAAATATATACACAGATATGTACTTCAACGAGTATTTATTGTAATCATTATTGATTTTTGTGAATTAATAAAAACTGCAAATAACACTATATATACACAAGTTATCTATGCTTCTTTTGATTAACGAAATTTTGCTTAAAATGCCCCATTTGTAAAGCATAAGATAAGACATAAGACATGTAGGTTTCCTCATGTACGCCGTGGAGCAGGTAAGAGCGTGGTCCTAAAAGGGAGACAAGGTGTATTAGAACTATATAACTTAAGAAAGGAATATTTTTAGCTTTTTTAGAAAGTCTTGGAAAGTCAGGAACTAACTGAAGCCTCCACTTCTCATATAACCCGCATCGTCTGTCATACCTCTGGCATAAACTACAGCTTCCGTGGCTATATCAGATAAACGCTTCTCTAACAGTGTGCTTTCCACATTCCCGAAATCAATCGGGTTAGCGGCAACATCTGTTTCACCACTGCTTTCCACTGCATTACGCACATACTGGCCGTTTGTGAAGAGCACCAAAACCAACGTCTCACTTGCACTAACAAATATAGAAATTATTGAGAGAGCAATGTAAATAGCACTTCGACGAAATTTATCACCTAGTTTTATCCAGTGTCTGCTGCACTACGTCATTCAATTGCAAGAGCGTACCCGTTTGCGTGTCCACACTCGCTGTGGATTCAACGCCAGTCTCCACAACCAGCAGATAGCGCTTATCTTTACGTTTTAAGACATTCAAACTTTTTGTAAGCATATCCGACAATTGAGGCACGCGTCGTCTGTGCGCGTTCACATCATTTGTACGCTGTAAATAGTTATTTGCGAAAATACCCATGACATGGTCGACATAAGTACCGTTCAAGTCCCGCAAGTCATCACTGTTTTGCAAAACCGCGAATTCGCGCTTCAACTTCACATTTAACAACTGCCAATCGCTTATGATATTGCGCTTATCCTGCGAATTGCAAACAGTCTCGTCGACAGGATCCCACACGGTGTTGGGCACATCCGCAACAAGTGTCTGTCGTCCGCCGCCCATTATCACATTAACGTTGCGTCCAATCGCGCTTTTGATTAGTTGCTGCGCCACATCAACACAACCAGCTGCGTTGGCGGCTACCGGCAATGCGGTATCACATTCCCAAGCGGTGTTCGGCGTACGCGCGTACAGCGCCGCCATGTTTGCGCCAGTGACACGTCGTGTCGTCACAAACCCGGTACGTAGCCCAATCTCTTGAGCCTGCTCTATTAAACCCTTCACGTGGTGACTCACATTTGCCGCTGCGGCGCAATCGCGAAACAGCACACCAGTATCGAGTCCACCGACGCGAAAGTTGGAGCGCACACCATTAAAAATGGCGCTAGCCATTGTGAACGGATCACAGAGTTCTGTGTTGCTGCAACTATTCTAAAAGTGTAGAGAGATTTCACTTCACTGAGTAGACAACTAAATGAGCTGACACACAACCTTCAATCTGCCGAGATGTGGAAAACGCTCCCAACTCAACGCTGGCTGCGGTTTGGTACGATTCGCCAGCAATGCACGCGCCGCAGCCATTATTTCCGTGTCAATACCGCTGGTCACGAAGATGATCGCATTGTGTGCCAGCTGCTTGTGTAAGTCGCTTTTCAACGCCAACTGTAGCTCTTCAATCGCTTCATCATACCACAATTGCTGTTCCGGCGGCAGTTTGTCCTTCCAATAGGGTATGTCCTCTACACTGGATACCTCTGTGGCCACCTCATAACTCACTAGAAATCCGATACACATCACCGTTATCATCATGGTGAGTAGTATGGCGCTGGCTAAGCTGAAGATACGCAAAGTGTTGAGTCGTAAGAGACTAACTTTCGTTGGCTCCGCTTTAAGTTCCGTATTTGATTCCATATTTCGTTATGTTGGTCTGCACTCACTCGGGCATTGGAAGACACTATGTAGTGCTAAATTTATTTGAAGTGAATGTGCGGCTTCCTACATCGTAGTTTTATGACTTTCTGCTATCTTATTTAACCAAATCAGCCGGAGATAAATTTAATGATATGCTAATTGTATGCATTCTTATTGTTATTGTTGTGTAGTTTACATTTAGTGTTATAGTACCATGTCTCAAAGGTGGTGTGAAGAACAATTGTTTTTTAATCTGAAGAATAATCATTTTATTTAGAATTAAGCCGAAATCAAATCATAATCTTTCTATTCTTAAATGCCCAAAATAAATATGGGGCGGGGGTTTTCCAATCGAGTCCTTTAAGGTTTTACTTCAGTGCTTTTTATTTACAGTAGTAACGATCCAATTCTGAGCCAAAGCTTTCTGATATTTTATGATATTTTATTCTAAAATACATATATTGCAAGAGAAGTTACCGAATTTCAGTTCTAGCCTGGACTAGTATTCATAGCATGGACCATATGCTCTGAGGTCCCTGTAGAGACCTTTAAACAAAACCTGTTTTTCCAAATTAATGTCCAAAATTCCCTGTAGTTTAGAGTCCTAAACAATGTACTGACAATCAGTTACCAATCCAATCATCGGATCCGCTGACTACTCATACTTTGGAGAGATACGGTTTCACGGTAATAAGGCGTAAGAGGCGTGTTTCTTCAAAGCAGTGCATCGCAAAATGAGAACACATCTTATTTCCATATAAAAAATGTAAGTATCATACAGATAAGTATGTATGATATACAGCTATGGACAATATAATATAGTCAATTTTTAAAAATGTAGATTGACTTAAATTCTTTAATATCTTTGAATTGTTATTTTAATCGCCTAATATACGATTTAAGTATATTTCTGTATGTTTCAGTTTTATATTTGTTTTGTAAATTTTAAATTTAAATTTTAATGAGTTTTCCTAAATACCGGACACGCAAGACAATGTATCGAAGGGGTCGTGAAATCATTTACATTTCTATGACCTGACTTTGGGTCAATATTTTGAATTACAAAAATATGGTCAAACACCTTTAAGTTCAAATACTTGAAGATAATATGATACCTTTTGCTAAGCGGAAAATGCCTTTAAAATGGGTATATGAGCAAGACAATGGCCCCAAATACACCCCGGAATCGTTTTCCGCCAATGTTATTGAAGTTATGGATTGGTCTGAATACCAGACCTGAATCTTACAGCAAATTTGTGGAAAATATTCAATATATGACAAAAAAATTCCAAAATCAAAGCTGATTTATGGAAAAAAAGTACAGGTATATGATCCTTCCAAAGGTACAACTCTGGTTTGGTGGAATCTAAGATTATATTCTCTGCATGGAAGTAATAGCTAATAAACTACATTCTACAATATATATATATTAAAATATATTCCACATAAAAATAATGATATTTCTGGGTTTTATCTGTTTTTGGCGTTCACCCTATTTTGATGTCCAATTAAGGTTTTGAAGCGTCAAAATGTTTTAACTTTTTTAAGTTATGTGAAGAGATTTTTTTCATTTTCATTTAAGATTTCAATTTCATAAGCAATGAAAAATAAGATTAATTATTACATTTGAATTAATTCGTTTTAATATTTATTTTCTGTAGGCCTTTCAAAATCTGAATGTGTGACCTTATTGTTTTGTTCATAACTGTTTATATAGATGTATAATCATTGCTTGTTATCTAGTATAGATAACTGTCATTCTAAGAGACTTATGTGTATGTCGAAGTAAGTTTATAATATTTACGTCGATAAAACTTGAATGCGGCTAATCACTGCACCAGCGCAATTCAAGATAACATTAAAACAAATTGTTTTAAATAATTTATAATGAATTTTATGCTTCGGAATTTTTATAAAATTCTACTTGGTAGAAGAGAAAGAAAACTCAATTAAATGTTTGTATTTTGCAGAATTTTATTTGTAATTAGTAAGAAGTAAGTTTCCGCTTAAAGAATATCAGAGTTTAAAAGAATCCGAATTTCGTGAAAGAAATTACAGAACACAAATGGTGAAGAAGCTTTTCCAAATTGATCACGTTTTAACTACATAGTTATTATCTGATATTTTTATATTGTTGCCATGTTGTACTAATTTCTGATTTCCTAAGAAAGCATTCTATCGGCCATAACAATATTGGAAACACAATCCATCAATGTTTTCGGAACTATTGAATTCGCTAAACTTGGAAGGAACATGATGAGATTAGTGACAAGAACTAGTTTCTATCGGTTGCATGATCAACCAGCCTTTATCCACAACTTTGACTGAATAGTGTTTCGTGATAGTGGACACAAAATTATTAAGGATATTTTCTAAAGGTACGGAATGTTTAAATCAGCTGAAACACAATAGTCTTCCATATAAACTGATGAATCAACTACACCGATCACTGACCAGGTGAAATCAAAATAACCCAGATAGTCAAGTGACAACAGCACTTCTTGATATGATTCACACCTCAAAAAATACCTCAATAAAAAGCTCGTCATCCAAAAAGTATGAAATAATATTAGCTTCGGGTTTAAACCACAACACACTACTATCTGGATTCCTTAAATATATATATGTAAGCCTGGAGCCTGGATAGCAACGAAAGGATTTAGTATTGTTACGGCAGAAATGACGAATTTTAAAAATAAATATTTTAGAGATAATTTAACAAAGTACATATGTTCAATGTAAATATTAAACAATTGTGTCTACTCTGACAGCTTGATTTGACAGCTACCCCTCTAGGAAATTATATTTCTCTTAAAAACCTCAATTAGGTAGATACGAAGAGAATGAGAGACAAATATGTATTTACCCACGAAAAAGGCGGAGAAGAAGTAATGATTTCGAGATGCAAGAACCATTTCCTAGTGGAAAAATGTGTATTGAATATAAAGCATTTTTTTATTTTTATTATAAATAATATTTACATGATTATATAACAGTCTTAAATATGTCAGCAAAAAATGACAAGTAACAATTTTGAACAAAAATCGTTACTAAACTAAAGTATTGTTCGAATTATGATTCAATAAAAGCGGTGCGGCAGTTCCTTTATGCACACGTATACTCGCACTAAAGCAGGTGATTACCTCATTATCTTTATCGACTAGATTCAATTCAATTGTTGCTGGAATTTCAGGATAATAATGATCAACATAAAATTGAAAATCATAGACCACATCCTCTGTGGCATAGAGCGGACACATGGCTTGATGTAGGAGATTGTGACACACATCTGCGACATCATCAGGCAACTCATATGGCACCGTTATACCCAAAGCTGTGGCATAACATTTCGCGGTCAACTCATGTATATTGTCCTTGGCTGAGTATTTGGACAATTTTAGAATTAATAATTTAAAACATTTCTTTTTATGAAAATAGTTAAAATATCACTTACTGCTGACAAAATGCACTTGCATCACAACGGTCCGACCTTTATAAACATCGCAAGGTATTTGCTCACAACCATCAATATTTACCATTAAAGGAAACGGTTTGCTCTTGTCTTTGCCTAGGGAGTGTTTTTATTAAATTTGTTATCGTTATAAGCGAAAACATTTGAATTATATTCCGTCTGGATTTATACACACTATTTCCGGATTTTTGACACTATACTAAACAGAAATATTCACCAACTTACATTGCTTAACTCTTGTCTCAGCGTTGGCCGCACTAAACGCCAGCAATATTATGCTGAAAACAATGAAACTAAATTTGTGACACATTTTATTCCTATTCGACCGCTGATGTTTCCTAAGTGAAGTGCAAAGTCATTAGTGTTACCCTTTTATACTAAAATAGAAATATTTTAGGCAAGAACAAAAAATAAAAACAAAGAATTAAAAAATAATTAAAAATATATAGGCAATTGTAATAGTACAAGTACAAGTTATACCCTACACACATTATGAAAAAAATTCATAAATAATATTTATTATTTAATAAAAAAATATTGGTTTTACCAAACACTGGTGACTTTTCGTAACGATTATAGTGGGAGCAAAAAAGATAATAACTCTCTAATAACATTTTTATTCAGAACACTTTCGTTTTCATAACATCTTATATCCGACTAGGGTATAAAAAGTTTAAAGTGTAAATATTATCTTACACACGCAAGTATACAAATAGAATGCCCAATTCTTTATGCCTTCGCATTGGCATACACGAGTATTAGCTGTCAAATCTGCCATATCCATGCAGATAAGCGATTCGGATTTGTATGTGATTGTGACCAGATGTTAAGTTTAGCTAATCACCACCTCTTATTCGCATGAATGTCGGTAATAAATTATAACAATTTAATTGAAAACCACTTGAAAGTGCAAATTGGCCAAGAGCTCGCACTTAGGAGGGGTTCTCCCATACAATTCATAAATAATTTGCAAAACCGAAAGTCATGCAAATACTAAGTGTGCGTGTTAGAAAACTTTTATAATAAATGTTTTATAAATAAAGTCAACATTTTTAATCAATGGAAATTACCCATAAGTCAGGAAATTTATTGAATTCCTGTCTCAAACCATATTATATCCTAAAATAACATCTTCACTCAATGAATTTCCCACATATTGTACGTTATATTCGGAACAAAGTCCACTGTAAAGAAAAACTTGTCTCGAATTATGAACTTGGTCGCTCGCTTAACATCACATGATCTTTAAAAATGTAAACTAATATGTCCCACGTCACTATCCAAAATGTAAATAAACCTGACCTTACCTGGCGCTTCAAAAATTAAACGTTTGGACCCCTCTATTCTCTTTAAAATCTCCGATAAGACAAAATAAAATACGCCAAAATCTGATCTTATAATCCGTTTTTCTCGAAACATCATTTTCCGAATTTGCTGCAGTGATTACTCAAAAACAAATGATCCGATCACTATCGAGATTTTTTTACATGTTCTTTATATAGTTCTCCGTACAATGACCTATCGATTTTTGATTTGATCATAAAATCGATTTTTGGCAGGCCAAAAACGACCAAAATTTTGGATAAAATTTTTTAAAAAGCCGCCATATTGTCAATTTTTGATTTTTTTTTATCGTAGGTCATTGTACAGACAATATTATCTAGTTTAAGGAGAATTTTTTTTTAAGATTGCATCCACGGAGATGGATGACAGTGAAGGATGCAGCAGTGAAGGACCTTTTTTTGGCGCCGTTGGAGATCGACTGTAACTTAAAAAATATTTAATTTTTTTTTTCAAAAATTTCACTGTATATAAATAAGTCAAATGAAATACGCCAAAATCTGATCTTAAAATCCGTCAATGTAGCTTCCACCGTTGACCGCAAAATATTTGAGAGTAAATACCAATATCCATAATTGATATACTGCTACTTGAAAATGTCTCATTCAATTATAATGCGTTATCTTCGATGCAGATATTTTCCATATAAACCAAAGGCTTATCTAAGGATAACCACCAAATATGACTTCTGCAATACTTTAAAGACAAACTATCTTATAAAATGTACTCCTCAAATATAAATTCTTTAAATTATAAGTTTTAGAAATAATTCAAAATGCAAAAATATTTGTTTACATTTATACTCTTTACAACTACTTGAATTCTTCTAAATCATATTGAATACAATGAAATTTTTATAAATAGTCTCTTCTGTCACTTTGCTGTCTCCTCAATGACCACACTAAACAATCAATCAAATAACGGTAATTTGCGGTCGAGTTAGTATTAACAGCGGGGGTGTCTCAAATTGCCATGAAATGTATGTGATTGAATTTGTCATAATAAATAAATTGCCGTGACAATTGTAGTTTTGTATATTAGTACATATGTATAAACATTTTCGTATTCAAATGCACTACCCAGTATGAAATTAAAGTAGTGCGATATAATTGCGACCAGACCACATTGAAGACCTGGGAATAGGGCAATTTTTAAGTATATCAAACACTTGTGGACCTAAACCATAAGGCAAAATATCATAAATTTGAATATATGAGATTTAGAAGATTTTATTTCACTAAAATATCTACCATATTCACCGATATATATAATATGTTTGAATGTATATATTATAATATAAAGAAGAAATTGAACCAGAACAAATCTTCATTCATATACACACAGTTTGAGAATAAGAACACATTGCCTTTAATACATAACTTCTCAAACTGTTACACAGTAATTGCAGAAGTGATCGCCTATAAGAGCGCTACAAATGTTGTATTTATGAAAATTATGTCATCTACTGGCCAGCTATAATAAAAGCTGCTATAAAAAGCGCTTATTGCTATAGATACAACAACGAAATAAGAACGCTAGCGTTGATGCTAATTTGTTGCCGTGCAAGTGGCCTGCCTGTGTCTTCCTACATTTCTTGTATTAATGAAATATTTAATAATTTTTATGTGTTACATACCATTTGATGAACAAAATGAGCTTTCAGACCTAGAAACGAAACGCTTTAACACTAATCGCCGCACAATAATTCAAAACAACACCTGCTCATACACTTTACTAAGCACACACGGGACACCGACTTTTACACACGGCTTATTTAATAGGAAATACACGCACTGAATAAACACTCTGCTTATATTGCACATAATTACTTTATTTTGCATATTTTACAATAAAACCTTTTAATATTTTGATTTGCAACGCGAAATTTACAATTTTCACTGATTTTCTCACAAGCGAGTAGGAAACTAATGCGCGGCGTTTGAAATGGCGGCGGAAACTGAATAAAGCAATTGACAAAAGCAGTGTTGCCAGTATGTTGCACAAATGTGTTACGCGGTATGTATTAGATTTTTGTAGTAGATTGGGGAGTATTTTAAGAAAAATATTAATTTCGGAAAATATTTGTTTGGATGTTAGAAATATATTGACATTGAAAAATGTTGATAGTGTCAAAGGGAACGACTCTTTAGAATGTTATATACAACAATTGTCTTGTTTTATTTCTTTATCAAAAAACTTTTAAATAAGGTAAAAACTTAATAACAAAATTATACAATTGCAATAAGTTAATCATAAGTTCTAATACATAGTATTGTAGTAGAGTAAGAGTAGAGAAGAACAATAGAGATAGTAGCAAGGAAGTAAATATAGGTAAATATAGTAATAGGTTGGCAAATAGCTCCCTTCCGCCTTTTTGTCTTTTGAACTTCGCGGCTATGTACAAAGCGCTACAGAGCTCGTATCTGCCAATACTATACACCTTTGAAAGGTCTTGACATAGCCTATAAAACGACGATATGCTGTTTTGGGGGATGGTACTACATACATCACTTCGAACTGCTGAGGAATGGTTTCGACTATTCAGAGCGAGTGGAAACGACACCATGGATAAGCCAGCCGGCGGAAGACCTGTGACGACGAATAACGATCAAATCATGGAAAACATCGAGTTAGACCGGCATGTGGCATCTCGTGACATCGCCCATGAAATAGGAGTTAGTCACCAAACCATTTTAAACGATCTGCAGACGGCTGAATACACAAAAAAGCTTGATGTTTGAGTGCCGCATGATTTGACCCTCTGAACATGCGATATGGTGCTGAAACGGAACGAACTCAATCCATTTTTCAAGCGGATGGTGCCTGCCGACGAAAAATAGATCACATACGACTATATTAAGCGAAAACGGTCATGGTCGAAGGCCGGTGAATCGTCTCAAACAGTGGCCAAGCCGGTATTGACGGCCAGGAAGGTTTCACTGTGTGTTTGGTGGGATTGGAAGGGAATAGTGGATGCACTATGAGCTGCCCCCACTTAGCCAGACGCTTAATTCTACTCTATCTGCTGTGAACAATTGGACCGCTGGGAGCAAGCGATCGACCAGAAGCGTTTGACTAAGAGAGGGTCATTTGTTCTAAAAATTTAACTTGTTGCATAAAAATTGTCCGCGCAAGGGAGAGGTCCGGTAAGAGGTGTTTCTCTGTATATATAATGTAAATTAATAATCTATTGCAATCCACAATTTTGTAACCTTACATAACACTTTACACTTTATTTTAGAAATTTTTAGATATAAATACATATATTAAAATATTAAATTTTTTAGATAATTGTTAACCAAAAAAATAATATAGGAATTGTTTAAATGTTATCAATAATTTCTAATCTGTAAATAGTTTTCGAAACTCAATATTACTATTTTCCATAATAAATATTAAAAATATATTCTATTCCATAAATCTACTACATTGAACATACAAAATATTTTTCATCTTACTGGCAACACTGTTTTCTCTAATTGCTTTATTCAGTTTCCGCTGTCATTTGAAACGCCGCGCATTAGTTTCCGACTCGCTTGTATGAAAATTATTGAAAAGTGCAAATTTCTCTTGGAAAAATAGAAAAATAAAAGTTTTTAATGCAAATAATGTTATATGGAGTGCTCTTAGATCACAATGAATTGTCTATCATGTGTGTTTCTTACTAAATAGAGCGTATGTGTAAGTGAGTACTTTGCGTCTGCCGTGCAAAGTGTATAAGTAAGTTTGTTCTCATATATTGTGAAGCAATTGGAATTAAAGGATTTCGCTTTTAGGTCTGGGATTTCATTTCGCCCATCAAATGGTATGTAAAACGTAAATATTATTAATTCTTTCATTAATACATGAAACGTACAAAAGTAAGAAGCCACTTGGCAACAAATTCGCAGAGCGCTTGCTACTTTTTCGATTTTGTTGTTGTGTATATTGAAAGGGCGCAATAGGCGCTTTTTATGGCAGCTTTCATTATGGCTACTCTGGCTCATATTACATTTGTTCTATAACAGCAGCATTTGCAGCGCACATTTAGGCGATCGTATCTGTAAGTGCTATAGAACAGTTTGAGAGGTTATGAATTTAATCACTTCTCTCTCTTAAATTGTTTTAATTTATAGATAATAAGTAAAATACATAATTTTTATTTTATTACAATTTGTTTATTGATTTAAACAATGTATTGATAGTTTAAAAAAGAATATAAAACGAAAATCAGGAAAATTATTCCACAATTTATGAAAAAAAAAAAATTTTTTTTGAACTCGAACTAATTTTTGAACTTTGAATTAATGTGTAAAAATAACAAATTTTTATTTAACTTGTAGTAATTTTTGAAGTAGTGTGATAGACTTTTGTACAGAAAACAATATCTTCAGATCCACTTTCTTTGGTTTGAACCTCTAACATTTACTGCTGAGTTTAAATAAAGCAAGGAATACATACATTACATAATTGTTTATATGTACATACATTAATACAAAAGAAATTGTCCTACAAAGGTCATTTAGCCACCTGCGTTGTCAAAACTGTTGCGTTAAAGTGTCAGGGTGGTGTTTTCTATTTGTTTTAAATGTCACCAACTATATTTGAAAAAAGGGGGGCCAAGTCAAATGTCATTAGAGTATATATGAATTTATAGTAAATAAATGGCTGATGTAAAAACTTAACAAGCAAAGTAATTTAAGTTGGGATAAAATTCCTTATTTGATTGGTTAAGTGTTTTTTTACCCAGTACATCACGTCAGCCAGGTACATAATAGAAGATCAAAAGACTTAAGGAAACTTGGTATCAATTTGTTCTTGAGTTTATTATTAATTTGTGTCACTCTAGTTCGTTGAAACAACTTCCTTTTTCCGTCTGACTTCTTCTCCAGTCGAAATACTTACCTATTTGGTTACTACAGGTCCATTCATTTCTTTTTCGATCCATTTCGTTCTACTTAAATCGTTTTACTTAAATACTTTTATGCATTGGGTATAACAAATTGTTTCAAGGTAAGCAGTTCAATTACTCTTCTCCCCCATTTTGTGGCGATAATAGTTGTCACAATAGTTTTGAAACTATTTGCTTTGCGGTAATTGAAATTGACAGGTGCATGATGCCGTCACAACGAAATCATATGGTTTTACTTACATCTTATATATTTATTTAACAAGTCGATAGGTTTCATTTGAGGGCTCAAAGGAAGGGGTATAAAATGTTTCTAATTTTTATATTTATATATACATTTATCCTTTCCTTAGTCGTCCTTTGCATACAAACTATGGTGTCTGCCTTAATTTTATCCGATAGATAGATAGAGGCTTCCGTAAGATTTAAGCTATCTATGCATATAGTTTTATGTCAAATGAGCTGAAAGGCGACAGACTGTCTGGAAACTGAAGTCCAATATTCCAAACTCACCTCTAGTGTTTACATCATGTCAGCTCCGAAGGTCTATTAGAAGTGGTCGACATTTGGAAATATATTGTCCTATAAATAGTGATATATACATATATGAATAAAAATATATACCTTTCGGCAATTATGCATTCGCAAGTCCACAAATCAATAGGATTTGAAATAGAATTGTTAATTATAGCTGACAACATGGTACTAAATAATTACACATCTAACTTCTGCAGTGCACCTTTGAACTCTTCATACCAGAATTGTCTTGTTATTTGTCATATAATTGCATACCAGTTAGAAGCACGTACATACATACATAAGTACAAATAGGCGTGTAAGCGGTGAAAATTAGTAGTTCATGTCAATTATGTCTATATCACAGTTGCAAAATTAACGAATTAATTATTTAGAATTTGCCTGTTAATTGAAATATATTTAACCTCAAACAAATAGAAACATACGCACATATATATAAATGTAATTGGGTGCATACCTGCATTACATGTGTACCTTAGCAATGCAGCAGCATATTAAATACAGTTAATTATTCACATATATCACATGTACATAGTTAGAAGTAGCACAATCCTAACTGTTACTAACGCTTGTATTTCTAATAATTACTAACCTAACAGAAATGCGTGACAACTTCATGTCTAAGACCAGCGACTTAGTCGGTGGGTGGTGGTCATAGTTCCAATTAATGAAACTTTCTTCGCTTCGTCAATGGATTGTTTGTTATTATTTATTCCATAGAATTTTTAACTTTTAACTATTCAAATTGTTTAGGAATCTTATTGTTTTTATTGTCCCCACAAATTTCTACGCTAGTCGAAGCGTAGTTGAAAATATTATTTCTGAACCAAAAATTCAAAATTTTATAATTTATGGGAATAGTCAGCGATATTCGTAAAAAACCTTTAACTCTTATGGTAGTTGTCACATCAGCTAAATATATGGAGATAAATTCATTTCTTTTGAGTTGTTAATATAATAAAAGAAATATCCGCTGAGTGTTTTGAGATTTCTGTGCCTCGTACAAGCGTTGAGATTTTGTCAACCTCTGAAGTTCTTATGATTGTTGTTATTATCTAAAACTTGATTACGATCTCTAGTCTTTGGTGTCCGTTGTCTTTCTCACTGATTATGAAGGCTTTGGGAACGCTCTGAGTTTGAGGCTTTGAGGAGGTTTTTGAAATTTTGTTCAGCAAGCAGCTGCGAGCGCTCTTTACTCGACTCTCTGGATGCGATTACGTTGCGAAGAGAATGACTTGCAAGACGATTTTCAATTTCAGATTAAGATTCTCCATCACGGAGTCTTTTTGATACCCTCACCTGGGAACTATTTCCAGAAAGTTGAGTAGCTTTCCAATGGTGAAAGAATTTTTGAAATCGGCACAGTAGTTTTTGAGTTTATTCATTACAAACATACATACAAATCTTTTCTCTTTATAATAGTAGTATAGATAGAGTGCCATATCTTTCTTTTTTTATATAGATTTGATACGGTATAACTCTTTTTGAGAAATTTATTGTTTGTAGTTAGTTCTTAAAGAAAGCATGACCATAGTTAGATTTTCATATAGCATTTGTTGGAAGGGCTACCTTTTGGCTCAGCATATTCCCTACGATGACCTTTCAAGTTAGAACTCCGGTTCCTCTGAAATGCAAAACATGAGTAATGCTGTCGTAATAAAAAAATGTATTTACGGTTAATTTCGTCGTAAGGGAAAGCATACGCAACGTACAGTGGAACTTCTCTAACTCGAATCACCACAATCCACAAAAAAACTTCGAGTTAGAGAGACTTCCGAGTTACAGAATGCAATTTGTATGAATTTTGACTTCTATTGCCAATTCTAAAGTTCGAATTATGGAGAACTTCGAGTAAGAGCAGAGCGAGTTATGGAAGTTCAACTGTAATTCTAAGTTTTTCGTATTTCATATTTATTACACAATACCCCATACCTATTTTTTAAATATTTAACTTATTATAACCAAGTACCTCGGTACATTCTGCTAACTTAAATAAAAGCTTCAGTCATAAACTTTTGTATGGAAGCTTTTGCAAGCTTTAAACTAAGACACCTGTGTTTGTATAGACACCCCATTTTTTACTCTCCGAAGCTATTTGCATTTTAGCAAATTTTCAAACCAGAACTCAAAAGTGTAACAGTAATAGAGTTCCGGTTGAGGTAACTTCGGTAAATTGTAGAATTATTAAACACACAGTCGTAATATTCGTAATATATGAGATATGTCAGGCACATTGGTGTAAAAAACTGTTATTATTTAAAGAATATCGAAATGTGTATAAGAAATTTCCATTAGTGTATATTAATAATTCAATACTCAATAGAAGAACGGTCTCACATGACTTGTAGAATACTCTTCTAGTTAGTTGTTAAATAACTGATTTCAAGAGTATATAAAATAATTAATCAAGAGAGTATTTGAAAAAAAAAATTAAATATTTATTTGTTAGATATACATACATTTGTTAGATATCGTTATACTCAATTTTGTATCCTACTCTCGGAATCTATCTCTATAAACGAGAGAGATTAAATCACAGCTACGTTATTACTAAACATTTTAGTGATCTAATTTCGAATTCGAATGTTTTATGAACTTATAAGAAAATTATTTTTGTGTAAAAACTGTTTTAAATTTGAACGATCGCTACGTAGCACAGATTGATCTTGTTTTTGAAGAGGGTTGAGTACGTTGCGAACGATGTATCAAGTATATCAAATTTCTAAGTATATTTTTAACAGTAGTAAAATATGTTGGGTTATTTTGGAGTTGTTTCAAAATCTGTAAATCCCGTCGGAAAACGTAAAAATTAGCACATAAAATCGTAAACCATACAGCGCCTAATTTTTTTCAATACCGTCGGCAAATCATATCAATTAGTAGTTGTATAAATATACCATTAGCCGATATATTCGTCGAATATGCAGGAAACTAGAAGGCGAGCGCTACGAAGGCAAAACTTTTCTACGATATTAATGGATTAAAGTTCTTTACCTTTTGTAAAAAGTGTTCAGTATACCACGAGTTCGTGGTAAGCCAGACAATGCCTTTCTTTTACGTCGATTTCAATGAGCTCTAATCAAGAACTCACTCGACACAAATTCATTAAAATTAATTTTCCCTGAAAACAGTATCTCCCTGATAGCGCCCAACAAAACCCGAGGCTTCCAGCAACTCAATTTCTCCCGGATAGCTAGTTACTGTCAATTGCAATAATGCTGCTCCAAGAGCGCAGCTGCATCGGCTGCAAAGCTTTAAAGAGCGATTGTTCCAAGCTTTATGCAACTGTTGAGTTTTCGAAACTAAGGGTTGTGCGCACATACACATACAAACAAAATGAGCGTTGCAACGCACTGCAATCCAAGGCAAACACACGCAGCCACACACAGGCACACGTGTAGCGCTACGAGATCCGCTCACTGGCAATCGCCTTATCGGCAATGAGCAGTACGCTTTCGGTTACAAAAAAAATTCGCACCAATTGAAATGCACTCGAATGCACACCAAGGCAAAGTAGGCGTGCAATTTGGACTTATATACTAAAATCAGCGTCATATACACCGAAGTATATACTTACATATATACAAAAGCGCATGCAGCTTGTGTGTGCGTTTGAATTCCAGTCCGGGTAACGGGTAACACACAAACGCGCTGAACTTACGACAATTGACTCACCAACTGGCTGACTGACGTATTGACCCATTGACTGTACGTATACACATACATACATATATGGATATGTATACATTGCTTTGGTGCGGCTGCTGTTTTAGTTGCCCGTGACCTTGGCCTCTAAAATTTCGAATTCTGGTTTGATGTGCAGGGATGTATTTTTATTTGTTTCCTTTACATTTTCATTTGCCTGTGGCTGCGATTGTTGCTGTTGTTTTTGCGCTTTAATGTATTATTTCCGTTGTTATAATTTATAAACTTCATTAGCTGGTTGCAAGTCCTGGAGTCCATATTAATTTTAATGCATGAATGAATGAAGAATATAAATAATAACGTTTGCTGCTTAGGGAGTCTCTAATGAAATATTAAAATATAGAATATTTATGTTATGCTATTTTCACCAAATATTTATGTGAATAATTTGTATTTAAAAATTTTTGGTGAAATTTTAGTTTGCCAAAATTAATTTAAATAAAACTTAAAAAAAATAAAATTAATTAATTAATATAATAAAATAAATTAAAATAAATAAAAATTAAAATTTTTGTCTATACCAATATTAATTAATAATTCCTATTCGAGCTATTAAAAGGCATTTGTACTGAAATGTGTTGGTTCGTGTACCCTGGTATTTTTTGTTGTACTAATAAGTGGTAAGAAGTTCATTGAGAACGTGTTTTCATCATATCTTATGCTTATTAGAACTTAGTATATTCAATATTCCAAAAGCTGATCTTACGATTTTTGAAAATTCTCTAAAATCGTTAAGAAATTTTTACAAAAAGTCAAAATAGTAGACAAACTTTTTATCAGAACCTAAAACTTAATACAATTGCTTTATCAAATTTTATTTTCATTGTTAGTTCACTGCCTTTCCGAGTTTTGCTAACATTTAATTGCGATATTCAAACTCAAAAAGCCAAATTTTTTAAATAGTTATTCCAAAGTCTTCTGGTAGAAATTTCCGTTTGTCGTCTTCTCTAAATTTTACAGTTCACTCTATTTATTCTATTGCAAAATACGATATTTCTAGTATGATCTTGACCTCAGTCACCATCTTTAATTTGTCTTATTGCATTTTCGCCATTTTGTCAAATTAAGTCTTTTTATTATTCCTTCATTCAATACCTATAATCTATCCTTAAAAACAATTCACTTTTATTATTTGATTTCGCATAATCTAAACCGCTGAAATGATGTTAACCTTTTTTTGGAGGCCGATTGTGACAGCATTTACAGGAGCTGTGCACATCACTTTTTGTACATGATCGTCGTGCTATTTTGTTTTAAAAAATAGGCTCTATTTTAATTACCATCACTTGTAATTAATATAATAATTACATGTAATAATGAAATAATTACATGTATTCAAATCAGTCACCATCTTTAATTTGTCTTATTGCATTTTTGCAAGCTTGGAAGCATTATCGATCAGCCCTCATTTCTGATTTTATATTATAAAAGATTATCGATCGTTTTTGAGTCGACTACCAAAGGATGGTTCCGCGTTTCAAACATTCTGTACATATGTGTATGTATATAGTATTTTTTCGTTTTGGACGTACAGTCGTTAGTCGTGAAAATGCTGAAAATTTCTGAGGAAACACGTCTATGGACTGATTCGGTAATACACTGCCTCTCTGTTGCGATTTTGGAACCGATTTGGTTCACAGTTGATCTCGACAAAGCTTTGCTGTATCTTATTACGGGATAACCAAGTGTATAAACTATATTAACCTATTTTTATGTGAGAACATCTCGGTTTATCTTTGATTGAAGTCCATAATTACATCTCCTATTATTACCCACGTGAACGATTTGGTTATATTTAGACTTGGCTTCATAGGGAAGGTAAATCGTGTTCCATAAGAAATTGCAATACTGATATTAGCCACAATTAAGCTGAGATCTTCATTAAGGCAGTAAAAACTATATTTTTGTTATTTTGTGATCTGATCTTTTGTACTCATAACCAGTGTCCGACCGATCAATAGGTCTTGACATCGACCAGTATCGAACAAATTCAGCATCTTAGTTTGATTTATATAGAAATATATTTTATTCGGCATTCATTTAGACTGAGCCGATTTTGTTTTGTTCGACAACTTGTTGCGATTTTGAAGATATTTTCATAATCCCACTCTCAAAAAAAACCCTCGTCGACGGAAAAATTGCACAAACGGTTTTTAAATGCTTCTCTTGAGGCTAATTTTCACAAGTAAATGGAAATTCGATCAATGACGTAAACTTCTCGTCAAAAATACCCATCGCAATTATACAATGATAGATACAAATTACCAATGCCATCTATTGGAAAATAATTCAACTACTACTGATTTCGAATATTGGCTTCAAAGCACCTATTTATTCTTAAGAGGTTAGGTGGGTTTCAGCGGTTGTAAACAAGGGTATTTTTAATTTTTTTTATATATGCAATCAGTTATTTCATTGATACAATTCACCATATAGAAGATAAATATTTAAATAGCATTTTGTGAAATTTTTATTCAAAAATTCTGAAAACTCAACCGTTGTTACATCATCTCCCATGAAGTGTCCAAAAAAAGGTCTTGCGGTGGATATCATAACTAATTATTGGTTCATCTCGCTATTGAACAAAGTAAAAAAAAAAAATTAAAAAATATAAAAAAAAAATACTTCTTTCATTAACTAGGTATTATTACTTGAAAGATGTGTGCAAAACTTGAACAAAATCGCTTCTTAACATTTCGAGAAATTATGTCCACCGACTTGAAAAATTAAGTTTTGAGATAAAGCGTTTAAAGTTTTACGAGTATATTCATACTGACGTGACCTGATTGGCGGAACTTTCAAGGATCTATCTTTTATAATTTCGGTTAGATTTTAATTTTTGGAGAATAGTTTATACATACAAAAAATATTAAATTTTGAAACCCATCTAAACCCTTAAAAAAGTCCAAACCAACTTTTGAATATGAGATCTGATCTATTGTGCTCAGAATATCTAAACAGAGATTTTAATGCATTGACCGAACTCATTCAAGCTGTACCGTTGTAATTATTAGAGAAGAACGACTGTAGCTGTATGAAAATAAATCAAAGTAGTTCTGAGAACTTGAAAATGCACAGAAATCAACTTTTTCTAATCATAATCTCAAATCATGACTCCTAATGTAGTCAAAAAAGAGATATTGTTGTTGTTGTAACAGTTGAAAAAAATCTAAAAACTACTTTGAAGGATGTTCGGTTCTTCTTCAAATATAATTTTGTATTAATTCAGATTAGGTAAACCCGATTCCCGTTGTAAAAAAATTTCAACCGACGGATTTTTTCATTTTTCATTGAAGCTATTGATCGTTTCTTTAAAGCTATTGATCGTCGTTGCCAGAGTTAATTTCAGTGAAACCTTAATTCGTATACTATATGAAGTAATTCCACTAGAGGTCCGTCTCTTTCTGTCGCCACCCCATTTGATTGGTGAACAAGTTTAACTAGCATATTTATTATTGTAATTAAAAGTTTTTCAGTTTCCCATTTAATAACTTAATTGATTGATCAACTGCTAATCAGCTGCATATAAACACTATTAAATGCAAATGCATATTTGACGAAATTTATTTCTGTCATAATTCACATGCAATACTCGTGTGTGAGCTGGGGAATTACGTGTGGGTGTAAATCACGCAGAAAGCTCCAAACTGCAACCGGAGATGCTTACAGATGAACACACACACATACATACATACAAATTTATATAAAAACATTTGTGGGTACATACGAAATTATCGATTGTGTGGATCGAAAGGGACTTGACAACTTTGCGCGACGACGAACAGAAATGTGTATAAAAGCAAAACTAATGCAACAAACTAAAAAAATATTTATTTATTATATATGTACATATGTATGTATAATATATATTCACAGCCTAGTCATGCCAGTTACTCAACGATTAGCCAATATAAATATGGGCGTGTATCTACAAATTAAACTTTGTTCACTAGTATGGGTAGAGTGTGGTGGACAGAATGGAGGCGAAGTGTGTGAGATGCACTACTTTTAAATATACACACACATAAGATATATACATACCTATATACTAAATGTATAAGTACAACAACTACATGCGTAGCTGGGTATACAAAAATATATGTATGTATGTGAGCTACCATGTGTATGCATCGACACATGTATTTGTTGGCTTGTGCACTTTAATGGTGGCCTTGAACATGAACTGCAATTTTGCAATTTTCTCTACAAGCGAAACGAAACTTTTTGCTGGCTGAATTACAACAACATTTCACTGTCACATGCCCCGCTGCGCATGCAAGCTTAGTTAGTCTCATCTTCTTTTGCGCTCATTCGCTCTCTCTCTCTCTCAAACTAAATCGCTCTCTAGGGCGCGCGCCCTTCGTGGGGAAGCAACAAAAGTGCACACAAATCGTAAATACGACTAGAAATCAGTTTGGAAAAGCACACAATTGCATTGAGGAACTTATAGGGTTGCCGAGTGTTTGGAATTTATTTTAAAACTATAAAATAAATTAGAAGGAAAGGTACACAATTATAAAAAAACTAGAAAGTATGGGGTTTTTCAAAAGGACGCCTTATTTTTTCCGCTCTTTTGATATTTCTCTTCAGTAAGGTTTGCCATTACATCATGGATCCAACAACGAATCGAAATTATTAAATATTACTACTGAAATTCGAAGTCAGTGGCTTTAGTTTTAAGATGGGGCTCATTTTTGGCTAAGTGGCTTCGTCAATAAGCAAAATATGCGTTATTGGTCAGGTAGCACATATCCCATGAGTCACCATTGCATCCCGAAAAATACGGTTTGCTGCGGTTTATGGGCCGCCAGCGTCATTGAGTCGTACTTCTTCCGAGATGATCAAGACCGACATGTTACTGTGAATGGGAATCGCTACCGCTCAATGATAACTGAATATTTTTGGACCGAATTGGCTGATATGGACTTGGAGAATATGTGGTTCTCACAGGACGTCACCACAACCCACACAGTGGATGTCAATATCGATTTATTGAAAACCTAGTTTGGTGAACTTTTTATCTCACGAAATGGCCGCCTAGGTCGTGCGTTTTGACGCCGTTAGACTATTTCCTGTGGGTCCACGTCAAGTCTATGGTCTATGCCAAGAAGCCAACGACGATTGATGAACTTCGTACGAATATCGGACGTGAAAGTGGTGCAGTATCGGGCGATTTATGCTCGAAAACCGTCGAAAATTGGGTACAGGGTCTTGCATTCTGCAAGAGTGCCCGTGGTGGATGCAATAGAAATCGAGTTCCATACATAATGGCATCGATTGTAATTTCACAGGAATAAAGAATTTCGTTAAAAAAACTTTTATTCTAAATCACCACCATTTGTCATTGAATTTTTGAGTAAAGAGTTAAAAAATAACAGGAATTTTCATTTTCTGAAAAAATATTTCTTCATATGTCTATATTAATATTGTCGCTTTTAAAATAGTACCCTTTCGATATTATGCATTTAAGCCAGCGCTTCTTCTGATCCTCGAAACACTTCTCAAACTCGTTATTTGGAATAGCCTTTGGCACTTTCAGACATTTCTCATAGCGTCGGCCTTTTGAGGTTCTCTTTATTTTAGGAAATAGGAAAAAGTCACACGGAGTCATTCATATCTATTGAATATGAAGGCTGACGCATCGTTACGATATTGTTTTTGGCCAAGAAATCACGAACAAGCAAGAACAAGTTTGAGAACTCCTCAATCCCTCGAATTTCACTATTCCCGTTATTTTTTGAACACACCACGTATGAGTAAAGAATTTTAATACTTCGAATGTAGGGTTCATGATTTTCATCTACAATCTAATAATTTTCATGATTTAAGTATGATGAAAGAAAGAATTCAATGATCATTAATCAGATCGACTATTGGAGATTCTTCCTAAAAATAATAGTAAAAAAATATATTTTTATTAATTTTCCGTATTTTGAATAAATTATATTAATTTTAAAGAAACCCCGTTTCAAAAGTTAATGAATACATTGACTTTTATAAAGTAGGAATTTTAACTAACAAATTTTATCGATGCGGCAACCCTGTCAACTTATCATAATGAGAAATGAAAAATAGAAATATATATACATACAGTTGTGTGTGAAAGTATACTATGCACATGAACATATGCATCCCTATTATATTCCCTTCGCACAAAACCTACACGTTTCCGGCACCGCAACCGCCGGGTCCAAAACTTTTACAGGCATAAGTAAGTACATATGTATGTATGTATGTGCACTCAGCTGCCTTTATATACTTGCATATATGTACATATGTATGTAACTAACAGTCCACTTTGCAGCGAATTGCATGGCGTTTACTGCAGAACAGCCGACATCCGACAGCCGAACCACATTAACCGAGCGTCCAATATCAATGCACACACCGAACTACCCGTTACCCACAATATTTTAGCGCCCTCTGCCACCACTACACCACACAGACATACATACGCACAAACACAGAAGTCGGTTTGAAGGTCAATAAAAATTAAAACAAAAACAAAAGCAACAAAAACAACACTGACAAAAATCGAATATACACATATGACTGTAGATGGCGTTTTTGTTTTTGTTATATCTTTTTTTGTTCATTTTTTCGCAGTTCTCCATTCTCAGTGGGGCAGTAGGTGGCATGCAGGCAGTTAATTAAATTTCACACGACTCTATATACATACGGTAAGTACATAAATACTGCTCGTAAGAATATTTATAAATATGTATGTAGATGTGAATGTATTTATGTTTAATCGAAAGTTATTTTTTCTTTGCTCATGTCTTCCTCGGGGCGATGCAGATTTTTCAATTAAATATTTAGTGGATATTTTTGAAAATTACTCTTAAGCCTATTATGATTGATAACAGTATATTATATTCAATATGTTTATCGGTTCTAATTATCTACTTGTATGTACTCCTATATATGTATTTCGGTAATATGTTTCAATTTTTAATTCAAAATCATATATATGGGACCTTGATTGAATCATTAATCTGTGTCTATTATCTGACTAACATTATCAGCAGTCTTCCAGAAATGTGGAGAACCACAACAACCTACATTTCGGCAGAAGAAGTGAGAAGTTTTAGGAAGCCTTCATCGGTAGATTAAGGACCACTTTGGGTCAAAACCCATGTCTCAGGAACTGCTCGACCAATTGTAAATAAATTTGGTACATAATATGCTCTTGATCATGCTAATGTTACGTATGGAAATTGAAAAAAAAATCGAAATCGGTCTGACCTCAAATACCGAATATGAGGACCTTAGTGTATATGAATAATTTATTACCGAAAATATAGGTAAATCTTTAAAATATTCTAAGAAAACTCAAAGGGAATCTTTTAATGTGGCTCTGCGACATCGGGTCATTGCTTACTCAAAATCTCATATGCCTAATATTGGTTTTCAAATTTGCGGTTAAATGTACATCATATATATTGTTTAATAAAATAGATATCATGCACAATCAACTAAAAGTGCGATCCGGGATATAATATATATTGCTTCGTGGCGGAAGTGAGTGAAATCGGTCCAGGAATTACTTTGGTCCCGAAATAAAGGTTTTTTTCAATAAAAGTGCTAGAAAAGTTCGATGCCATTATGTATGGAACTTTGCATGGCCACCACGGGCACGGGCTGAACCCAATTTTCGATGGTTTTCAAGCTTAAGGCAGTAGTCTGCTTTAGAAGCCGAAAAAAAGTGTTTTTTTGAAAGGGAAGAAAATGCGGTAAACGGAATTTTAAGACGATAGTGTACTATATTTAAGGCTTAAAAAATTTATTATTATAAAATATTGAAATTTTTTAAAAGTTGTAAGTATTTTTCTGGAGCACCTGGAGTCTGCACTTGTAAATCGGTGCCGGTGATGGAGATCGTGTGATGCATCTGAAACAGTCGAACTAATTTTTTTTTAATTTTTATAAGTTTCTTTTCTTTATGAACTAAAAAAATACCGAAGAAGTTATAAAATTCCAAATTTTTTCGAAGTTTAAAAAAAAAATCACTTTTTTAAGAAAAAAAAAAATGACTGTAACAGCCGGTTTCACGAAACAAATTTAAGTGAAAAATAATAAATTTCAGTTTCACCATTTGATTTAATTTTTATTTAAACGGTCACGCTTTGCCATTTAAATATTATTTAAATAGTGTCATATGTAACCATGGTTACGCTTTTCTATCAGCTGAATTCCCATTTGTTTACCATTTTGACAAAGAAATACAATTTATTTGTTTACATAAATCAGCTGGTATTCTTACTAACATCCCTGCCTTTTAATTTTTTGGATGCCAAATGTCAATAATGGTGAAACGCAGGAAATTTAAGTGCAAAGTTAAATAAAAATAAAAATTAAAATTAAATGGAACTTAATTTTCAATTAAAAACTTTCGTGAAACCGGCTGTAAGTTGCAAAACAAGTAGTTTAAATAATACTTTTGTCCAACTTCAACTACTTTTGTCTAGTTCAAATAGAAGATAATTTAAAACTGAAGCTAAATTAATTTTTGTTTTTTTTCGATCGGACATATATTCTTCTTGCTATCGCCGGCACCGTTTTCTAACACTTGTAAAAATGAAAACTCCAGAAAACGCGCTTTAAAGGTCTGCCTGAGCATTCGCACCTGCTCGTCGCCACTAAAACTTCTCTAGCTTCGAAAATATGTCGAATTGGCCTCTGGAATTTTAAAGACATATACTTGGATAGTTTTGGAAGAGATTTAAAACAAAACAAAAAAATCGATTTTTTGAAGCCTATAAAGCAGACTACTTACTGCCTTAATGAGGTTCAGCGACATCGGCTCATTGCTTCCTCACGATCTCAGATATATGTATTAGGGTTTTCATACTTCCGGTGGACATTACACTATATGCATGGTTTATTAAGAAAAATATCTTATCCGAATTAAATGAAAATTTCGTGTTGGAAATGAGGGAAATCGGTCCAGGAATCACCACAGTCCCCATAAACTATATATTATGATTTTCGTTATTCTTTCTATGGAATATTTGCGTAAAATTGTGTGTAATCAGAATAAAACTATGTGGGAACAAGTGCTTGAGTATAGACCTTCCCTAGCCCCAATATATACCAACGGTGTTTATATCGAGCTCAATCATCTCAGCCTCTTAACATCTATTTAGAGATCTGCCTAAAACTAGATTTTTATAAAATTAATCTTCAAATATAGTTTCTGATTATCTACACAATATCCTATAACTACCACTCGATCATTTCTATTATCATCTATCAATTTTATGTTATATTTAAGGTTTTAATGTCGAAAAGAATAATAGAGATTAAGAAAGTCTTCCAATAAATATATTAGAAATTCGCAAATGACACGAAAAGTCTGGTCTGGTCAGTGTTGGTGATCAACCACGCATATGTTTCTTAGTCACACGAAATAAGCTCATAGCACCACAAATCATTCAACGCAGTAACTAAGAACGGGGATTCTTTCTCAGATTTAAACAGATAAGTTGGACTGAATTCATAGATACATATGGACTAGATAGATGCATATATGACACCCATCATTAACCGCTACTTTAGCTTAATAGACACGCAGAATCTACTGGAAACTGTTTCAGTTTTTTTAAGATCGAGCGATCGCTTTCACTCTAATTTGGCTACAAGAAGAAGTTGTTTCTTATTAAACAGTAACTTTTGTTGCCTCACGAAAGAGCAGGTGAAATAATTGCCATTTTCCCTTACTACAGCGTCTATAATGACTTAATACTTGAAAGACCCTCTATTTACGGGAAAAATAAAAACACACACACCTTATATGCGAGACGAACAGCTGCCAAGATTTAAGCACCATATTTTTATTTACAAGCTATTTCGATTATCAAAGTTTATGGCTTTACCGCTCATCACCTCCCCTTGTCCTAAACAAAATGAGAACTTTGCTAAATAACAACAAAAAGTAAAAAGAAAAGCTACTGATTATATGAATGTATTTTGAAAGAGAATGCGAAAGCGAAATTTCTGCCATGAAAAGCTATAAAAACACTTTGAAGCCAAATGACAAACGTGACTGTCGAGCCACAGACGGACGGACAGAGTGTCAAACCACAGCGCTGTCAAATGTGCTTTTAAGGTAGCTTCACACTAAATACACACCGATGGAGGCCCTCTACGCCAACACTTTCGTGTGCGGTTGCATTTAGTGAAGGTTGATAACAACAGGCGGGTGTAATCTTCGATTGAGCAGCCAAACAAGCAGCAGCTGACGGCAGTGAATCATGACAACCAACGTACTATGTATGTGAGCAAGCGGAAATTCAGGCAGGCAGTGCGGGCACGACGAACAACACACGCTGGCATTCATTGCTTCGTAAAGCTTTGCCAAAGTGACGAAAGTTTGCGCTGGCATGAATGAGAGTGAGAGTACGCGCACACCACAGCAGTTGGTCATTGAGAGATAAAAATAATTATTTCGCATGTGCAAAATTATTTAGGTAAGTAGGTAGACATATTTTGTATATATATACGAGTATGTATATCTATATGTATGTAAATAGGTGCAAATAGGTGTTGTTCGCTGTGGTTGATAAAGTATGAAATGTTGAAAAGCAAACTATAAAATAATGAAGAAGCTGTATAAAGCGAAAGTAGAATAATAAAATGTGAGAATTTAAGAACTGGGGAACCGCTAAGTGCAGAAAATGCCTGTATATGGGTCTCCAACACAGCAAAGGGCTGACTGAGTTGTGCTCTAAGCTCCGAACAGCTGTTGTTGGTATGAGAGCCGAGTCGTCGCTTTGAGTTCTATCTTGGTTACAAATGAAATTTTATCATTTAAAATAATTAATTTACAATTAAAATGTAGTTCATGCGGTGAAATTGGAGTCTCACTCGAAGAACTTAAGAAGAATATAAGAAAGAGCGAGTGTTACTTGAGTCTACTGCTGGCAGCAGGCAATTTACTTAGTAAGCCGCTTAGCCTGTTGGCTTTTGAGCTGCGCCCCAATTGTCGGCACCGCACACCGACACTCCTGTCGCAGGCAACGCCAAAAAATCGATAGAAAACCTGTTCGCTGTCGCAAAAAAAAAATTTTATATATGTAAATATATATACACGCACTCGCTGGCGCTCTCTCGGCACACCTGTGTGCGGTGTGAGTGAGCGCCGGCCAACAAAGTTTGTTAGCTGTACGTGCGCATGCAGGCTTTAGCCTCGCCAACGAACACACAGTTCCAGCAGCAGCAGCTGACCGCCAACACAAACAACAAGCCGAAAGCACGAAATTTAACTCACATGTTTGAACAAACTACGCGCTACGCTGTCGCCGCCACTGCTGCTGAGCGCACATTTATTTACTCAGTCCGCTGCGGCAACTGGGCGCTACAACTCAGCCAAGCGTGTCGAAAATCCTTGTCGTTAATTTTCAAGTTCATTGTCAAGGTCGGCCGCTCTCGTTGGCATCGACTCTGCTCGTTGCTCACGCCGTTCCGTTTGGCGCTCATCTGCTCACAGCCACTCACCAACAGCACCGCCATGTGGCTGCGCAACAACAACAATTACAATAGAAAGAAAAAAGAAACAATGCATGCTCTTGTGTGGCAAAAGCTGTGGTCCGTAGCGTTTGCGAAGCCAGCTGCAGCAGCGACAAGTTTTACTTTCCACTTTAATTCGCATTTATTTTCGTATTTTTTTTTTTTGGAATTTTCGTTTTATTGCTTTTATTTTTTGTTTTCAGTTGTCAGTTGCATCGCTTTTAAGGCTTTGTTGACAAACATTTATACTTACCTACATGTGGGAAATGTACGAGTATATAATTGCAATGCACTATTCTAATGCTAATATACATATATGTATGTACATATGTACATACCTACATATATATTTGTGCAATTACGTATGGCTTAGTTGCTTATATGGTGTGCAACGCCTATTGGCTTAGTTTTATAATCTTCGCAGCTGCGTTTTAGCGCTTGCAATTTTCAGCATCTCATTAGACACGTAAAGCCTAAGTCTTATGTATTTTACGCAAAGCGCACCATACTGCACTCAGAGGGATATTAAATTTTTTATTTTACTTAGCAGCTGTTTGCAAAGCAGCTCGTTCGATATGGGCTTGGGCTTTATGAATCTATAAAATTAAAAAAAGTAGAAAAATTCGTAATAAAATTAGCTTTTCTTCAAAACAAATACAGAATTTAGCACCATTTCTTTATATGTATGTTTGAACCAAAAAAAAGTGTTTTATTAATATAGTTTGATATATTAAGATAGTTCTTCCGATAGTAATCTAGAGCAAGTCTTTACCAAATTTCAGATAAATCTGTCGATTTGAGTTATCACACTTATAGTTTTATATTAAAACAAGTAAGGAAGGGCTAAGTTCGGGTGTAACCGAACATTTTATACTCTCGCAATTTATTTATTTAACTTAATTAATATTATATAATACACAATTTGACCCACATATTCGTAATATATATTGTATAAAGTCCATTGAAAGTTGGAAACCATAATATTAGACTAGAAGCACCGAGGTCCTCGTGTTCGATATATGGGGCCTTGAAATCCTATGGTCCGATTTCGGCGATTTTTAGAATGGGGCTGCCACACTATTAACATAGTATTTGTGCAAAGTTCTGCACCGAAATCTTCACTAGTGCTTACTTTATATATTGTAAAGTAAACAATTCAGATCGTCTTCAAAGTTCTGGTATATAGGAAGTAGGCGCGGTTGTGAAGCGATTTGGCCTATTTTCACAACATATCATTGGGATGTAAGGAAACTATTACAAACCAAGTTTCATTGAAATCGGTCGTGTAGTTCCTGAGATATCGTTTTTGACCCATAAGTGGGCGACGCCACGCCCATTTTCCATTTTGTAAAAAAATCTGAGTGCAGCTTCCATCTGCCATTCCTTATGTGAAATTTTGTGTTTCTGGCGTTTTTCGTTAGTGAGTTAACCCACTTTTAGTAATTTTCAACCTAACCTTTTTATGGGAGGTGGGCGTGGTTATTATCCGATTTCTTTCATTTTTGGACTGTATTAGGAAGTGGCTAAAAAAACGACTGCAGAAAGATTGGTTTATATAGCTCTATTGGTTTGCGAGATATGTACAAAAAACTTATTTGGGGGCGGGGCCACGCCGACTTCCCCAAAAAAATTACATCAAATATGCCCCTTTATAGTGCGATCCTTCATACCAATTTTTATTTCCTTAGCTTTATTTATGGCTTAGTTATGGCACTTTATGTGTTTTCGGTTTTTGCCATTTTGTGGGCGTGGCAGTGGTCTGATTTTGCTCATTTTCGAAAGCAACCTTCCTATGGTGCCAAGAAATAAGTGTGCCAAGTTTCATCAAGATATCTTAATTTTTACTCAAGTTACAGCTTGCACAGACGGACGGACGGACGGACGGACAGACAGACATTCGGATTTGAACTCCACTCTTCACCCTGATCACTTTGGTATATATAACCCTATATCTAACTCGTTTAGTTTTGGGTGTTACAAACAACCGTTATGTGAACAAAACTATAATACTCTCTTTAGCAACATTTGTTGCGAGAGTATAAATGTGTAAGTTCATTAATATTCAAGTATTTTTTCCACTCGTCAGTACAGGCTCAATATCATAAATTTCCAGTTTATTGAATAAAGAAACGATTATTTGCAAATTTGACATGGACTTCTCCAACTTCAAACTTTATTCAGCGTCATTCTCGATTGTGCCAACATTATTGATATAAAGGGTCAGCTTTACTCCTTTCAATATAAACTTCATAGGCCTAATTGGGGTCTTAAAGACTATAATGTGATTAAATGAAGATTATTAGATTAATTTTTCCATCTAATCTTTTAGAAAGTTGAAAAAAAACCAAAGAAAAATTAATAGCAACAAAGTTCGGTAGTGGTAGTGGTAGAGTTAGGTTAAGTTACGCAGAGTAGTTACCCCTAAGAAGTAAATATCTTACATTCGAAAGAACTAGATCAAAAGAAGGCAGGAAGGAATAATTTATCTAAAACATCTTAATAAAAAAATCTGCTTCATTGAATAGGGCATCGTAGTGTCGAATAATTGAAGACTGATTAAATCGATTTCGGTTTCTGTAGGTCAACAATGTGTGGTAGTCGGATAGGATACTATTTAGGGATATACGATTTTTTCCATATTTTACACTTTCATCTCGTATAAGTCGACATTAGCCCCGTCTAACCTAGACAAATTTACCAATTTTAATGTTTATCCCACTCCCTCTGCTACTTCGGTCCTACTCACTAACGGGTTATCACTCTAAGGTATTTTAAACTGCACTCTGTCCTTATGAGGAATAATTAAAATCTTCCAGATCTCAAAACAGTATAGATGTAAATATTGTCGATATCCAGACACAGAACTTATTAGCACCTTACAGGAAGAGCCTCTTCTGAGATCTGATTTCAACTATTTTTGACAGCAAGCTACATAAGTTCACTTAATTTTGCTAAGATATTTCACATATTAACCCATATATTCGGTATAAAGCCCACCGTATGTTTGACACCCTGTAATTAGGTATATGGAAGCTAGGGGAAGTTATGGCTGATTTTAACCATTTTTTGTGCAGAGACATACTATAAGAAGAAAAATATTCACTCTGAATTACATTAAAATATCTGGGGATTTACCGATATTTTCGCTAAAAATTTACTGTTGGGTGATTCCCAAAATTTTTTCATAGGTAATGCCACAGATCATATACAGTATTTGTGTAAAGTTTTATGTCGCTATCTTCCTTGGTTCTTGATGTGAATATTGTAAAGTGAACGAATCAGATGAAAATCAGAATTGTATTATATGGGAAGTAGGCGTGGTTGTGAACCTATTTCGAACATAATGTACCAAGTTTCATAAAAATCGGTGCAGTAGTTCCTGAGATATGGTTTTTGACACAAAAGTAAGTGAAGCCACGCCCATTTTCTATTTTAAAACCTGATTTTCTATTTTAAAACCCGATTTTCTATTTTAAAACCTTCTTCTTCTGTAAAATATAGTGTTTCAGATGTTTTTCTTTAATGTGTTAATGCAATTCTTGTAATTTTCAACATAACCTTTGTATGGGAGGTGGGCATGGAGGATACCTAAGGGCGAGAATAAAAATTGTTCGGACAATTAATTAAGTTTGATGTTTAAATCAAACGTTTCAAAAATTTGAAGAAAGCAGGCCTCTTATTGTTCTCTGTACTATAGTTAGATTTATTGTTGTATGTAAGTCGGTTCAACTGTCAATCAACCTACTCATTATTCCTTCCACATTTGTTATTGATGTTTACCATGTGGGTTTCCCATAGGCATGACATTTTCGTATTTAAAAATAAATGAGATGCAAGATTCTAGTTTGGTTTAGAGTGAAAATAATAAGTATATAAGTTGTTCTAAATAAAGGGATATATATACCAACTCAACAACTCAAAAAGAATCGGAAATGCAGAACATATAGATAATACAATACTCGTTATCACTTGTCCAAGTTTCAAAAACCATACAGAAATTTAGGAAATACAAAATACAATATAAGTAGTTCCATGCGTCGACGAAATCCATGAAAATATATTCGGCAGTATGGTGGATTTATAGAAACGCAATTTTTACAAAGTTCAGACAAAATGTTGTTGAGAAAGAAAGAAAAGTGAAACACTCTCTACTATGGATCGATGGCGTCGACCTTTTACGTTATTTTTTCTATGTTCCATTACTGGGTTTATCTTCAGCTGTATGTTTTTGTTCCAGAAGTTCATTAATATCAAATACTTTGATATTTTGACTACTTTCCACCTCAAATAGATATGATAGGATGGAAATAACACATATTTGTTTGGTCGAAATTGGTTTTTTATTAGAATTTCGATAGAAGACCATACAACCTTATTATGTTTGTGTACTTACTTTATATTTTCATTTGCTTTAAGAAAAGTCAAATGAAGTTCGATTATATCTAAGTATGTATGTATGTAGACCTATTATTGGGATGTTTTTGACTGTCACTCGACGAATTGAACCTCGTTTGATAAAAAAAACTAAGATAACTTAAAATTTGTAATAATCTTCAAGAAGTAGAGAAGTAACTGGACTAAATATCTAATGAAGCACTAAGGAATATATCATTATATATATAGAATAAATCTATATATGCATTAAGTATGTATTTGTGTGTCACAAAGACAAACACCCAACTTAGCACGAGAACTATTATAGTAAAAACAATAGAAAACTGCATATAGGCATATGCTAAGGGTACGTACGCTACGTATGAATATAATATATACTAGTACATAGCAAGTACTATGCCAATATTTATTTATAAAGTACTCGTATGTACATAGCGCGCTTTCTACGTTGTAATGTTGAACAAGTTTTGCTGACATCATCAGTATTATTCCCTGACCAACCTTACGGAAAATCGAAACAATTGTGGTGCATATATATATTTACACATATATATGTACATACGCTATGTGCATATTAAAGCAATTTTGTTGTATTTGAATATCATCACATGCACGACAGTGTACTAGCTTTTATGAAATTGGAGAAAAATAATTAGATTGGTTTACGTAACGAGCGTAGTGAATATAGTATGTGGGGAATATATATAATACTATATATGTACATATATATTATTTTATTTACTAGAAAACTATAAAATATGGATGAGCACGCTTGTAGTTCAAATATAATTTTTTTATTTTACTTTTCAATATGTCGCTAAGTAGTATATGGGTGCTTTGAAGTAGAATAGAAAAAATATATTTCGTTCAGTGCATTATACAACAGGCAGTGATTCACAGGCGTAATACTTGCTGAGCTCATATTGCATTGTATGTATGTATGTATTTTCTGGTTGAATATTTTTTTTTATTTTTCCAAATGCAAATTTTTATTTTATTTATTTTATTTTTCACTTATATAAACTAATTGAATGTCATCTAGGAGACAAATTGTCGTCGCGTGCATTTTTGCCTATAAGCGTTTGAGTATTGTATTTGTTGGTGTATGGTAAAATTTCATACAAATAAGTAAATAAATAAGCGGTTAAAAATAGCATATTTCTACAAGTACTCTTGCAACATATAATGAAATTATATTTTTATTATATATCTAAATATACAATGTGTCATGCATCTATGAACTTTCTAGTAAATTTTCCACATTTAAATAAATTTAATTTTATTATTTATTATTTTATTTTTAACATGTACATATGTACTTCAAATCAACTAAATTGTTGACAGCTGACAGCTCAAATGTTGAACATCATGTTGTTGTTTTCATTTTTTTTTTGTTTTTGTTTTTGTAATTGCTTTGTAGTTGCACACCTGCAGGCTATTGTGCGCACTCAAGGGTACAATTAGCAGCAGTTATGCCAAAAATCTCATTTCGCAAATCTTTCGCATATTTTGTAATGTTTCATGAAATGTTTGGTGGTAAAAAAAATATAAAATTTTCAAAAACAATTTTTAAATATTTTTTCTAAGTTGGCATTCTTCCATTGCTATTTCCTAGTTTTGTGGCTAATTTCACATTTTGTTAATTGTGTAACTATCTTATGGTATCACTTTATCGACTGTTAAAAGATGAATTGTTTTTATTTAGCTTAAAAAAAAAGTATTCTACAGATACAGTACTGAGTTGGGTTATTTTCTGTCAAAATACTGAGAAAAAGTTTGGTTAGGTTAAAATAAATAGGTTAGTTAGTTACTATAACTATAGATAGTGACTCGACTTGAGCGGGAATATGAGAACATACCTTTTCATTTTTTTATACTCTCGCAACCTGTTGCACAGAGTATAATAGTTTTGTTCACCTAACGGTTGTTTGTGTCACCAAGAAATATAAGAGTTAGATATGGGGTTATATATACATAAATGATCAGGATGACGAGTGGATTTGAAATCCGGATGTCTGTCCGTCCGTCTGTCCGTGCAAGCGATAACTTGAGTAAAAATTAAGATATCTTAATGAAACTTGGAATATATGTTCCTTGGCACCCTGAGGAGGTTGCTTTCGAAAATGGGCAAAATCGGTCCACTGCCACGACCACAAAATGGCGGAAACCGAAAACCTATACAGTGTTATAACTAAGCCATAAATAAAGTTATGAAAATGAAATTTGGAACATATGATCCCATTAGGAAGGGGCACATTTGGATGTAATTTTTATGGAAAAGTGGGAGTGACCCCACCCCCAAATAGGTTTTTTGTATATAACTCGCAAACCAATAAAGCTATATAAACCAAACTTTCTGCAGTCCTTTATTTTAGCCATTTCCTTATACAGTCCAAAAAATGAAAGAAATCGGATAATAACCACGCCCACCTCCCATACAAAGGTTAGGTTGAAAATTACTAAAAGTGCGTTAACTCACTAACGAAAAACGTCAGAAACACCAAATTTTACATAAGAAATGGCAGAAGGAAGCTGCACTGAGATTTTTTTATAAATTGGAAAATGGGCGTGGCGTCGCCCACTTATGGGTCAAAAACCATATCTCAGGAACTACTAGACAGATTTCAATGAAATTCGGTATATAATATTTTCATGACACCCTGATGACACGTGTGAAAAATGGACGAAATTAGTTCACAACCACGACAACTTCCCATATAACTCATTTTTGAATTTCATCTTATTCCTTCACTTTATAATATATACATTAGGAACCAATGAAGATAGCGAAATAAAACTTTTCACAAACACTGTATATGATCTGTTGCATAACTTGTGAAAAAATTGTCAAAATCGAACAATGACTTTTCAAGGCCCCTGATATCGAACATGAAGAACTCAGTGCCTAAGGGTAATTTTTCCCCGAAAATATACTTAGGTAAATCCCTCAGATATCTTAATGTAATTCATTCCCTCTGATTTTTTTTCTTATAACAGTTTCTCTCTGTACCTGAAATGGTAAAAATCGGGTCATAACTTCCCCCAGATCCCATACACCTAATTATAAGTAATATTAAATTAAGAGAGCGGATAGTCTTCGATACATTGTATCTTGGTGGTGAAAACGAGTGAAATCGGTTTAGGAATTACCTCAGTCCCCATATACTATTTATGATGATTTTCGTTATTCTATTGAACTTTATACCCAATATATGGGTCGAATTGTGTTATCTTTATAAAATTACATCAATAAATTGCGAGAGTATAAAATGTTCGGTTACACCCGAACTTAGCCCTTCCTTACTTGTTTTTAATTAATTTCATAAAAAATAACGGTATATTAATTTTCGAAATAAAATATTTACTAAATATTTTTGGAAACCATTGTTTTTCCTCGACGAAATGGCAGCTCTTGAAGGTTGCTCTTCGTTTTAAATGTCGTCCCCATACCCATTGAGCCAGAAATAGGCCTCATCGCTGAACAGAATTTGGCTCGAAAACGTCATATCTTCTTTGGAACTTTTCAAGTGCCCATAGCGCGAAGCGATGCCGCTTGGAAATGTCGAGCGGCTTCAGTTCTTGCTCAAGCTGTATTTTGTATGCTTTCAATTTAAGATCTCCATGTAAAATGCGCCAAGTCGTTCCATACGTCAGTCCAAGTTGCTACGAACGGCGCCGAATCTACTCTCCACGGTCGTCGTGTACTCTCTCAGCTACGGCTGTTATATTTTCTACACTGCGTGCTGAATGTGGTCTATTCGGTCGAATATTATCCAATAATGAATGCTGGGTCTCAAGATGAGTGATGCTGTTGCGAATAGTACACTCAGTAGGCCAATTATGTTGACCATAAGTTGAGGGAAGATTCTTTGAGACGTAAAGAAAGTTGACTAAGGACACTGGGTTTTGATATTGAAATTTGTATTTCCTCAGATACATCAAGATCCATAATTGGGTGCTTTAAATAGAAAATCCAAAACCCAAATGGGCAAATTGGTATGAAAAAGGGAATATCGCAGTAGTTGTCAGCCAGAAATTCCTCAAACTGTTAGACAACCGGCGCCATGGAGAGCAAATATTTTTACATATATTTTTCTATTTTCTGCTCCTTTAACACCCTTGCCTGTCATCTAATAAGTGCCATTTATCCCCCTTTCTCCAGCTCGTCTTTCGCCAAATTGCTGCTGTGCGATTTGGTTGTTAATTGAATTTATTTTCTTCTTTCATTTTTTCTGTTGTTGCCATTTTCGTTGTGCATTGCAGTTTAATTGTTTAATTGAATTAGATATTGCAACACATCACATTGCAATGGCATTACATGAATGTATATTGCATCCGTGGGATTTTAGCATGTGTGCGCCCATTTGCATTTTTATTGATAAGTGTTATGTAATGTATTTACTGCAACTGCAACTGCTGGTAACATTTTCTTTTTGTTGGCATCTAAATTTAAATATTGCTGAGGAATTTGTGGGCAAATATTCAGCTGGCATAAACTTTCAAGGTTTATGACTTTATTTTTCTTTAAATATTAGGTTGGCAAATATTTCCGCTTTCCTTCCGCTTTTTTGCTCTTAATTCAATGCTTTATAAAATGTGTTACAGTGACCGGATTTGGTTCAAATAATCGCCGTTTTATTCGATAATCTGTTTCCATCTAGACGGCAACTTCATAATACCCGCCTCGTAGAAGACCCCCCTCCTTATTTGCGAAGAACTCGGACAGCCTCTTTTCACAAGCCTCTTTTGAGTTCAACTTTACACCACCAGAGGCGTTCGCCATGGACAGGAACAGGTGGTAATCACGTGTCGCTATGTCCGGGCTATATGTTGGATGTGATAAAACCTCCCATCCGAGATCCCGTAGCTTCTGACGAGTCATGAACGGAGTATGTGCGTTGTCCTAGTGGAGCACTACACCTTCCTGTTGGCCAATTCTGGTCAATAGCCAATTCAAAAGATAACAAGTAAGGAAAGGCTAAGTTCGGGTGCAACCGAACATTTTATACTCTCGCAATTTATTGAAGAAATTTTATTAAGATAACATACAAATTATCCCATAAATTCGGCATAAAGTTTAATAGAATAGCGAAAATCGTCATATATAGTATATGAGGGCTGAGGTAATTCCTGAACCGATTTCATTCATTTTCACCAGCAAGGTACACAAGATCCAAGACTATACGCTCAATTAATTTGGCTAAAATATCTCACATATTAACCAATACATGTATGCGGAATAAAGCCCACCGTATTTTTGAAAAACCTATAATTAGGTATATGGGAACTAGGATATGTTATGACCCGATTTTAACAATTTTTGGAACAGAGACACACTTTTAGAAGAAAACAATTTCCTCTGATTTACATTAAATTATCTAAGAGATTTATCAATATTTTCGGTTAACATTTACCCTTAGGCGCTGAGTTCAACATTTTCGATATCTAGGGTCTTGAAAAGTTATAGTCCGTTTTCGACAATTTTTTCTCAAGTGAAGCCAGAGATGATATGTACTGTTTGTGTAAAGTTTTATTCCGCTATCTTCATTGGTTCCTTATGTATACATTATAAAGTGAAGGAATCAGATGGAATTCAAAATTGAGTTATATGGGAAGTTATCGTGGTTATGAACCGATTTCATCCATTTTTCACATGTGTCATCATGTGTCAAGAAAGTATTATATACCGAATTTCATTGAAATCGCTCGAGTAGTTCCTGAGATATGGTTTTTGACCCATAAGTGGGAGATGCCACGCCCATTTTCCATTTTGTAAAAAAATCTGAGTGCAGCTTCCTTCTGCTATTTCTTATGTAAAATTTGGTGTTTCTGACGTTTCTCGTTAGTGAGCTAACCAACTTTTAGTCATTTTCAACCTAACCTTTGTATGGGAGGTGGGCGTGGTTATTATCGGATTTCTTTCATTTTTGGACTGTATAAGGAAACGTCTGAAAGACACGACTGCAGAAAGTTTGGTTTATATAGCTTTATTGGTTTGCGAGTTATATACAAAAAACCTATTTGAGGGCGGAGTCACGCCCACTTTTCCAAAAAAACTACATCCAAATGTGCCCCTCCCTAATACGATCCTACTTTTATTTTCATAACTTTATTTATGGCTTAGTTATGACACTTTATAAATTTTTGGTTTTTGCCATTTTGTAGGCGTGGCAATGGTCCGATCATGCCCATTTTCGAAAGCAACCTCCTCAGGGTGCCAAGGAATACGTGTTGCAAGTTTCGTTAAGATATTTCAATTTTTACTCAAGTTATCCGTTGCACGGAAAGAGGGACGGACGGACGGACAGACAGACATTCGGATTTTGACTCGCCTCGTCAGCCTGATCATTTTGATATATATCTAACTCGTTTAGTTTTATGACTTACAAACAACCGTTATGTGAACAAAACTATAATACTCTCTTTAGCAACTTTTGTTGCGAGAGTATAAAAAGTGTTATTCTTTGTCCAAATCGCTGTAGTGTTGAAAAGTTTGGGTCAGTCAGCTTTAATATGTGAAACTATAAAAGTTTTTTTTTTCGAAGCTACAACTGGAATCACCGTCGCCCGTAGAGCACTTCCGAATATTTATACAGTAGCCGCCATTTTGTATTACATCTAATTGTCAATATATAATTTTTTCACACTTAAATGCATGTTTATAAAGCTTGAGAGAGAAAACTGAGATTCACTTTTAAAACCAGAATAAATTGTAAATATAAAAATAAAATAAAAGTTAGACACATTTTGTGATCTCTAGACTGATCTAACCACTTGAAAGATATTTAGTGGCAGCACATATGAGATTTTAGGATCTCCTAATAAGCTGAAAAAGATTTCTTCGGCTTACTCAAATTCCAGTTTGAAAGAAAATGCAAATCAGTTGTTACTTATTGTTGAAATTTTCTTGGACAAAAGCTAGGGGCATTTTCATTTTCCCATTTCTTACAGCGTTGAGCACTCTTTAAGACAAAAATCTGATATAAAACACAGTAAAGCATTACACTAAATATCCGTACAATTTGTCAATAAGTGCAATTGTGAAAATAAGCGTTGCACCATTCCCACAAATCGATATGTGCCAAAGAGCAATCATACGATTGAGATGACTCAACAGTTTTGTAAACTATTCGCGAAATGTCTTTAGAGGGCATATGGAAAAAAAACATATTATACATATCTAATAACTCAATGTACGACTGTAAATGGGTATGTACAGTTGTGTTCATGAAAATAGTAGTACCCATTAGGTATCACACCTGAATTTATTGCCACTCTACATTCGATAAAAAGATTTGTAAGTACGTATTTTTTCGAAAATATACCTATTATATGGTCCTCAAACTTTGGATGATTTCCTTATTGATTGCGTCAATATTGTTAGCTCTAAAGAAATTCTATACACACTTCTTAGTATGCTTCGTGACTTCGTCTTTTTTTATTTTTTCGGGATTTTTTTTTACTCTTCCATAATTTTAATATTTTTGTGTTGATCTATATTGCCTAGAATAATATTTGTTTACCACCAGCCATTGCATGAGAAACCATTACTCAACGTTCTGCAACCTTTACGATGATTACAGTGCACTGCAGCCTATTTTAGCAGTTTTTAGGATTGAAGCAAACTCATATTTAAAAGTGATAAATTTATGTGGGTTGCTGGTTTTCATATTAGGATCTCTCAAATGTCTTCTAATTGTCCCTATACTCGTATAAGGATTGAAATCTCATCCTACCTGCTGAGAGCTTCTAACGGGTAACGGCAATGGAGACCTTTATCGCGACATGATAACCGACTATTTGATGTCTGAAGTTAATGCTCGTGATCTCGGCGTCATTTGGTTAAGACGGAGGCACTTCCCACACATCACACATTTATTGAGAGAACACGTTTTGGGACGTTTTGGGACGGTCGATTGGCCACCAAGATTGTGTGATAGCACACCGTCAGACTTTATCCTCTGGGGATATGTAAGGGGGCAAAACAAAACGCGTGTCATTCGTTAGTTACCAGTCAAAATGTTCGAACGAGTAATCGAAAATTGGACTCAACAGAACGATGAAGAATGTTCTTTCGAATAATATTCGATAATAAACATTACCTGTTAAAATTGAATTTTCTGTGTTTATTCCTTTAAAAAAGTAGGAAACTTCGAAATAGATCACGCTTTAATTGGTGCCTTCGATGACTTTCTTCTTCTTGATTGGCGTAGACAACCGCTTACGCGGTTATAGCCGAGTCCACAACAGCGCGCCAAGTATCCCTCCTTCTGGCAGTTTGGCGCCAATTGGTTATACCAAGTGAAGCCAGGTCCCTCTCCACCTGGTCCTTCCATCGGAGTGGAGGCCTTTCCCTTCCTCGGCTTCCTAGCCAGCGTAGCCGCTGTCTTTTTATACGCTGAACTATGTCAATGTCGTCGTATAGCTCGTAGAGCTCATCGTTCCATCGTCTGTGGTATTCGCCGTTTGCCAATTTTCTGAGGACCATAAATCTTGCGCAAAATTTTCCTCTCGAAAACTTCTAGTGTCGTCTCATCTGATATTGACATCGTCCATTTTCTGCAGCATAAAGCAGGACGGAAATGATAAGCGACTTGTAGAGTTTGATTTTGGTTCGCCGAGAGAGAACTTTACTTTTCATTTGCCTACTCAGTCCAAAGTGGCACCTGTTGGCAAGAGTGATTATGCGCTGGATTTCGAGGCTGACATTGTTGGTGTTGTTGATACTGGTTCCCAGGTATCTACAACTTCGAAGTTATGACTGTCAACTTGGCAGTGGGAGCCAAGCGCCGACTGTTTGTTTGATGACAGGAGATATTTCGTCTTGTCCTCATACCCATACGCCATACCACCAGACCCATACGCTTCGCTTCTTTATCTAGTTTGGAAAAAGCAGAACAAACGGCGCGGTTGTTGCTTCCGATGATATCAATATCATCGGCGTACGCCAGCAGCTGTACACTCTTATAGAAAATTGTACCTTCTCTATTTAGCTCTGCAGCTCGTATTATTTTTTCCATCATCAAGTTAAAGAAGTCGCACGATAGTGAGTCACCTTGTCTGAAACCTCATTTTGTATCGAACGTCTCGGAGAGGTCCTTCCCAATCATGACGGAGCTTTTGGTGTTGCTCAATGTCAGCTTACACAGCCGTATTAGTTTTGCGGGGATACCAAATTCAGACATCGCGGCATAAAGGCAGCTCCTTTTCGTGCTGTCGAAAGCAGCTTTAAAGTCGACAAAGAGATGGTGTGTGTCGATCCTATTTTCACGGGTCTTCTCCAAGATTTGGCGCATGGTGAATATCTGGTCAGTTGTGGATTTTCCAGGTCTAAAGCCACACTGATAAGGTCCAATCAGTTTGTTGACGGTGGGTTTTAGTCTTTCACACAATACGCTCGACAGAACCTTATACGCGATGTTGAGGAGGCTTATCCCACGGTAATTGGCGCAAATTGTGGGGTCTCCCTTTTTGTGTATTGGGCAGAGTACACTGAGATTCCAATCGTCGGGAGATTCGATGACTTTGCGGCCAGTTTATTTGTCTTTCCATTATTTTGGACCCCATTATTCTTGGTTTATTTTTCAGTTTTAGCTAACTTGACACTACTTACATTTCAAATCAAATTGAATTTTCTTATCAGTATTAAGCGCAAATTTTATATTATTTTTTGCACCAAGAACGCTTACCACTACTATTTTAATGCACACAACTGTATGTGTGTATATGCCACACAAATATGCACAATTATAAGCGAAGCAAAGCAAAGATCTATCTGTAGTTCACTTATATACCAGTTAAATATATATGTATATGTATATGTATATAGTGTGTTCGGCCGATATTCACAGATATGTATTATGAGTATGCCTGTGTGAGCACAACTACATTTGAAAGTGGTGCAGTGCGGGCGGGAGCTGAGCGCAGCTGAGGAGATGCGCACTTTGAAGATGCGGTGCATACATATACATTCATTATACTGCTGTGTGTATATAAAGGGTGATTTTTTAAGAGCTTGATAGCTTTAAAAAAAAAAAAACGCATAAAATTTGCAAAATCTCATCGGTTCTTTATTTGAAACGTTAGATTGGTTCATGACATTTACTTTTTGAAGATAATTTCATTTAAATGTTGACCGCGGCTGCGTCTTAGGTGGTCCATTCGGAAAGTCCAATTTTGGGCAACTTTTTCGAGCATTTCGGCCGGAATAGCCCGAATTTCTTCGGAAATGTTGTCTTCCAAAGCTGGAATAGTTGCTGGCTTATTTTTGTAGACTTTAGACTTGACGTAGCCCCACAAAAAATAGTCTAAAGGCGTTAAATCGCATGATCTTGGTGGCCAACTTACGGGTCCATTTCTTGAGATGAATTGTTCTCCGAAGTTTTCCCTCAAAATGGCCATAGAATCGCGAGCTGTGTGGCATGTAGCGCCATCTTGTTGAAACCACATGTCAACCAAGTTCAGTTCTTCCATTTTTGGCAACAAAAAGTTTGTTAGCATCGAACGATAGCGATCGCCATTCACCGTAACGTTGCGTCCAACAGCATCTTTGAAAAATACGGTCCAATGATTCCACCAGCGTACAAACCACACCAAACAGTGCATTTTTCGGGATGCATGGGCAGTTCTTGAACGGCTTCTGGTTGCTCTTCACCCCAAATGCGGCAATTTTGCTTATTTACGTAGCCATTCAACCAGAAATGAGCCTCATCGCTGAACAAAATTTGTCGATAAAAAAGCGGATTTTCTGCCAACTTTTCTAGGGCCCATTCACTGAAAATTCGACGTTGTGGCAGATCGTTCGGCTTCAGTTCTTGCACGAGCTGTATTTTATACGGTTTTACACCAAGATCTTTGCGTAAAATCTTCCATGTGGTCGAATAACACAAACCCAATTGCTGCGAACGGCGACGAATCGACATTTCACGGTCTTCAGCCACACTCTCAGAAACAGACGCAATATTCTCTTCTGTACGCACTGTACGCATTCGTGTGGTTGGTTTAATGTCCAATAAAGTAAACTGAGTACGAAACTTGGTCACAATCGCATTAATTGTTTGCTCACTTGGTCGATTATGTAGACCATAAATCGGACGTAAAGCGCGAAACACATTTCGAACCGAACACTGATTTTGGTAATAAAATTCAATGATTTGCAAGCGTTGCTCGTTAGTAAGTCTATTCATGATGAAATGTCAAAGCATACTGAGCATCTTTCTCTTTGACACCATGTCTGAAATCCCACGTGATCTGTCAAATACTAATGCATGAAAATCCTAACCTCAAAAAAATCACCCGTTACAGTGAAATTACTTGGAAATAGATATTCTTGGAATACATGAAGTATATAGGTATATATCACAGTATATATATTCATATGTATATAGTCATTTTGTAGTAAATATCTATATGTACATATATATGTGTGTGTGTGCGTTTGTAATCACAAGGTGTGGCGGCATTACTGCCAACGCAAAACAAGGAGCTTCCAAACGCAGCAAGCTATCAGATTTAACAGCAGCAGCAGCAGCAGCTGGCCGATGCTGCGGCCATAAATAAGCTTTTGTTGCAGTGCTGCACAAACGCATTCGTCATATTACATAATATCCTTGAACTTGAGCGGCAATGTACATATGTATGTAGTGCGGTGGAGAAAGAGCCTCAAGCGTGTAGAAAGGTGGTCTCTAACAAAGTGGTATATCTGGTGCTTGCCTGTTCGCCTGCCGGTTGATCGGCTGCTCCGTTGGTTGTCTATCTGTTCGTGCTGTTTTCTGTCTGTCTGTCTGCCAGTCTGTTCGCCACAGCTTTACTGTTGGCTATGCTCTTTGGGTCGCTCGGTTTGTTGGTCTCTCGGTTGGTAGGTCTTCCAAAGAGCTGCGCTGCAATGCACCCCCCACCTCAACAACTGGCCATCACTCTACACTAGCGCACTAGTGCTGCACTATTGTTGCTAAGCGGCGGCGGTGCGTTGCGTGGCATCTGTTTGTATGCATGTCTGCATAGTATTTCGCACATACAGTAAGGTTCTTCGGCTGCAGCTTCGTCAGCGTCGCTTCAGCAAAACCACACATTTCGTTATTTGAAGTTACAAATACATACACAAGTATATATGTATGTGTGTGTGTGTGTTTGTGTTGGTAGTTGTGCTTTTTATTGCATGTATTGTTGTTTTAGTTGTTGCTGTTGCTGCTTTTGTGTGGAATTTCAGGCTATTTGCTGCCGCTGCTGCCACTGCTGCTACATTTCGGACTCCCTGTTGGCATTGAAAATCGCAACGAACACGAACGAGCGAATCGAATTTATGAATACACAAAATGCGCTACACACACACAACAACAACAACATACATGTATACCACAATAACAATAATTTGCAAATTGCAATGTCTGCACTGTGCAAATATGTACATATGTATATGCCCAGCAAGTCGATGTATATACGTACAGCTCATGAGGAGTCCACCAGCCAGCGGCTCAGCAGTCAGCAGACGTCAGCCAACCAGCCAGGCGGCCAAACGACCGAACGAAAAGCGATCGACCAACTGAACAGCGTCAGATGGTTGCAGTCGTCGCTGCCACCGACCGGACGTCGCGGCGGACCCCATGACACAGTGGTACAGTTGCGTAAAATCGAGGCAAATTGGAAATTGAAATTACGAATTGGAATTGCATTAGAAAGCTATTAAATTAGAAAAAAATAAATTAGATTTTAATATAACTGTTCTTAGCTGTGAACCCTCAAAGTACAGTGGTACAAAAAATACAGTTACAAGAGAAGCGTTTGTAGATGAAGTAGAAAAAGTATGAAATAAAATATTATAAAAAAGAAATTGATATTAAAAATAGTTAACAGTGCAATATGACAACAGTTTCGAAAAAAAACAGTGTAACTAATACGCCTCAACACAATATGTAAATGGTATGTGTGTGTATATATGTATACGTGTGAGCTGAGATGGCGGCACTTCCTTTGTTTGTTCCAACTGAAAATGGCACGCGAAAATGACATCAACCAGCGCTGTGGCGGCGGTGGCGGGGGTGTTAGAAAGGTAAGCGGACCCATAACTACAGACACAACGATTAGGGAAGTATGGAAGAGGCACACACGTCAAACGTCAAAGTAATGTTAAAAGCAAAAATTCAATTCTACAACAAAAATTCGCTTGAATATACAATACATATATGTATATATATGTATATGTATATAAATACATATATGTATGTATGTAAGTGAAATAGAGATAATTACGATCAAATAACAATGAGATTGAATGAAGCTAAACTAATAGCCAGAATACATGTATATACTATACATATGTAAATGAAAACCACAACCAAAGAAAAGTACATATGTAAGTACATAAATATACATATATGTATGTAAATATTTGCATACATGTATACATATTTATTTACTCACACAAAATAATGACTGTAATAAGTAATAACTAATCGTCCAGTTTGCTTATTTTTACACAAAACTATATAACATGTTATTTATAAATATATATTCAAAACTCATATATCTACATATGCATATACAAAGTCATTTACTCATTAGACTACGCTTTACTGCTCCTTAAATTCATTTCTAGATATTTCTTTTATATTCTGATTGTTTGTCTTAAAAAAGGAAAAAAAAAGAACGAACTCATGCAAAATTCAAGTTTATTGCTATATTTTTATTAAGATACCACACAATTTGGTACATATATTCGGCAAAAAGTCTACTAGAATAACGAATTCTCTCATTTTCACTACCGAGCTATGTACATTGTATCGAAGATTATGCACCCACGTAATTTAGTTAAGATACCTCATATATAACGATATAAAGTCCACCGGAAGTTTGAAAATCCGTATATGAGGCGTATGGGTATATGTTAACCCTCTCATGCCGAAATTAAAATGGGAGGAGCTAACATTTTTTTAGGACAGATATATATTAGTCTTAACTCAAATATGAAGTGATAAAAAATTCATATTCCTATGTATCCTGGTTCATTAGTTACAGGATGTTGCTAATAGGCACAAATTAAATTATTATTAATAAACTATACACATTTCTCATTCATTTCTTTTAAATAACTCTCTTATCTTTACTTATTTTTTATTTATATAGTTCACTTTGTTTTAAAATAAAACAATTATTTTTATGATTGTGAACACCTTTTGTATAATCACTTTAGTATAACTTTTTTCGCGAAACCGATTTTGACAAATCCACTCTACGGAGAACGCCTACGGAATGAATACGTGCACAGCTCATAACAAAAAATGTAACTGTAAGATTGCACAACACATAAGTCTACATAATTGAAAAAACCGCTGGTCCAAAAAATTTAAATAACGAGAATTAGAAGCCGATAAGGCCTATAGGCAACATTGGGCATGAAAGGGTTAAAGTATTATATGTATTGACTCGAACTTACCCATTTTTTGCACTAGGGCACACTATTAAAAGAGAAATATTCCCTTTGAATATCTTTAAAATATATGAGAGATTTACCTATATTTTTGGTAAATAATTATCCATACTCGATATGTGAGGACTTCAAAAGTTCATCAGTTGGGATTTTTAAAACAAAAGTGAGTGACACCACGCCCATTTTAATTTTTTTATACCAGTTTTTGTGTTTGCTTAAAATATGTATACAATAAAATATATTCAATTTGTTTTCTAGCGGAATTTGGCTCATATTTCAATGGAAAGTTCATTAACAGAATTCTGATTTATTGCTGATCGAGTTTATTAGTTTTTAAGCCACAATAGATATGTTTTATTGAATTAAATATTTTAATAATTAGAAGAAATACTGTTGTAAAAAAAATGTCTAAAACTATGAACTAAATTCACCTATTTTAGAAGTAAAACTTGTATCCTGTATTAGTCCTTTGAATGTGTTTGATTCAATTCTTGCGGAAATTCAACCTATTTGCACTTGCCTTAGTCTTTTCAAGAATATATCCAACATTCTTTCATTTGAGTGAATGAAGCCCTCTTCTATCTACCAGTTGACTGTGCCCTATATATAAACAAAATATTTTCTTCAAAAATACTACCATTTTAACCTTTTCACACACACAATTTCTTTTTAAACAGTAAGTTGTTCTCCAGGTCTACTTCCATAAGAAAATAAGTTTTCTGTTGACAAGTGTAAGCTATACATCTTATGGCATATTACATGGATGTGTTTCAACAACCCTAAATAAATTGAGAGAAGTGCCGTCGGTAAAAACAGTTTTGTAAAATTTACTACAAATATGAGAATCCTAAGATCGCTTAGAAGAAAGCGATGAGAAATCATCCAATCACTTCCTTCTGCAATATCCAGCATTCTAACCAGACTAAGATCAAAAGACCTCAGTTGGCACACCTTCGGCAAACCCAGCGAAGTGACTGGAAACGACATTAGCCGACTTAAGAACTTAATAACAGAGTCCCAGCGCTTTGTCGAATAATGAGGATCTTGGCGATTTGTTAGAAGTATTTGGGTGTCACAAAAGACATGCGAAGCTGTCTAAATGAGATTATCTATAGGTTAGGATGTCTACCCCTCGACCTAATCTAACCTAATCTATCATCCTAGAGGATGGTTATTGGAAATGATTATGTAAAATGTGATCTTCCCTGATATTGTATTGTGGAAGACGAGAGACTATCAAAAACAAGGAATTTCGGTGTTCCCACCAGCTACTAACTTACTAACCTCATAACTCAAGAATTGCTATTTATTTTGAGCTCGTCTATTGGTGAGTTCAGATTTTATACACTTTAACATATTTGTCGAGGTTTTTATATGTTTTAGTTCGTAAAACTAATTGTTGCATTTTATATATTATTTATAACCTAAAAAGTGTACAAATCATCTCCTAAAACCTTTCTCTCGAAAACCATAAGACTATCGATTTTGGATTCTATTTAATCTCCTACCTATCCAGTCTCAGATACCCAACACGATGTTTTGAAGGAACCATGTACTGAAACGTCTAAAGTTACCGACATTGAGTTCATTCTCTCAATTTTTAATAATTATTCAATATTTAAACTTTTGATCATTTGGCAACTGGTAGAAGAAATGTCAGGTAAACAACTTATGTCCCAGTAAATATTCTGAAATGTATTGTATTGTATTATGATATTGTATTATGATAGAAGTAAAGGCTCAAAATTCAACAAATATATAAATATTCAAGATGATTTCTACTATTGCCTTCATGTAAGCTTGAAGCACAGCAATCATTCTATTTACATTTTTTTCTATTTCTGTGCAATTATTTATATTTTGCTCTTCGTTTATCACTAACAACAACAAAGTTCCCTTTTTATTTCTTTTTTGTGGGAGATCCAATGGTGTGATTCCCAGACCATTGTCTAAAGTTAGCATTCAAGCGTTTTGGGCGTTGTGTGTGGTGGTGGGGAATGCTTTGAGTCTAGGTTAGGAGAGCAAATCGAGCCAACTGCCAACTCGCAGCAAAATAAAATGCGAAAGCGAAATGAAGAAAATAAAGCAACAATTCAACAGTAGAAATAAGAATTGTATAATTTTAACCATAAACAGGCACAAAAAACACACACACTCATACACTTGAACTTGAATGATGATGGTTATACTCCACTATATATAGTATATATAATAATACAAACCTACAGACACAATTGTGAGCGGCGTATAAAATTTGTTATGGAGAGCTTTTCAATCATTAGAGATGCATAGAGAGAGTCAACAGGCTCAGCAACTTACGTACATAAATACAAAAATATTAAAGTCCACGAAGAGTAGCGCTCCTTCGTTCGTCTGAGCCATGAATGGGTATTAGTATACCAACAGGCGTACAGTGCAACAAAATATATTTTTTTTTACACTTCAGCTTAAATAAATTCAGTTTGTCCTGATTAGTTTGAGATTGAGAAAATAAATACTTTTATTAAGCAGACTTAAAATGAAGTATACTAAAAAATATATTTTTACACTTCCGATTTTTAATTTAAAAAAAAATTATACGGTGTCTTTCTTCATTTATCCGAGGTATTTCTTCTTTTGCTTGGCTACAAAATTAAATGATATTAGGTTTAAAAATTGTATATATATACAAGCTTTAGTCACCTGTTTCATCGATTTTGGACCCAGTATTAATCTCTATCTCAAGCTTGGTTGTATTAGTTTTTGTTCAGCTTGCTTTCTTAAATATTAAATAAATATAAATGACTGTCTCATATTTATGAAAATAATATAATAATAATAGAAATTTAAAAATATTTTTTTGTTTAACCGTCGTTTTCAGAATATAGATACAGCTCAGTACATAAAAAACACGTTTTTCTCAATTTGAGATTGATGGTCACAATGTTTTACGAATTCAGAGTCGAATCTTGAACTTCATTTTACGATCTTTCTTTAACTGAAATTCAAGTAAATCTTCAGGCTAAAAGATTAATTGAGATTTTATGTGAAGGAATAGAACTGAGCCCGTGGATAGTAATATAGTAACCAGGTCACTTTCACTTGGTCTCTCCAACGGAATGCAGGTCGTTCTCTACCGCGGCTTCCTCCAGCATCGAACACTTTTAGAGCTGGAGTGTTTTCATCCATTCGAAGCCGCTGTCTTTTTATTCGCTGAACTATGTCAATGTCGTCGTATAAATTGTACAGCTCATCGTTCAATCGTCTGCGGTATTCGCCGTTGCCTATGTTCTGAAGACCATAAATCGAAACTCCTAGTGTCGTCTCATCGGATGTTGACATCGTCCATGCTTCTGCACCATAAAGTAGGACGGGAATGATAAGCGACATGTATAGTTTGATTTTGGTTCGTCGAGAGAGGTCTTTACTTTGCAATTGCCTACTCAGTCCAAAGTAGCACCTTCTGATTCTGCGTTGGATTTCGAGGCTGATATTGTTGGTGGTGTTAACGCTGGTATATTTTATTTACTCTTTCGAAATTTTTAAATTATGAATTTAGTTGCTTAAAACTATTTTTTTAGTTTGATACAGAGATAACTTTCTTTGAGAAAATATATATATGGTTATATGATATTCCACTTCAAGTTCTGATAGTAAATTTAATTAGATAATAGGAATACTGTTTTCATTGATTGATTTATTTTGTAGAACTAGATTTTGAAAGTATTCAGTGATCGCAATTTATTGATTTACTTTATTTTATATACAAATAAATGGATATGGAATGGACGTCTCCGATTAATTCTTTTTGAACTCTATGCTCTTTTGAATAAGCTTACAAGTGGAAAAAACAATAAAATTACTAAATTGAGTCAACATTAACCTAGAATATGTGAATACCTGATTGGAGTGGCTTGCTCTGTTATCATACTTTTTTATATCAGTTTCATTTATACCAGTTGGTTGTTCGATTCGGCACTCTTTTAGACCAGTTTTCAAAATTCGACGTCTCGATTAAAGTTCATGAGAAAAATATGTAATTCGTTTAGATAAAATATATTTTACTACATATGTGGTGTGTTCAAAAAATAACGGGAATTGTAAAATTTAAAATTTCACTTGTTAACTATACCCAAAGAGGAGGTCGAAAATTGGCAACACGGCATAAAGTAATATTTAATTATTAATCTAATTTTGTTAAGCACATTCAGGTACCATAATTTAAGTCTCTTCACTCAATTATTTTTAGCTAATAAAACCTATATAACATTCTAAATAAATAATGCACAATTTTTGAAAAGCTTTCACTTTCGCTCAGCGTTACTGTAGTAATTAGAAGAGCTAACGCAATTGAAAAAAATCCCTTTAAGAAAAAATGTATTGCTAAGTGTACAAAATGCGCTTGTGCTTGAACTTGTACTGCCTTATATTTTTTATTTAGTTGCTTTTGTTGTTACTGTACGAAATGACAACACTGTGAGGCGAATATAACTCTTGTCTCACTTCAAAATATGGCAAAATACAGTATAATGTGGAACTAAGAATTGACTTCAAATTGTGCTCTCAACAAATTTAAGCGCCTCAAACCTTTCCATGCATACATATTTACAAATATAGATACATATATACATATATGCATACGTACATATATACTATATATATAGAATACATACAAACATTCAATTACATGATCCACTCAAAGTATTAGCTTTGGAAATTTTTTAAATAAAAGTGAAATACGCTATAAAATCAACATTTGTCTGTATGTATGCGTGTGTGTGTGTTTGTATGTGCACTGTGCTCATCATAATTTTGCAAATAATGTCGAATGTCGAATGAGAGTGAAAATTTACAAAACTATCACCACAGCGAGCAATAAAAGAAATAATTGTAAAAGGCGAGTAAGTGTAAGAACATTGAGAGCAACAGCAGCAGCACATATAAAAATAAGTACATAAGCGGCGCACACATACACATACAAACATACATATATATAGGTGTGTGTGCGTGTGTGAGCTACACGTGAGTGTATGCAGAAAGATTACATGAAATGCTATTAAAAAGTACAGCACCACTGACTGAGTGGAGCGCTGAGAGGTGCGTGCGGAGACAGCAGAAGCCCGTAACACACCATCGATAAAAAGCAGCAACAGCAGACACGATTGCCAACTGCTATGCATGTGTATTAGTAGTACATATACATATGTACATGCAGGGGGGCGAGGAATGAGCGTATTCCCAGTTTCGCCCGAATCGTGCGCCAGTAGGAAGAGCAACAGCAGCAGTAATGCTAACGACGTTGGCGAGGAGCGAGATGTGTGGAAGAAGTGGAAAACTACGAATTGCCAACGAGCAAACCAGTCAAACACAAGCCAGCAACAACAACAACAACAATAATAGCAATAATAACAGCTACAACAGGAACAACAGGCGCATCAAATATGTATAACAGCAGCAACAATAACAATTACAACAACAATAATAGCAATATGTGTCCATGTATGTCCATATATTGACGGCAGTAAACGTCGGCAGCGCCGTTGACTGCGCCCAACGTTAGTCTATCAAAACGAACGATGGCAACGAAGTCACTGGCGACGACGTCGCCGCAACGACAAGGTAGAAAATTGAACTTTCCATTCGGTCTGCTAGCGACGACAGCGGCATTGAGAACTGAAACTTTTGTGCGATCATACCGCATCGCGGCTGCGACGACAAACCGGAGCGCCGAAATTAGAGTATATTATTTGCTAAAAAAGTGTTTAATAATAATTAATAATTTTTAATAATAATAAAAAAACAATACTCAAATAAACAGTTGTAAAATTGAAAGTAAAATATTTTTGCCAGAGAAGGGTGAATATTTAAAGGAGCCGTGGTGTGCTACGAGTCGAGCCGTGAACTGCGCATTTATGCTGTGAAAGTGGCAAAGAAATCACGCGAAACGTTTGAAAAGCAGCGAGTACGTGTGTAATAAACGCTTAAACAAATACGCAAAACGCTTTTGAAAAACAAAAATTTTGTCGAAAAACAAATAATTGTGTTTTAAGTTGATGAGATTAAATAAATAAAAAGTAAAAAATAAAAAAATCAAATTTTAAACATAAAAAAATTATAAATATTGACACTCATAACAATAACAACAATAACATTAGTAATTGCAAAAAAATGAAAAATTGTGACAGTGAAAATTTTCAAATTTTTGACAAACAAATAAATGAATTATTAACAACTTAGAAGAGTACAAAAGAAACAAATCGCGTGGACATAGTAGCTAGTATTCCTTGAACAGCGCACAACCCTTGGCACCATGGCGGACGGACGCGCAAAGCTTTTTGTGATGTGGTTGCGAGTCAGCAGCAAACAAACACAGCAACAACAACAGCATTTGTGGCAACACAACAAATAGCGAATTCAAGCAGTGTGAGTAGATTTTATTGCGCCGCAGCAAAAATTTTTCATATTGTACACACCTAGTACGTTTGTACTCACTATCTTATATGTATGTATATTGCTATTGAAATTGTTGTTGGTGTTGAAATTATAACTCTTCCCCCCCACCACAAAAAAAAATGACAAAAATGTGAAAAATTACGTGCGAAATATGCAAAATTGTATAGTTATAAGTTATTAGAAATGAAATGTGCAGGAAAGTGTTTCATTTTGTTTATTTTGTTACTTTGAAGTTATTTCCGTTGTTTTCTCAAACATACTGTACATACATACATACACAAAGTTATCTCTTGCTACTTGAAAACTGTTGAAGATCGCATAATTCATAGGTTAGAGCGACTTTGAAATTTGTACATATTTGTTATGGAGTTTATATGCGTGAGTTTTGTGTAAAAATTATAAATTTCGGTGTTATTTGACTTTCAGAATCCTATTATCGCCTTCAAGAATTTTTTTTTTTATTTCAAATGTTCCATATTTTGTAGGTGATTTGTAATTCTTGTACACAATTTAATAAATTTCAATATTTTAGGCTAGCAAGCCAACAGTTTAAGGCAGTAGTCTGCTTTACAGGCTTCAAAAAATCGATTTTTTTGTTTTGTTTTAAATCTCTTCCAAAACTATCCAAGAATATGTCTTTAAAATTCCAGAGGCCAATTCGACATATTTTCGAAGCTAGAGCAGTTTTAGTGGCCGAGCGTCGAGCAGGTGCGAATGCTCAGGCAGACTTTAAAGCGCGTTTTCTGGAGTTTTCATTTTCACAAGTGTTAGAAAACGGTGCCGGCGATAGCAAATAGAATATATGTCCGTTCCAAAAAAAACCAAAGTGATCTAGCTTCAGTATTAAATTATCTTCTATTTGAACTAACAAATTTGGACAAAAGTATTATTTAAACTACTTGTTTTGCAACTGAAAGTCAATTTTTTTTCTTAAAAAAGTGATTTTTTTTTTCAAACTTCGAAAAAATTTGGAATTTTATAACTTCTTCGGTATTTTTTTAGTTCATAAAAAAAGAAAAAAAATTAAAAAAAATTTGATTCGACTGTTTCAGATGCATCGCACGACCCCCATCACCGGCACCGATTTACAAGTGCAGACTACAGGCGCTCCAGAAAAATACTTACAACTTAGAAAAAATTTCAATATTTTTTAATAATAAATATTTTTTTAAAGCCTTAAATATAGTACACTATCGTCTTAAAATTCCGTTTACCGCAATCACTTCCTTCCCTTTCGAAAAAAAATTGCTAAAAAACGCTGTTTTTTCGTCTTCTAAAGCAGACTACTGCCTTAAAAATGCGGTCCAAATTAATTGCTGCAACATGGCTAATGTCACTGAGATTGTCTTTTCAATTATTAAAATTTATGGATTTGTCGCATTTTTAGTCGTTGAAGAGTAAGTTATAATCCCGCTTTAATTACTTCGTGTGACTTTTTCCTATTTTTAAAAATAGAGAGCATCCTTTAAGACCGTGGTATTACATGCAAATGAAAAATCGCTAAAAATCGAGTTTGAGTAGGGTTTCGACGATTGGAGAGAACCTTGACATATGTGCATAATATTGAATAGGAAGTATTTCAAAGGCAACAACATTAATCAAGACGAATGAATAAATATTTTTTTCAATAAATGAAAATCCCCTTTAATTTTTTGAACACACGTCGTTTTACAATACAGTGTTTGAACAAAATATATGTATAACCATTGGTATTCAAATTAATATTAAAATATTCTAGATCTTCATTATTTTTACTTTAAATAATTTTTTAAATATTTTTAAGCTAATATTTCGGGGCCCCACTTTTACGATAAGTTGGAGGAGATATCGTTGGTGAGGCCTCATAAACTCTTAAAATTCACTTAAACTACGAAGGCACTCCATCTGGTATCGCTAAGGACCATAACTGGTCTATGCGTGGCCTGCAGGCCTACCAGACCAACCTGACCTAACTTAACCTAATCTAAGCTAATATCAAGTTTTAAGCCAATATCAATATATTGAATCTTCTGCACGATATACTCTGATATGGATTTTTGTCTTTGTTTTATATTGAAATACTGTTGAATTGTTTGCCGTTTTTAAATATGTTTCTTCTATACAAACATTATATACAACAAACATTACACTTAGAATAATTTAACACATGAGGCACAATTTGATGAAAGTCAAGTTTTATTATACATCTATTCTTAAGAAAATCGAAAAGTACCTAATAATTAAAAATGCATTAAAAATTATTTTTTTGAACATTTTAGAACAAGCTTTTAACATAAATTTGTTTACTCTCGCAATATGTTGCAAAGAGAGTAATAGTTTTATTCACTAACGGTTGTTTATAACACATAAAACTAAAAAAGTGACGAGTAGAATTAGAACTGGATCATTGATTGACGAAATCGGACTCTAACTTTTCAAGACCTCGGATACCAAACTTGAGGATCTCAATATAAATGTATGACTTTGTACCGAAAATAACGGTATATATTTTAGATTTTTTATAGAAATGAGAGAGTACATTTTTCTTCTGGTAATGTACCTCTGTGCCAAAATTGTTTAAAATCAGATAATTGCTTCCCCAAAATTCTGGTAGGCTTTATATAGGGGATAACGGTTAATAATTGAGATATCTTAGCAAAATTGAGCTAATTGAGTATTGAATATAATGTAGATTGATGGTGAATTTATTGAATTTATTTTTAAAATCTAAATTTTTTTATAAATAAGCAAGTGCTGTTAATAAAAATAATTTCTGTATTTTCTTACTAATATTTTAAAGAAAATTTTACAAAAGTAGTGATTTGTGTGTTAATTAGATTATTAAATAATTATAATTGTGGTAACCAAACAACTTATAATACAATTATGAAATGTTTTTTCATGAATAAGAAGAGTTACATATCTCTAAAATTAATACAGATTTGAGACAATCTATTTAAGAGAATAATAAATACATACAAGCAATGAGTTGAATATTACAAAAATTGCTTTTAATTTTTCTTGTAATAAAATTATTTTTTGAAAATCCTTTATTTTCTTTTAGCTCGACTAAAACACAAGTTTTAGTGCTTAACGAGATACAATTACTTAAACCCTGCAATAAAAACCCTTTATAATTCTTCTTAAACTCAAGTTAAGCAACTAAAGTAGCTAGCTAGGTGCGAAAGCATTTATACTATTTTTTTTTTTTTTTTTTTTTTGTAAAATAAAATTTAAAACGGCTTATCCGAAGAAATAAAGTTAGAAAACGCTACCAAAATGCGAGATGTTCCGGTAAATATATAAAAATAATAAACTTAAAGTATTAATTGACGGAACGTAATCAACGAGACATAACACAGATAACGGTGCAGGAGTGTTAAAAGCTCAAAGACGTTATGCAAATATGGCATACAGATTTTTTATCGCAACAATTTAAATATTTAATTAAAATATATTTTTGAAAGATAGGACAAGTACATAATTTATCAGTCGTATAATTAGAATAATAAATAAAATATACAATATTCTGTATGCAGATATTTAGTAAGAGATGATGAAGTATCCGAATCACTTTGATAATCTAATAATAAACTAATGAGTAATAAAAAATAATATACATTTTTATTGAATTTATTTATTGGCTAATTTTTATACCAATAATAAATTACCAAAAAATTAATTTATAAAAAACATAAATAAAAATTCTATATATATAAGAAAAAAATCCCATACTTAATTGAAAGAAATATAAATTCAACGAACTAAGTAAAAGTTACATATGTGACTAGTTTACCGTTTATTGCAATTTAAATTCTCTAAAACACCCCAAAAATAGCACAGAGACTTAGAATTTTAATTTATTTCTTATAAATCATATCGTTTGACGTCAGCAGCCGGCGTGAATGCACATTCGAAACATTAATTATGCAATTTAGTTAAACTAAACCAAAATTAAAAATAAATTCAAACCTGTTACTTTAAAAATAACTTTCAAACAAGACTTCATTCAATGCTAAAATAGTACAAAACTAGTTAAAAATAGAACATTTCACACACTTTCTATGGTATTGGGCAAACAATGCTGAATGACGTCTGATATCTGCTGAGATAAACAAAAAAACAAGATTTTTAGCAAATAACGGCATAAGCACGTTTCATAACTGTGAAATCTACAAATTCGGTAGAAAGCTAAAAAGCAAATTAATACTCGTATTTACTGAAGTGTCAATGAAATTGTTGTACTACAAGCGTCGGTGTTTATATTTCTGGTCTAAGAATGGTGAAATGAACAACTGTGGTTATTATGAAAACAAGTTTGCATTCGCTTAAAAGAATTTCTTAAGTACTTTATCAAACGGCATTAGTAATTTACTGTTATAATAATAGATGGATGCATGGTTTTTAAATATAACGTCCATGCGAAGAAAATACAATTTTGATAAATATAAATTTGAAGGAAGGATTTGAAATACAAATTTAAATAATTCCAAATAAGTTGACTATCTTTCGAAATACTAATTATGCTAGGTGGCTTCCCTCAGATATGTGTCCAGGACCTTAAATAAACGGCTCATTTTAGTCAGATGGGTCGTATAAAAAACTCCAGAAATCTTACGCAAGTCGTAACCTTTCAACTTAGCGTCGTCAAATCATAGCAATGCATCGGGGAAGAAGTAGTAAATGTTGAAATATTGGACGAAGTAATATATGTAGAATACAGAATGGAATTCGCCAATAAAAATAGTGCAATAACAGGATAATGATTCCAAACATAGCACCAAATCGGCAAAGAAGTGGTTGAGGGCCAATTGGGTTGAGGTTTGCAGACGAAAAATTTGTACAAATTATTGACAATGCTACGAGAAGTTAAGGGAAGTATGAACTAGAATGTAATTAAAATACTCCCAAGACTTAGTGTAACCAAAAAATGGTGAATAGCGATCATTCAACAAAATACCAAGATACCACAAAAATAAGTGTTTAAGGAAGACCATAAACTCGTGCTTGAACGAAGGAAAGACAAAAAAAGTAAAAATTGGAATTTTGGCAGACATTATTAGACACGAGTAAATTATATCTCGAACACCTGTGCTTGAGTATTTTTCGAGAACATTTGACAACCTGATTTTGAACACACGGTTCCGAGAAAATCGCGTTTAAGTTTTGAGTAATAATAATACCTGACCTGAGCGCACACCTTCCAAAGGCTGTATCCCCGAAACTATTATTCGGATCGACTTGAAAATTTAGGTTAATATTCTTCAGATGTTGTAGAAATTAATAAGCAAAAAAAGATTTTTTGAACCCATGAAACCCATGTAACCCCTTAAGGGCTTAGGTTTGTCTGGAGTCCTCAAAAAGGCTGGAAGTAAAGAAAAAGGAATCGAATTTCTCTATTTCGGCCTTCATTAAATGTATATCTCAATGTAGAAAAAAATTGTATCGACAAAATTACGTCTACTAGACAAATCTTCTCTCTCAAGAATTCCTGTATAAGCGGCGATAATTCTAGAAAATCGTGATTTTGAAAACAAAAAAAATTATAACGATAACAACAAAGTATTTACTAGATTACCGTTAAAAGATCATATGGATATGTGTGATAGTACCTCCGAGTACCTTCGTCATCCGATTTGAGAAATGCAGTTGATTCGAAACCACTTAATTAAAAAATATTTTTAAAACCATAAAGTGCACTTTAAGACACAAAAACCAAAAAAAATATTTTTTGGTAAATTCTGAACTGGCCTAACCCCTTCGGTAAGCTTATGTGCAAACAAATCCAAGCAACAAGAATATTTCCTGACATTCATAAGTTTACTATACATTTATACATAGCAAAAAAAAACAATAACAAATTGAAGTAAACAAAAGCCAAGTTGCATAAAATTCCAAAGAAATGCGTCGAATATTGCATGAATGAAATATTTTTGCTTCAAATGCCGCAATTTCAACGCCACCGACAGCTCATAATTATATACATATGTATGTACATAGTATATGTATGTATGGCTGATTTTATGCATAATGTTTTGTGCTTTGATTAACAAAATACGCGAAATCTACCGCCATAAAATATATTATATATTATTAATAAAAAATTTGTACACAAAATTATATTCTAAAATACAACAATAAATAACAAAACACATTAGGCAAAGCCTTGAATGAAAAGAGCGAAACATTTGTAATGACGAAATGCCAAAAACGACGACGACGACGCGAGATCGCGAGATCGCGAGTGTGAAATAATAAATCAAAAAGCATATACAAAAATTCAACAAATTGTTTTACATACATATGTATGCCTATACATATATTATATATTATGTTTATATGTTTATTTGTGTTAAGAATAAAGCGAAAATTAATGCTCATCTGCGAAACATTATAGCAAAAAGCGACAAAAAAAGTCATAAATAAATAAATATTCATATATTTTTAAGCAAATGCGCAAAGGCAAGCGGAACTTATCATAAACATATGGATATATGTACATATGTATGTATTATATTTGAGTTCTCAGACATTAAGGCATTCTAGAAAGGTAGTTCTTATAGACAAATAGACAAATATGCGAAAGATTCTTTAATAATGTAGGTTCTTATTTTGGTAATTGGGCGGAATCTAACAAATTTTGGGACCATTATTAGTATTTTGTAAAGGTATATACACTAATTTTTAAATTTAAAGTAAGATTAGCTATTCTGTAAATATAACTTCTTCGTCCCTTCTGAACAGAAAATTGTTATTTAAATTTCTCAAACTTGTGATCTTCTTTTATAAATAATTTTAATGATTTTTGGAGTATTTAAGGAATTCTGAAAATATATTTTTACAAAATTTAAACTAAATTCTAAATACCTTGGAAAGTAGAAACCATGTTCCAAAATTGGAGTTTCTTTATTGGCTCAAAATTGTTTCTTCCTAGCTTAGACGGGTCATCATACGAACTTTTAAAGATAATTAACAAGTTAGTAGATATTGTCATGCTGTCATTTGCTATAACATTCGATACTTCTACGATCCTGAACTCAAGTTTCCAGAAGTAGTTATCGCTAGATATAATTACTCAAAGTGATCTGTTGGAATATTAGAGTCTAGTAAACAAGTTACTATGTTTTCTGAGATATGAGTCAAAATAGTTGGAATTTTTGGTAGAGCTCCGTAAAATATCTGGATTATAAGAGTACCCATATGAAAAATTCAAAACCTTTAAGTGTATATATTATACATATATCACGAAATAGGCAGAACCTGTTTCCACGACAATCAGTTCTTCATAACCTGAACAGACTCGGATTTTTATTCGCACAAGGACTGTCAAATTGGCTGAATTCCTTAAAATTATTTGGGGAACATTCTACGTAACAAAAACAAATCGACATAACCAGAAGCTGTTACTCAAGAGTTATAAAAAGCGATCGGATAGCTCTAATGTCAACCGAGACCCATGAACGAAATCGTGTTAGAGCACATGTCAACTCCTGTTGCGGCAATTCTTAGTTGATAGGAGAGGGGGCGACGAAGAGAGGCGATGGAGAGAGAGAGAAACACAGTTGACTTGTGTGAAACAGCTCTTACATTATAATTAAAACTGAAACAACTGAAACAACTGAAACAACGAACAAACTAAAAAACTTTTTCTTGTAAATAAAAATTTATTATGAGCCACCCTGTATACCACATTATACTCTCCAAAAAAAAAAAAACAAGAAATTTGTGGAATTTGTGAAATTTTGAATTTCAGTGCTTCTTTTTTATATCCAACGGATATGCAAATGGCAATAACGTCATAATTATTTAATTTCATATGCATGCTTAGGTAAACAATAACAAAAACATAAACACACATACACAGAACAGATTAAGTAATTAAATTGATTATGCAGAATTATGAGATCTTTTGTTTGTTTAAACGTTTTCTGACGACAATTTTCAACGACATACCTTAAACAGCAATGAAATTGCAGTTTTTATTTCGTTTTTAAACATTTTCGCATTATTTATTTCTAGCTTTGTACTGGCTTTTGTCTTGCAAATTGCACATGTGTCCGTTCCCCGTGACTTCCGTCGTCACTTCACCTAAGACGAAGGGAGGTGTGACTTAAACATTGGGGCGCATATGATTTCATACGGGTATGCGTTGTATACATGCATTCTAATGTATACAAAAGCAGTAAAATATCGAAATCATATGAAATCATGCGCTCAGTCACAGCAAAGCCATTTTAAATCTTAATTTAATGGCGCTATTTGCCGGCGAAATTAGATGATTAGTCGGTTTCATTGTATTCAGTATTATTTTCTTGTATTCACCGTTAAGACATTGTTAGCATGTTTAACAAACTGAATTGACTTCAAAATGGAACCTGATTAGAAATTATGTGACTCTGTTTTCATATGAGAGAAAGTAACTTTCGATACAGACGAGAGCAAACATTTTCAAGTTTAATTGTTTCGAAGATTTTAGACCCGTTATAATATATATATATATATATATATATTTATACTCTCGCAACAAATGTTGCTAAAGAGAGTATTATAGTTTTGTTCACATAACGGTTGTTTGTAACACCCAAAACTAAACGAGTTAGATATAGGGTTATATATACCAAAGTGATCAGGGTGAAGAGTGGAGTTCAAATCCGAATGTCTGTCTGTCCGTCCGTCCGTCCGTCCGTCCGTCCGTCTGTGCAAGCTGTAACTTGAGTAAAAATTAAGATATCTTGATGAAACTTGGCACACTTATTTCTTGGCACCATAGGAAGGTTGCTTTCGAAAATGAGCAAAATCGGACCACTGCCACGCCCACAAAATGGCGAAAACCGAAAACACATAAAGTGCCATAACTAAGCCATAAATAAAGCTATGGAAATAAAATTTGGTATGAAGGATCGTACTATTAAGGGGCATATCTGGATGTAACTTTTTTGGGGAAGTGGGCGTGGCCCCGCCCCTAAATCGGTTTTTTGTATATATCTCGGAAACCAATAGAGCTATATAAACCAAACTTTCTGCAGTCGTTTTTTTTAGCCACTTCCTAATACAGTCCAAAAATTAAAGAAATCGGATCATAACCACGCCCACCTCCCATACAAAAGTTAGGTTGAAAATTACTAAAAGTGGGTTAACTCATTAACGGAAAACGTCAGAAACACTAAATTTCACATAAGAAATTTCAGATGGAAGTTGCACTCAGATTTTTTTACAAAATGGAAAATGGGCGTGGCGTCGCCCACTTATGGCTCAAAAACCATATCTCAGGAACTACTCGACCGATTTCAATGAAACTTGGTTTGTAATAGTTTCCTTACATCCCAATGACATGTTGTGAAAATAGGCCAAATCGGTTCACAACCAGGCCTACTTCCTATATACCAGAACTTTGAAGACGATCTGAATCTTTTACCTTACAATATATAAAGTAAGTACTAGTGAAGATATCGGTGCAGAACTTTGCACAAATACTATGTTAATAGTGCCGAAATCGGACCATAGGTTTTCAAGGCCCCATATATCGAACACGAGGACCTCGGTGATTCTAACCTAATATTATGGTTTCCAACTTTCAATGGACTTTATACAATATATATGACGAATATGTGGGTAAAATTGTGTATTATATAATATAAATAAATATTAATAAATAAATTGCGAGAGTATAAAATGTTCGGTTACACCCGAACTTAGCGCTTCCTTACTTGTTTTAATTAGAAAGGCATTACTCTCGGTAATTATGCTACTTATTTGTTGGAGGCCCTTCGTTCGAAGATCCTATAATTTTTAAGTCTGACTGACTCTTCAGCTATGGCTAGATGTCTATGAAACCGTCAGAACAACTTGCTGTGTATTTTCAGCACGATATACATACCCCCTTCAATACGAGCGCTTTAAATAAAACAAAACCGTTTCGGATATAGATGAAATTCTTTATTCCATTCGATGCCATTATGTATGGAACTCGATTTCTTTTGCTTGGCCATCACGAGCATGTTTGCAGAAGTCCAGACCCTGAAACCAATTATCGACGGTTTTCAAGCATAAATCGGACATTACTGCTGCAATTTCACGTTCGATTTTCATACGAAGTTCATAAACCGTCGCTGGCTTGTTGGCATAGACCGTAGACTTGACGTAACTCCACAGGAAGTAGTCTATCGGTGTCAAATCAAACGACCGCCGTGGCCAATTGACTGGGTCATTTCGTGAGATAACACGTTCACCATACTTGGTTTTCAATAAATCGATTGTGACATTCGCTGTGTGGCTTGTGGCGCCGTCCTGTTGGAACCACATATTGTTCAAGTCCTTCCATCCATCCAATCCGGTCCAAAAATATTCGGTGATGTCGATGGTGATGCAATGGTGACGCATGGAGTACGTGTGGATTGCTGCCTGACCCAATAACCCATATTTTGCCTATTGACGAAGCCATTCAGCCAGAAATGAGCCGACCATAAATTGGCCATAGCGCTCTTAAAGTTGAGGCCACTGACTTCGGAAGGAAATTTGAATAATTTCGGACTTGTTGTTGGATCGTATATCTTTCCATGATGAAATGGCAAATCTTACTGAAGAGAAATGTCAAAGTAGCTAGGAAAATCTGGCGTCATTTGCTGTCCCTATCGATCTACTTTTGTACCGTCTCTTTCCAAGACATCCTTTATATAAGAGTATAGATGTCATGGATATTTCTGACTTAAAGCTGATAGATTTCTGTAGGCACTATTTTTTTGGAGTTAGTTCCATTTAGATCTCGCCAAAAAGGCCTAATTAAATAAATTATTCTGGAAGCAAGAAAAATGCTAATTTCCAACTTTCCAGCATTATTAAATTGTGCAAATTTGCAAAATGGCGGGTACTAAAGTATCCTGCGGAATATTTTTTCTTTCAAAAAGACCTGTACAGACGAGTAGTTATTCAAGATCTATATAATAATATGCATAACCGCCAAAAGTCTTTCATCCAAGCAACATTCTTCGAAATTGCTAGTAGAATAATGTAAGATGTTAGCGAAACAAAAACAACAACACGCTGCAGTCTCGCCTGAATAACAAACACAAACTCTAAGATGCAGCTATTTTCTCAAAAAAATTTTAAATGAAATTATTCACTGATGTTGAACGGAAACAATTGTATTGCTGTCATAAGAAAATGCACATAAAATAATTATAATTATTTATAACGCACATCAAACATGAACCGACATTTGTTAACTTACAAATACATACATATGAACGAGGGTGTGTATGTGTGCCTGAGTTTGTATGTGTGAGTTCGGAAGTGTTCTTACGTCAATTCTAATGCCAAATAAGTGCTTTGTTCTGCACTATTTATATACTATATTATAGAAAAACATGCATCTGAGGTGCATATGCACATATACATATGTATTCATAGATAGAAATGTACTATATGTTTATATTTAGCATATACAATTATATAACATTTACTTTGATTTCAAAAGTATATTTAATACATGGATATTTAATGAAGGGCTGAGTCTAGAAATGTAAATGTGTATACATATGTATTATATATATTTATTAAATAATTTATTAAACATATACACATACATATGTATTTATACACAAATATAGTTCCACTTTTAATTAATTAATAAACCATACTTGTCGAAAAATAACTATTTGCATGCTAGTTACATTCAAAGTTATATATCATATACACCAACATACATAAGCACATCTAAGTAGTGGCGTAGGTCCGCTCTCGTAACTGGTGATGCGCTTATAAGCTCATTTACTTATCGGAATATGGCACATGCTTTCATACTTAATTTCACACTTATGCACAACTGTATACTTGTTTCATTATGTATGTATGTATGTATGTATGTAAATGTGCTTGTAATTAAATACTTGCTCCCTTGGCGACACGTCACCGCCAGATTGTGCAACCATCTGGTAATTTTAGCCAAATAGTATCTAGTATCCTCTATCTAAACTTGTTGTGATATATAATCTCGATATTCTGTACATTTGTATGCCTGTATGTATATACATATAAATGCATATAATCGACTAGATATATAATCACATTTTGCATGCATGTCTCAATTAATGCGGCAAAAGGTACACAAGTTCTAGGTTGCCTTTTGTGCTTATGGCTTTTATAATAGTAAAGGGTGGTTCTAAATTAATTTGAAATGAAATAAATTTATTCAATTTATATAAAATCGGATTTTCGAAGAAGAATTATGGTAAGGAATGAATTTAAATTGTTCTTTACAGAAAAAAGAGGGGCAGCTGTCATATGGTACAGTGATTTGATCCACGATAATATGATACAACATAGGTTCTGTAGCTTAATAGAAGTGTTTTGTGTTTCTATAAAACTCCTAAAGTTGCCCCGATTGCTCCCAAATATCTATAGATCATTATCATATACATATATCATAGCTTTGGTTCATACCTTTCTGTTCATAAAACATACATGGGAAAGTAATAACAAAATGATACGGCTGAATTCAGCAGTATAGTAAGCGTATAGCTCTATATATCTCCCTTCCGCTTTTTTGCTCTTTATTCAATGCTTTATAAAAAGTGTTACAGTAATCGGATTTAGTTCAAATATAAGCCGTTTCGTTCGATAATCTATTTCTCGGACACCCTTTTTCACAATCCTCTTTTGAGTTCAACTTTACACAACCAAGGGCGTTCGCCATGGAGAGGAACAGGTGGTAATCACTTGACGCTATGCCCGGGCTATATGTTGGATGCGTTAAAACCTCCCATCCGAGCTCACGTAGCTTCTGACGAATCATCAACGAAATGTGTGGTCTGGCGTTGTCCTGGTGGAACACTAAACCCTTCCTTTTGGCCAATTCTGGACGCTTCTGGTCGATCGCCTGCTTCAAGTGGTCCAGTTGTTCGTAGTAGATAGTAGAATTAAGCGTCTGGACATATGGGAGCATTTCATAGTGGTTGATTCCCTTCCAATCCTACCAAACACAGCAAAACCTTCCTGGCCGTCAATCCCTGCTTGGCCACTGTTTGGGACGATTCACTGGCTTTTGCCCACGACCGTTTTCGCTTGATATTGTCGTAGGTGATCCATTTTTCGTCGCCAGTCACCATCCACTTCAAAAATAGGTTGAGTTCGTTCCGTTTCAGCAGCATATCGCAGGCGTTGATTCGGCCCAGAATGTTTTTTTGTGTCAAATCACGCGGCACCCAAACATCAAGTGTTTTTGTGTATGCAGCCTTCTGCAGATGGTTTAAAATGGTTCGGTGACTAACTCCCATCTGCTGGGCAATGTCACGAGATGCCACATGCCGGTCTAACTCTATGTTTTCCATGATTTGATCGGTATTCGTCGTCACAGGTCTTCCGCCGGCTGGCTTATCCATGGTGTCGTTTTCACCCGCTATGAATCGGCGAAACCATTCCTTCGCATTTCGAAGTGATAGAGTACCATCCCCCAAAATACCAATAATCTCACGGAACGTTTCTCTAGCGGATTTGCCTTTTGGTGTCGAGTAAAGTTCAAATCCGGATGTCTGTCTGTCCGTCCGTGCAAGCTGTAACTTGAGTAAAAATTGAGATATCTTAATGAAACTTGGAACACGAGTTCCTTGGCACCATAAGAAGGTTAAGTTCGAAGGCGGAATCGGACCACTGCCACGCCCACAAAATGGCGATAACCAAAAACACATAAAGAGCTATAATTAAGCCATAAATAAAGTTATGAAAATAAAATTTGGAACATAGGATCGCATTAGGGAGGGGTACATTTGAATGTATTTTTTTTGGAAAAGTGGGCGTGACCCCGCTCCCAAATATGTTTTTTGTATATATCTTGCAAACCAATAAAACTATATAAACCAAACTTTCTGCAGTCGTTTCTTTTAGCCGTTTCCTTATACAGTCCAAAAATTAAAGAAATCGGATCGCCCACCTCCCATACAAAGGTATACAAAGTACGTTAACTCACTAACGAGAAACGTCAGAAACACAAAATTTCACAGAAATGATAGCAGAAGGAAGCTGCACTCAGATCTTTTTACAAATTGGAAAATGGGCGTGGCATAGCCCACTTATGGGTCAAAAACCATATCTCAGGAACTACTCGACAGATTTCAATGAAATTCGGTATATAATATTTTATTGACACCCTGATGACATGTGTGGAAAATGGATGAAATCGGTTCACAACCACGACTACTTTCTTTATAACTCAATTTTGAATTCCATCTGAATCCTTCACTTTATAATATATACATTAGGAACCAATGATGATAGCGAAATAAAACTTTACACAAATACAGTATATGATATGTGGCATCACTTGTGAAAAAATTGTCGAAAACGGACTATAACTTTTCAAGGCCACAGATATCGAGCATATTGAACTCAGCGCCTAAGGTTAAATTTTAACCGAAAATATGGGTTAATCAGCTCAGCTAATTTAATGTAATTCAGAGGAAATTGTTTTCTTCCAATAGTGTGTCTCTGTTCCAAAAATTATTAAAATCGGGTCACAACATCTCCTAGCTCCCATATACCTAATTATAGGTTTTTCAAAAATTCGTTGGGCTTTATTACGCATATATGTATTGGTTAATATGTGATATATCTTAGCAATATTAAGTGAGCGTATAGTATTGGATATAGTGTACCTTGCTGGTGAAATTGAATGAAATCGGTTCAGGAATTACCTCAGCCCTCATATCTATATATGACGATTTTCGTTATTCTATTAAACTTTATGCCGAATTTATGGGTAAATTTGTGTGTTATGTAAATAAAATGTCTTCAATAAATTTCGAGAGTATAAAATGTTCGGTTACACCCGAACAGCCTTTCCTTACTTGTTATTTTTGTACTTCTACTTGGTACCTGCGCTGGTTACATTGCAGTAAAATTAATCTTATTTTGAAAATTGCTTGATTTGTTTAAGAAATGCAGAAAATATGATTCCGAATTTACTTTATTTACCAAAACTTTACTTTTATTACCAAAATCAGTACAATTTTCAATAGTTGCATTCGTTTTGAAACAACAACAGTGTATGCATGAGTATACTTAAAATATTTTTCAATAAATAAGGTCAAATAAATCACAGAGAAATACCAAACCAGTGATTTCATTTTTATAATAGCCAACAAACTGATTTCATTATCGTAGAATAATTTTAAAATAAATGAGCAATTTTAATATACCCACGACTATAAATTTAAGCATTCACATACATCACTGCTGCCTTTGCTGTGGATTACACGAATTGATTTAATGGCAATCGATATGGCATTTCGCACTCAGGTATTTACCGAAAAAAATTATACTCTTCAACTGTTTCATTGCCCATCCGCAGTGGAATGTGGTATGCGCTTTTGTTGCTAGGCGTCTGTTAAATAATTCAAAAATTTTATAACAACACTAAAAAGTGAAAAATCAATTATATTGACTCTGTCTTCGTTTTGCATGCAGTTAAATTAATGAGATCATTTGTGCAGATACGACAAGATTGTTGAAAAAAAAACACAAAAACAACGAGAGTGGAATATCAAAAAAAGATTGATTACCTAAACGAAATTCGCAAAGTGCAATTGAAATTTAATGAGATGAGATACGACTAAACGCGAACACAACGCACCAATAAAAAATTTAGTTTTGAGATAAACGCGCTTAAATTTTACATTCAGAAGAACTTCCAAAGGGTATATCTCTTAGAATATTACTTTGATATTTTTGGATACAATTTTAAACATATGGCACTATTTAATATAACAATTTTTTTTTTTAATTTTGAAATTTTGAAACCCACTTAACCTCTTAACTGAACCGTTAGGGGTTGTGAAAACAAACCAAAATAGTCCAAAAAAATTATGTAAATATGAGAATTCTTGTATAATGTGTTTTTTCCTTCCTGGCGATAGATTTTTTTTCTTTTGGCATGTTATTAAAACCGAAGCGCATTTGCCTACAAACAAATTATTCGAAAGTGAGAAAATCGATTCTGGGACCTATCAATGTGATAGGATAGTGTGCTCAGTGTGGTATTTCAAAACGAGTAGTAGTAGTAGATTAACGTCCAGAAAGTATATAATGCTATGAGACACCCAGTAATAATATACTATGGGCGTTAGTTCAGGGTACATGGTACAAACATTCTAAAAAACTGTTTTTCTATTAAATGAAATTTGTTATGAGTTTCAAGATCTTAAAGAAACGCATACTTAATATTGACCGATCTCCATTATATCGGAAATCAGAATTGAAGAAGCGAAAACACAGTTAACCAAATTCTTCAATCAAAAATTAATATATAAACTTCTTTAATGCGTCTTCAATTATGCAATATTTTACAATTTGGGTTACATGGGCTTTGTCGGGTAAAAATAGGCCTATTTTTTTTTTCTATGTAAAAAAGTGTTTATTTAATTCAAACTTTTTTCTGTCTTTTATTTACATATTTAAAGAATAATTTCTGAAATTTTCAAAAACAAAAAAAAACTCCATTGTGAGGTCATTTCCGGTGACCCCTCGGAATAAAGGTGCGTCCGCGTTGTCAGCATAACTCCTGACAGGACCATCCAAAATGAAAAAACAAAAATAAGTGTTTTAGGGAGGACCATAAACTCGAACGAAGGAAAGACAAAAAATATAAATATTGGAATTTTTCCAAAAAAATAAAAAATTTCGGTCAAATATGCTTGACATTTTGTTTTTTATACTCTCGCAACAAATGTTGCTAAAGAGAGTATTATAGTTTTGTTCACATAACGGTTGTTTGTAACACCCAAAACTAAACGAGTTAGATATAGGGTTATATATACCAAAGTGATCAGGGTGAAGAGTGGAGTTCAAATCCGAATGTCTGTCTGTCCGTCCGTCCGTCCGTCCGTCCGTCCGTCTGTGCAAGCTGTAACTTGAGTAAAAATTAAGATATCTTGATGAAACTTGGCACACTTATTTCTTGGCACCATAGGAAGGTTGCTTTCGAAAATGAGCAAAATCGGACCACTGCCACGCCCACAAAATGGCGAAAACCGAAAACACATAAAGTGCCATAACTAAGCCATAAATAAAGCTATGGAAATAAAATTTGGTATGAAGGATCGCACTATGAAGGGGCATATCTGGATGTATTTTTTTTGGGGAAGTGGGCGTGGCCCCGCCCCCTACTAAGTTTTTTGCACATATCTCGCAAACCAATAGAGCTATATAAACCAAACTTTCTGCAGTCGTTTTTTTAAGCCACTTCCTTATACAGTCCAAAAATGAAAGAAATTGGATCATAACCACGCCCACCTCCCATACAAAAGTTAGGTTGAAAATTACTAAAAGTGGGTTAACTCACTAACGAAAAACGTCAGAAACACTAAATTTCACACAAGAAATGGCAGATGGAAGCTGCACTCAGTATTTTTTACAAAATGGAAAATGGGCGTGGCGTCGCCCACTTATGGGTCAAAAACCATATCTCAGGAACTACTCGACCGATTTCAATGAAACTTGGTTTGTAATAGTTTCCTTACATCCCAATGATATGTTGTGAAAATAGGCCCAATCGCTTCACAACCACGCCTACTTCCTATATACCAAAACTTTGAAGACGATCTGAATCGTTTACTTTACAATATATAAAGTAAGTACTAGTGAAGATATCGATGCAGAACAAATACTATGCACAAATACTATGTTAATAGTGTGGCAGCCCCATTCTAAAAATTGCCGAAATCGGACCATAGGTTTTCAAGGCCCCATATATCGAACATGAGGACCTCGGTGCTTCTAAACTAATATTAGGGTTTCCAACTTTCAATGGACTTTATACAATATATATGACGAATATGTAGGTCAAATTGTGTATTATATAATATAAATGAAGTTAAATAAATAAATTGCGAGAGTATAAAATGTTCGGTTACACCCGAACTTAGCCCTTCCTTACTTGTTTTTTTTAACAGTTGTAATTGAAGAAGAAAAATCTTTCGTTCCAGCACTAGTAAATTGTATCTCCAACACCTGTGTAAAATTTCATCAAGATCGGTTGAGTAGTTTTCGAAAAAATTTGACAACCGACTTTGAAAACACGGTTTCGAGAAAAACGCGTTTAAAGTTTTGAGTAATAATAATACATGACTTGGAGCGCACAGCTTCCAAAGTCTGTATTTCCGAAACTATTATTCGGATCGAAAATGAAAATTTGAACATTTAGGATAATATTCTTGAGATGTTGTAGAAATTAATAAGCAAAAACAAAGAAAATTTGAACCCACGAAACCCATGTAACCCCTTGAAGAAGTTATAATTATTAAATTTTCGTAAATAAAGTGAAATTTTTACATTTTTCTGGAGAACTAATTTTGTTGCAGTTAATTATACACAATACTTTTTTACTTATACATACAGATTCCAATATCACTACATAGTAAGAAAAGAAGAGCTAAGTCCTTGTATAATCAAATATTTTATACTCTTGCAATTTATTAATTAACTTATCAGAACACTCCATTTGGCCCGTAATTCGACATAAAGCTGAACTAATTTCACTTTTTTACATTATACCCAAGGCTATACGCTCACTTTATTTTGATAATATTCATATATCTCATATATTAACCGATATATACGATATAAAGCCCCACGGATGTCTGAAACCCCAAATAGGTAAAGTATGACCCCATTTCACACATGTTTGGCACAGAGACACAATTTGACAATTTGAATTTCTTTCAATTTGAATTACTTTAAAGTATCTGAGAAATTACCCGGTATATTCGGCAAAAAAAAAATTATTCAATGGCGTTGAGGTCTTTTGTATTCGATATCTGGGACTTGAAAATTTATAGTCCGTTTTCTGCAATTTTTAACTGAGCGATAGCACACCTCACATTCATTATTTGAATAAATTTTCATTGGTTCTTGATATATATTATATATATATATATTGTAAAGTGAACGAATCAGATGGAATTCAAAATTAATAACTACCAAATGTCATTGAAATCGATCGAGTAGTTCCTGAGACATGGTTTCTGACCCAAAAGTGGGCAACGCCACACCAATTTTACTTATTTTATAAAAATCTAAGTGTAGCTCTTTTCTGTTATTTTTTTTGCAAAAATTAGTGTTTCTAATGTTTTTCATAACTCTTGTATGGGAGGTGGGCGTGGTCATATTTCATGGTGTATAGTCGAATGCTTAAGGGAAATGTGTCCAGGAAAAGAAACACATCAACACGAAACACATCCTATTTGAAAAGTATTTCGCTTCATCAATCGCACTAATTGTTGACAGTTGAAATCATTCCACTGATCAGAACGATTTGGCTTTTGAACAAGGTTTGCATTATTAAAAGCGTCACATTAAAATGATAATCATACAGAATCGCTTAAAATACATAAATAAGTTATTTATTGAACGATCATCATCAGCAGCTGTGAAGAAACGAGATTTGCGCAAAACTGCTCAGATGACACGTTGAATTTATTGATATGTCAATATCTGCACAAATTAAGTTATAAACATGAATTTGCATATGCAAATCGTACATTATGTACATACATATATGATCGAAGAAATGCAAAAGGCGAAACGCGCAAAATTCTGCAAAGCAAAATGTTTACAAAATACCAGAGAAAAATAAGCAATAAAGCAGGCGCAGACAGCAAACGAAAATTGTCACGACCAAATATTGATGACTAGGTACAGTTGAAGTCCCCCACCAAACAGGCAATCGAACAAATTGCACATTAACCACCAACCAACAGAAGTGAATGCGAACCACCGGCTTCACCACAGGCAAAAATGCGAGCAACAGCGCGGGCAGAAAGAGAGAGAGAGTAAGTTAAACTAACTAAAATTATGCAAATGTATGTGTGTGAGTGCCAACACAACGCCAGCAGCAAAGTGGCGTGACGCGCATGCCAGCAGTGACTGCGGCAGCGGCAGCGGCAGAATATATTTCAAGTTCAAGGTTAAGAACTAGTTGTAGATACTTTTTTCCTCTCACACCACACGAAACAAGTCAAACAAAAAGCAAAAAAAAACGTAGCGAGCGAATAAAAACAAAAGCAAAAACCAGCCGAACTCGTTACTCGCACAAAAGCTTGTGTGCGGGCAAACAAACAACAAAACAAGTCAAACACTCGCTAATGCTCGCCAACGAATGGACTCACACACACATACATACACACATATATTGACACATTGACGCAAATCGAGCGCCGATTCGTATGCGAAGAGACTGAGCGTCGCTATGCACACAGTTCCATACATACATACAAGCATTTTGCCGAACAACAAAGTGTAACAAAAACAAAAAAAAAACGAAAAGCAACAACTCGTTTACAAACACTAACATACAATTTAGAGAGAGAGAGAGCGCGAGGAGAAGGCAAAAAATAGCAGCCGAGCATTGCTATCGCACAACCACAGCTGTTCGTGGCCCCTGCACGCCCCAAAGCCCATGCGCTCATTGCAACGGTTTGTTCGCTCGTTCGCCTGTACTTGATTCCATTATTGCTGCTGCTTGGCGTTGTTTGTCAGTACTTTGTTGTTGTTGTTTTTGTGTGCTTTTATATGTATTTTTGTCCTTTCTTTTGGTCTCCAACTTCTTAGGCAATTGGTTTCGTCGCGGCGGCAACTGTAATATTACGAGCGGCAAGTGAGTATCATAAAGATATGTGCACTCACTCGCCTGATTCCCTAAACACACCGCTACCGTTACACTCTCCCTGCGACAAAGCTCGCATGTTTGCCAGCTAAGGCGAGAATTGAAGGCCAGCAAACACGTCGATTCGGAATAAATAAAGAATCACACAAAGAAATGCTGGCTGTACACGTACGTAATGGGAATTGTTTCGATATATAGAGGCATACATACATGCATATGTACTTATATAGTTTAATGTTGTATTTTAGTAATTGACAAAAACAGTTCTAGCGATAAGTGTGGGAACAAGTACTCTCCAATTATTTATTTTCCATTATTATGAAATTTCGACTGGGCTTACAAATATTTCATTTAATAATGAAAGTACGTGAATTTTGATTTTGAAAACCTTACTTTATTTTTCGACATAATCTACAACTAGAGTTCCCAATATTTTGATAAGGGTTCGATAGTTCGTTAAGCCTTTAAAGCAAGTTGGTTTGTCCATTTTATCTTTCTCGTTTGAGCGAAGTCATGCAATTTTGATAACGTTATAGAAAAGGTCAGGTCTTTAATACAAAGTTGATGAGTCAAGCATATATTTCGCTAACGATTCGATAGTTCGTTAGGCTTTCAAAGTAGGTATTCGTTTGTCCATTTTAGGTCTCTCATTTAAGTGAAATCTTTTCCCAGATGAAATTTCATAAAACTTTGATGACATTCTCGATAAGATCAGATCTTTAAGACAAGAATAGTGATTGTTTGTGACGCGATCTCTTAGTCAGACCGCGAAGAGTTTTTAGTCCGTGCAATATCGCTGTGTATGCCTATTTTTCCCTTCTTTTCCGTAATAAGGTTAATTTAGTTCAAATATAATATATAGCTAATATTTACACAACAGAATATAGAGGTAAAAACTAGAGCTGAGCATGACCTAAGAACAGAAAAACGCTCGGTGATTCATTTGACTCCATACACGGACGCCATGACAAACCGCAACAAACCAACTAGCCACACTGTAGAATACTGTTGATATACCGTATGTTGGTGAAATCCGCTGGAAATTACTTCCATGAAACGAAAATAATTAGTAACTGAAGATGATATAAACATTCGAGAAGCCTCCAAGCTTTTTTGACAGACAACACACCTGTTGATATTACTGATTGAAGCAGAATCCTTTACCAGGATTTTTAAAGAGAAATTTTCTAAAATCAATATATCGATGGCCTCCGATCACATAAAAAACGGAGTGACCGCTATTATCTTTGAATAAAAACTAGGTCCAACTTCGGAGGAGTAATGTTTTCTCTCTGCCTTCAAATGCATCCCTCTGAATGCAATTTTACAGTTTACCACTTTATATTGTAAATAAAGGCTTTCTGTTGTTGTTCACTAACAAATTGTAATGCTAGAGAAATTGTTCATGTATGTAGTTATTGTGATTATTGTGGTGGGCTGTCTGGAAACCCATATTTAGACCAGTTGAAAAATAATAAGCATGTATCAATACTTTACTCGAGATTTTACAATAGTTTAAAACTAGTATAGTAATATTGTACGTTCAGTTCCTGAATCTCTACCTCAACATTAAACATTAGTCGCCTTCGATTGGTGCTGCTGTCTTAAAATAACTAAATGAGAAAGCATAAATTCAGTGCAAGAGATATTTTTGGTTACTCATTAATGTGCTATACCAGTTCATTGGTTTTATACCAGTTGTTTGTTGGATTAGTCAAGCACCAGTGACACGTATATTTCACTTTTGGTAGAACTATTAGAAGATATATTACAAATTTATGACTGTATATGATCAGTATTAATATTATTTGGCTATAAAAATAATAGACTTTACTACAATGGGTCTGAATAAGCTCTAAAACTTTAGCTTAAGGTGTGACATCTAATTAGAAGCCTTTAAAATGAGATCCTCAAACTTTTTTCCTGAGAAAACTTCTAAATTTATTATTTTAAGGATTTGTACACATATTATAGTAACTTTGAAGAGTATTGGATAATTTTTTATTTGTGAAAAATAACATCATAAGTTTTTGAAGTTGATACAACAGCTCTCCAGGGACTCCTCCCAAAAACAGGCGCTTTACGGTGATCACTATATCTCTGAAGTGGATCATCTGAAATAAAAAAATCAAACTGATTTTGTTAAAGTAATGTATAATCTTGTAATTAGGCGAAGGAATACGCAAAACATTTTTTTTAAACATTTTTTTGCCAATATTTCGGTTTTAAATTGTGTCTAAAAAACTTATTTTTATCTGTAATAAAAAAGCTTCGATTAAGTACTAGAAAATATAGTTCAGAAGCCTGAGTTTGATACTAATCAATTTAGCCGTTTCCGAGAAATCTTGGTCACCGACTTTCAAAACATAGTTTTGAGAAAGGCAAAGCGTAACTCTTTAACTATTAACTGTTAAGCTGAATGTTTGTTTTAATATTTAAAAAAATATTTTCACTATATTGAACATTTTTTAAACTCAAAACCATTTAAATAGATGAAAGTTAATCAAAATATATTTTAATATTTTTTTTTGCTTTATTTGCTATACTTAATTCATGCCTAGATATTCCTATTTTGTTTGTAAACAAATATTTATTAATATACGTACACTCAATTCATGTTTATACATATTTATTTTTATACATTTTTCCCCCAAATTATTTGCATTATTCTCGTAAAAACATTGACCTTTGTACAGGCAACAAAGCGTGAGAAACAATTAGCATAAACAATAATACATTTAGCAATAGTAACCAAATAGCAAATGGAATGTGCACATAAACGTATTTTAAATGTGCAAATATGTATATAAATATAACAGTATATAGAGCATATTAATATATGTACGAGTATGTATGTATGTGTACTTGTAGGAAATGCATTGCTGCAATTGAGAACATGCAAACAGCTGAAAAAGCACGCACGCCAAAGTTGAATGAACGAAATATTTGCTTTGTAACATAATCGCGAGTGGAAAGCATTAATTAATAAATATACAAGTACATATGTAAACAAAATTACATGCTTACCTACATACATACATACATCTGTATGTGCCTCTACACTTTTGACTACAGAATTAATAATTGATATTTAAGCGTGTGAAAGTTTTGAAAATTTAAAATTACATTGAAGTTTTTGAGGACATGAGTACAAAAACAACTTGATTTATCAAGTTCATTCTCTAAAAGATGAAGTAAAAGCACAAAATTCTTCAGTTGCCTAGCAACAAGCTAGTTTTTATAACCTAGCTAGAAAAGAAAGCTTCAAATCGATGAAGTTTTCTTTTAGTTTTATTTATTAATTTGTAAAATATTTTCCCGAATCATTTAAACAGTTCATTTTTACTTTTCAATACTTTTTATTCAACTGGAATATTCCTTTACCCACTCATGCCAAAATCATATATATTATCCAACTTATATTATTGCTCTTGTATCCCGAACCTAACCTCAAATATGCCTTAGACCTTCGATTTAAAACTGTTGAGAGCATAAATGGACATGAGTACACAGTTCACCACCCTTAATCTTCCCTTTTAACTATAAATAAGTTTATGGATCTACATTAAGTTTAAATTGACTTATTTATAGGATTATTTATTCAAAGATCGATTTCCGCCTTCTTTATTCAATCTTCAAACCTGATGGATTATGAAATTACCTCTCTAATTGTCGCGTAGATCTCGAAATGTAGGAAGATTACAAAAGAGGCGTGGTACATTACAGATTGACTATTTAGTCGTAAATTAGATTGAGTTACTGGAACTGGTATTATTGTCTTTGGAATTATTCTTCATTATGTTTGCTTCACAATCATTCCAAACAAATTTGGAGGAAATTTTTCACATGAAGACATAGCTATTTCTTAATACAAAAGGGAAAACAAGAGAAATTGCTTGCTAAATTAGACTAAATCAGTACGTTGAATAGCAGATTAATAAAATATTTTGTTTGGTCAAATATAATGAAAAATGAGGTTTTCAAACATTCTTCCTGAGAAAACTTCTAAATTTAGTATATTAAGGATTTCTACACATATTATGTTCATTTTGAAGACTATTGAATAATTTTTTATTTGTATCGTGGAAATCACTATATCTCTGAAGTAGATCATCTGAAATAAAAAAAAAAACGGATTTCGTTAAAGTAAAGTATAATCTTGTGATTAATCGAAGACGGTTTTTCGTTTGCCATAATTTTGGTCTTAAACTGTGTATAAAACAAGAAAAAACGTTAACTTCGGCTGTACCGAAGCTAATATACCCTTCACAGGTGCATTTCTTTTAGTAACTATGTGTTTAAGCAAATCTAAAGACGTAAGAAAAAGTAAGTAAAAAAAAGAAAACATTTTACTAATTCTTTTTAGCCGGGATGTTTGCTAGAAATATTAAGGTTATATAGTTATCTGTATCCGATCTGAACAATTTCTTTGGAGATTATATTATTACCTTAAGCAGTAATCCATGTCAAATTTCGTGAAGATAGCACGTCAAATGCGAAAATTTTCCATACAAGCCATTGATTCCGATCGTTCGGTTTGTACGGCAGCTATATGCTATAGTGAACCGATCTGAACAATTTTTTCGGAGATAAAATTATTTCTATGAACAATAACTCACACCAAATTTCGTGAAGATATGTAGTAAAACGCGAAAGTTTTCCATACAAGCTCTTGATTCCGATCGTTCAGTTTGTATGACAGCTATATGCTTTAGTGAACCGATCTGAATAATTTTTTCGGAGATTCAATTATTTCTATGAGCAATAACTCACACCAAATTTCGTGAAGATATGTAGTAAAATGCGGAAGTTTTCCATACAAGCCCTTGATTCCGATCGTTCAGATTGTATGGCAGCTATATGCTTTAGTAAACCGATCTGAACATTTTTTTCGGAGATTCAATTATTTCTATGAGCAATAACTCACACCAAATTTCGTGAAGATATGTAGTAAAATGCGGAAGTTTTCCATACAAGCCCTTGATTCCGATCGTTCAGTTTGTATGACAGCTATATGCTTTACTGAACCGATCTGAATAATTTGTTCGGAGATTCAATTATTTCTATGAGCAATAACTCACACCAAATTTCGTGAAGATAGCACGTCAAATGCGAAAATTTTCCATACAAGCCATTGATTCCGATCGTTCGGTTTGTATGACAACTATATGCTATAGTGAACCGATCTGAACAATTTTTTCTGAGATTAAATTATTTCTATTAGCAATAACTCACACCAAATTTCGTAAAGATATGTAGTAAAACGCGGAAGTTTTCCATACAAGCCCTTGTTTCCGATCGTTCAGTTTGTATGACAGCTATATGATATAGTGGTCCGATATCGGAAGTTCCGACAAATGAGCAGCTTCTTGAAGAGAAAATAACATCTGCAAAATTTCAAAACGATATCTTAAAAACTGAGGGACTAGTTCGTATATATACAGGCAGACAGACGGACGGACGGACATACAGACGGACATGGCTAAATCGACTCAATTCAACATACTGATCATTTATATATATACTTTATGGGGCCTCCGACGCTTCCTTCTGGGTGTTACAAACTTCGTGACAAACTTAATATACCCTGTTCAGGGTATAAAAACAAACTGATTTCCATATTTTGCCATAATTTTGGTCTTAAACTGTGTATAAAAGAACAATTTTTATCGGTAATAAAAAGGCTTCGATGAAGTACTGGAAAATATAGTTCAGAAGCTTGTGAACAACTTTGACACTAATCGGTTCAACTATTTCCGAGAGATCTTGGTCACCGACTTTCAAAACATAGTTTTGAGCGCCGTCGGATTAACATTTTCAGATCGATTTTTTGAAAACTCTAACTAAATATAGCCTAATGCTACAAACAACTGGGGGTTTGTCATATATTATGGAGTGTTCTAAATTTGTTTCAGTCTTATTCGATTCGCTAGAGCTCTAGAGAGTAACGAATTGAACGAACTATTGTAGATTAGCTGTTCAAACACAGCGTGGAAAAATTCGACTTTCTGCAGCAAATAATTTTTAATACCTTGGCTTGGAACAACGTTCATACTTTACCAGCATGTCTTCTATAAATAAATACATTTTAATTTAACTTGTTCTCTGATATCTTGTTGAAAATTTACATATAACCAGATTATCGAATACACTTCAATCCAAGATAGTATGGTGTCTCTTAATAAATTGGTATAAAAGCTTGCTATCATATCGCCGTTTGTCTTATACCAATAAAAAAGCATTTATACCAGTTGTGTGTTCGATTCAATAAACCGTTGCTATTTTGTGCATATTTTCTTTGAAATATAATATAATATAAATTAATATAATATTGTTGTCGAAGATTTAAAAGTGATTGTTGAATTGTTCTTATATCATCCAAGCCCCCGTACTTTTGAAAATATTATTAATTTTTCATGTGTAAAGGCACCAACATCATCTCATATGAGCTTTTTAAAAATAAATCCCGTTTTCAATTTTCCCATAATTTATTTACTAGTTTCTTCTTCTTCATATATTTACAGTTACGACGAGGCAGCGCTGCGTGAAATTTAATTAGAACCAAGCAGAATTGCAGCCACCATTTAAAGTGGAAAATCATATATGTAAATATGGGAAGATGGGCAAGAATGGAAGCACAAATATTATATTAAGCTCGTTTGAAATCGAAAAAGGAAAGGCGGCGTGAATGGAAAGCTGAACTTGGATGGAATATGAATGACGACAATAAAACCAAAGCAAATGTCAGCGGCAGCGTCGGCGCCGGCAGAAGGGTAGCGCCAACTGAGCGCCGAGAGCACAACAGAGATGTTAGCGGAAATGACGACAGCGGGAGGGCGCATCCGAAGGGTTGGCGGAAGCAATTATTTAAACAGCCATGACAGTAGCACACAAGCGCTCACTTTCACTTGCGCTCTCTCTCTCTCTCTCCTCGGCGCTCTGCAGCTAACTGCGTGCGCTACATACAAGTACAATGAAGAATGCAAGCACACGCACACAACTGCAGGCTGCAACAAAAATGCATTGTATATGTATCAGTGTGTATGTGTGGCTGTCGTCGTTGCATTCGCCATGAACTGACAATTCGAAAGTGAATTGCGAGCGGGGTAGTTGCTAATAGTATAGTGAGCAAATCACAATGCAACAACAACAACAACTGCATATAATTGCATATACAGTATATGTGTATATATATTGCTGGCATATAGCGCAACTGTGTGCGTTTGTAGTTGGAAAACAAATATGGCGGACATGCGCAATTGCATTCAACTTGAACTTGAAATTTCATTATACGTGCCAGCGATTGCAGCTGCAGCCAACACAGCCACAGCTACAACGACAGCTACAGCAACAGCAAGAGCAAGAGCAAGAGAAAACGAAAATGAAAACGAACCCGAAACAGACGTCCATGCAATCCCAACGTCCACACTACACTACACTCGGCCAAGGAGCCCACAGGACACGCATAGTAGTGTCCACAGGCATACATATCAGCTACATATATATATATATACAGTAGGGAAACAGGAGTACAAGGACACCGGAGATTGCATAATACAGACAGTCAGTGATTTTGTATCGTCGAAATAGTGCGATTGCATCAGCAGCTGCCGCAAGAATACAACGCTCCCGATTTTGGAAGAATCGAACTTTAACATAACACAACACAGGACTCAAGGTATGTATTTATTTAGCAAATATTTCGTGTGTATTCAGCGAAAAAGTGTGTAAAGGTCAAAGGTTAGATTGCGTTTAATGCAAAAGTGCAGTGTATTCTTTTGTCAGCTTGTGGCGAAATGTCGATTGTAGCGTGCGGTGAACGCCATTATTGGCTTACATATGTATATGTAATTTATTAACGTTGAACGGCGAAAAAAGCTTGCGAAACAACAAAAATGAAATGAATTTCACTTTTCAAAACTTTATTACGGACGGCAGCGCAATAAGAAAGCACGAAAGCAGGCGATGCAAGCGGTGGCGGGTGCAGTGCCACACACACACATACTCATATTGTTTACATAGAACTTTGCGCTGAGCGCGAAAGCTCTGCGGCTTTTATGCACACCCACAAAATCTTGAAAATTACATATCTACACTCACATATGTACATGAGAATCTCTCTAGTTATATGTGAGCGCAATAAATTTTACCCACTCAAAAGCTTTAGCTTTCAACACCGCAACAGCTTTTAGCCGGCATCTTTTCGCCGTGCTGTGCTTTTGCTCAAATTCCAGCTTTTCAACGCTTTGACGTGGGAAACAGCACTTTTCCCCTTTTTGTACCCCGGTGTGGGTGTGTGCATGCGTGTGTGTGTGTGGTAAGCGCCTATTTGTAGCCTATATACTATATGACAGCCAGCATCGCCAGCAGAAGTACGCCGATAAGCGCGCTTCCCACTTTCACGCTGCATAACTACAGGGAAATGCGCCTGATTTATTCGACATTCGTCACATATGTTGATGTGCTCATCACAGCTTGGCCGTGTGAAAAGTGTGAAAAAGTAATTGCGAAATTTAAAGTTAATTAATTAAGTTTGAAAATTTGTTTTGCAAAAGTTAAAAGCTAGTCAATTTAATTATATACAAAACCAGCGGTTAATTAAAGTAAAACAAACTTGACCTTTGCCCTTTACTGCGCCTGTAAGTGGAGTTTATTTTCAACTATATACGCTTCTATTTGGTTTGTGACGCGTTTTAATTGATATAAAAGTGCCACAGCAACGACAAAATGGTACGCTATTAATATATAGCATATTGTAAGTGAAGTGTATACATATGTGCGCGTGTGTTTTCACTTTTTTTTACCACACAAATTTTCGATTTTGGAGCTGATTCTCCACGCATGAACAATAAACCCAGGAAAATTGATTAATTGCTAAAAATAAGTGTGTGGCCCAGAAGAAAAAAATAATAATTTCATACGAAAGTGTTCACGAGAAAATCTGTTCCATACGGTATGCTAAATTAAGTGACAGATAAAATTGATTTCTGCAATGTGTTTACAGTTGGTAGTATGCTGACGTCGTTGCACCAACAACAAGTTGTTGTTATGCTTTGTGTATATGTGTGTGGGTGTTGCTGCGGCAAGGACAAAAGGAATACATATATAAAATAATATTAAAAGAAAAAGAAATTGAAAAAAATAATTTAATTATTTAGAAATATATTTTTAAAAGGAAAATAATATCTATCGATTTGGGTGCAAGTCACTCAGCTTCTTACGAAAATTATTACATTAAAGAGATTACGAAAAAATCGTATTCTGTAGAAAAAGTCGATAACAAAACCGATAAATAATTTCGATTTTTTTAAATATATCGATAACAGATTTGTCAAAAAATAATCGTTTATCATGCTTAACTACGCATTACTCAAATTATACTTAAACTCCATCACATACAAATTCAATACAAGAGTACTCTAAATCTGACTGCCGGTCTGATTTTATAGATAGCATTGATTAATCGATTACACTGTGTGGCAGCCAAAATATTTTTGCGAGTATATGTTGTATATATCTTTGTTATATACATATTAAATAGTATAACAACATTAAAAACAAATCTTGTAATTAATATTCTCAGTTTAGTACCTAGAAATACCTTCTAAAGCTTCAAATCCAAATTCAAAATATTCTCAAGTAAGTGTTATTTAGATTTCTTCCAACATGTTTACTTATTGCAAATTCCTTTCTTACAGTAATTGCTTCATTGGAGAATGTCACGAGGCTCCGAGAGTATTTCTAATTTAAAAACGCTTACTTTATAAAATCAAACAGTTATCGATAAACTATATAACGATTACTATATGACTGAGGATTCCAATTAATCTTAATTCCAATACATTGCCTACATGTTCTGTAGTCAAAGTGCAATGAATTTAGTTCGATGCATTCAATGTATTATGAAAAAAGAAATCTGTAGAGAAGAGTTTATGCACGCCATTGAAAGAGTGATCATCACCCTCTTTAGGAACATTACCGATTTTATATACAGTCTTCTTACATCATCTTCGTTTTCTTTCAACAAAAGAAAATTGGATAAAAAATTTGAGGTTATTTTATATCAATAATCGTTTGTGAAGAGAGAAAGAGATAGAGAGACAATCTCAAATATTACAGAATGAAATATTTTTTCGGAGAAATATATATATCTACCGATTTAGTTTGGAATTAATCTTAATCTCCAAATATTATAGTAAAGACGATAAAGAAAGTGATGTACCTTTGATTAAAGTGAATTTAAACTGTAGTATTCACACTCTGTTGTCGAACAGCATTAACTCTATTTTGTTCAAGTGCCCGATCAGTGTTCAATCCTCTATACTTGGTGCTTCGTAGCGCAATTTCAGTCATCGGTAAACTTTACAGAACAGGCCTTCTACGATCAATATAAGAACAACTGCCATCACTCATAGGTGCAGGGTAAAAACTTTCCAACCCAAGTACACTGAGACTAGTAAAGCAGATCGGTACCCATTTAAAAAAAAAATATTGGCAATGCAAACATGGGCCAGATCCAGTCCTATATATATTCAGTAAGGATACTCTGTTTCTCTTGATCAGTTCTTCATACCATAACAATTCCTTCAGCATAAAGAAATGGTTCTGTAAAAAGAAAAAATATAGAAAAAATTAATTTTAAATTTCTTAATTTAGATCCACGAATAATTTGAAGTAAATTTTATAAATTTGATTAAGGCTCTTTATACGATCTGACTTCAGAATTAATTTCACCGAATTCTGAACCCAGGCATCTTATAAAAGCAAATACACTCAGGAGTTGAAATTTTCAGCTAACGAGCAGTAGTTCCTACATTTTCCGGTTAGTTATAGACTTGTCTTATAATTCCTTTATATAATGATATGTCATATAATTTCTAAATATAAAAGTGCTGCTTAAGTAAAATATTTTAGTATATTAACTGATCTAACGAGAAAACATATGCTGACATTTAAAGCTAGGACATTTGAGTAATTGACAAGAATACTCTCGAAAAGTACAATAAATGATTTGATAGGACATTATACGAAAATTTGTTTTTAAATTGAATTCAAATAAAATAAAATTATATACTCTTAGCCATAAATGTATAGTGAACGGCTGTCAATATTTAAAAGCACTCAATAAAATCTCATTTAAATCGCATACTCGTCTGACATACTGAGTGATTTATGTAAGCGAGCAATTCAAAATGAGAATGAGCGACGAGCAAACCAAAAAAAAGCTCGCTCAACCAATGCTACACTTTGAAGCACAGTCACTGCGAAACGGTTTTTGTCATTGCTAAAGCACACACACATACATATACAAGCACACGAACAAATACATGAGTAAAGTAGAACGGCAAAGGAAGTGACGATAAGCTTAACTTTCGCCTGAGATGCCACAAGGTGCGCACCCACACACATAAAAGTAGAAGAGGTAGTAGCTCTACTTTGTCTTGAGCGAAAGTGTTGTGAAATCGCAAATATAGTGAAAATGAAAAGAAAATAAATCTGAATTTTATGCATTCACTGCCGGGATACACCCTGTGCTCGCTTCGTAAATATTCGGAATCGAGTCAGTGAACACAGCTGGTGGTATCTCAGTGGTGGTTGTATGTGTGTCAACAGCATGCCGAGGCGGCAATGAATTATTAAAATATTTGTTTTTTCCATATATACATACGCATATTTATCAAGGACAGCAGCAACAACAACATTAACTGCATATCAAGCACATGCAAATGTACTTTGTGTATGCATGTATGCTGTTGAGTATACGCCATGCACCAGCAGGTGAGTACCCCTCACGCATTTTTCGATTTTTCGCTTATCATTTCGAAATTAAGTAATTTTATTTTATTACACATAATTATTTCAAATAATTATATAAAGTATTTACACATTGACATATATTTTTCGAATATTCGTCTAGCATAAGCTGCAGAAAGTATTTTTTTCGTTTTTGTTTTTGTCTAAATTTTAAGTATGTATTTTTCATAATTAAAAATTAATTAGTTTTATGCGTAAAAAGCATAAAAAATATTTATAAAAAAATACAAAAAAAAAGAAAAAAACGAAAAATTCAATTAGTGAATTTGAAAAATTGCATATTTTCAACATTACTTGTACTTGTTCGATATATTTTTCAGTTTCGTTTCGATTCATAGCGTTTCAGCGTGTTGCATTTAACTGCTATACTGCAACTATGGAGAATTTAACAAAATTATTAAAAAAAAAATATTTATAAATGTACGAAATTAATTCATTATCAATTAGCGTTTAAGTTCACACGCCGCCTACAACATTGGATAATTGCTCTTGTACTCATTACCCGTACTCGACCATACGAAGATCATTCATCATTCACTTGTAGAACTAGGCGTTTCTCCGCTGCTCGTCTGTGTATGTCTGTTTGTTTATTAGCTGCGACATTTATGCACCTTATGTAATTGCCAATGCCGTTTAGTTGGATTCAATTCGTTTCACTTCGATTCGATTCAATTTAGTTAATTAAATTGGCATTTATTTGACCTGCCCGCAGCAGCGCTTAAGTAGTATTTGTTCACTTTGCAATTTCTTTTTACTTGTATGTGTGTATATTTTCTTGGTTATTTATGATATACATATGTAGAACATAAAAAAAAATTACTAAAATTTATGGGAAGATGATGTCTCAATTAAACTTGATAATCGAAACAAAAACGTTTCTAATGCTTGAATTAAAATCGTTGAAATATTTTTCAATTGAAAATCGTTCAAAATCGTTGATATTTTATGTGTGTGAAATTTTTTTTCAAACTTCGAAAAAATTTGGAAGTTTATAACTTCTTTGGTATTTTTTAGTTCATATAGAAAAGAAACTTATAAAAATTAAAAAAAAATTTGGTTCGACTGTTTCAGATGCACCGCACGACCTCCATCAACGGCACCGATTTACAAGTGCAGACTCTAGGCGCTCCAGAAAAATACTTACAACTTTGAAAAAATTTCAATATTTTTTCAATAATAAATATTTTTTTTAAGCCTTAAATGTAGTACACTATCGTCTTAAAATTCAGTTTACCGCAATCATTTCCTTCCCTTTCAAAAAAAAATTGCTAAAAAACGTTTTTTTTTCGGCTTCTAAGGCAGACTACTGCCTTAAATATAGTAAAACTTTAGTAAAAAGGATTAGTCGCATGAAGCTAAATTTTAAATATAACTCTGAGATAGATTTAAAATATTTTCTCTACTTTTCGTGATAAATTGTGGCTTTCCTGTATTTAAGCAATCAACTTACATTCAGTTTCCAAACTGGAAACCTACATAATTTGAATAGTATTGAATAGTGTTCTTATTCCACAAGTTTATTCAAACGAAATTTGTTAACCTAGCTTCTCAATAATAAAAAAAGTGGTCTACTTTTTGACCAAATACGAGAATTTCTTTTTTCAAAATATTTATGCATATCCATAAAAAGGTCATCGGCGGTTTTTTCAATTCTGCTTGATTTTCCTTCGGTCAGCTTGAATCCTATTCTCTTGCAAAGTATATTAGATTCATTAACTAAAATGATAAGCCACGAGTTTGGAAAGTCCAATTGTCAAAGTTTAGTTTATTATGTTGATACAGTACTCTAACGTTGCCCAGTTCATCAGATACATAAAGAGGTTTTCAATAAGAGCGCTACAAGAGTGCATTCGATGATACTATATAGGAACTCGATTTCTTTTACATGGCCACCACGAGCACGGTTGCAGAAGTTCAGACGCTGAAACCAATTTTCGATGGTTTTCAAGCATAAATCGGACATTACTGCTGCAATTTCACGTTCGATTTTCATACGAAGTTCATAAATCGTCGCTGGCTTGTTGGCATAGACCGTAGACTTGACGTAACTCCACAGGAAGTAGTCTAACGGTGTCAAATCAAACGACCGCCGTGGCCAATTGACTGGGTCATTTCGTGAGATAACACGTTCACCATACTTGGTTTTCAATAAATCGATCGTTGTGGCGCCGTCCTGTTGGAACCACATATTATCCAAGGCCGTAACATCTAATTCGGGGCAAAAATATTCGGGTATCATTTTGCGGCAGCGACGTGCCGGTCTTCATCATCTCAGAAGAAGTACGGCCCAATGACGCCGCCGGTTCATAAGCCGCAACAAACCGTAATTTTTTAGGGATACAATGTGACTAATGGGATATGTGCTGACTGACCAATAACGCATATTTTGCATACTGACGAAGCCATTCAGCCTGAAATGAGTCGAATATAAATTAGACGAAACGCTTTTAAAGGTGATACCACTGACTCCGAATTTCGGTAGAAAATTTTAAAAATGATGAAATGGCAAACCTTACTGAAGAGAACTGAGCGTCCTTTGCTGTCCCTATCGGCCTACTTCTATAGCTATTGACAAACTATTTAGACTCATTCAATAAATATAAGAAAATATTTGACTGAGTTAAAAAAATATTTTTTTACGATCAAATTACTCTGAGCATTGTTTCGGTCTGACATGGACGTTCTGTATTAGTAACCTGTTCACAATAAAAATTAGATCAGTATTCCAGTTTACCCTAATATGAATTCATAAGATTGTCCATTGTTTTTGCTACACAAAATCTAACGGTATAACACATTAAAGTAAAGAGGAAAAAGTTTGCATACCTATTTTCGAGACTTCGCATTGTTAAGTCTAAACAAGAAAAATCGTTAACTTCGGCTGTACCGAATCCAATATACCCTTCACAGGTGCATTTCTTCGTTCGGTTTGTATGGCAGCTATATGCTATAGTGTACCGATCTGAACAATTTTTTCGGAGATTAAATTATTTCTATGAGCAATAACTCACACCAAATTTCGTGAAGATATATAGTAAAATGCGGAAGTTTTCCATACAAGCCCTTGATTCCGATCGTTCAGTTTATATGGCAGCTATATGATATAGTGGTCCGATATCGGCAGTTCCGACAAATGAGCAGCTTCTTGAAGAGAAAATAACATCTGCAAAATTTCAAAACGATATCTTAAAAACTGAAGGACTAGTTCGTATATATACAGACAGACAGACAGACAGACAGACGGACATGGCTAAATCGACTCAGTTCAACATACTGATAATTTATATATATATTTTATAGGGCCTCCGACGATCCTTCTGGGTGTTACAAACTTCGTCACAAACTTAATATACCCTGTTCAGGGTATAAAAACGTAACCTAGAGTAGTCAGCAAATAAATTTGTGTATCTTAAGAAAATGGAAAAATGGCTGCCGTATACTACATTATTTAATGAATGCATTTATATTTACTAAATTTAATACATTTATTACTCGCTTAACGGTCCAAATAACTGAACGCACCCAAATGTGTTAACATGCAACATTTAACGGTGCAACGATTAATGCGCTCCAAAAGCAAAATTCCACTCGTTCATAAATTCAACAATTTAAAACCATATAAATGCACACAAACACATGCAATAGCATGTGTACATATATACAATCATACATATCTATATACATTCTGTGTGTAACACATTTTATGTGTGTCGAACAAATACTTTATAGCTGATAATAAAAACGCTTTACAATTACGAGTATAACTGCTGGAGAAAGAAAACTGTAAAAAAGTCTCAAAAGCGCGCATGTAAGGTGGCGCTAAGCGCGTGTGAAACGCAACTTTTTAAAACCGATACACGTATTAATAATATTATTAATTTTTTAGAACCTTCTTGCTTTCAGTTTTGAAGCAAATTCAAAAATGCTGTAAGATAGTTTTAGCAATTTTCACATTTTCCGACTTGTAGGAATATATATTATAAAGGGTGATTTTTTAAGAGCTTGATAACTTTTTTAAAAAAAAAAACGCATAAAATTTGCAAAATCTCATCGGTTCTTTATTTGAAACGTTAGATTGGTTCATGACATTTACTTTTTGAAGATAATTTCATTTAAATGTTGACCGCGGCTGCGTCTTAGGTGGTCCATTCGGAAAGTCCAATTTTGGGCAACTTTTTCGAGCATTTCGGCCGGAATAGCCCGAATTTCTTCGGAAATGTTGTCTTCCAAAGCTGGAATAGTTGCTGGCTTATTTCTGTAGACTTTAGACTTGACGTAGCCCCACAAAAAATAGTCTAAAGGCGTTAAATCGCATGATCTTGGTGGCCAACTTACGGGTCCATTTCTTGAGATGAATTGTTCTCCGAAGTTTTCCCTCAAAATGGCCATAGAATCGCGAGCTGTGTGGCATGTAGCGCCATCTTGTTGAAACCACATGTCAACCAAGTTCAGTTCTTCCATTTTTGGCAACAAAAAGTTTGTTAGCATCGAACGATAGCGATCGCCATTCACTGTAACGTTGCGTCCAACAGCATCTTTGAAAAAATATGGTCCAATGATTCCACCAGCGTACAAACCACACCAAACAGTGCATTTTTCGGGATGCATGGGCAGTTCTTGAACGGCTTCTGGTTGCTCTTCACCCCAAATGCGGCAATTTTGCTTATTTACGTAGCCATTTAACCAGAAATGAGCCTCATCGCTGAACAAAATTTGTCGATAATAAAGCGCGAAACACATTTCGAACCGAACACTGATTTTGGTAATAAAATTCAATGATTTGCAAGCGTTGCTCGTTAGTAAGTCTATTCATGATGAAATGTCAAAGCATACTGAGCATCTTTCTCTTTGACACCATGTCTGAAATCCCACGTGATCTGTCAAATACTAATGCATGAAAATCCTAACCTCAAAAAAATCACCCGTTATATCTCTTCTACTCCTTCCTCTTTTTTGTATCATCATTCCTTTCTTTTACTCATTAACAGTTTTATAATACCCCATTTGCCCGTCATTGTGCTCGGGTATGAAATCTAGAAATGAATCAGAGCTGAGAATTTCGTTTGGAGAAAATGGAAAACAAGTGTAGCGAAAAATATAAATATTTCAATTTGTTTAATACATATAAAAAGAGGATTTATTACAACACTTTCAAAATGTGTTTACCATAGGTTAGCAATAATTTTCATTATCTTAACACACTAACAACTAACAAGTACACTAAGTATCTACCGAAAAATTATACGAACACATGCACTACCGTGACAAATCTATATATATAGATTTGCAGTTATTTCAGTGCACTCGTTTTGGCATTGTTAAAAAGCATTTCAGTTGTGTTTTAAAAATACACAAATATACACTATTTATTGGCTCTTCGTCAATTCGCCCAAGTGTTCCGATTGTTTGCAGCTTCCAATTGACATTGTCACACGAGCGCTCAATCAACACCGCCTACCGTTGACGTCCCTGACTATATTAGATGCTAAATGCATTGGAGTGCATTATCTCGCTTGTTATTGAGATTATGTGTCAACGTTGGCAGTTTGACTTAAATGTTTTTCCATATCACTGCTGTCATTGAAAATGTGTGGAATATCCGTTCGGTTTCTTATGTATATATGTAGGTATTAAATATGAGACATTTAGCACTGAATACTCTTTCACAAACATGCCAAGCACTAGTTTTTACTTAAATATACATATCTATACACTTTGAGATCCAAATCTGCACACAAATATCTCTCTAAAACATTCACTGTCTATTAGTCGCAAATAAATCAACTCAAGGGGTCAAGGCGGCCAACAACAACTAGTGATTGCATTCATATGTACAAGCTTATGTAATGAATACTTTCAGCTTATCGGCGATATTGTGTCACCACTGCGGACCATTTCACCTTCAGTCACTTTTGGCAAACAAAAAACTTTTGGCAAACTCTGCAGCAAATTCAAAGTACTCACATACATATTCCTATGTATATGTATATATAAAGTACATAGATTGCATTGTATGCATGTAAATGCTTTGGGTGTCTTGTCATAGTATGTGTTTGTATTTTTATTGTGACCTTCATAGATCCTTAATGCACGAAACTAAAAGTAAATGTCCTACTTAGTTTAATTTTAAAAAAGTTTTGAGGTCATTAGTGCGAAAATAAATTTTGCAAAGCAGAAAAGTTACACACGGTTGAGATGCATACAGCTAGATTAAAAATAAACAATAACAATTAGAAAGAGCCAAATTTTTTTTTAATAATAACAGTATTTGGTAACTTATACAACATCAAACTTAGATTTAATAGAATTAGAATTATTTCTTCATTTATTTTATTATATGTTGAATTAAATAGTTTTTGATAAGTGCTTCTGATACGAAGACCTATCATAACTCAAAATCTTTATTAGTGAACTGATGGTATACATATCTTATTCCAAAGGCAATTTAGATCTCTAATAAATATTAAAACTCTCGTCGATTATTCTTATATTTTTCTCTTTAATATATTCTTAATTTTGTATGTATTCTCTTCCCTGTGTCACAACCATCGATTTATGTTTCTATGAGGCATATTCTAAAGGTAATGATTAACACCGTGAAAATTAGTAATTTTATCTGATACTCTGTTATATTAAATCGTATATATTGCTGATTCATTAGCATTAATAATTTTTAAACTGAACCAATTATCTTAATGTGAAGATGATGCAGGCCAAGTTCCAAAATTTAAGTCTCTTCGGAATCACATATGAGAGATCAGAGTAGTCTAGGTTTTGAAACAGATTATTCGTGAAGTTAACGTAGTTTTTAGAAACTTGTCATACTTTTCATGTATACACGTATGTGATTGGCGTTGAAACCGTTTAGCCGGTTATAGCAGAATCGATGATAGCGCACCACTCCTCTCTTTCTCTCGCAGATCGGGGCTAGTTGGAGATCCCGAGTGTAACCAGGTCGCTCTCCACCTGGTCCCTCCAACGGAGTGGAGGCCTTCCACTTCCTCGGCTTCCTCCGGCGGGTACTGCATCGAATTCTTTCAGAGCTGGAGTGTTTTCGTCCATTTGGACAACATGACCTAGCCAGCGTAGCCGCTGTCTTTTTATTCGCTGGACTATGTCTATGTCGTCGTATAACTCGTACAGCTCTTCGTTCCATCGTCTACAGTATTCGCCGTTGCCAATGTTTTGAGGACCATAAATCTTCCGCAAAACATTTCTCTCGAAAACTCCTAGTATCGTCTCATCCGATGTTGACATCGTCCACGCTTCTGCACCATAAAGCAGGACGGGAATGATATGCGCCTTATAGAGTTTGATTTTAGTTCGTCGAGAGAGGACTTTACTTTTCAATTGCCTACTCAGTCCAAAGTAGCCCCTGTTGGCAAGAGTAATTCTACGCTGAATTTCGAGGCTGACATTGCTGGTGTTATTGCTGCTGGTCCCAGGTATACGAAATTATCTTCGACTTCGAAGTTATGACTGTCAACAGTGACGTGGGAATGACCCGAATGAATCATTCACCTCCAGACCCATTCGCTTATAGAAAATTGTACCTTCTCTATTTAGCTCTGCATTATTTTTTCCATCATCAAATTAAAGAAGCCACACGATAGTGAGTCACCTTGTCTGAAACCTCGTTTGGTATCGAACGGCTCGAAGAGGTCCTTCCCAATCATGACGGAGCTTTTCGTGTTACTCAACGTCAACTTACACAGCCGTATTAGTTTTGCGAGGATACCAAAGACATCTCGTCATAAAGGCAGCTCCTTTTCGTGCTGTCGAAAGCAGCTTTAAAATCGACAAAGAGGTGGTGTGTTTCGATCCTCTTTTGGATTGAATATCTGGTCGGTTGTGGATTTTCCAGGCCTAAAGCCACATTGATAAGGTCCAATCAGTTTGTTGATGGTGGACTTCAGTCTTTCACACAATACGCTCGATAGAACATAAGAAATGTTTTGAACATCTATTTATGGGAGAAGATCTGTGGCGAATAGATAATGAATGTACAAGGACAAACTTTGTAAAGAATAAGTTTCGTCCAATTCGGACCTGACTTAAGATAACGAAGCATATCCAAAGTTTGAAAATACTCCATAATTCAAAATACAGTACTATATAATTGTAGACTTTCAAAGGAGATGGGTTAGTCTCATCAAATAAGACCCACATGCTACCCATTCATATGGGATGTCTGCTACCTGGAATACCATTAATTTAATATACATAGGTCATAAAATAATGAGTTCTAAGGTATATTAATGGAACGGCGGAACTAACTAACTTGATAGGAACTAAAACCCTTGATGAATGTGCTGAACTATTTTAGACTACTACTATTTGGTATCAGTAAAAAAGAATATAAAATTGAGTTTTATTTGGACTCTTGATTACTTAAGCATCAAGCTACTCAATGTTCGCTCTTCTCGAACTTACGTTAGAACAATTGCATGTGGGTCGCTCAAAACTTACCTAATATATACGAGTGGCCATTACTCCACTGAATAAAATGTTCCCTCGACACTTGTCCTTCAAACTGTTTGTTTTATATTAGATCGATTAAGCAGAAGAACACATTCAATTCTTTAAGGTATCATATATATGACAACTAACAGAATGCATGAAATGTATTACTTTTTTGTGTTCATTTCATTATCTCACGAACTGCCGAGTGCCCTAAAAATTATTGACATTCCTCACAACTATGCGCAGCAAAGTTTTGCAAGCAAGTGACATTGAGCGGCAAGGCTTTCATGGGTGAAGGTTGCATTTCTAGTTGTTATTGTAAGCTGCTGATTAAGCTGCTGCCTCCACCACACACACACCTCTCTGTCCGCCTTGAAACACATTTGTTTTATGCAGCTTTTGGCCAAGTTTTCCCATGTGGACAACCCACACGCATGGGACCTTACGTGTATACTTCTATTGGCACAAGGGAGGAAAGGGTCAAAGCTGTAGAGGGATGTCAGGCGCTTAGCTCATAAAATGGCAGTGAGTATTGATTATGTGCAGCGCTCGCCTAATGATCGTTATTGTACGAGTATGTACGTATGTAGTTACAATGTGGGTTTTGTGTGTGTTTTTAATCGATATTCTCACATAAATATTTACGAGCGCAAGTTCGACATTTATTTAAATGTGCCACGTTGCTTTTCAACTTTTCAATGCGAAGCGCTTACTTACTTATATATTTCATTCTTTTCTACGTGTACTTAGTTGCATTACATGCTCACAACTTTTTGCTTTCTTATTATTTACCTAACACACGAGGCAAGGGAGAGTACTCTCTTACACTCTACGTTTCATGTTCTGCACCTAGCGCAAACTATTGCATCACCTTGAATAAAAGTCGGTACCGAAATTGTGCATTTTTGTTGCTTCCGAGAGACAGCGAACGCGACACACAAGTTGAAATGAGTGAGAGAGAGAGAGAGAGAGAGAGAGTGGGAGAAAGAGAGAGCGAGCGCAATGCAAGCAGCAATTATGAATATTTCTGTAAACATTTTATAAAATTTAGTGCACAAAATGCTGAAAATGAGCACAGAGCATATATTAAGAAGCAACTTCTGTGTTGCGCTTCAAATAAAAGAAACTAAAAAAGAGCAGATTATTCTATAAAGAGCTTTAATATATATTACATACACATTGCTTTATTGAAAAACTACTTCCTGTTCAGCTTAATACGAAAAAATACGAATAATAATAATAAACAACAACAACAACTGTCACTTGTCATCAACGTTTAAAACAGCTGATGAGTCGCGCTGCAACTGCACTGAGAGCGCGCACACATTCACAAATGGAATTACACATTTGCACTTGAATGCCAAAAGCTCGCTGAAAGCTCTCTTCAACCTACAGTACATCTAACCAATTAGCGCATTGAAAGCGCGTGAGTATCGGAGAGCGCCAGAGAGCGTAACACTAGAGCTTTTATACAGCAACTAGTGGGCTGACTAGTATGCAGCGCGCTCGCCGCACACACGATGAGCGCCTACTTAGCGAGCTGCAGCGCAAGTTGGCTGTTGGTTTTTGGTGTTTAAAGTTTTGAGTCGCGCAACGTTAGTGCTCGAGAGTGGTGGCTGGTGGCTGGAATGCCAACGCAGCAGTAATGCGGTGTAATTTTTGGATGTAAAAAAAAGTGAAGCAACAACAGCAATAGTAATAAGAACAACAACAATAACTCAGCATTACAGCGAGTGGTGGCGCAGTGTGTCAGCGCGTTACAGTCTGCTCGCGCGCAAAGCTTGTGTTCTCAGCGTTACACTTGCCATTGCTGGCGCCTGCATCCGCTTGTGGCAGACTGCAGTCTGCAAGCTGCAAGTTGAAGCGCTTGCAACATTGCCACAACGCATTTAGTATATTTCACCTTAGACGTCTTTGGCGCGCGGGCGCAGTTCGGCACTGAGCCAAACGCTAAATAATAAAAGCAAAAACTACAACGGTATTTTTATGATGCCACACTGACACCGTTGTCACTCACATTGCTTGCCTGTAGTGGTGTTGTTATTGCTGCTGTTGTTGTTGCGCGCTTGCTTTTCCTCGTGGCGCACTCGTTAAACGCGGTCGGTCGGTCGGTCGGTGGTCTATATTTACGTGCGTGCGTTCGCAGTTTTCGTGCACCAACCAACACCATGAGCAGCGGCGGCCGCGCGCTGGCCATCAGCAGTCATTGACGAATAAGTGGTCAGCTGGGTGGTTGTGGCGCTCTTGTGTGACGGTTGGGTCCATTCATTTAGAATTTACCGAAAGCGAACGCGTTTAAGTGTACGTTCTGTAAGCAGTTACTTGGCGTGTTTATATGTACCGACGTACGCAAGGTGGTCGCATTAACATGACAGTGAAGGTCAACAATGTACGTACGTAAGGCAGCAGTAGCGCATTGCTGACAGCGCTGCGCTTTCGGCCAAGGCAACTGCAATCACTGCAACAAAAACAACAATGCAACAATAACTTGTAGTGTGTGCTTAAAAATGGTTGAAGCGCTGCAATAACAATGTTGAAATAAAATAAAATAAATTTTAAAAAATCGTGTCGCGTCGCGCACTCGTTAAAATCCGCTGAAAAACCCCGAAAATAAAAATAACGGCTAAATTTGTACGTTCCAACAACAACAAAAAATAAGACAAGCGTGAATTGCAGCAATTTGCTGTTGTTTTTTTTTCGCCTTCACTTGCTTTTGTTGTTGTCGTTGCCGCACACGCACACGAACACTGTCGTCGCATTGAAGAAAGCAGAAAAATTGAGCGAAAGCCAACAACGATGTGGGGCGACGGTGACGGGCGACAACCACGAAGCAGTGAAGAAGCAGGCAGCCATGGCCGCTGAAGCAATTCGATTCGAAAAGCGTACAACGCGCAAGAAAGCAGCAGCGGCAGCGGCAGCGGCACGCGATTGCACTTTCCACGAATCAGTCGATTGTCAGTGTTGATTTATACGCCGACTTAACAGCAGCATTAGCAGCACCAGCACCAGCACCAGCGCACCAGTGGCAGTCGCAGTCAGCATAAGTGGCAGGGCAAGCATTTAAGCGAAAAAAGTCAAAGCTAAAGCATACAAAAATTATAAGCGAGCATCAGCATTTGGCTATTGTATCAGCTGTTTTATTACAACGCAGCGTTAACAATGCAGTTCTCATTAAGCAAGCGAGCGCTTGCTTCACAGCAGTGTAATAGTTTTCATAACCACATTCATATATATTTTTTTCAAAAGTGTTGAAAGTGCATTTAAACAGTTTTTTTTTAGAACTTGAACTCTTAAAAAATCCTTATTTATTACATTGACTTCCGTTCTGTGTCTTCCTCAAATATCACGTATACGCCTACGCACTACAGCTCATCCGCTCATCAGCTGTTTGTTGGTAAATGTAAATTGAAGACGGCTTGTGCCATATAATATCCGCTCGTGCGTTTGTAGGTGTGTGTGTGTGTGTGTTAGCAGTGTATATTTGTGTTGTTTTCTGAACACGTGATTCACTTGAAAGCGTCAAACAGAGCGTAAAAGCCACATAAAGCCTTGTATTTACAGCTATGTAACTGTGTGTGGGTGTGTGTGTGCGTGCGTGCGTGTCAGTGTGAAATGTAGCATTTTTAAAGAAAGTCGCCTCGCACACGCAACGACTTTTTCATTAAATTTTAATTAATTACTGAAAATATTGACTTTTTTTTGCTGCGTCTACTGGTGAGATATGGCATTCTGCGGTTTTCTCTCGCCAAATCATATATTTTTGTGGGTTTTTATGTTGTGGTTGCTTTTATTTTATACTTATTGAGTGTTAAGTGAAACTAAAATGGAATTTATTTATTTATGACGTATTTTTTCGTGCAAGGGTTTTCCTAAAAGTCTTTTCACTTGCCACAAAGCCGCAAAATGTAAAAAAATTGTTATGAGAATTGTATATAAAATGTAGAAAAACATTTAAACTCACACTCAATTTAGTTCTTTAACTGCAAGAAATAGTTTTGTGTTAAGAAACATAAATTCACTTCTAAATTATTTCTAAAAAAATAATATGACTCGATTTATGTATATGTAAAATTGTAAAATTTTAGATGAGATTTTACTGCAAATTAAATATTTTTATATATAAAGGCAAGTTAAAACCTTTCAGCGACACTTAAAACATGTTTTCCACAAAGCAATAATTGCCAATAAAGAGGTTTGACGGATTTATGCAGTTTCTAGAAGCTTAACAGCTATGAAAAACTAAAAGGTAGCTATCCGTAAGCGATTCGAAACTAAAGTGGCACTTGTAATAGATTTTTCTCAAAATAAATACAAATTTTAAATTTTTATGAATCTACTTGTCTACTTGAGAGTTAACAATTGTGTGAATATTTTTTTTTTTTGAAAAGCTTTTATTTTTCTACAAAGTGTTATGCTGTAAGCTAAATTTTTCAAGAAGCATATTCCTTAAAATAAAAAACAAACTAAATAGATTTTCTAAAAATACAAGCTGTGTTTTGTAAATATTTTAAAAACTGTTAAATAATTTCGGAGTATATTATTCGCTTGAGATTTAACAGTGTGATTGTTTAGTAAAATTTTTTTTTATTGCTGGTCTCAATGACATAAACTTATAAGAAAAATATAAAAAGTTTAAAAAAAAATTTCAAAATTTTGAAAAAGTTTTCAAAATTTAAAAAACTTTACAAGGTTTCAAAAATAACAGACTTATGGCAGACACTTATAAAAACAATATTCGAAGTTTGAAAAAGTTAATAAAAAATTTTCAATAAATTTCAGAAAGTAAATAAAAAATTTTTAAAAACTTTATATTTATATGACAGAAACTTATAAGAACAATATAAAAAGTTTCAAAAAGTCAATAAAAAATTTTCAAAAAAGTTTTCAAAATTTAAAAAACTTTACAAAATTTCAAAAATAACACACATATAAGAGAAACTTATAAGAACAATATAAAAAGTTTCAAAAAGTCAATAAAAAATGTTCAAAAAAGTTTTCGAAATATCAAAAATTACAGACTTATAAAAGAAGCAATACAAAAATGTTTCAAAAAGTGATGTTTATGTCATACAGTTTCAAAACGTTAATAAAAAAGTTTTAAAAAATGTTAAACAAAATTTTAAATATTTCAAGAATTTCAAAAATATGACTGAAACGATAAAAAAAGTTTCAAATAGTCAAAAAAATAAATTTCGAAATTTAGTAAAAAACATTTAAAAAACTTCTAAACATTCTTAAAACAAATTTTTCAAAAAAAATAAAAAAACTTTCGAAAATTTTAAAATTTTTTTCATATCAAAAGACTTCATTTTCCAATTTTACAAAATTCTTGCAACCATTAGATATTTGCTTGCATTTTTCAGTACCCCAAAACAATTGTAATTTCCATTTAATTGGCAGTTATTTAAAAAAATTCACATTAATTTGCACATCCAAAAGTAATTTCGAATGTGTTTCACACAGTTTACAACGCGCTAAAGTACATATATTTTCACTAGTTTTCCACAACTTGCAAGGCATTTTGCGCTATTATGCAATAGCAGCGTGTGCACCTTAGCGTTGTAAGTAGCAGCAGTTTTTGTTGTTGTACGCTATACTTTGCGGCGGCTGCTGTTGGTAGTTGTTGTGTTTATTTCGGTTTACAACAGTTTTGTTGTTGTTGTTGTTGTTTTTGGTAGTGTTGTTAATATTACAATTTCAAGCATTGTTGGTACAGTTGCCATGTGTTGGCATACAAACACCAGCAAAGAAGTGCATTTGCTGTATATAGAATATATATAAACAAGAGCAGATATATATATGCAAATAGTTACACATGTACATATGTATGTTTCTGTGTGCCGTGCAATGCTAAAATAAAATCTTTCTTTCACTAATTTTGTTATTTTCTGCTAACATCCTTCAATGTGTTTTTGTTGTTGTTGTTGTTTTTTTTTTTCAAAATAAAGCAACTAGAATGCATGCCAGCTTATTTTAAGCAACTAAGCAAAGGCAACAACAATAAAAAATGCAAGCAAAGGCCGACGCTGCAGAAAAGTGGCTGAGAAGTGTAGTGAAATAGCCGAAAAATAAGCGCACAACAACAACAACAAACATAAGTATATATGAAATTAAGAAAGTATACATGCACTAATACATACATAGTATGTATATATCTACATACATATAGTCTATGTAGAGGAAAAATTATAAATTTAGCAAAATAAATTGCAGCGAGCAAAATAAGCGCGACTGCTTGTAGAAATGCCAGCAATAAAATGATTGTTAAAGCAACTAAAAAATCAAAAAAAACAAAAAAAAAATTAATACATTTGCTAACAAACAAAAAACAGTAACAACAACAACAACATCACCAAGCTATTGCTACACTTTACACATTGTAACTAATTTTCACAGTTCGAGTGTGCTCGCCTTCTTCACAGGCCATCACCAGCTAAGCGACAGGTGCACATATGCTATATACATATATATACAAATATATCAAATATATAATATACATATAAGTATATATGCACTCACCGCGTTTGATGTGTGCTTTTCCTACATTTGCTCTGTGAAATGTGTGTCTTCTTTGCTCGATTGCATTTGTGAAATTCAACAACATTAGTTCGCTTTTATTGTTGTTTTGTGTTAAATCGTCGCTGTCGAAATGATTCGTTATGATTCACATAATTGCATGCACACATTATATATGCTTGTGTATTTACATAATGTGCTATTCAAAGCCTTTTGATATTTTCAAGCAAGTGTTCGTATACGTGTGTTTGTGTGCAAATATGATGAAGCATGTGAGTCAAACAGTCTGCTATGATGCATATATGCAGCAATCACTTTTGGGGTTTTTTCACAACACAAATCACAAAGTTCGAATATTTGTTGATTTAGTTGAAAAAATATTTCTACAGTAATTATGTATACATACATATACATATATAGCTGTGATTAGTATGAAATGATTTCTTGGAAATTACGAGATGAAATGCTTTAAGGTGCCTTTGGAATTGCAAAGCGAGTGAGAGGATTTGTAAACACTATTTTGTTAGTTGAGAGAAAAAAACACCTTTCAGGCATATTTTTGTGTGCAATATAAAATTATAATTTTTTTTTGAAATGATAAGAAAATTAAAAACTAAAATTAATAAATTTTTATCTTAAAAATTTTCGAAATTTATTTGAAAAATTTTTAAATAATTTTTCAATTAATTTTCGAATTTTTCTATAACTTTTATAACATAAATTATATGTCTGTAATTGTTTAAATTTTATAAATTATCCAAAAAATGTTTATTGAATTTAATTTTCGAAAATTTTAGAAATTAATAAAAAATAAAAAAATTTAATAAAAAAAATTTCAAAAATTTTCGAAAATTAAAAAAAAAAATTGGATTTAATTTTTGAAATTCCAATATTTTGTTGCTGTTAAATTGTCGAAAATTATTAATACTTTAAAAGAAAGTTAGAAAACTCACATTTTTAATATAACTGTTCATTTTATTTTAGAAGCTATAACAAAAATTGTATTTTAAAATAATTCAACTTTGAATATTTTACAATTTCTAGTATCATTAGTGTATTAGTATACTAGAAATACTAATGCTTTCATACAAATTATGCAGTTTCTAATGGTTGCCAGCCGCATTCAGATAGTTCTCCATTTAAATTGCACTCAATTATAACACAATTGAAGCAACTTAATTTAGCTTATATTCAATTATACGTGAAATTGCTATATTTGAAAAATATATATCATGATAGAAAATCGAAATGTATGATACTTTTGATTTATTCATAAATTTTTCACACGCAATTACCTCGATTACCACTTTAAACTCACTCAATATTATGTATAACGCCTATTAAAAACTCAATGAGTGATACTGGAATTTCAAAAGTACAGATAATCCAAAAAAAGGTGAACTCAGTGGGTTAAAGTACAGCTTTTAGAGGGTTTGACACTATTAATTACGATAAAAAAATGTCTTGAATAATTTTAAATCAAAGATTTGTGAGATTTTGTGAAAGTGAAACACTCAAAAGCAACTCGCTATTTTGAATACATTCGTGAATTTCACATGGCATATTTTAATGACACAGCATTTTTTCATTACAAATTTATTGAAAAAATAAAAGAAAATAATATTATATCATCTCAAAAAAAGTTTCACCAATTCCCCATATTATTATAGCCACTAAAATGAATTGCCAACTTTTCTCTCTAAACAATTTTTTCATATTCATACTTCTTTATAAACCAACTTTTTTACTACCAAAATGACTGACAACATCCCATTTGGCATTTTCCATAATTACTTTCAGTTAGCTTGTCGCAATTAAATCTCAGTAAATTAGAGAATTCCACTCAATTAATATGCAATTAACACACAGCTAACCTAATGCAATTGTATATGATGAGATCAAGTGTACCCAGTGTAATTGTGTTCTACAAACCTATCTACATGCCGTCATACAATACAAATTTTATTAAATGAGCGCATTGTTTTATGGCAAAAATATGTGTACTTCCCCCGTTGAGAAATGGTAGCGAAAGATAAAAGTCTGTGGGCGCACAATAGAAGTGACTCTGAATGCCAGCTTGTATTACATGAAGGGTTTGAATGCAACTCTATATATATATGTATATGGTATATATAGCTGTTTAGCTATATTTGTGTCTAAATATGTGGAACTATGTGATATATATGATGTCAGCAGTGTGATGAGCGCTTTATAAATCAAAGTTATACATTTATATGCTTGCCAAGTGTGAAAACCCCACATTGTTGCAATGGAATGCAATAGAAAAAACCCCAAATCACTAACTATATATGTCGGTTGGCATATTTATCTGTTTATCTTTGCAATTAGCTTGAAATGCATTATTAAACTGTATTGAGTTAAGGAGTTATTGATAATTTTCAATGAAAAAGTATGCAGAGTTGATTTGAATAAATATTGAGAGTGATTTTTTCTGCATAAATATAGAATTTCAAATATTTAAAAATTTTCTGTGGCTATATTTTAAACAGTTGTACGACCAAGCAACTCAATAGAAGGAATAATTAAACAAAAAATTAAAAAAAATTGAAAATTTGAAATTTGTAAAATTGAATATAGAATAATTTAAAAAAATCTCTGATTTCATGTTACCCTTCTCATGCCAGAAAAATTAATAATCCAAAGATTTTTATCGTAAAAAATATTTTTTATCACAGTGTACACTAGGGCTCTTAAAATTAGTCGATTAACCTGAAAACCGATTATTCGAATATCCGGTTTGTAACCGTTCGTACGAATATTAACCGGTTAGCACTATTCGGTTAGTCGCAATGTTCCGACTATTCGAATAGTCGTTCTACTGCGGTTATTCGAATAGTTATACTGTCACTATTCGAATAAATGAAAAAAAAACATAACGATTTTTGCTAAGGCCAAAAGCAGATATATGTCTGTATTTTCCAGATATATACAATGTGCGGTATAAATCGATTGAGAAGTGTTCGGGCAGAAGGGCACGAGCAAAACCGACCACTGACCGACCCAAAAAAACCGGTTCTTCACAGAAAACCGACTACCCACTCGTCGAAGTTTTGCCCCAAAACGCCACAAAGCCCCACCCACCGCCCGCCCACACTGCCACGAGTGTGTCCCAAAAAAACCGGTTCCAAAAAGTAACCGGTTACTGCAGTACTAGGCATATGTCGCAAAAAAAAGAAAAAACTCGGCAGCAAGTGGGTAGGAGTATAGAATAGCGAACTCAAGAAACATACCACGCAGTGTTGTATCAGTCATATTTTAATTTTGCATGTGAAACAACAACAGTGTTGGTATGACAGTCATAAAAAATAGCGAGTTTTTTTTTTCAATAAAAATAAGAAAATTAATGAACTTGCACTATTCGAATAGTCGACAACGAACGGTTAACCGAATAGTCGAAAATGAGCGGTTAATCGAATAGTCGATGACTGACGACTATCCGAATAGTGCAAACCGAATATTATTATTCGAATAATGCCCTATTCGGTTAATTCGGTTAGTCGATTAGTCGAATACCAAGAGCTCTAGTGTACACCCTTCTTTTATATAAGAAACACTAGCAGTAAGTTGAAAAAATGCTGAAAATATATATACCGTTATATAAAAGCAGCTGCAACTTTAAAATAATAGTAAAATGGTGAAATAGCATTCATATTATGCAGTTAAATGAAAAGAAAGCACGACAACTTGACCTTGCAGTAGTTACAAACGAGCATTTAGAGATGCTTTGAAATAACAAGCTGCAATATATAAGATATATGTATATATCTAAGTATATATATGTGAAGGTAAAAATACACACACACACAGCTGATGATGTGAAAATATCTCTTTTATTTTTGTAAATTGCAAGCTATGTACATATGTACTATATAAGTGTGGCATACACGTGCATGGCTAACACGCGCACACACACATAAATGCAAGATTTTATGTATATAAATATATGATATACATATGTATGTAAGTGTAGTTGTAAACACGTCACGGCGTATACGTAATCAGGCAAGGTAGCCAACTCAGGTTTTGAGGTTACGTATACGCCACACACACATGCCACTGCAACTAAACTGCACATAAGTACCTATGTATAATATATAACACATATGAAAATGTTTGTATGGAATTTCAACTGCCCTGTTAGTGCTCAATAGCCCACATAAAATCAAGTATAATATTTTACAAAAACACTCCCTTTCACCTGCACGCCCAGCTAATTTTTCAGTGACTCTTCTCGCTGCCTAACTACTAGCAACGTTGCTAGTTAAAATGCGAAAAAAAGCAAAAAAAAAAAAATCCCAGCTCGGCTCGCTTTATTTGTGGCCTTCAAGTGAACACGCCCGCTTGCTTTCAATTACAATGTTGTTGTTTGACTAATAAGCGTCCGTTTGTGGGGCTTGGCGGTAAGGCGGCGGATTGAAGATGCGTTGTCAAAATGCTGTAGTTTTAGCAGGCACATCAGTACATATGTATGTATGTATTTAACTTTGAAATACGCAAATGTGATTTTATCTAGTTGAAAGTGTATTTCTAGTATGTAAACTTTTAGTGCAAAATGTGAGCTAAAAACCGATTTCGCAAGCGTTTGATACATTTGAAATATATGCTATATATGTAAATAGCTGGAAATATATTATTAAAATAATATTTTATTTTCACTGTCATTGGCAGCTGTTAAAATATTTTTAAAACAATTAAAATTTATTGAGCGTGCCATATTTTTTATAATTTGAATTAATTTTTTTTATTGTCGAAATTTCATTTTTACAGTCAATAAAAATATTAGTTTATTTATTTAATAGTTCATAATTATATTTTTACTATATTTATGCATTTTATAACCTCATATGCACTTCAAGCAAGCTACTTAAATAGCTTATAAAATCAGTCAAAAAAAAAAGTTTACTAGATTTCTATAAATCTTACTTGTCTAGTTATTCCATTCTTGAAATAAAAAAACAAGTCAGCAATCACTCGAAAATATCAATAACTAACATTTCCAATAATATTTTGCAGCTATTTTAGTGCGCTAAAGCAATATATAAATATATATTTTATTTATAAACAATGCTATAAAGTTATCAGCCACACACACAAGCCAATGCTTATTGTTGCCCGAGTGTTTTCAAAGCATTCGCGTGTGGGTGGCACACAAGCCAGTTGAAATCAAAATATCTGTGCAATACATACATATATACATGCGCTAGTCACAGGCAAGCAGACAAAAATTGCATGTAAATATATATGAGTATGTATGTATGTAGCTCCGTTTTGACTTTATAGGCTATTTGCGTTCTACGCGCTGCCACTGATTCACCCACTCACCTAGTGATCTACATATATTTTCGTTTTATAAAAATACACTGCACATGCTGACTATGCACACACTTATACATACATACATTATATACATATATATATATTTATATATGTGTTTGCATGCATTTTTGCGCTAAAATTTGCAGTTGAGAGCACCCAAAGTGACTACACTTGCTTTACACAAGGCACGATTTTGTGCGCATAAATGTGTGGAAATATGTAAATATGTATGTATGTTTGTATATATGAACTATATATGTATATATATTTGTATGTATAATATTCTGTATATTTTCTGCTGTTGTCTTTTCATCACTGCATACTCACGACTTTGTGTTTGTAGTTTTTATGCACTTGTTTATTACAAAGTTTTGTAAAAAAAAATATTTAACTTACTGTTATTTCCGTTATCAAGTTCTAGTGTCAGTATAACTATTTATTAATGTCAATATTGAAATTAGTAATTATCAAAATTCAGTTCTAATATTCCATATCAGTATTCTGACCAATATTAAACATTAAAAGTTTCAATTTAATAGACTCTGTATTAACAAGTCAAGTCCAATACAAAGAAGTAAATTTTTAAAGTGAATATTATAGAACTCCATATAACACTTTTAAGCACCAAAATGTATGCTACTGAAGTCATAAAACATGATTACAGATACCGTTAACAACTACTTAACAGATTTCGTTAAACTCTGTATTAACAAGTATGACCAAAGTTGAATGCCATAAGCAAAAACCTAAAAAAAAATAAAAATTTGTTATTTATCTAATTTATAGGCATAATATCAACTTCGGTGCACAAAATATTCAATCCTTTTAAAGTTCTTGGCGTTTTGCACATCAGTTCAATACAATCTCGTTGCCTTTTAAGCAACAATATATTTTTCCAATTGCTAAATGGCTCTTCCAAAACCGTTAAAAGTAAATAATTTCACAGCTGTTTGGTAAATTAATACTACCCCAAAAGATAACCTCAATATATGGCATTTCAGTGAATTTGCTTTTGCGCTTAAATGTATGCTAAAAACATGTATACTGCTGTTTTGACATATTGTGGGAGAGTTGTATATATCTGGTATAAATTTCACAACTTTTAAAGTTTCAGAGTTGATGAAAAATATACATGAAAAAAAAAAAATAAATCAAATTCAGTGACAGGTTTGAAACGTATGAAACAAGCTCAGGCATGTTGTATATATTGAAAATAGCGCTTAAACTTCCGCTCACTTAGGTCCAATGACATTTTTTTATTTATTAAGGATTTTTTGAGACTTTGTGCATATAGATTTTGCAGACTTGTATGAAGAAGATTTCTTTTATTTTTTCTTTCATTTCTCTATTTTCTGCTAAACATGAAGAGTGTTGTGCTTATAAATCACTTCTGATTTGTTATGATCTATTATGAGAACTGCAGCAAAATACATAAAAAAGCTGTAGGCTACCTCTCTACTCTGCTAGCACAAAGTCTAAAATATTTTTATAAACGCGCCATAAATTCTAAACCAATAAATAATATACATGCATTTTGTACTTTGAACAATAATTTGCGTGTTTTTGAAATAGAAAAATTCTTGATCACAACAACAAATAAAAAACATCAAAAAGCAAATAAATATACACATATTTATTATAAAAGCTAAACAAATTTTAGACAATAATATTTTCTACTTTTAACTGAACTGAGAATACAGCAATATTACTTCGATTTTCAAAAACCAGTTTTTCATACGCTCGCACAACCGTCGCTGGGTTAAATAATCGCATGACATAAATCAATAAAAATAAATAAATTTTGCACTGAACAGGTTTTACAGAATTTCATGTTTATAAAGTGCCTTAAATTTACTGAAATACTCAAAAAAAATTTTTCAACTTTATTTTAAAAATAATATATACATATTTTTAAGCGTTTGATTATCACGCAAAAAAAATTTGAATTTTTTCAATTTTCAAAATTTTTTTCATTTTTAAATTTTTTTTAAATGTTTTTAATATTTCATTTCATTTAAATTTTATATTTTACATTTTTTTTTATAAAATTTTTTAAAAAATTAACGTTATTTACTTTAAATATATTTGAAATTTGTAAACTGGGTTGCTATAATTTATTATAGCACAAATTCTTCCACTTTCAAAAAAGCTTTAATCAACACTTAAATGTTAAAAAAAGTAAAATTATAACATTCTCACGATATTATCCATATGTATATCCAACGGTAATATATACAATAATTGTATATTTTAGGCCATCAATTTATAAGGCCACTCTTGCTATAATATACCATAATATGCTATAATATTTCCAATATTTTGTATATATACATGTCTGCATAAATTAAAATATACTCGCCGCATATCAATTTCATATATATAAACGATTTCGATGCGTAATATTTACCACTTACAAACACTGCTATTTGTATTCTGCCACTAAAATGGCAAAACAAATAATTTTTTATGGCGTTGCAATAAAAGTGATGATAATGTTCACACACTGAAATAGCATTATTGCTGGTAATTACCGTACGTTACTCAGTGTCAATGTAATTACTTGAATTTTATTGGTAATTTTTATTAAAAGTTGGTGAGTAAAAGGCCACCCACCAACAGAACTCTATATGGAGAAATTCAATAAAATTGTTATTCGCGAAAATGATAGTTAGCGTGATAGTTAGCTATTCATATACAGATATTTATATATATATATTTTTTTATATATATTTTTTATATATTTAATTTAATTAAATATTATGCTTGCAAAATTATATACAAGTAATATAAATATTTGCATATATAATACATGATTATGCAGTCGAAACTAAGTTCAACGACTCATCACAGCTTGCTGATTCGCGCGTAATCAGCGCGTCTGGACATTGTTATTGACACTGCAAACATACGATTAGTTGACTGCGCTATGCGCTTAGTTAGCATTTTGATTTTTAGACTTTGTGCCCATAAAAGTACAAATACATATATACACACATGTGGGCGATAGCATATCTGCAGCGTAGTATATTTCATACATTTTTGTGCTTGTTGCGTTTGGTATACATTTTTCGTTCAATCGAGTTATTTTTAGGCGCCGAAAGCAATTTTTAAATGCGTAGCTTTCGGCCGGAACCGGCAGACCTTAGCTGATAAGAAAGCAGACTATATACATACATACATATGTGTCTGCAGACATTCTTATGCGCGCCGGCAAGCGCGTGTACCAGTAATTTAGAAGAATTTCTTCAAGTAGAAGGTGTACCTAGCGAAACAAAAATTTCAGCGCAAAATTTGGGTTTCAACCGCAAACCCCAAAAGTTTCAAGTTACAAATATTTTTGTATACAAAATACAACAAATTTGCAATATATTTGCTATTTAGCATCTACTTTCATTGAAGAAAATTGCCATTTCACGCCACACACGCTCACACAAAAATGCTGCGAAAATCCCATCAGCTGTTGGCTGGCATTTATTTCATCAGCCAAATTTGTTTGGATTTTCTGGTATTTGTTCTTATTTTTACTTTTTATTTTTTATTTTTATTATTCAAATTTTTTTGACGCAACACTTAACGCTTTCGTGCTATTCACGCCGCTAATGCGTGCTCTCCGTCATACATGTGTCATATAGGTATATACATACAATGTACATATGTATGTATGAAAACATTTGTCATTTTGTGCGTACTCAGCACAATATTTTTTTGCATTTTTTTTATAAATTCTTCTATTTTTCTACAAACCACTAATATAACAACTGAGTGCTGCTTGGGTACACGTGACATCATCGTCATATAATCACTCATACTCATATATGACACATCGCAAAACGTTTGAAAACAAAGCTAATGCGCTTAAGCTAGCATCTAGAACTTGCTTTCGTAGTGAATAGTTGTTTATGAGAAAAGTAATTTTTATATATAGAAGATGACAGTAAATGAAATTAGAATAAATCGTTTGTTTGAAATTTAGTAGCAAGAAAATTTATAATTCTTTTCTGCTAAATTGAGTTATTAGTAAAGGTTGCTTTGCAGTGTTTTTTCAAAGCTATTAGGTTACTGTATAATATAAGTTGTTTTAGATTATTGATAATAATAATAGTGAGTATTACTAGAGAACATGAGCTTGTGATTTCAACTCTTCTACCTTGATATGCGAGATTTTTCATTTCATTTTGCCATAGAAACCAAGTAAATGTTGTAAAAAAGTCTTGAAATATACAGTTATCTTTTTATGTGTATCTTTCTACAAGCTGCTTTGAATTTTTAAATATTTTTTCAATACTATTTGAATATATATACATACTAGCTTTTACCCGCGACTTCGTCCGGAACATGATAGAGCAAAACTCCCAGCAAAAACCATAAAAAAAATCACTAACTCAATTCAGTTTTCTGCCTACTTCCTACCCCCTAAGTACGATGACGTGATCATTCTGATCTTATATCCGTTTTTAGGTAACCATCTATCACCATACCAAATTTCATCAAAATCCGTTCAGCGTTTAGGCGTGAAAGAGTAACAGACAGACAGAGTTACTTTCGCATTTATAATATTAATAAGGATATATAACAGTAAAATTTTTTAGAACCACTATATATATATATAATAGGCGTCCAGCCTAATTTCGTTCAACCTGCTAGTAATGACTACTTATAATTCTCAACAGGTTTATGCTATAAAAATTATAAATGATCAAATACATTTTTATTCAATACACTTCTTTAGAAATGATATTTAGAAACATTTTAATAAATAATGTAATACTTTTTCTCACTTATCCTTTAACTAAATATACCTTAATTCACTTAAATAGTAAACAAACCACCAAAATTTGAGTCATTCAATACTACTCACATATGTACAATTTTCTCAACCAAATCAAATAAAAATTTAAATAAATATATATTTTCTGAACGAAATCCATTATCAAACTGCACTACTTATCTCTTTGAATAAGATTTCAAAGCTCGAGAGCTGCTTTTAAATAACTTATATCGTATTTGAAACTGAAACAAGGCTTTTAGAGCACATATTTACCATTATTTCTAAACAAAAATATCTTTTCGAAAATAAAAAATAAAAGAAAATTACCAAAAAATATGAAAAAATGAAAAAATGCGCAACTTTATATATTTTCTTCACATAAGTTGCCAACTTTTATTAAACAAAATGAAATCTCCCAGCAAAAGAGTTTACGAAAATAATTTTATTATCAACTCAAATCTATATTAAATATTTTTTTTTACCTTTTATAGACATTATAACCACCACCATAATTTCTTTGATGTATGCAATGTCTAAGAAGTGAAAGACTAGTGAAATTGTTGCATTTATTGTTGTAAACGCTTTAAAAAGTAATTATTTTGCACACATATTTATATGGAAATTTTCAGCAGCGCACACGAACGCACAAATGAATGCATTCAACGCATACAAAAATATGTATATAGTCAGATATTTACATAAAAGTGCCATTGAAGTGCATATCAGCAGCGCCTCAATGCATAAGGACATTACATAAATGCAGAAAAAAATCACCTTCTTTCTATGTAACACACTGTGTTATATGTTATGTGCGTGTGTATGTGCTGTGCTGTGCAATGATGCGCTTGGTTAGTTTTTCACATGACCTTCGTTGTAGAAGAAAGGTCACTTGGCGCGCACAGCTGCATTGGCAGTTGTAAAGTGCAGAGAGCAAACGGATACACAACACCCCCCTCGCAACAACTACAACAACAAACTACAGCAACGCAAATTTATAAAATGTGTCTATGTGCAAGTAAGCGCTGGGGGCTTGCAATTCTTCGCATAAACACACACACACACTCATACACTCACATGCCTGTTGGCAGCCATATTATTTGCGCATTTCTATACTTTCATCTTGTTGCACTACACTTAAATTGTATTTTAGTTGTTGTTTTCTCGTTTTTTTTTGTTGTTGCGACTAGTTATAGTTGTATATATGTATATCTACTATATATATGTCCACCTTGCACACATAGTTTTGCAATTTAGGTCAATGCTATGACCTACTTTTACTTATATTATACCACTTGCATTCACATATATGCAATTGTTGTTGTATATATGCATACTATTTGTGTATGTATGTATGATATATGTTTGTATGTATGTAAGAGTGTTGCAATGGCTTATATGCACTCTGTATGTGCCCTTAAATTTGTTGCAGTTCACAGTATTTTTCGAAGGTTGACAAGCTTTCTGCTTCTCATGTACTCAAATAAAATTTGATAAAATAACGGTTATACGAGTGCTTGTATATGTGCATGCCTGTTTGCTCAGCTGCCATTTTGATTATGGTGACAACCTTGATTTGAGTTTACGCTATCTGCTTATCGGTGTGCACTCGCTTGGCTAGAACCTTTTGGGAAATTTTCAAAAACAAAATTTTGCTTTTGTTAACTATGGGAAAATAAATTAGAATATTCTGAAAATAATGAAAATAACTGAAATTTTACCTAAAAGACATATCTACCTTTTTATTTTCAAAACTATTCTGCTTTCCTACAACTGAATCACTTAAGCTTCGATGGAAGCTTATATTGTATTTATATATTTTCACAAGCAAGTAAATATGTATAATATATAAATAAATAAATATGTATATATATATTTATAATATTTTAACAACAACGTTAACTCCCTCACTGTGTCATTTTATAAATATTTACTTAAAAAATGCAAAACAACTTAATTTTCCACACACTTGAGTTCCAATACACTGCTTATTTGAGAACTAAGCACTTATTCAAAACTATATTTAAGCAAAAGTGCAACACACAACAACACGTACCTACACACATACATATATCCAACACTTATTTGCAATTTATTGCTTTCGGAAATGCAATAAAAAACGACAAAAATGCAAGAATTGTGACACACCAACAATTACATGGCATGGCTGCATGTGCGCATTTAGTAGCTTAAAACAAATAGCAACAACAACAAACACTTGCATATGCATACACATACATGCAATAAAGCCATGCACACTTTTGGTAACGAATAACCAATAAATCGCGCGACTTCTCAAAGCTAAGTAGACAGCAACGAGCGTTGTGCTGATTTTCGACATTTACAAACGGCAAAAGTAGAAGAAAAGCAAAAATAAATACAAAATTTAAATACAAAATTCGAAATGCAAAAAAATCGCAATCGAAGCAGCACAACTCAGCGGCAATAAGCAGTGCTGCAAGTGATGGCACCAAAAATAAATACTTTAGCTGGCCTGCATCCAAAAACCCAAACCAATGCATTTGAAATCAGTATTTTGCAAGCAGACAGGCAAAAAGAAATACAACAAATTAAGAGAAAAAAGCAAAATTTTGCATTGCACAAGCAATAATATAATATTGACCAATCAAAAGCTACAATAACAAATGCATTGGTTGTGTGTAACGGTATATTCATAATATATGTATATATGAGTGGGTGTGGTTGTATAGAGCAGCCTTGGTGTGGGTAACACGGCAGGGAGCACAACTAATTGCGAACTAGTGTATTTTAGTGATTTTTTTATGAAATTGCACTGAAAAACAAGCCTGTTTTTAGTAAATTCATAAAATAAAAAAGTATTAATAATAAAAAAAATAAGAATATTAAAAATAAATACATATGAGAAAAAAATATTAAAAATATAATAATAAAATGGGCAAAAAAATCGACAAATAAATTAAAAATTAATTTAAATAATTATAAATAAAATTTTAAATTTAATAATTTCTTAAAACTAATTATATTAAAAATTTTTAAACAAAAAATTAAAATAATATATATAAACATATACATAAATGAAAAATATAAAAAATTAAAAAATCAAAAAACAATAAGAAAGAAATAAAATCAACAAAAAAATTTAAATAATTATTTTATTATTTATTTTAAATTTTAAATCCACAAATCAATTAAATTAAATTTTTTATTTATAACTATTTCTCTTCTAAATAAATAAATAAATATAAATAATTAGAAATAAAGTTTTAAATTTAATAATTTCGTAAAAATAATTATATTAAAAATTTTTAATCAAAAAATTAAAATAATATAAAAAATTAATATAATGTAAATAAACATATGTATATAAAAAATCAATATAAACAAAAAAACAATAAGAAAGAAATAAAATAAACAAAAAAATAAAATAATTTATTTAATTATTAATTTTTAATTAATAAAAGTATACATTATAAAAATAAATAAACATAAAAAAATATTAAAAATATAAAACGAATATTTTTTACACAATTTATTTAATTATTAATATTTAATATAATAATAAAATGGGCATCGACAAATAAATTAAAAATTAATTTAAATAATTATAAATAAAATTATTTAAAGTTATTAATATTTAATTAAACTATATTATATAAAAATTTAAATACAAAAACAAACGAATAAAAAATAAATAAAAATTAAACAAAAAATTATAAAATAATATTTAAAAATTATTAATTTATTTATTAATATTTAATTTTAAATCCGCAAATCAATTAAATTAATTTTTTTATTTATAACTATTTCTCTTCTAAATAAATATATAAATATAAATAATTTCTAATTATTAAGTTTTAAATTTAATAATTTCGTAAAAATAATTATATTAAAAATTTTTAATCAAAAAATTAAAATAATAAAAAAATTAAAATAATATAAATAAACATATGTATATAAATAAAAAATATAAAAAATCAAAAAATAATACAAAAAAAATAAAATAATATTTAAAATAATTAATTTAATTGTTAATTTTTAATTAATAAAAATATTCATTATTAAAATAAATATGCATAAAAAATATAAAAAATATGAAACAAATAAATAAAAGTAAACATAAAAATATTAGAAAATAATTTTTACAAAATTTATTTAATTATTAATATTTAATTGAAATCTTATTATATAAAAAATAAAAATATATAAATAAAAAATATAAAAAACAAACGAATAAAAAATAAATAAAAATTAAACAAAAAATTATAAAACAATATTTAAAAATATTAATTTATTTATTAATATTTAATTAAAAGCTATATTATAAATAAAAATTTAAAAAATCAGAGATAATAAACAAAAAAAATTAAATACTTCAATTTAAAAAAAAAATAAATACAAATATTTAAAGAATTTAATATACTTTTGAAAATTAACACAACGAAAGTGATTTTTAATTGATATGCTGTCTAAACTGCTTTTTAATATAAAAAATATAATTTTAATAATTTTATATAAACGAAAAGTATTTCAAACACCAAGTACTTATAATAAAGTTCATAAAGCACGTTTTTATGTTACTACTCTCACTTTCAAATAATTTTTTTCCAAGCACTAAAATTCACAAATTTATCATATAAAATACTTAGAGGCTCCCAAATAGCCATAAAACTAAGTGACTTCACAAACCAGTAATAAAAATTGCCTACAGGGCACTTTCAAATACACAAATACATTTAAATGCCTTCAATTAACTGTTACTGTGTGTGCTTTTGAAAAAACACTTGCCATAAAACAGTGCTATAAATATTTATGGTCGCTAGGGAAAAAAAGTGAAAATAAGGACATCCGCTGAGCGGCAGAAAAGCGTTGGTAAGGCGGCGGGGGTGGCGTTGCACTAAAAAGCCAGACAAGCCAAGGCAATTGCACACGCCCAACGGCACGGCACGCCACGATTGTATAATACACGAACTAGTTTGCAATTGTTTTGGCCAACATTTGACTGCACTGCACTGCACTGATTTTTGGTTTAATGCTATTGTTGTTGTCGCTTATTAGTGTAATGCTGAAGGTAATGCATAGCCAAAGGCAAACAAGTACTTGTGTATGTATGTTGGTTGTAATGTGTAAAAATGCAAGTGCAACAACAACAACAATGTCAAACGCCTTGAGCGCTCAAGAACGCGCAGAAAATCGATGATGAGTTTTCTATTCAAAAATAACAAAAGATATTAAAAAGCCAAATCAAATGGGAACAAAGCGATAAAAGCGAAACGTTTTGTCAATGGATCGATAATAATGCACAGTATTTAATTTGCAATGCAGTGGCACTTGCATTAGCGTGAGAAATTGCAGTTATAAATATATTTGTTTATATATATGCATATACATATATGGGTATTTATATATGTATAATTGCAGCTGTTCAAGCTGGCATGCAAAGAAATAGCAACAATTCTGCCACCACATATATATAAATAGTGTATATAAGAAGTGCATATATATGTATATAATACATATATAAAAAATATATATACACAATATATATATAATATATATTAAAAATATATATAAAGTGAAAGCCTTCTATAAATGGCCACAATTAAAGCGCATATTACCAATACAATAACAATATGAAATACTGAAGACAAATACTTTCTTTGTCATTGTTTTCGTTTGCTAAATAAATACTTTTACACTTTTTATAGTAATCTAAATGCTAATTATTTACAATGCCATGGCATACAAACGTACTTGGACTTTATTGGTAAATAAGTTGCTGTAATGCACGATTGCTATGTGTGTGTGTGTGCCTTTCGCTAGAAGCTGCCGCTGTAAACCCTTGAAATTTTCAAACCAATTTAGTAGTAACCTTGCGGTTTGCAATTCTAGTTATCTCGCCTTAAAAAGCATTAATGCAGTGCAACGAAAGTGAAATTCTGTGGAGAATTAGTGCCACACACATGCATCTTACAACCAAGTGAGTAGGTGCAGAGCTGACTTAAAATGCCATAAATGATATTTTTGCTATAAAGCGCCTTAGTAGTGCCTAGGGAATAACAATAAAGTGTACAATTATGCAAATAATACTCGAAAAGTAGTTCATGTGAAATAGTAATTGTGTGTATGAAGTGCAACTTCTGGCCTTTGAATTGTTATTTTGGTATTTTAGTAATCAATTTTTCATGCAAATAGTGCGTTTATGCTTCATATCATTTATTTATATAAACAATTATGAACATAAACTATTAATTAGTTGAAAATTGTTTAATCAATGAAAAGCTGCTAATTGCTTGTATAAATAGTATGTAGCAACACATGAGTGACTGTGATGAAAGTGTGAGCAAATAAGCATAAAGTGGCATAATAGATATAATAATAAATAAAATAAAATAAATAAATAAAATACATTTTAGGTTAAAAGCTCCGAAAATTATACAGTAACAGTGGCTATAATGCTTCAAAGTTACAAAAATATTCTACATAACCTCAAAATATTACTTCTACGACCACTGAGTTTGTTTTAAAACTAAAAAAACTTGCTATAAAATTTATTTTGCTTCAAAAAAAAAATATACAAAATATATTTGAGGCATATATTATAATTGAGACACAATTTTTTTATAATAAACTCGTTGAGTTCGAACGATTCGAAATATCTTTTAAATATAACAGATATTTCCTAAAATTTGAGCTGAATAAAACAGTATTTGATGATATTCACGAAATAAATTTAAAGCTTTTGTCAAAATAACATCTACGTTTAACACACTTATATTTGAATTAAAATCACTCTTTTCGAGTTTACCCAAAAAAACACAATTTTTACTAAGAAAATTTTCTTCTGAAAATCATCACTTTTAATTCGTTGAAATTACACACTGAAACATCAGTATAAACACAAACATATGTAAACATATCTGTACCTTAATTAGTGCCAAATGTTGTGATCACAAACTGCCAATGCGCAGAATAAGTCAACCTTGCAACGCAAATCTACAATATATAATATATTTATATACAAAAATAAATACATATATAATGCTTGTTAAGCTAACGGTATGCAAACAAGACCCAATTTATCTTCTAACAAGGTGTGGTCCATGGCGTAGCGCAGTTGTGACACGAGACATTGCGTTTGCTACAAGCACAAGACACAAACAACTAATAAAATCATCATGAAATCACATATCTTGATTTTGGTTTTTGAATGAGTTCATGCCTCATTTCAACATCTTTTGAGTATTTGACTCATGAGTGAATGCAAAAAATTTGCTTGAAAAATATATTATAATATATATATATATGGATATACAAACAAAAAATTTCATATAAAAGTTAAAAATATATATATTTTTACTTATGGTTTTGATCACAAATAAATTTAGAATAATTAATTAATGAAAACAAATAAATTTTTTTTTTTTTCAATATTTACCTAAAAAAATTGTTAAATATATCTTTTTTATAATAACTTGTTCCTGTTTCTCAACAACATTTTACAAAATGTTGATAAAAATACAATTAAAAAAAAATTTAATTAAAGGTTAAATAAATAAAATATTTAAAAAAAATAAAAATAAAAATACAATTAAAAAAAAATTTAATTAAAGGTTAAATAAATAAAATGTTAAAAACTTGATTTTTTCTCACATGAATTTGATCAAAAATTAAATATTAAAAATTATATTTAACATTATATAAATAAATAAATCAAATTGTTTCTATTATGGTATAATTTGGATAAAAAATTGTTTTTAAATTAAAACAAACTAGTTAAAAAAATTTAACTATAATTAATAAATTAAAAAAAAAATTATAAATTTAGCTTTATTAAATAAATTTAAAAATACTAATATAGTCATTATTTTTTTATTTTTTTTTTTAATAAATTTTTATATAATAGTTTTCCTCAACAATAAATCATTATTTTTTTAAATTTAATTTTATTTTTTTTTTTTAAACTAAATTTTTATATAATAGTTTTCCTCAAAAAAAATCTAAATCATTTTGATCAATTAATAAATAAATCAATTAAAAATAAAAATAAATTAAATTAAAACTATTTTAAATTAAATTTTATATTACTTTGTAATTCAATAAAATAAAAATCTAAATTATAAAAATAATAAATTACAATATTAAATTTATAGTATTGATTAACATCTGATAGAAATTGCTGAAAATAAATAACTTTAACGAAAATATTTTTAAATAATACTTAAAAAAGAGAGAATATTATCCACATTTTACTCAAAATAGAAAAAACGCTTATCTCAATTTACAACAAAAAATCACGTGTTCCACATTAAACAAAAAGAACAACATGCCTCCGATCTGCAAGCACCTGCCGCCAGCACACGATAGGTTGCAGCGTTGCTAAGCGAACGCTTTAACGGCCAACAAAAAAAAAACGTGCCCACACAAATTAGCGGTCGGTAAAAAGTCCGAAAAGGCTAACAAATGCCAGCAATTTATTATTTGCCTACTGACATTGTTACCTAGAGTTAGTACATAGCGATTTACTGTCAAATAGCCAGCTAAAAAATATTTGCTCGCCAGCGCGCTCACTTAAATCACAACTTCCACATATGTGAATATGTATGAATTTACTATTATATACTTATATGTACATATGTATGTGTGTGTGTACTATGTGCAACAACAATAGCAAACTTCGGCACAATATTAGGCGTTCCAACTTCGTTTTGGTTTATAAGCGCGCCACGCCACGCCACATTAACGCCGATGAGATCATGCCAATTGACGGCGATAAAAGGCAAAAAAAAAACAAATAAAGAAGAAAAAAATTAAAAAACAATTGAAAAATAAATATGTATACACGAAATGTTGATGCACGGGCACAGACAGTAGAACAAATAAAGTTATTTTTTTTTGTTTGATTTCGCCATAAAAGTGCAGACTGTAGTACTATATGGAGAACGGCAGTGAGTGAAGAATGAAGAGTTAAAAAGAATTTATTTGTAGAAGTAGCAAGACACATGTGTGCTCGTTCATTAATGTCGTTTGTGTGTGTGCTTGAAAGGTGGTTAGACTTGCTGTTCAAATAGTGGTTTCAATTCTAACGCAATATTTGCGAAAATATTTAAATTATGATAAGCAGTAGACAGCGGTGCAGACACATAATCGCATACACACACATATACTATCATATATGTAGGTATGTGTATATGTATGGATTTTAACCTAAATATTTTAAGATAGCAGACATTTCACATACACTCTAAAAGTATGAAAAGTATGAAATACTAAAATTACATATTTTTCTTTTTTTTTTTTTTGAAAATTATAAAAATTATCTAAATAAATTGAATAAAAATAAAATAATAATAACAAAATATAAAAAATAATTTTATTGTCAGCAATCTAATTTCTATTAAGCCAAAAAATAAAATATTTATTGCAACAATTATGCTATAAATTTTTATGTATTGCCTTATATGAGTATGAAAGCACTCGAACTTTTGCTCAAGTGTACTAATCATCACAAAGTTGTCTCGCTACTTTTTTCAAAGTTTTCTACTTCCACTTCCGAGAGAGACTTTTGTTATTTCGAATACATATATATATATGTACACCGATTATTTTCACAGACATACATGCATAAGTGCCTATTAATAATTCCATTATGCAAGCGTAATGAAAATAATAAAAAGTTGTAAAATCATTGCGACAGCGGCATACGACATGACCTACATTAAGTGAGTGTTGTTTCCACGATTTTTTTTACACAAGCCGAGAAATTTTCTGTTTGCGAGCTAATAAATATGAGTGGATTTAGAAAAATAATTAGTTTAAAGCTATATTTATTTTATGCGCTAATAAGCACAATTTTTGAAATCCAACTACTTTGATGGCAAATAATTTTCTCTGTTATTGAAAGAAATATACAAAAGTATGTAAATTTTTATGATTTTTCTGTGAGATATATACATATATTTAACAAATATATGCAAAATAGTAAATTTATAAAATTTTGTCAACTAGTTACAAACTAGTTATTTTCAGTCCAGTCCAAATTTGGTATCAAAAATATGATATAAATAAATAAACATGTTCCTAACGCACGTTGATAAAATATAGTTATTTAATACATTTCCAACTAGTTACAAACTAGTTATTTTGGGATTAGTTACAGTTTCAGTGTAACAATCATGATTTTACAAATAAAAATTTCTTCTTCAGCTTGTTATAAGTCGAAATAACATTGTAATTTAGAGCACTTTATGCTTATACCTTTTTAAATTAATACAAAAACAACAACAACTGGCTCAGTTTGTTATTTGTAAGTAAGACTTGTAACATCTTGACATGGAAAACAGCTTGTTTACCTAACCGTTTGCAACCTTCACTGCACACGGCAAGATTTTCATATTAACATCAATTATTACCAGCACGCAGACACATGTGCTTACCAACATATGTTCGTACAAGTCGCATTTGAAGAATGCTCTACAGTTTTGCGAGTTCAATATGCTGCCGTGCGTGGCAAACTAGGCCACTTGAAAAAAAAAACATTTCTAACCCATATTTCACACTTAATAAATATCAGTTAATTTTTTAAGGCCATCAGCGTTCGAAAGTATGAGTATAGTTGGCTTGTTTGTTTTTGTGTAAGCGTGTGTGTGTTGGCTGACTTGTTAGATTTATCATTCCGACGTGTCTTTACTTGCATTTCTGTTTATATGCTAAAATAACGGTTTTATTTTTTTGTTACATACATATACAGTTACATATGTATATACAAATGTACATATATAAAATGCTTAGAATTTCACTCTTTCATTTGATTGAAATTAAAATTTTTTTTTCGAAAATTTTCGAAATTGCGGTCACCGCTGTTGCACATCAGTTAATCGGTCAGTCAGTCAACCAGTTTAGCCACTCATCACTTCATAATATACGAGTGCACACATTCATTACGTTTTTTTTCTAGCATGCTGTTGCTAAGTCAGCCAGCGTTCCGTTCAGCGTTAATGAGTCAGTTGGAGTGTTGTTGCTTTTTCTTCAGCAGTCAGCCGCATATTGCTCGCATGTCTGTCCACGCTTGCGTTCACGCGATAATTAAGTTAATTGTTTGTTACTTTTTCATCGCAAATAGAACTTGAAAAATGCTTCATGTATGTAACAGAGACATAAATATTCCATTAAAAAGCAGTAAACAGTGTTTACAGTCTATTTGCTCCATTAACTTCAAGAAAATGTGCAGTTCTTGTTGCTTTTACGTGTTGTTGTTATTTGAAAAAAAGCACTTATGTAGCAATCTATTGGAGGTTTGGTCACCAAAAATTAAATGGAAAGTGTAGTTATTTCGGATTTTTAGATTTTCAAGCAATATATGGTAAATGAAGTGGGCGTGGCATATAAATTATTGCATTTATCTATATTCAAACTATTATAGAAGAATGTTTGTATGTATTAAATCTTAGTAAAGTCTTCATATTAACTTAATACGCGCTATCTTATACTAATCTGCGTGAATTATTTTCGAGAAGATATTTCTGGCTTTCGTAGTATTTGCTTAAATACCGTTATAAAATGCTTGCGGAGACTTACGACTATTAAAGAGACCTCTTGAAACTTTTTTTAGTCAGAAAATCTTTTTCTCTTTTTGTTATACCATTTTAAACTCTTTAAAAAAAATTCTGAAAGATCTCAGATAGTATTTTGTGCTCGAAAAATAAGCAACTCTGTGTAAAAATCATAATTTTTTTCAACTTTTGTATATTTTTATAAAAAAAAAAAATTGTGTGATTATTGTTATTATATTGCAATGAAAATAACAACAACAACAAAATAATATAATACTTTTACAGACCACTAATAGTTGAGTAGTATTTTCTTAAGATTTTTGCACTCAAAGGTCTTTGAACGAACTTAACAACTCTCTAGCTTACAATAGGAAGTAAAGCTCTCTTATTAGCAGCCTAACATTGGCTCGAAGGTTTATTTATAATAAAAAAATTAATTATTTATACGATTTTCCTTGCTTGGGATCTTCAAAAACATACAGTGGTGGCTAAATTAATAGAATTCCACATATTCTGATTAATATTTAGATCAACTTTTACGCGCACAAATAAATTTTTGTACGCTATTTTATAAAAAAAACACAAAAAAAAAATATAATTACATAAAAAATTTACTTTATTGTGCTACCTTCAGAAAAATTTCACTTCAATTTCCTCGTTATTGCTTTGCTCATAATAACTTTTAGCGGTGTTTTTTGTTGTTGTGATTTGAACTTAGCTTGCTACAAAATATAAAAAAGGCAGTATTTTATTTTTTTTACTCGCTAGTTTCAAGCTGTTTGTGTAATATCTCGAATTAACTTCATTTTAGTGAAAATCAATTGCATTTTTCTTAGAAAAACATTTCATGCTATTTTAATATTGTGTCATGAGATTTTTTTATGCTTGTAGCATTAAATATTGATTGTAGTAAAGTTTCGCTGTAATTATGTAAATAGTTTTTTCTTTTCATCGCAACTGACCGGCGACCGCGTGTTTGCTTAGTGGGGCGTATACGTAACATTGACATTTTTTTTGCATTTTTTGCATTGCAAAAGCTGTGCATTTGTTTTTTGCACATTTTTAATAACAGTATTTGTATTTTGCCGCACAATTTTTTATTTTTTTTAATTGTTTTTTTTTTTTCAAGTTTGCAAAGAGACTTGTTCGCTGACGGTTACAGTGCAATTATTTCATTAAAAATGCGTTCAATTGAATTTTATTATTAACCTTGCATTGCAACTCACTCTATTGCATAAATGCACATGTTTTATGGCATCAATAATTGGCGAATGATTTATGGTTTATGGGGTGGATAATGATAGAAAGCAATGTGCTGTGATGGGAGTATGTTTTTGTAATAGTTGCTGATCTCTCTTGGGATGTTATTATACATATAGAATTGTTTCTGTAAAATTACAGTTAGTGCATACAATCAAGGATTATATAATAATATACATATATATTGAATATGTGTAAATATATATAACTAAAGTACATATCACCTCATTTTCTCTTCCGAACCTACTCACCACCAAATCAGTTCAATCTAGAAATTTGTCATGTAATTTCATATATCACATGGAATTAATTTTCTATAGCACATACCTCTTATAGGCAACACATTTATCGATGCGCCTAGCCCACTTTGTATTTATGTGCTTGAGCTGCCGCCAACATTTACCTGCAGTTGATTAAAAATAGCGTGTGGTTGCATGCGATTTCTTTATAAATGTGTAGCAATTATTGTTGCTACAAGCCATATACCATCATACATATATGACTTACAAACACATGACCAGCACCTTGTAACCTCAATTCTCGTAGGCGTTATAAATTTGCTCACAAGCAACTCAATTGAGTTGGCTTAACAAGCCATTGCAAGGGTAATAAAATGAATGAAGAAGAAGAAGAAAAAATATTGAAACAACAACAACAACAAATCGAAATTATGCTAGTGAAATCAATGAAATCAATGCAAGTGGGCTAAAAGTAAATTGCGGCTAACTTTGTAAGAGAGTGCGGTTGTATAAAAATGTTGACCTGCTGACACGGAAATGTCAAATTGGTTTGACTAGAGTGTGTCAAGAACTTGAGTGGAGTTAGTATGGTATATGTAACGCAGTCTGTGTGGTGTATCATATGATGACTTGTGTTATGAAATGTCATAAATGAAGGGGAAATTGTAGTGTAACTGTGATGATTGTAAGGTGGTAAAAATTTATCGTGTGATTTTTTATGCTAGGAAAACTAGTAACTAGATGTCGTAAATTTTGATATGGTAAGCTTCAACTGCGTAGGATTGCATACAAATATTTTCTCAAATTCTATTTTTGCTTTAAAGTTATATATTTCGAATATAATTAGTTTAAAAAAAACATTTGTTTTTTAAACAATATTTAATTAAGAATTATCAAAAATGGAGTCATGTCATTTTTGTATAAAATTTAAAAATAAATAATGTTACTTTAAATAACTACTTTTTAATAATTTAGTGCAAATTATTTAAAAGTTTAAGTAAAAAAATATTTTTTGTTGTTTATAAAAAAAATGACATAACTACAGAATCAACAATTATGAGTTCAACTAATATTTTTTTAAACGAAAAATTCTTCAGAATCAACAATTATGAGTTCAACTAATATTTTTTTGAACGAAAAATTCTTCAGTCTTTCTATTCAACAGAAACGTTTCATTAGTTTTGTATGCAGTACAATTGACAATTATGTTATAAGTATATACATACTAGATGCTTATCAGTTCAGGAACTCGCTTGTGTGTATCTACGTAATAGCATACGCACTTTGTAAATTCCACAAACAAGTCATTACGCACACACACATGCACAATTATCTACATTATTTCCAATTTCAAGTGTTCCGCTGTTCTTTAGCTGATCAGTTATAGTTATAAAACGTACATAAATATGCATATACGTACATATGTAATTTATGATATCTTATCGGCTTTGCGACCTATATGTGAAGCAAACTACTTGTTAAACAAAGCAATGGTTTTTTGAAAGCACATTTGGAAGACAGTGTGTGCGAATTGTACATAGAAAATTGAATTTATTCTCGAAATTTTTATTCAACTGAAACGTATTAACTTGCGTGAGAGCTAGTTTGTAGTTGGAAAAATGAGATATCGTTTTGACAACGTTTTTTATTATTTTATTTTACTACAGAATTAATTTTATCGTCTATTGAATTCCTAGTATGAAATTCCCAGTAAAATTGTGTGTCTTATCAACATAAATTCCACATAAAAAAGCTTTATTCGTGAGTTTTTCACAAAAATATTTCGAAATATATCACTTTTCATGCCTTCCTCGAAATTGAATTTACCATTAATTTCAAAGCAATTTATTTAGAAGCATTTTTAATAATAAGTTGTACTTGTTAGTTTTTGAAGTAAAGTGGAATATTTTTAATGTAGATAATGAGTAATTTATACATAAAGGTCTATTTTTTTCGAATAATTTTAGAAATGCCAGAAAAGATATATTATATGTATATTAACTACACATTATTTGTCATAAGTCAGAAATTTCAAGAAGTTATAAATTTCATTTCAAGCATTTGACAAAAAAATATATTTCTACTTCTAAATTAAATATAAATAATAAAAATAAATTAAATATATCTCCCTTAAGTTTCAATCATAAATAAAAATCGTTTTCATTGTAGCTATGAATCAGTCAATTTCTTATGAATTCGCTTATCTCAACAACTGCAATGCATTTTATTTTCCTTTCCATAGAAACGCATTGTAAAGCAAAACGCTACAATTAATATTGCTACAAACTCCACTACCATTTCATTATTATATGGAAAAACCACTTAGACTTTGTAACTAACAATGCTGGCAATACTTGAAACTTTAATAGTTTAACTATCACTATGAAGCACTCTGAGCAATTTCTCTCCACATTTATTTGCTATCGTTAGACGATGACTCTTCCGCGTGTAACTCTCATAGTTGTTATATGACGGCTCTCAATCTGACAACTTCGGAGCTTTTATAAGGTTTAAAGGTCACATAACTTGACGCTGTTTGGTACAATAATAACTTAGGTGGTTTGCTTAGAGTCAGAAGTGAAAATCAGAGACAGGTTGTTGGGTCATGAAATAGTTTCATGTAACTGTAATGAGTTATTTCAAGTTTTTGAATTAACCTGAAACCTTTAAAAAGGCTACTGGTAAAATATTTAGTGTCATATTATTTAGTAAATATATTCACTGATTTTATATAAGCGTGTAGAGACTTAAAAGAAGACTTAAAAGCTGATTTAAAATAATCTTAGAAGTCGATGATTTACTATTTTTTTACCATTTCATTCTCAAAATAAATATGGGAGAAAATTTGTATGAAATTAATTATATAAATTTTACTGCAAAATGGGAATTTATGAAGAAAATATGAAAAATCACTATTTCTTAGAAGAAGTTATAGCGCAAAATCACTTATTTGACCAATTTTGTTATATGATATCGATATATTGAAGTCATCTAATCTAACTAGCTACACCTTATTACCAATTTCATTATAAGAAAAGCACGTGTTTTGCTACTTTCATTCAAACAACTCTAAAAGAGCACTAGTTAACAAGTCAACTGTCATTATTGATTATTTCTGATCACACTTTTTGGACGTTATCTACCCTTTTGCTTATACATATAAACAGATTACCAAATAAACCACTCATTAATGATTATTTATACCAAAAAATGTGTTTAAATATCAAAAAAAAAATTAAAAAAAAACATTAAAAATGTACTGTTATATACACGCTTTCCAATACAGTCCAACAAGTTCACTGTCTTTTAACTGCATTACATAACCGAAAAGCTAGCCAGAGTCACGGATATTTATTGGTTATGCTCAACAAATCGAGTCCACGGCAAGCAATACTCTTTCTAATAAGTACACACATGCTTACCATTTATTGACTTTAATTGTACTTGCCGCCTATGAAGGCAGCACACGCAGTAATGCTTCTATGCATACCTCAATTGTATTTTTGGCCTAGCAACATACGCAGGCAACACAGTGACGCACTAACGCACATGACTCGCTGGCGTTTTTTTAAGGAAATAAAAGCTAATAGCTAAGTACATATGTATATACAGACAGACATATATATACATATGAGCATGCGTGCGTTATTTATAAATTAACGCAAGCAAATGCCGTTCACACAGCGTGAATAAGCAAACACCTGAACAGTTTCTAGTTTTAGAACACAATTATTTGGTTTTTTTCTAGTTTTTTTCTTCTTGCTATTTTTTCATTTGCTGATAACAGTCATTCATCACTTGGCCACAAATGGCTTTAATGTGATTAGTCGCCCCCCTTTAGCTGCTGATGATATGTAATACAAGCGCTCGTACTATGTGTAATAGTCATTAAATTCCCTTTTAATGTATGTTCATATGTACATATATTTTGATTTTATGACCTACTGTGTCCAATGCAGGCGTCGTCGTCTGCTGTTATATGTAGTACATTGTACAACAAAAACAACCACACTGACTTGTCAGCTGATAAAGCGGTTGCCGCCTTCGATAGCCGCCTTATCAGCTATGGGCTGATTGTGTGTGGCGGCAAAATTTTTACAACAACAAAGCGTACACATGTGCATATGTTTTGTTGTTTTTTATGAAAATCATATATTTGCTTTACAACTACAAAAACACGAAATTCTCATTAAATTGTTCACCAGTTTCCGTACGATTGCCTATAAATATTTTTATATATTATACATATATATATATATATATATTATATATAAAAATACGTATATACAAATCAAATAAGCACTCATTATTACAAAAAAACAGCATTCATTTACTTGTAGGCAATCATTATACCCTGAACAGGGTATATTAAGTTTGTCACGAAGTTTGTAACACCCAGAAGGAAGCATCGGAGGCCCTATAAAGTATATATATAAATGATCAGTATGTTGAACTGAGTCGGTTTAGCCATGTCCGTCTGTCTGTCCGTCCGTCTGTCTGTATATATACGAACTAGTCCTTCAGTTTTTAAGATATCGTTTTGAAATTTTGAAGATGTTATTTTCTCTTCAAGAAGCTGCTCATTTGTCGGAACTGCCTATATCGGATTACTATATTATATAGCTGCCATACAAACTGAACGATCGGAATTAATGGCTTGTATGGAAAACTTCCGCATTTTACTAAATATCTTCACGAAATTTGGTATGAGTTATTGCTCATAGAAATAATTTAATCTCCGAAAAAATTGCTCAGATCGGTTCACTGTAGCATATAGCTGCCATACAAACTGAACGATCGGAATCAATGGCTTGTATGGAAAATATTCGCATTTGACGTGGTATCTTGACGAAATTTGACATGGGTTATTGCTTAAGGTAATAATAATATAATCTCCGAAGAAATTGTTCAGATCGGTTAACTATATAACCTTAATGTTTCTAGCAAACAACTCGGCTAAAAATGATTATTAAAATGCTTTCTTTTTTTACTTACTTTTTCTTACGTCTTTAGATTTGCTTAAACACATAGTTACTAAAAGAAATGCACCTGTGAAGGGTATATTAGCTTCGGTACAGCCGAAGTTAACGTTTTTTCTTTACTCTGTTTACTACTTATTTGTTGAACTTCCTGGTATGAGCTTTGCCAGCTGCGTGCTTGCCACCACTTTTTGCCACTCTCTTCCACTATCCATTACTGCCATCACTGCTACGTTGCTTTTATTCTCCTGTTTTTTAACTGTTTTCTTTAGACGCTCACTAGCGTTAGTTTATCACATCTAAAATCAATTGTTTGGTTTTGCTGCTGTCGTGCGCCAGTGCGTATACGTAACCCTCGCTGCACTCGTTCAAATGGACATTAATTAGTCGTTTTTTCGCCAGTTTTTTTCGCCATTGACATAAGTAATTACACTCGCTTGCACTTTAAATGCATTCCACTCATTAATTATTTACGAATTTATAGCTTAGAAGCGTGTCACATTCAACACAAAAAAAAAATAAAATTTTTATACAAACATATTAGTAGTCAATCAGGCTGACAGGCATTTCGAAGCGTATTAAATGCTTTGCTATACATATATACATTCACATATGTATATGCCACTTTAAACGCTCGGCAGCTGTCAATTACCGCTGCACTGCTCGACTATCGACTGCTCTAAATACCTGCTAGTGCTGCCGTCGCTGCCGCCGCTGTTGCTGCTGCTGACTGACTGATTGAGCGTCGTAACGGTCTCTCGCATATACACGTCGTACGTTTACAACAAGAAAAAGAGGCCAGCATAAAAGTGAACGTGAAAAGCGCGCACATTTTCTTACAAAAAACCCGCTTTACAAATACAAAAACACTCAAGTTCGTTTAACTACAACAACCGTTTGATTTGATCGCATTGAACGCTGAAGGAAATGCGTTTGTTGTTCTTACTTAGTTTATTGGTTTATTGTTGTTGTTTTTTTTTGTCTGTACTGTCACTGAGAAGTTTTGGAGTGCGTGTCAGGGGTGCATTTGCATTTGGGTTTTTTAAGTTGTAAATGCACTATCTGGTACGACACGCCATGACGGACGATCTTCCTAGCTATCCAATGCTTAAGCGTGCACGATGAAAGTTAAGCGCGAAAAATGCAAAAAAAATTATGAAAATTAATTAAAAATTTAAAAATAAATATTTTTTTTTACCAAAATTATGCAAATAATGTTGAAAATATGCAATTTTTTTTACAAAAAAAAATATGTTGTATAAGTGTTAGTGTTATTTATAATTATTTATTTATGTAATTATTATATAATATTAAATATAAAATTATTATTATGTATTATTTATAATATTCTGTGTATTTTTAGTATAGTTAGTATAAGTTATAAAATATTTTTTTATTTTATAAATCATTATGTTATAGAAAAAATTTATATATATATTTAAAAACAAAATTTGAAAAGAAAAAAAATATATAATATATATTATAAAATATTAAAAAAAATAAAAGTAGAAAAATTAAAAAAAAAATATTTAAAAAAAGTTTATAATAGTATAAAAAATAAAATATTAATAAAAATCATCGAAAAAATCTTTAAAAAAATGTTGTTGTTTCATTTTAGTAATAAGCGCCGATAATAAAAATAAAAAATGCAATAAATATATATGCATATATTTGTGAAATATTAAACGAAGATTAAAAAAAATATAAAAAAATATAATTATTATTTAATTATTATTCATTCTTAAAAAATTCAATATAAACGTTTGTACGCTGAATTTAACTTTTAAAAAGATTTAAATACTGCATAAATTATTTAAAAAAAAGTAGAGTTATGCAGCCAAAATTGATAAATAAAAAAAAAAATTTTAAACTTTTTTATTTAACGCGAAATTTCGAAAATTATGATAATTTTTTTTTTACATTAAATTCATAATATTACCTTTTATGTTCATAAGCAAAAATTTTTAATAATTAATTTTAATTAATTAAAAACAAAATTCAGAATAATATATACTGACCTTTTGAAGCAGAAAAAGTAAATAATTTACAAAAAGTAATTATTTAGTAACAGGTACACATTTTAATATTGTTCATATTTTTTCTGGAATTATGCAAATTTTTCATATTTTTTTAAATTTTTCAAAGTACTAAATAATCAAAAATGTGCCCAAATTAAAGCAGCTACATATTCAAACTTCACTTAACAATCAAAAAAATGCTTTAAAATTTCCATGAGCGATAATATGTACATATTATTAAAAAAAGAAATAATTAACTCTCGACCTTGAGCAAGTCGCATGCAATTTCAGCTGATAACTTCTTTTAACAACAAGTCAAACCACTGATTCATCCGCTTGCGATAAAGTAAATTACAAAGAATTTGTGCTCAATCCTTTTTTTCAAGAGTACAAATATACGTACATATATAATATTATTCATACTTCAATTGACTTGCTGATAGATGAAAAAAATATATATAATATATAATAATATATATAAAAATCTATATACCGCACATTAAAATGTTAAGCAGTCAAAGCATTTTTGACTTAACAACACAGTGACCCTGACCCAAATTTAAGCGGTGCTTGTCTCCGACGTGTAGAAAAGCAGTTTCTACATTATGCATTATATAACTGTGCACTGTGAAAGAAGTGGTGCATTCATACATATATGTATATACGCGAGTAGTATTTGCTGCAATTTAGCAGTTAGTAACCGCAGACTGATTGATTTTCACTATAAAGTTTATAGTTAACTGTTAATAGTAAAACTAAACTTGTAGGTATTATTGAACTGATTTTAGAATATACTTGCAACACTTCGTCTTATTCGAATATTTCATTTTGAATATTTTCCTTATAAGGAACTTTCTTAAATTCTTAACTGTAGGCAAAATACTAAGAAAGTTAGCAAACTTCGAAAAATATTTTTTTAACTCATAGCATTGAGAATTAGGGAATGCTTCTACTACAGTTGGACATCTATAACTCGAACATCTAAAACTCGAAGTTCTCCATAAATCGAAGTCTTGTTTTGGCAATAGAAGTCAAATTTCATAAAAATTACCTTCCATTAAACGAAGTCGAAGTTTTTTTTGTGGATTATGGTGATTCGTGTTGGGGAAATTCAACTGTAGTTTCAAAAATGTTCAATCAATACAAATCCCATTTCGAAAATGGTTGTAATTGTCTGAACAAATGTAAAATAGAATTTTTTTTGAAGTTCTCATATATTTTAGAGTTAGTACTTCTCATAAGACGAATACAGCAGCCTGCTAAGGCTTTGTGTAAAAATATAACCTCAATTTTTGTATAGCGTATAGTGTAACATATCACAAATCGGTTGGACAATTTGTTGAAGATATCAAATGATTTTCATATACTTTTAATATAAATTCGTTCAGTCATATTTTTCCAATAGACTTCCACGAAAAGAAAACGATCTTGTACTATTTTATAAAAGTTAGCTTCAGCGTTTTGAATTTTTTTATTCCATATAATGTTGGTTGGACTAATTTCAGTTACACTCTTGATCTAGTTTTATTAATATACAATGTAATCAATAAATAAGTGAAATATTTTTAGACGGATAACACACTTGACTCTCTGATTATGGTTAATTTTTACGCACGCTAACCTGATCTGAATATATTATAGATATTTAAACTGTTTCTTTCACAAACCATAGTACATTCTCTATACCTTACCAATAATCTACATATGTTTCTACTAGGAGAGTCACTGACCAATAATTCCGAACTTCAAATGCGATATAGAAATATAATAGTCGTCTTGAACAAAAACTTCGTTTGTCATATTATTTCTTTTCAATATTATATAGCCATGATAGATCCTACAACCGATTTTGCAAAAGAAATTCAAATGAAAAAGTTTGAAATTTATGAACTTCAGATCAAAACTGACAGAATAGAAAACATATTTTCGTGTAAAATTTACTTGACATTAGTAATAAAATGAAAAATTAAAGCAAATTCATGATTGTTTTATTAAACAAAAAAGAAACGTGTCCTGTACTAAAATTATATTTTTGACAATACAGGGTGTTCTTACACATTTAAAGAAATTTAAACCAAACTAAATTAATTCAGCTTAGCAAATTGAACAAATTTTCTATTGAAATAACTAAAGAAAAGCCGGGAAATATTTTCTACTTCATAATGGACAATATTATATGTCTTTATAAGTATAAGTTGAACAAAAAACATTTCATATTTCTTCAATTCAAATAACTATATACAGTTGAACTTCCATAACTCGAACTTCTATAACTCGAAGTTCTCCATAACTCGAACTATTGAATTGGCAATAAAAGTAAAAATTCATACAAATTACCTTCCGTAACTCGGAAGTCTCTCTAACTCGAAAATTTTTGTGGATTATTGTGATTCGTGTTAGGGAAGTTCAACTGTAATAAGTAATTTTAAAATTTCTTTACAAAAAAATATAATTTATTTTCTTTATTTTAAAACATGACGTCTCTCTGTATTTTGAATTGAAATTTTCTGCCTTCTTTAACGGAATAAGGTTTGCATTTCCCTTGCTTTGGCAAGCTTAAAGCATAATTTGTAAGCAAAACGTTGCATATTTTTCAGCATAAATAATTATGTATACTCCTACATGTATATATGTATGCAAGAGTGTGCGCTAAAATTAACAGTTGCCGTGAAAAGCAAAGCGAAAAGCTTTTTGCAAACGCACCAAACGCAATGGCGCAACGAACGGTACTATTCAAAAAATGGCAACGCGTTGACACTTTGAGGGACATACATATGTACATACATAGTGTAGTACGTTAGTACGTCTATGTGTTTATATACCTCGGAATGCTGATTAGCAGAGTCAGAAACACCATAGATGTCGCCAGCGGCTGCAAGCGTCAATGTGACAAATGTCAAAAAAATGGAAAGAGTCAAAAAAATAGTATAAAAAAGTCTGCAACAACAACAAATAAATATTGACACTGGTGGCATAATAATGTTTAACAACAATAAAATTATTTTAAACTAAAATTAAAAAACTTTACTTAATATTATGTGTAACTGCTTATTTGTATAAGTTAAATGTAAGTGTTATTTGCTTTTAAAAATTAATGAATATTTTAATGTTAATTATTAGAAATTATTAATTTAATTTAATTACTGGCTTTAAGTTATTTCTTACTGTATATATATATACATACATCATATATAATAAATATTTAAAATGTAAATTTACTTTATTTTACCAAAAACATACCATTATTTGAACTCTCCGTAATATCACCTTTATTCGGCTAAGCGCTTTGGCAGTGTGGTTAGCTGGTTGTGTCGCTGATTTCATTTAATTCACAGCCACTATCTTCACTGCCGCCGCGATCGGCTGTTCCAACGTAACGGTGAAATATCACAACCTCAACTAATACCAATTTATGCTGACAAGGCTTAAACAAATATTGAAAATATATACATATGTAATTATATAAAAAATATAATAATATGTTGTTGAAAGAATATCTACTTATGTGAATTTAAGATTTCTTTTCAGAACGCCTAAACATAAATAGTAACAAGACGGATGTTGGTACAGAAAAAATGCATTAAAGTATTCATCAACATCATTCAGCCCATATAATAATATATAGGGGAGTCCATATAAGTACAAAATAACTCTGACGAACATAAAAGAGTACAAGACTGGAACTATTGTAGCCGTTGCTTCTAATTTTCAAGAAAAAACCAAACAAGTTTTCGAAAGAGCTTAATATAATCTTCAATATCAGACAACCAATAATATTATTATGATGAAAAACTAGTATGACACTCTCATTCCCACAAGCATCTTCCAAAGGGAAAATCTCGAATAATTTATTGTATAAATATTCACCACAAAGTCACTTTTGCACCATTTTTACATTATAGCGCAGACTACGTCTTTAAGAGGTTCTAACATGGAATCTTTCACGGAATTACATAGATGCATAGTGCGTTTGAAAAATAGAGGGATAACTTCTATTAGAGGTAAACAATTAATATAGAGCATTTTTTAAATGATATACTAATTTTCAGATTCAACCAACTATTCCCAAAAACTACCCACTAATAAAGGAAACGTATTTTATATTAAGCAATTCAAAATTATATATTTGAAACAATTATCATTTCGTATATTTTTTCCTAGGGACATACACTCATAAAAGAAAAAAGCCCAACACAATTGCGCATGCGTCCGAGACTATGTTAGCGCATTGTTGCAACGTTGGACTGGTATAATTATAAAATAATAATAGTGCTTTGGACAACACTAATAAATACATTCATAAATACATCATTCACTGTTAATGGGCGCATAGAGCTCAATATCACAATTGTGTAAACGTATAGATCACTATATCGATATTATGAAGTTTTATTTTTTAGAATTTTTATATTAACATTATTGTTATTCCTGAATATTTTATAGAGAAAGTTATTGGAATGAAGGTGCGAATAGATTTCTGTATGAGTCCCTCCCTCCGGACATCTGTCTATTCTATTTGGACGTGAGTATGAATTCAAAAATTTTGATAAAACGTAGTACGCTGGAGGAAGTGGATTCGAAAGCACGCATATTGTGTAATTCTGCAACCAATTTAGATTTAGCAAACAAATCACCTAAGATTTTGAGACATTTCAACCAAACTGTATTAAAGCATTGAACAACATAATTTACTGGAAACCATGGAAAGCACTTATCACGGCCGCCTTCAAAATAGCGGCAACCATAATTGAAACATTTAAATGCTAAAACAATAATGTTTCGTTGTGAGAATAATTTATTAAGAATAAGAATAATAATATTAATAATGAGAGTAATATATTAAAATTACTAAAATTAACATTACCTTCCCATAAATGTTTTAATAAAATCGGAATAGATCGGTCGTAGATGAAAATTATGGATTCTTATTGTAGCTCGGCGAAATCGGTTCTTAACTAATCATAAGTCTTACATGTACAATACTATGATACCCACTTCCCGGCTGACTATGTTACTTATGTATATATCGTTTTTTTAATAAGGTTGGTAAGAGTTAACAATAAACTAAGCTTCATTTAAAATTAAACTAGTATTAGTATGTCCGTTTGATTCTTTTTATCTATTAATTACTTATTTTTTAATGGCAGAAATACAAGGTGTGAGCAAATAACTTGAATTCGCTTACTTTGACTGTAGCAGCAGTTTGTAGTCGATTATAAATGTTTTTATGAGCTTGGCTTGAGTCACACTTCGTTGCTTGTTCGTGAATTCTTGGCCAAAAATAATGCTGTAAGGATGTCCAAAAAATAGAGAACATTAAGGGGTTAGGGGTAGTCAAAGATACGAAAAAATTAGCATTTTCAGTAATTAGGTCTTGCTATTAAATCATTATTACACAATGTTTTGACTTGAAGTCACGAAAATTTGAAAAAAAAAAATTATAATTTCCAAAGTTATAGCTGTTTGTATTGACCCAGATTCAAAAAAAGGTCCTTGCGGTGGCAATCTTAAGTCCTTGGAGATTCATCTACAATCAATCGGATAAAAATATTAGTTTTATAAATAGATAATACTGGTCCTGATCGAAGAATTAACAAAATGGCGTCCTCAGGAATTTTTTTCTAGATTTTCGGGAAAAAATCAAAATTGGTCTTAAAAAATCGAAATTTTTAAAAAAAAATCCTTCGATCAAGCCTGAGTTTATTATGATTTTTTGAAAATCCTGACTACCCCTAACCCCTTAAAGGTCTGTCGTTCTATCGATATCTCAAAAATCGAGTTAGAGAAGTGTTTCGACGATCGGACGAAGCGCTGCCATAAGTGCATAATATCGAATGTAGACTATTTTAAAGGCGACAACATCAATGTAAATTAATATTTTTTCTAAAAACCGAAAATTCCCGTTATTTTTTGAACACATCTCGTACATCATAATCTCGTTTTGAGTCTTGAATCGCCGACTCATATCAAATAACTAAAGAAGAAAGCTCTAGTGGAGACTTGTTGAAAATGTATTATTTGTTTAAATAATTGATATTGAAAGACCTACTGGAGGCTTATAATAGAATCACTTCGAAAATACTGCAAATAAAACACCCACTGTTTGCATCATTTATCTCAATTTCAATTTAACTTTATTGATTAATATTTATTATTGTTAATAACTAAAATAAAAGCTTATATTCTCTTTATTTCACTTCGCCTGTTCACTTTTTAAGTCTGTTATCAATCTATATTTTATGTATAAGTCCATATCATTTATTGACTTTGTATTGTTTTTGTTTTTGTTTTTATTTTTTTTTTCTTGTTTTGTTTAAAAAAAGTTTCATAAGTAAATTGTTTTCATATCCATGTTTTTACATTACCTTTTTTTTTGTTTTTGTTTGAATTTTTTATTTATAATAAATTTGTGTATTCAAATTCCTTTTAGAAATTCATAGCTCATACTTGTAGTTAATTATAATACTTAGAAATTACTTTTCCATAGCATCATCGTTTTTTTACGCATTTTGTTTTTTGTTTTTTTTAATTGCTAGTTTATTTTATTTTTTTTATTTATATTTTTACTTTTATGTTTATATAATTTTTATCTTTTGTTTTTATTTTCTCATAGTACATACTACATACAACAGGAATACGATGAATATCTCTTGTTTTTATTTATCTTGCCATTTTTATTGTTCTTTCTTTTTTATTATTGTTTTATATAGAAAATGAAAGTAAGTCAACTATTACAAAGTTTATTTGTTTTAGTTTTGCACATTACAGTTAGTATTTTTTTATATTTTTTTTTTATTTTAAATTAATTTCGTTAATATTTTGTAGAGTTTTGTGTACATATGTAATTTGTGTTTGCAAGTTTTTTGATGAATAGAAAATATTGTGTTGCAGCACTTACTCTTCTTCTTTTTAACGAAAATTGGTGATTGAATAATGTAAGGAACTCGTTGAAAATGTTTTAATGCTAAAGGATGTTGACACAATAAATATTTTGCAGAAATAAATGAAAATTAGTTAAAAATTATAATATTTGTTATTTTTATTATTACAATAAACAATTTATTTTTTATAAATATTAAAAAAAAATTTAATATTAGGTATGGATTTATATTTAAAATTTTTATAATTTTTTTTAGCGACTGCTAAATAAACTCGTTCAAAAACAAATTTCAAAACACTCTTAAAAACTTAAAAAAAAAACATCAATTCAAAATATTTTAAATTAGATTTTCCATAAGTATGTATATTGAAAAAAAATTAAGATAAAATAGTATTTTTTATAATTCTTAAAATAAATATCTGTGAAATTCTAACAAATAAACTTTTGTTTGGGTATTTTTAAATAGTTATTTTACAGAAAAATAAACACATGAAATAACTATTTAGGAAAATGTATCACTAAATGACAATTTTACATCGTTAATTAGTTGAAAATTTTGTAAGAATAGTTGCTTTTATAACTTGAGGGTATAAAATTGCCAAGTCGAGATAAGTTGTTTTGTTACATTTCCACAAATGTTTATAGTAATATGTAACCTTGCAGTCAGTTACGTATTTGAATATTATATTTAGATGTTGGTTCAGAAAAAAAAATTAACTAATTATAACATTCTTATTTGCCAGTGCAGAAAATATACTTTTTAAAAACCATAATTGTAACTCTTTGTAATTGCTTAGATGCCTATAGGAAACATTGGGCATGCAAGGGTTAATTAGATTTTCGTTTGTAGTGGAATAAAAGCGTGAACAAGATATAAAAGCTGAGATCTAACATGCTGGTTCAGCATATTGGCACCTGAAGGTATGCAACAACAACAGCAAAGTGCAATTTATGTATATTTCATACCATCATATCGCTCATTTACTTGAATAGTGTCACAACTCAAAAAACACGATTTTTGAGTTGAGTATGCAGAAATGTGCGCAATTTCAGCGTCCATATTGTATAAAAATTCCATTCCGATGCGTAGAAAAATAAACCGTGAAATAAGAATGTGCCGTTATTAAACTTGTTATGTTGGATTATTTTTTAACTACAATAACGACACTTCTCAGTTGAGCCAGAATTAGGCATGGCTTTTTATCTAAAAGAGAGACATATTTGTGTTACAACACATATTGTCATAGAGTGAATTTGGTTTTCTTTTCAGAAAGAACGACATATTTCGTATTACAACGATATTGGTGAAACGTAATTAAATTTTTCGTATTGATTTTTTTCAACAAAAACGACACATTTGACTTATGACGGCGAAATTGAATTATTTTTTTCACAATTAACGACACAATTCAAAATGGGTCACGTTTATGCCCAAGAAACACCATAAGTTTACTCTATTTGGTCCATTTATGCTCAACATTGTATTTAATATATTACACGCCACTAGATTTGTTAATAAACTTACGGAATTATTCTATATTTGCTAAATAAGAGACAATTGAAAACTTTAAATCGCTCTCCTGAAAAATCGACTTTTTTGAGTTGTGACACTATTCAAGTAAATGAGCAATATATCTTTCAATATAAAAATTAAATTTAAAAAGGAAATGTAATCTTCTTCCAGGCCAAATAAACTCAATTTTTAATTTAAATTATGTTCAGCATGTGTTGCCTACATTTAGGATGAGCGGCAATTAATTGTGGATAGTTGTTTATGCTAATAATATGGAGGTACTATAAAAGACCTATAAGATCAACACAAAAACTTATTTGGAAATATTTAAAGCGATGAGGAATGTAGTTAGGAAATAAAATGCTATGAACTGAGAAACTTTTTAAATAATGATACTGAAGATCTACATATCCATTCAAACTTATTTAGAAAATAAGTTTTTGAAAAACAAATTCGAAAGCCTACACGAGTACTTTTTCATATTCCGAAGTGACATATTCCTCATATCAGAGCGCTCACTGAAAGACATTGGCGGTAATAAAAATACTTAAAAGTTTCAATAAAAATGTATAGAGCAGTATAAACATATAACGGCATTCGGCGTGAGAAACATAAATCTGTTGGCAGCTTGGTCGAGCTTTTAGGCGAACTCCTCGCTTTCGTATTTATGTTATTGCATAAGAAATTGGCTTTCCTTGTTCCTAAGCCTGTAAATATGTGTATTGAAGTGCGATGATATGTTTTAATAGCCTAACATGCGTATGTAACGCTTCGTATAATTAGATTGTACATCCCTCGGATAGATAATAACCAAACTAATTTTTTCATTCTCCGATTTTCGAAATTTATTCGAATTTTAATTCAAAAACTTTCTGCTTATTGAGATTGGGGCTACATTTTTCAACAATTTTGAGGACCCTGAAAACTTACGTACATTTGACAGTTATTACGAAATGTTTTCTCATGTCAGAAATGTATTCGAAAGCTGTTCATTGCCTGACAAAGAAGGGAGAAATTCTATATTTTTCTTGGAATTATAAAATTGCAATGATTTGGTGAAGTTTGAAAAATTCATTCACGATTTCTTCATCGATGGAGCATTTTAATACGAAATAAGAAAGATAATAAAATGCAATGTTAAAGTGACAGCAAACATTTTACAAATAATTTGAGGAAAGCTGCCGATTTGATTTGACGCTCCAGACAGATCTGTTGGGTAGACACGACTGTTGTGTGAATGGCGACTACCATCGAAGGCAACTCGTTTCTTCGAAACTTCGAATAAAAAAATAATAATAACACTATAAGGCAAAATCGAATTTTTTCTGGATATTTGACCAAACTTATTTTTTCCGAGAGATTGAGTCATAAGTAAAAAAAATGTATTCTCAAATTTTCGAAGTTAGCCTCCAAAAACGAAATATTTGTTCTCGAATTTCGAAAATACAATTATTGAAAAGCATTATTATTAATTACAGGATATAGTTACTTAAAAATCCGAAATATGGATATATTGTACATTTTCTTCATATTTCAATGGTTTACATATAACATTTTTCGACTACACACTATATTTAGTAATAAAGCTTGTCAATAAGGCTTTTTTCGTACTTCGAAAGAAAAATACAGTTGAACTTACCTAACTCGAATCACCAGAATCCACACAAAAACTTCGAGTTAGAGAGACTTCCGAGTTGCGGAAGGTAATTTGTATGAAATTTGACTTCTATTGCCAATTCGAGAGTTCGAGTTATAGACGTTCGAGTTCGAGGAAGTTCAACTTCATTTAAATTTTAGAGGCTAACTTCGAAAATCGGAAAATACTTTTTTTGTCTCAGTCTCCCAGAAAATATAAGTTAAAAAGTATAAATTTCCAACCGAGTGTTGTACAGTGTAATGCATATTTTTTTATAATATCTAGTTTCTAAATACTGTTGACTGTACTTCTATCACGACACTCGAGTCTACAATGCATTTAAACACCAAAACAAGTATTGCCCAGTCAGCAACATTTCTCCAAGCTATAGTTGAGAAATATTTAGTACTACACCAACAACAGTAACAATTGTTGTATTTCTATAGCCACAAGCACATATCCTACATATTAGTACACATTAGGATGGTATGATCCGAAACACCTCTCGTACTGTCAATTTTTAAAAGAAAGCTCCGCTGATAACTATTCGCTAACCATTGGTTGAGAAGTAATTTTCTTTCTTTTAGTATAAAAAAAGTTATAAAAAGCAAATCTCAAACTCCATTGCGTCCGTCTTACCAACGCCGGCACCTACCATCTGCATACAAATCTTTTGTTTTTTTTCCTCTTCTTTTTTCTACTCTCTCTCTCTCTCTTGTCAGCTAATTAAGTAAGGTCAAAAGGTTATTCACGGTTTTGTAAAACGTAAATTGACAAATATATTTATTTTAGTAATTCCTCTTTTTCTTCAAATTATTTTATTTTATTTATATTTTTTTACTCGATTTTACTGTTTTTCGATTTTTATATATATTTTCTTATTGTTTTTTTTTTCTTCTTTTTTTTTGTTACTCTTATCGTTCGTATTACACTTGTTTTGTTGTTGTTGTCGCTTACAATTTAAATTACAAGCATTTGCTGAAAATTTTGCAACATAAATTTTTCAATTTTAATATTATTAAATTTGCATTGCCGCCCAACTAACGATCCGCACACAACACGCAGGATTTTTGTTTTTATTTTTTGTTGTATTGTTACTTTAATGCAAGAGGATATATACATATGTAACCGTGTGTTGTTGCTAATTCATTTTTTTTTATATAAATTTATATTATTTTTTTTCTGGTCTCACCTAGGGTGAGCCTGCATAACACGCACGTGTGTGGGATCGCCTTTAGAGCGCACTGAATTTGCTACTTTCCTAGCGCTGATCTATTACACTCGCTGCACTTGTTTAACACATACATACATACATTTGATAGATAGCAGTGGTGGTGGTAGTAAATAGTAGTACCGGTGTGGTTGTTGTTGTTGTAGTAGTAACATATGCCTTCGACTTTTGATAATTTTTTTTTTTCGTTTTTTATTCCTTTTAAATAATTTAAGAGTATTCAATTAAATATTAAGTTAGTATACGACGCACTGGTTGTGTGTGTGTGAGAAAAATAGAAATAATAAATGTTATTATTACAAAAGTATTAAATAAAATTCACATATTGTTGTTGTTGTTGTTGCAGTTGTTTTTGCTGTTACTGCTTGCATTTGCGGTTGCATTTCCGCTCGCTCATATACTCATTCATGTAGGCAATAAACAAATGGACGTATGCTTTTATTTGCTTTTGTTGTTGTTGTTGTTTTTGTTATTTTTGTGTGTATTTTTCATTACATTGCATTTTTGTAAATTCTCTAATTGTTTCTCTCTATTTTTACACATTTTTCGCACACAAATTTTTTTTCTGTGGATTTATGTATGAAGAAATGACGGCATGGTGGGCATGATTTGACGTATATATGTGTGTGGGTGTGTGTGTGTGTGTGTGTGTGTGCGGGTGCGTCTGCGTCAGTGTGTGTGTGTGTCTTGATCTTCCAGCTACACACCGTTTTGTTGTTGTTGTTTTTCTTGTTTTTGTTTTTTGTTAGTGTAACTTGCAACCTGGCAACTACAGTTTGAAGATACAGATATACGATAGTATGAATTATAAAATTTATAGTCGAATTTCGAATTTCGAAAAAAAAAACAAAAATTAAAAATACTAATCTTAAAGCAATAAAGAAAATATATGCATTTACATTGGCTTTGTTTTTGTTTTTTTTTGTTGGTTTCTAAATTAAATTATACAACGAATTATACACGTTCGATTAATGGCGACGGATGACGATTGTGGAAGCGAAAGGGGCGTGGCGCTGGCTATGTGTGTGTAAGATGACCGCAAGGCATGCGTAGTGCAGAGAGAGCGCGCATGAAATTTGAAAGTGTTATTCGAATTCGAAATTGTGAAAGTTTGAAATTATTTGAAACAGACATCGCGCTTTTTAGTCACATATTTGTCGAGCAAAGAAATCGCACTGCACTGGCGGCACTTACAAATTCATTAACATTATTGAAATGTAAAAAAAAATTAAATTAAAAAAAAAATTTTTTAATTAAAAAAAAATTTTCAATTAAAAAAAAAATACCAAAAAAATACAAAAAACAATTTTTAAATAAAAAAAAATTAAAAAAAAAATAATTTCGAAAAAAGTAAAAAAAAAAATTTCGAATTCCATATGCATTTACATTACATTTTACATTTGCTTTTTTTCGAATTATTTTTCCTTCAAAATTCCATTTACACATATGTACGTATTCTAACTGTTGAGTTTTTAGTTCGTTACTAGAAATTAGACAAATATTTAATGGACTTGGCTGCGCACTGCGGCATATAAACCATTTTTTTTGTATTTTTTATTTAGTTCTTCGATTTTAATTTAATGCATCATGAAATGTTGTTCGTTAAGTGTTTAATGATTGAAGTTAGCGTTTTGTGTACATGTGTGTATGTGTGTGTGTGTGTGTGTGTGTGTGTATAATTCGTTTGTATCGTGTTAGTAAACTATTTTCTATATATTTTTAATTTTCAGTTTTCTTTTTTGTCATTATTATTGATTCTTATGATTTTTTTATTTTTTTTTATTATTATTTTTTAATAAAAATCCTCTCTTGCTGTATCCTTTTTGTAGTGTTTTTGTTTCCATTTATATTGTTTAAATGTTTATATATTTTTTTATTATTTTCCTTATGTTTTTTCTTTTGTTTAATTATTTTTAGTTTATTTATTGTTTAGCTCATTCAATTCAATTAATGCTTTCGAAGATGTTAGGTTGCAACCTAATTCCTCATCGTTTTGTTGTTTGTTGTTTTTGTTTTACTACATATTCTGCTGTCACTGTTGTTGTTGCTGTTGCTTTTTGAGGCTATCGCATGCGTACGCGCATATTTTTTTTTAATTTTATTTGTTGTTTATATTTGCTGTTGTTGTTGTTGCTGCTGCTGCTTGTCTACCCCCACTTAGGATGTGCCATTGACAAGTGTCTCCCGCTTATTGTTCTCCTGTGGTTGTATCGAATCTGCATGATTGTTTCTATTTTTGGTGCGTCGGGGCTTTGACTGCTGCGATTGCTGTTGCGACTGCTGCTGTTGCTGTTGTTGTTGATGATGCTGTGGCTGCTGCTGCTGCTGCGACTGCTGTGGCTGTTGTTGTTGCTGTTGCTGCGGTGGTAATTGCTGCTGCTGTTGTTGTTGTTGTTGCGGCTGTGGTTTCTCATTGTTGCCCTTGATTGCCACATTACTGCCGTCTTTGCTGTTCACGCTCTGTTGTTTCGATCGCTCCGACGAGCTGCCAGCACCGCCGCCACCACCACCACCAGCACTTCCACCGCCGTTGTTGTTTTTATTGTTATCTGCGTTTTGTGGTTGCTTGTTGGGCTGGGATTTGTTATTGGTAACCCCACCATTCGCTGCAACAAAAACAATAAGTGATTAGTGCATGAAAATCACATCAAAAACTTCAAAAGTCAAAAACAAATAAATATCAAGAGCAAGAGAGGCAGGTTATATTAATGACAAACTGGTGATAATTTTTTTTAAATTTCTAAATTAATGATCGAAATAAATTTTTACACGAAAAAGTAGCGTTTTTAGCCATCATATTATCATATTTTAGCGAACTCCTTCTACAAACTTCGATTATTTCCATAATAGAAGGAAAATAAAGGCACCATGCTTTAGAAACATTTTCCAATTCATACTTTGGTTTAAAACCAGTATTTTTATGTTTTCAGACGATTTTTAAAACCAATCTTGGCAATTAAAGTTACGATTACTCTTAGATTACTTTAGATTACACGTGCTGTTATTGTAATTCGTAAAAGTCTCAATATAACGTTCGCATTAAGTCATAGTATATGTAATTCAGTTATTGATTACCACTACTGTAATCGTAATCTTAGTTTTTAATCATTAGAATTACAGCAAATTAAAAAATGTAATTGTAATCATAAAATTTGCATTACAAATGATTACAATATAATACGAATTTTTTTGATTACAATTATAAACGTAATCTTAAGTAATCAGAATGTAATCAAAGTAATGCTATATAAAAAACAAATTACTATTAAAGTAATTGTAATTCTGCTTTCTCTATTTCGACGAAGTTTAACTATTGCAAGTTATATTAGATAGCAGAATAGCGGAAGAGTCTACGCTCGGTTTCAGTACAAACGTTTCTTATGTCGGGTTAAGGTCTGAACAAGAAGCAATTGCACACACAGCTCAATTTTGCTATTACTCCAAACAGGTTTGTATGTATGTATTCATTCATTCATTCATTCGAACATGTCCTAGCCAGCGTAGCCGCTGTCTTTTTATTCGTCGTATCACTCGAACCGCTCATTGTTCCATCGTCTGCGGTATTCGCCATTGCCAATGTTCAAAGAAACATAAATATTGCGCAAAACTTCTAGTGTGGTCTCATCGGATGTTCACATCGTCCACGCTTATGCATTATAAAGCAGGACGGGAAAAATAAGCGACTTGAAGAGTTTGATTTTGGTTCGACGAGAGAAGACTTTACTTTTCAATTGCCTACTCAGTCCAAAGTAGCACCTGTTGGCAAGAGTGATTCTGCGTTGGATTTCAAGGCTGACATTGTTGGTGTTGTTAATGCTGGTTCCCAGATAAACGAAATTATCTACAACTTCAAAGTTATGACATACATGTTTAGTTCATCGAAATAACAGCCCTTGGAAGATTAAAATACGGGTCAATTACAGTATCGTAGAACCGGCTGTTGTGAGCATTGGTTCAATTGCTCTAATTTGCTTTAGTTCGTCTATTCGCTCCATTCGAATTTGAAACTTTCGAGACATTCTTGAATTTTAAAACTAATTAACTTTGTCACACACAACCGAATATTTATAAAGCGCACTTTCTCTTTTTCTTGCTATTATCAACCCTGTTTGCCACTAAATATAACCTGCCACTTTTGAAAATTCAATTTGGCGACATCATACTCACTGTTATGAGCAGCGCTGTTATTCTTTTGCCGCCTACGTCTTCTTGAGCTACCCTCGTACGATGAGTTGCTTTCAGCTAAAATGAAATCGAAAATATGCATAAGTTTACAAAGTTCAATTAAGCTAAAAAAGCGACGCACGCACCTCTTTCGACGCTACTCAATTCACGCGTGTCCTCACGCATATCATCATTATGATTGTGGTAATGGTCTCTACCGACATCCCTGCCGTTCTGCTCTCTGCGTCCTATATATTTTGAATCAACATCGTCGTGTGCGTAGGGAATAATGGAAGAAGCAAAAAAGGTGAATTCAAACACTCGTGTTTGCGCTTATAACACTTGATATTTTACCATTTTGCTTACCACCGCCACCACGTCGATCATTACCGCCACGATAGCCACCACCACCGCCACCGCCGCTGCGATCGTTGTAACGATGGTCACCGCGGGAATTGTAATCATCATCGTCCCGACGACCTACAAATACAAATAGATTTGTAATTAAGATGTTTAGAGTAACTTATGACAAACGCTGTACCTTGATGATAACGCTGATTGCCGCCATTGCCACCGCCTCGACCTCTACCACGCCCGCGCGGTCCGCCACGTCCCGAACGCACCGATTCAATATCACTGCTGTAACCTCTTTCCGAACGCCGTGTGACGGGGAAATTCTGCATCGAACCCATTGTGGATTCCTGTATTGCGCGCAGTTGTTGATCGATTTCCAGTTTTTCCTGACGCAGCAGTTCCACTTCCTACATTAGAATAATATATTTATTATTTTGTATTTTCGAAAAAAAAAAAAACTTTTCAGCCGACGAAACTAACCTTCAAATGCCCCAAGTGATATTCCAGCAACACTTTGGCGTTTGAAATACTTTCAACGGTGCCAATGAACACAAACGGTACATGACCATGCTCACGTGGTATATTCTGATCTTGCTCATCATCGCCTGCGATCTGTGCGAATCCCAACGCATGCAATTTTCAAATATCGAACCATTAAACGAAAATTCAATTCAATAGAAATTATAACGCATACCTTAATTCGAAAGACACCACTTTTATCCACAATTTCCTGTATGATGCGACCATTCTTGCCGATCACCTTGCCCACCAACTCTCTAGGAACCTGAAAGAATTCCTCGGCATATTCGAGCATCGCACGTGCTCGCTGCACTGAATCCTCTGATTCGCCGGTGATTTTGAAAGTGCACGACTTCTCCTCCAATTCGATATTTGTAACACCTTCCAACAGGCGTGCTGCTTGTATATTGGCACCGTGTGAACCTATGGCCAAGCCCATCAGATCTTCGCGCACTTGGAATTCATCGGTATAGCTGCGTGCGTGTGTGAAATAAAATAGGTGAGAGTTTAGAAAAAAATGTGATATAAGTAGAATAGAATAGAAGTAATGCGAATTATGTTGAAATTAATGAATTATTCGTTAAAAAATATAAAGTGACGAACTTGGCAACCAATTTTTTCATAAATGCACATATATACATAGCTGATAGCTATATATAGGTTGTTATTCGAATTTATTGAATATTTATTGAAGTTGAAAATGTTTAGGCTAATAAAGCTAAACTTAGTTTATTAAAGCTTTACCAATAATTATTCGCCTTTTAAATTTACTAACAAAAGGTTGACTATTGTGAATGGCTCATGTATGAAAGAACTGTCAAAAATCGTAATACAAATTTTGTATTTATTTTATTTTTTTTTTTACTTTAATAACGAAAGTTTTGAATTACATGATATTTTTTATGGAAAATGTAAGGCAGGAACACTGCTCGAAACCAAACAAGATGTATAAGGCCTCACCATTAATGCTGATAGTTTATTTGAAGTGCATACGTGGTTCGCTCGTTTAGCCACTTTCTAATGCTTGTGTAATTCGAAGACGGTTAAAATATTTCAATTAAACACACTCATTACTTTCAATAATTATGAACAAATAAACTATATAAATAGAAAACCCAAAATATGCTGACCAAACTGAATAACTAGTGGACAAAATTAAATACACATAATGAACGTATTCCCTTCTCCAAATAACTACACTTAACCAATGAAATAAACTCACCCACGATTAAGCAGTTTAGTCGATTCCAGCTGACGCGCAGCTTCCTCAGTTCGTTTCAACAGCATAACCTGAAAATAAAAAAAAAAATATATTTTTAAGATTTGTCGTTTCTCCAAATATTGTTTTTAAACAGTTAACACACACACACCTTCTGTGCCAAATTACGAAAATGCATATCTTTCAGCATGCTGGCACGTTTCTGAGTGTGTTCCCATTTCGAAATCACAATTAGGCTGTCCAAATCGCGATTGTATACACACACACCGGCACCTATTGTACGCTGAAATTCCTTGTGAATACCATCTTTTTGCGCTCTGCAATGTAACGAGATAAGAAAACCATATGCACAAAAACAAATTATGTTTGATTATTAGCGTAATTATATAATGTTAATGAACGATAACAACAGCAACAAAAACTCACTCCTGTCGCAATTCCTCGGGTACGGGTATCGAAAACTGATAGAACGACTTGGCGGTCAATGGCGGATTTTGATTTTTGATACGTAAACGCTTCAGTTCGCAAATTTCAGTATACGGTGTCTCAAAGCCTATGTACGCAACGGCGCAGATTTCAGCCTTAATCATTTTAATGGAAGCAATCCACCAACCACAGGACTCACGCTCCGTCGAACGGGTGAACACTTCAACTTCCATGCCTTCCTCAAAGGCGGGCGGATTCTCATTTTCTTCTGGCGGGAAGCGCACATTTGAGAAAGGATATTTTTGTACATCGGGACAGCTGTTGGCATACCAAAAATGTTGAAAGAATGAGTTCAAATACAAATGTATTAGTAAAATAGAGAAATTGTAAAAAAAAAAATTAAAAATGAAAAAAGTAAACAAACTTAAGGCGTTAATTGACAGCCAGTGGCAATTAGTGGGCTGATTTTTAAAATACATATAATAAATGAAAAATTAATTTTGAAGAGACAACGTGTGGGCCTGCAAGCAGCCGGTAGCAGCAGCACCAATAGTCGATGTGTTGCCATTTTTACAATCGCAACAACAACATATACAGAGCACATATGCAAGTGTCTTCAAAATAATTCAAATTCTGCGTCCAAATGAGTTATAAGTTTTGGACAGGTGTTTGTATCGTTCGAAAATTAATATACATTGATATTTGCCGCTTTTCGACGGCAGCGCTACAAAAACAAAAGCCGCTACTTGAATAGGGACGCACAAACGCCAGCATTGGTTTCGAAGAATGTGGCGACCAACAAGTGCTACCAATACGCAAAGATGTATAACATCGCGAACAGTGAAATTAGAAAGAATCAAAGTAGAGCATAAGAGGCGAAGATATGTCTCTTAGCGACTTTTGGCAGCATGCCAAACAAATGATCGCATGCGGCTATGCTGCAAATGCGCAAGCAATAGCATATACGCTACCACTACTACTGATTACTGACAGGCGCAGGCAAGTGTGCGGGTTGCCGCGACGTAACAGCCAACGACATCAACATTTTATCCGGAAATATTTAATTTTTTTTTTTTCATTTATTGAACACACTTTGCTTTGCCGCTGAGGAGGTAATTTCAGTATTTTTCTTTGTTCAAATAAAAACTCAGCACAAAAATATGTGGAATTGTCAAAATGGGTCAAGTCGTAACGACTCGAATGCGTCATTTACTGCGGTGTTAGCGCTGCTGCATGGCACAAAAATAGGACTCGGGTGTGTGAGGTATTTTTAAACACAGTTCTATGACCACTGATAGTTCGACAGATCACACAATTCACAGTCTGCGCAGCGCAAACTTTACGAGTTTAGAACGTGCTGTGCAGTAAGCTTCCAAAAATTACAGTAATCAGTAAAATATAAGACACAGACAGTATGCTCCTATTCGCGACTAAAAATACAATATCTATTCTTATGCATATGCCATGTTCTGACACGTTTCGATGCATGCCATATATAAATAAATGCTCTTTGTGTGTTTTTATGCGTGTGCATATAAAACTAATTTACTACTGCATATGCTTTGCTCTGCTATGCTCACTGGATAGATATAGCCACAATTAATTACAAAATATAGAACTAAATGTTAAAGTAACTACAATAAACTTACTGCATTCTTCAAAATTACTTAAAACTTACCCGTCAACTTCAACAAATACACCATCATCACACACTGCCGTTGCTCTTCCCTAAATTATTAAATGAAAATATATTAGTGTTTGAAAAATAGTTTGGTAAATATAAAGCTATAATATAGAACTATATATATATCTATAATACTTTAACTTTTACTTTTATTCATAGGCTTGACCAGCTAATAGAGATTATATGTATAACCATTTAATATAAAGGTTTTTTCTTTACATAATATATAATACGTAAAATAACTCTTGAAACAATTGAGAACCGATCCTTCTATAATTATTTCATAATAATAATAATCATAAAGCTCTCTAATATAGAACAAACGAATTCTTTAATTGAATTGTCGATGAATCTTCGATGTCAAAAATAAAAGAATAACTAAATTCGGCACCAAATCTTAAATATCTGCAATTTTTGAATTTGTCAGCAGTTGTGGCAGCTATTACCCCACCCTGATTCCGCATGATGTCATCGCGTACCAACAGTTTTGGATCACAGAAAATGAAATATTAGATGAATAGGATCGAGGCACATGTATAAAGCACATATAAAACGCAACATGATGCCATGTCTAGGAATGCATAGTGACACAGACAGGCTTTATGGACGTTAGCAGACATTTCGAAAAAGTTAAATTGTGAATTTACAACAATATGAATTAAACAGTTTTGTCTTACGTGACAACTTGCATACATAAATCTTTTAATCTCACTTAATTATAAAAAAAAAGATTGTCAGCAGTATTTTCAACAGTCCAACCGGCTAATACTATACAAAAATTGTAAATGTAAACATAAACATGGCATGACGTTTCACTAACGTTGCAAAAATTATTATTTTCATATATATGTATATGTATTATATTACAATTATGTTTATATGACTAATGTTTATCAGCGATAAGAAGAAAAAATTGTGAAAAATACATTAAACTTGGTGAAACCCCAAATTACTAGGAGGCAGAATAATAAACGATAAAAAGCGTCACAAAGCAAAGTTAAAGTCAAATAGTTGGTTTCGTATGCTTTGGCGCTTCGTTTAAAACGAACAACAAAAACGCGGTGATGCAGTTCTAACAGTAGCTCAGCTCATTTGCAAGCAAATCTATCAACAATCGTACAAACAAAACACTGGAAGGAGAGACAAGCAAGGTGGGTAAGCATAGCCCGCCGCAGCAGCAGCGGCATTAACGTAGTCAAAATCGTGGCGGCAGTGCTATTCGCGGCCGGCACATTTTTATATTCACACTCGAAAGCAGAATGATAAAATTAACGAATATGCACATAGAAAATGGCAAAGATTGAAGAAGCATTTAATGAAAGGAGCAAGGTAATGCTCGAGCAGACAACAATAATGCCAACAGAGAGCAAATATGTTCTACAACGTCGAAGTCGAAGTCAGCGTCAACGCCGACAGACACCGACACCGCTATTAGTGTAACTAGCCCCAGTCGTACCGCAAGCAGGCGAAGTAGATACACAAAACGAATCTGCAAGAAAGAGTATAGCAACGAAGTGGCGTATAATGACAGAAACGACAATTTACTACTACGGCGAACAGATGAATCAAGGAACATCCATAAATAAGAATGTACGTACATCAATTTATTTGTGGGTATGTTCGAAATACGAAGGAATATTGAAAGTGAAAATCCGTACGTGGTAATGCACCCACTGAGCGGTTAAACATAGGGATCAGGGCAAACATAAATTGTCCCTCCAACACCTCCGCGGACTGCTTAACTATTATTGTGTGATATATGGAATGATGGTGTAGTCGGCCGGCAGTAGACAAAGAGGCGCTTCATAAGAAGAATTTTCCTCTTCAAACAAATAAAAGAGGGAGTGTAATGTTTGTAGAGGGGGTGGTATGGATTAGACAAGAAATTCTCGCTTTTAAACTAAAGATTCCAACTATTCGTTTTTCTTTTAAACAACAGATGTATAAAAAAATAGCTAATAGATCTATAAACAAAAACTATTAAATCACAAATATTTAGCAGTACAACAATGTCGACCAAAGATGATGACATCCAATGCTTGCTTCGACGGCAACAGCGACGCGAGACACTGTGCTCACATACACATTATACACTTAGCCATGCTCAAAACACCGCTAATATTGCTGACACAATCAACAGAGATTTATTAATAAACAATTAAAATTAGACATCCGCATCGACTGAATGACATGACCACGCACTTCCTTTATCTGCATGATTTTTACTTTGCATGGAGTTTTGATTGGCGTTTGGTATGCGTAAGAATTCAGGATATAAATAAATGTTTTATACTCATATATTAGACTATTCTAAAGTATAGTGTATATATTAAAAAAGTTGTAAAATAAGCTTACCTTGTAGTAGGCGCCATTGTCGAGCCTCACTTCGACCATTAAATCGTCCATTTTGTTTACTTATTGACTTTCCGCTTTAATACAATATAATTTTGTAAATTGCGACCAAAGTAAAGTTGATGAATGAAATTCCAAATACGTTTTATGATTGACGCAAATATAAACAGTCCAAATTAGGTAAATAAAAGCTGTTAACGTAGGATATTCCCTGATTCTATCCTCCTACAATTCCGGCGTAATACTAATTATTTACGCACCTTCTCCTTGCTCCTGGCTTAAATCAATTTACTTCAGTCTTTCGATTTTCTGCTTTATGCGCTTCTAAACCACTTAATCTTATATCCGTATAATGCTCCTTCTAACCGTATTCTTTTATACTTCTTCCTGTAAATAAGTTGTTTTAGTCTAGTCGTTGCTGCCGCTCCTGCAGAAAAAATTATCACACAAAATAATATTAAAAATCAAAATATTTGTAAACTCGGCTTTAAACAATACATAGTTTTTTTAGCAAAAATCTCTTTTTCTGCAATTTAATTCATATTTTTAAGCATTCACGTTGACAGCAAAAACATGCTTTTTTTCTTTTCCCACAGTAGACAGAAATATTTTACGCCTACAAAAGGGGCGGCGCAGTTTGCGTCGCTGTCGACACCAACTACCGCAGTCACAAACGTCACCGTCGCAGTTACCGCTGACAATAGAATAGCGGAGCCCCAGCATTCGTTTTCGTTTTAAGAAAAGTCAAGTAAATCGCAAATTATTGCACATTTCGCAATATTAATAAACACATTTAATGCAGAAATGATGTCGCATTGAGTTATCTAAATATTTTACAAAAACCTATACAAATTTTCACCCGAATTTTCTTGAAAATTTTTCACGCCGAGCCTTTGCTTTTATTCTTCCGTTCGCTTCTTATTCTTTCACGCACACTTCCAAGCCGCTGTGCAAATTTTTTCGCCCAAAGAATCTACACACTTTTACTATAAATTCAACGCACCTTTACCGTTTTCAGACGTCAATTAATTAGCTTGTTCTATTTTTACTATTTTTTGTTTTTAATTTACTGAATTTGACTGCAAGTTCACAAATTTTCGTTAGATTTTTTCTGTACGTCGAGCGACGACCAACGGCGAATGAACAGACAAAACGGGAACGGCAAAAAAATGTGCCTTTTTAATCCGCTTTGTGAGCAAAATCACCACATAACCCTGCAATTTAGGGATATTCGGAAAGCAGTAGGAGATTTAATGAATTTTGCTTATCTGTTTTGTTTGCTATTCGCTAACGTTGTTTAATGAATAGTTTTGACACATTTAGAATTAGAACTCACTTAAAACTGATATTATTTAAACTGTACAGTCTCATATAGTTATACTGTTTAAATTCCGAATTTGCTAGAGAAAATATTTTCACAGTTCTATTGCATTTATCTTAATTTTATTTTTTGCTATTGCATCACTGCGTACGAAGTATGCGAGTGAGGCACTAGTGTAATGTGTGCTCACCTCTCTTTCGCACTTATAATAGATGCCGCAAAATAAGAACTGACAGTTCCAGCTGTCTATTGTGAATGGCTGTTTACTATTCACTATTGTGATATTCAAAATGTATACCAAACTTCAATTTTGTATATTTAAATATGAAATAATTTTAATTAATTTGTGATCGATTAACAAAAAAACCTAAACAGAAATAGTAGTGTACGGATGTACGTCTAGCCATATACATATGTAATATTTAATCCGCTTAAAAGGATGGATTTAATAAGTTTCATTGCTTATGTGGATTTGTATGTATGTATGACTTTTTTATATACAACTATTAACCAAATACTCAAAGAACATTTTTGCTTTACTGCATGCGACTGACTTGGTGATCGTTAAGAGTTGTTAGACGGCCCTATGGAACAATTTGAATACATATTGACGAGATCTCTGAACATGAGCTGCCGGATATCCGCATTGTACTTTTACTTCTTTATGAATTCGCAGGAAGGAAACAACTTTGAGGTTAAGAACGTCGGCTAGGTGACTAGTATGTAAAGGACAATATTTAAATAAGAATAACAAGCATTTAAAGTCTTTAGAAGATTTAGTTGAAATACCACTGTCGATTATACCATCCGGAGAAAAACCTAACGTTGTAGCTAACCAAAATATACATAAAGGTATGCATGTATTTAACTGCAATGGTAAAGTTGATAATTTGAGTAGCTGCTAGCAGGTTTAAAATGATTTGTCCTTTGCTAGATTTAATCAAAAGTATATGGTATTTGTGCCATAAACCCTGTGCTCTATATTTTTACGACAATTCACTTTCTACTTGCTGCACTTGTTATTTACACACAATATTTACTTCAATGACTCACATTTATTACTTTTGACAACTCAAGGAAAATAAACACTAATGCATATTTACATACATACATACATATGTACATTTATATCCGCGAATTAATTTTCTTTGTACGAAGAATTGCAGCTTTACCCATGCCTTATGTAGCTATGTATGTTTACTCCTTCAATCAACTAATAACTACCGGTGAATGGTAATCTTGCAAATGAATTGGACTTTCTATCAACTTAAACAGAAAACAAAATAAATAAAAATAAATATAATTGAAAGAGTGGCGGACACGTGTCCCACGTACATGAATTGGGTATGAATTTGTCACAATTTTTCTGTTATGGTCATCACAATTTAAATTTTTGATTTATTTCTTGGTTGACGAGCGGCTACTTTATATATATATGTGTGTGTGTGCATTTCGAGCGTGCCCTAGCAAATAGATGCATTTAGATGCAGTTTACATAGATATGTACATAACATACATTGTAAAGCGTGCTCAAATTGTACTATATTTAAGTCTGTGCATATGAACAGTAACAGTTGGCGACCCATGAATATGTTCTGCAGTTGAAGTGGGGTTCTTACATACTGATAAACTAATATATCGTAATTTAAAGAGAAGCATGCCACTAGATTTTTTCAAAATTAATAAACAACTGGAATGTATATATGTATACAACCATACATATTTATAACATAAAAGCTAAAGAGCAAACTCAAAAAGAGTAAGAGTTAGAATGTTATAGCTTTGAATGATTTAAATAGGTTGCTGTGAAATATTTACGTCCTTGGTAAAACGTTCATTTCAATAAGTTGGCAACTCTGATCTCAATATTTTTTTAACGTATTTATAGAACATTTAATATTTATTTCTTATTTATGTACATACTAACGTAAATTTTATTTTTTTGTGCAGGTTACAACTCTACTGGGACTATCCGAACATTTTGAAAACATTCTTCTTTGCTAAAGCTACAGTTGTAGAGCTACCGAGGTACTCACATTCGTAGTAAGAGGGCTGAAGAGGTATGGTTAAGTATGCACATTATCTTAGCTACAGTTGCTAATTATACTAATGATTTCATAAATATTTGATAAAGACCGTTTACCGTTATAAATTATTTGTTGTACGTAGGATCAACTGATTTGACACAAATGCTCTCCCACATGTTTACCACACTTGAAATTTACTTTAAGTACCTTAAATTCGAACGAACTTATAAATAAACGAGATAATTAAAATGTTGTAAATTAAAAGCGCATAAATTCATTTAATGAAATTTATAACAGACCAGAAATTATACTCTCTGGTGTGAATGTATGAAAGCGTAAAAGAAAAATTCACTGAAACTCGAGTGATAAGCGTGACACAACTTCGATTGCGGTGAAACAATAAAAAATAGAAACGTGTTCGAATAGTTATAGATAACAACAAAAGCAACAAATTTATGTGCCGGATATGCAGAAATTTATTAATGAATGGCGGAGCGTACATTTGACTAAGCGCCCCTATACTCTTCATATACATATATAGTACATATATATGTAAGTATGTATGTATGTATGTATGTATTTTAGTTAGGTGTTCGACGTCACTCCGCTGACTATGGTTGTTTGCATTCTCGGACAGAGTACCAACAGAGCGGTGGACAGCCGATGCGCGATGATTATCCATTAATGTCAATTACAAGCGTTATGACAATGTCATTTGGTTATAAAGCAATTTATTTGCTACCTTTTCAAATGTCATGGAAAATTGTGTACACAACAATAAAATAGAAACCTCATTACACATTCACACATATCTACATATCCACATACATATATGCATTCGTAAGTAGATGGTAGTATGTACTTATGAAAACCGTTATTGTTATTTGTTTTTGTAAAAATATGAACCATTTCGTTAGCGACTTAATACTTCATTACTCTAAATATGCCATTAAAATGTTAACATTGAGTAAAACCATGGTTTTTATTTGTTTAACAGTCCATTTACACACTAACATTTACACACTTTTAATCGGTGCTTAATGTAAAGTAAGGGCTAAGTCGAAATAAGGAGAATTTAACACAAAAAAATATTTACGAAAAAATAACAAAATCACAAAAATAATGAATTCTAATGTTATCTTTTAATGATTTCACGTTTTTCAGTCGAAGTAAAAAGTTAAAAATTTTGATTTTAGATTAAATATCATATTTTGCCACCTCATTCGCTGCAAGGAGATTCATATCAGTTGGAAATGTAAATTTTTTTGACTTGAACGAGATTCATGAATGAATCAGAAAGCACTTGAAACTGTGCAGACGTCTATCAGACTCATTTATAATGGAAAATTTAACATAGACTGCGTTATTAATTTATAGATGATATTGCATATTTAACTAAACATTTTTTAGGTATTTTTCAACCATCGGTGAATTTTTTAAAGTAAAGTGAGTTTTATAATAATTGTATATACTTCATATACTTAGATATACAAAAAGACACTAACTTAGATATTCAATATATCAAAAGACACACCTCTACTCTTCTTTGGTCAAAACTGGTGAAAACTCGCAATTTTTGAGAATATAGATTTAGAAAAATCACAAGAAAAGCCGCTCACATTTAACACTTCACGGAAATTATAGTTGTTTGCAAAATCTAAAACTAATCGAGATAGATATAGAGTTATTTATATAAAAAATTTTGAGGTTGACAACAAGTGGTTTTCTGAAATTTTGTCCAGCTAGTCAGTCCAATTAGTCTATAAGTGCGTTCATGAAAAAAAACATAATGCGCTAAAACCACAAGAACAAGCATCAATGAAGCTACCGAAATAGGATACGAAACTTGATACAAAATAGTCCCTCTGACGTATAGTTTACATAGATAGAGTATACGAGAATATTGAAAGTATGATGCACTTTGTATCGAATATCGACTTTATATGTTTCCTAACCCCAGCGTGGTTAATCGCCAAAAATTTACCATATAAAACGTAACATAATGATTGAAGACAGTAGTTTGCTTTACAGGCTTCAAAAAATCGATTTTTTTGTTTTGTTTTAAATATCTTCCAAAACTAACCAAGAATATGTCTTTAAAATTCCAGAGGCCAATTCGACATATTTTCGAAGCTAGAGCAGTTTTAGTGGTCGAGCAGGGGCGAATGCTCAGGCAGACTTTAAAGCGCGTTTTCTCGAGTTTTCATTTTCACAAGTGTTAGAAAACGGTGCCGGTGATAGTAAAAAGAATATATGTCCGATCCAAAAAAAAAACCAAAGTGATCTAGCTTCAGTATTAAATTATCTTCTATTTGAACTAAAAAAGTTGCACAAAAGTATTATTTAAACTACTTGTTTTGCAACTTACAATCACTTTTTTCTTAAAAAAGTGAATTTTTTTCAAACTTCGAAAAAATTTGGAATTTTATAACTTTTTCAGTATTTTTTTAGTTCATAAAGAAAAGAAATTTATAAAAATTACAAAAAATTTGGTTCGACTGTTTCAGATGCATCGCACGACCTCCATCACCGGCACCGATTTACAAGTGCAGACTCCAGGCGCTCCAGAAAAATACTTACAACTTTGAAAAAATTTCAATATTTTTTAATAATAAATATTGTTTTTTAAGCCTTAAATATAGTACACTATCGTCTTAAAATTCGTTTTACCGCAATCATTTCCTTCCCTTAAAAAAAAATTGCTAAAAAAGCGTTTTTTTTGGTTTCTAATGCAGACTACTGCCTGAAATTGATATTTGCATTACCCCCGTCCAAATACCGAATATAATGATAGTGATCTTTACAATTGATCATATGAAATACATCGGCCAATGTATAAGTTATCTCAATAAAACCCATTGGGAATGATTTCTTAAGTCCATAATAGTTTTTGGTAATTTTGGTTGGTATTTTCATAGCAATTGTTGAAGTTTAAACTTAATACGAGTCGGAGAGATCGGGTCACTAAGGCTTTTAGCATTTTATTTGTCAAAAGAAGACCGCAGGCTCATTTCATGCTTCCAATAAGTTCAGAAATCGATCCCGATTAAAAGCGCCTTTAGAGTTTGAGACTATTCCTAAAGGATTTTCTGGTTGACCCTATATATATATATGTATGTACATGTAGATGAGGCCGTACGTTTCAAAATGTAAAATATTTACTTGAAATGTGTATATGTTTTCCGAAAAAATTTCCAGATTAACGTACCAAACACTTTTTCGACCTTTTTAAGTGAGAATATAACTCTTGATTATCGATTGGAATATATATGTATGTATGTGTATATACAGTGGGACTTCTCTAACTCAAATCACCATAATCCTCAAAAAAACTTCGAAAAAATTAAACGCTATTGCCAATTCAAAAGTTCGAGTTATGGAGATCTTTGACTTATAGAAGTTCGAGTTATGGAAGTTCCACTGTATTTGGCATAGGCACCACTTAGGCGATACTAGCGCGCCATTCGTTTCTCCTTCTCGCTATTTGACGTCAATTGGTGATACCAAGTGCAGTCATTACAGTCGTGTACAGCTCTGAACTACTCATACAACTTATCGTTCCATCGTCTGCGGTATTTGCCGTTGCCAATGTTTAAGGGACCGTAAAAGTTTTCCCCAAAACCTTTCTCTCGAAAACTCCAAGTGCCGTTACATCGGATTTTGACATCGTCCACGCTTCAGCACCATAAAGTAGGACGGGAATGATGACCGACTTGAAGAGTTTGGTATTTGTTCGTCGAGAGAGGATTTTTCTTTTCAATTGCCGACTCAGTCCAAAGTAGCACCTTTTGGCCAGAGTGATTCTGCGCTGGATTTCTAGGCTGACATTGTTCTTGTTGTAGTTGACTCCGATTCCAAGATAGACAAAATTATCTACAACTTATATATTATGACTGTCAACAGTGACGTGGGAGCCAAGACGCGAATGCGCTGACTGTTTGCTTAATGACAGGAGGTACATATTTCGCCTTGTCCTCAGAACTAACAGTGCGATAGTTAAATCAACCGATTATTCATACTTATAATTCAACATCTGCGTTGCCGAAAGTTCTCTATTTGAGACTAACTACTTCTAATCTTCTGTATTACTTCTACTTCAATATATTTATAAGATTACTCTCTTCTGACTTTCTCAAACCGTCTCAGTCGAAACAGCAAGTTAAACTTACATACATACATATATGTATATATTTACTAATTTCAAACCCTGCTGCGAATAATGCACTGTCAACACCTATCAATATATGCCCTGTATGTGCCTAGGTACATGCATTTGTAAGGATATTTGTATGAAGGTATGGACACAGTGACCAACTGCACTCACACGCACGCATAAAATCTCCGCACAGAGTCACGCCTACGCATTTACCTTCGCATATCCATCTGTACACTCACAACATACACCCGTGAGTATGAGTTGTCTCTTTGTGTGAGCGCGCATACACCAGTGAGTGAGCTCTTTGGTCTTATCACTAACTAATCGTTTAATTTTCGCAATGTTGTTGTCGCACCGCCAACGAACTCACGGCAAATTGCTCTAATCAACACAAACAGCCAGCCATGCTATGAAAATGCTTGAGTGGCACACACACACACACTCATACACATAAACACACTTATGAAGCGAGTTTCCACTTATTTGGCAGATTGGCGCGAGAGCGTCAACGGACGCGGCGTCAAATTGCAATTTCTCTGTTATTGTTGATAATGCTATGCCATATGATGTGCATGCCTGCACACAAACACACACATACATATATAAACATTTGTATGAGTGTATAAATGTGCTACTGTTACAAATTCACCGTTATTGTGTTTGTTTGTTTTTGTCAATTTGATTTTCATTATTTTGAAATTTTTTTTTTGTAGTTAGTTAGCAATTTTTTTATTTTTCTTTGCTATTATTGTTGTTGTTGTTGTTACCCATTGAGTAGTCTGGCTGTGGCTTATTCGATACTCAAATACGAGTATACTAGTACTTGTTTGAGTAGAGTAGGTACACCGTGTTTTCTAGTGTTCTTCGCCGGGTGTTCAGTTCTTTCGCGCCTCGCACATATTCACACATACTCGTGTATGTGCAACAAACAATAAACAACAATATGACGAAAAATTTTTGCTAGCTCTTGGTTTTGTCAATTTTAAAATTTTTAGTTCAGTAATCGTTGAGATTTTGAACGCTACGGTTTGCTTGGTCGCCCGTGCTAATTCACACATGACGGTGATTTAGTTGTTCTAATTGTTTGTTATTGATGTTGTTGTTATTATCGCACTGTCCTGCGGTGTTCTAAGGGTGTTTCTTCAACAAAAACTAAAAAAAAAAACAAAAAAATTTTGAAAAAGTGTTCATTTGAATTTTGTCTGGAAATTTGGAACTTTGGAGGACGAACAACAGGATAGCACTCAAAATGCACGCGAAAGTGTCTGCCAGCTTTGGTAAATGAAAATTTAATTATTTTTCAACAAATTGCAATGTATTTATTTCTCTTGTAAGTATGTAAATATGTAACTTGCAACATGAAGCTGCAGATGCGTGCAATAATTAATATTAATTAATTAGTATACGGTGTCTTAGCTAGCTTGAACTAGTTGTTATACTTAATGTCAGTTGAATTTCTTTTTGGTGCGATTGACAAAGTGAGAAGATCAAGAGCTGAGGTTCTTTATTGTTTTATTTAAAACCAACGACGCACTGTGTGGCATGTTCTTATAAGAAGCGGTAAAGAATTTCACATGCGGAATAGAAAATAAAATTTAATTTTTTTTGGAATCGGAACATCTAAACGACTGAATATTAATATTTTAAGGATTTCTAGAAATTTTTGAGTTTTTCACTTGGTAGAGATTTAAACAACGAATTGACCATCACTTGTCATGTACTCACTGCAGGGATACATTTTTCGTTCGTAAAATGTGTGAACTGAAATTTGCAAAAAAATTAATTATTAAATTATAAAAAAAAACTATAAAATTAAAGAAAATATTTGGCTTTAAAAACACGCCATTTGCAAACAAATTTTATAGAGAACTCAAAAATACTTATTAATTTTTATTTTTTAAATTAAGTGGCAACGCCATTTTTTGCAATAATAATTTCTTAATAAATAAGAAATTTAATACTTATTACATACTAAATATTATTTTGATGTTTTATTAAAATTTACTTAAAATTTTCATAAAAGTGGCAACTCTGTTCACATTTCTATTAAAAATTTAATTATAATAATCGAAAATACAGAAAAAATCTACTCTTTATTGACTACTAAGTAATTTCTATTATTAAAAATTTTCATATATGTGGCAACTCTGTTCACATTTCTATTAAAAATTTAACTATAATAATCGAAAATACAGAAAAAAACTACTATTTATTGTCTACTAAGTAATTTCTATTGTATATTTTGATTTTTATGTCAGGTGGCAACTTCATTATATTGAATTTTAATTTTACATTTCCTTAGATATTGATATCTTTTTTATATTCTCTAAAATTGCTCAATTACTTATAACCAATACTATTTCAGAAAAATACGCCTATTTTGCAAATTTTTGAGATGACCTCTATAGGGCCATATGACTTTAATATGCACGAATAACGTGTGTCAATCCAGTGATCCAATGGCGTGATTCCGATTTTGTTTTCTTTGGAAAAAAGCACGTACAAACAGTGGCGTAGCCTGCTGGGATGAGAGCATATCCACTTTTGTTTATAAAATATTACATAACACCTTTCTATTCTCACAAAAAAAACATCCCCCTAACCCCTTCAGTGTAATCGCTGGCCATATTACTGATATTGGAATATATCTGTTTGCATTTCTAGTCCTTGAATATGACCTAAGATATACCAAAGTCCGTACTAGTTTTCCTGAAATTTATTTGCATAACCTTTGACCTTTTTTGAGTGTGTCTACTATTTCAAAAATTTCCTCAATAAATGTCAAAACACCAAGTAATCTTATCATTAAATATTTTTATGTCGATTACTCGTTTTTCTTCGTTCAAAAATCGGTAGCATAAGTGCTTCAAAGTCACGATAAGCTAACTGAAAAACGGAAATTTTAAACACTTTAATCACTAATTATATACTTAAGCTAGAGTGTTCCACATTTTTGCTAATAAATTTTCATGTAACATTTTTATGAGAACATAATGATTACAGAAATGCGGATTAATGAATGTTATACGATTCAGGCGGGTACCGCTAGTTTGAGGGTTCTCAAAGCAAAGAAAGGAACATTCATTAATAAAGTGGCTGGATTTTTCAATGAATGGCAATTCAGTATAGCTGATTTCGATTTATCAAATTTTAGAGCGTGGCGATTTGAACCACCAACTGGTATAAATCAAATAGATTGGCATAATCTAAAAGAGCTGGAAAGCAAATGGTTTTATGACCTTTATATTTCATAATCTGTTGTTGGTTTAATGTGTATTTTCTGGCACGAGATCAGAACATTAAGCGAGCAGAGGAGTGGCGTAACGAAGAGGGTTATTAATTTGAGGTCTTAAGTGTTGAGTATAGCGAGTAGAAAAGTGGCCAAACGAAGATGGTTCATATATCGACCATGAGTTTGAGGTTTTCTTAGTTCGAAATCCAATTTCTACTATATTTGCATACTTCTAAAAAAAGAAATTGTTCGAACATCAATTCTATTTGCGTAATATTGATTTCTCCCTAAATATTTGGGCATATTATCTTCGCTATCACACATGACTTAACATTTTTTCAGAATATGCAAATTATCATGTACTTTTTTCGCTTATCAAAATCTGTTTTAATGATTTTTTGTTATTGCTAACTAAATTATTTTCATACATACAATGTTAATGATGATAACTTGAAAGCTTTTTTGTTAAACTATTATTGCTCAAACATATTTTAATTGTCTTGCAACACAGTTTTCAGTCGAAATCAAGCTTACTTTTATGTCGGCGTGTGTATTTAATGCATGTAATGAAAATTTCGAAAAACGTTTCACGAAATATTTTGCAAAAATATAAACAAAACAATTCCAAAAGAAATTAAATTTTTCATAAACTCAAACTCGTTTTTGTTTGGCAACTTGTACTACGTGCATGCGCTGAAGTGAGGCTTCCTAATAGTTTTATTCTCCAATGAAAATGAAATGAGGAAAATATAATTATTTTTTCTTTGTTACTGCAACTGTTTGCATAAATTACAAAAACAAAAGCAAACAAGAAATCAGTGAGCTATGCGATTTGTTGGGATGCAACTGTAAAGGCATTTAGCGTTTATTTTCGATTTTTTGAAAATACTATTTTCATTGTAACGATTGGAGTTTAAACTTGAGAGGGGCTTTCCCCCTTCTTCTACTTTTGTAATGATTAAGTATTGGGTAACTCAGTTTAAGTAAGGTTCTGCGATAAGATAAGGTCACTAAGTCTCAAAGCATCATAGAGGGAAGACTCTAGAATGACTGCATGTTTTCAATACAACTTTGCTTCCGCCATTTTCCTATAGATGTCTCTAGGGTCAAGCACTGGTCGATTAAATCGTTTTATATCGATCTTGGACATTTGTGTCAACATTAACCCAACAAAATTTTGTAGAGATCTGTTTACATCCCAAACTTATTCTCCACTGAAAATGTCACTTTCTGAGCCGAATTCTCGACACTTGAGGGAAAATTTGCTTATCTTTTTTAATTCCAAGAAAAGTGCGGCTGAGGCTCATCGAATGTTTTCGGATACGTACGGTGAGGCTGTCCTAAGTGAAAAACCCTTAAATTTACAAAAAACGGCGGAAGCAAAGTTATAGACCAATAGTTAAGAAACCGACCATGATTTAAAGAGTGCTTGGAATTTATTGATATAAGAAAGGTATGGTATTTTTGAACATCGTTAGAAGAAATATTAATATTATGTCGTTCAAATGTAACTCAAGACGTTGGGAAATAATACCTCGAACAGTTTAACATAATTTTCGAAAACTGTCATATTCATTATGAAGCAAAAATCGATATACGAATTTGTTATAAGAGGTGTTAAACAATTTATTATTGATTAGTATTCACTGGGAAATCCCTACAATCAAACCAATATAAAGCTGCCATTGTTTATCGAATGACAGTTCTTGAGTTACTTCTGACCGAACCACTCAAAAGGTTATCGATGTTGCTATGAGAAATTGAAAGCCACTCGAATTCGATTCAATGGATTGACAGTAATTTGGATAATTGGCATTATCGTAAAGTGTAAAATCTCTATTTTCTAAATATAAATTATTACTCTTTGAAACTGTCAACGGTCAGTTTAAATTGAAAAACTTGACAGTGATCGATAACAGTTACCGATTTTTAAACGATTATATCTGTTAAGGATATCAACTTGCAGTCTATCAGAGTACTTGAGAAGACATAACGGTTTTGGATCAAAGGTACATTTCTATTGTTCCTAAAAAACATATGTCTCAAAAAAGATAACCTCCGAATTTATTGGGGTTACGGTGAGGAACCGTCATACAGAAATTAAAATTATGTCGGAACCTTCAATTGGTTCTCCAGAAGTAATACGTAAAGTAATTTCTGGTCGAGTTAATTTGTATTTACATGTATACATATATCACACTTTACACAAGTAGATAACATTACCTCTTTAGCAATATATTGAATTATTGTAGATAATAGCTCAATCTTAAAGCGTACTTATTATGCTTAAAGTACATATTAGTAGCGAAAGTAATGGAATTACTAAAGATAACAAGTATTGTGTAAGTTGACTGCTAAAAAGCAACTGTTTACACGAATTAAAAAAAATAATAAGACTGTCCGACATTCAAGTGGATTTGGTCATTGAATCGGAAATTTCCTAGAATTTTTTTTGCGTCACGTGGTTTCAGAATATCGTGAAAAAAGGTTAATTATTATAGCCTGAACAAGTTTGTCACGAGGTTTGTAACACCCAGAAGGAAGCGTCGGAGGCCCTATGACGTGTATATATAAATGATCAGTATGTTGAACTGAGTCGATTTAGCCATGTCCGTCTGTATGTCTGTCTGTCCGTCCGTCTGTCTGTCTGAAATTTTGGAGATGTTATTTTCTCTTCAAGAAGCTGCTCATTTGTCGGAACTGCCGATATCGGACCAGTATATCATATAGCTGCTATACAAACTGAACGATCGGAATCAAGGGCTTGTATGGAAAACTTCCGCATTTTACTACATATCTTCACGAAATTTGGTGTGAGTTATTGCTCATAGCAATAATTTAATCTCCGAAAAAATTGTACAGATCGGTTCACTATGGCATATAGCTGCCATACAAACCGAACGATCGGAATCAATGGCTTGTATGAAAAATTTTCGATTTGACGTGGTATTTTCACGAAATTTGACATGGATTACTGCTTAAGGTAATAATATAATCTCCGAAGAAATTGTTCAGATCGGTTAACTAATGTTAACCTTAATGTTTCTAGCAAACAACCCGGCTAAAAAGAATTAGTAAAATGTTTTCTTTTTTTAATTACTTTTTCTTACGTCTTTAGATTCGCTTAAACACATAGTTACTAAAAGAAATGCACCTGTGAAGGGTATATTAGCTTCGGTACAGGCGAAGTTAACATTTTTTCTTGTTACGTTTTTCATTCAGATTTTTCTGTGATTAAGAAATGAAAGGTCCTTCATAAGAAAGTTTAGTATTTCGAAATCGTTTTAACCGATTAAACCGATGAGTGATATATGAAACCAATGGGAATTAAATATCCTACCTTTTGATTTTCTGATAGTTCCAGTTATTTATAAATGTGTGAAAAAAAGGATATCTATTTCAGAATTCGAAATCGAAACATTTTTGATTTTCTTTATTTGGAAGGGATATATGAGTAAGGCATATAAGGAATATTCGAATGAAAAATAATTCTTATCGTACTTTTTTCTTGATAATAAATTCTCATTAGATCACCACCCTTACCATTCCATACAACTAACTTTTAAGAATCGATGACAAATCCAATAAAAAATGTATGCTATATTTACACACCTGTGATGACTCAATAACGCGCCTGAGAAGGAATTTTTTGTAACATTTGGTCACCCAAATTGAACAATAAATCCCCTTAAAAACTCTACTGGTGCGATTTCCAAAGTTCACCGGAATTTTTTATCTAAAATATGATTTTTCTGACAATAAATATTTTTAGGGCATTCACACGTGAGCGTATGTACGTGTGTATGTATGTCTGCTGAGCACTACTCGATATAATATGGTAATAATGTAATAATGGTGGAGCTCATAAATCGATCGAAGGGTAATAAAAATAGCCAATGGCTCGCTAAAATTTTTATATTTTTATGTTTCGTCGAAAGATAATTTTGGACATTGTTGCGCCGTTCGTTATTCGTCAGCCAGCGACTGTCATGTGACGGCTTTCGTTGAGGTAAAGGTCAAAATTAAAGTGAAGCGGAAATTATGCATGGGCATACATGTAAATATGTACTTATATTCATTTACATATCTACACCAAACACTTCTCTTTTCACAAATATCACATTCGCTTGGAAATTTCTTTAATTTAATTAAAGCTGAAAATTCATCGCTATGCGAGCGATGTTAATTAGTCGATGATGAGTGGATTTGTGTTGGCAACAACAATAAATAAAATTTGGTGCCATGCGAAATGCCGCTTCCAGCTGCCAGACACCCCATTTATCACCCACATAGAATTACAACAGCATTTTCCATAAATACTTTGCCACAGTGACACACTAATTGTCGCCGTTAATTTGCCAAATCTGCCGTCAATTAATTAATATACACCTTCAATTCATAAACACCGGCGAATTGTGGCGAGTAAAAACAACCGAAATTTAATTCACTTGTTTTGACGATTATCGCCTGCTAATACCTGATTTTCACACCATAAACCAAGTGATTTATGTGCGCGGGTAATTGAGTGTGAAATCGTGGCCATTTACTATTTGTTGCCAATATTTATCGCTTGCCAATCTCGTGAATTATGACTTAAAGCCTGTAGTAAATTTTGATTGATCACATTGTTCTTGCAAATTGTTTGTTATCACTACTGTAAAATTTGCACAAACATATGTAAGTACATATGTACATATGTAGACTACTGTGGTGATAAGCCAGCTGGCGTAGAAAGTCAATGGGTGATTAATTAATTTCGTTCAAGTGCTTGAGTGCGAACAACAAGTGAAATGTTAAATGAAAATAAATAAAATAAAGCATAAAATTGAAACAATAACACATAATATTGTGTATTTACTTATGTATAAAGTGTTAATGTCAATATGTTTTAGGCTCTTATCAGGGAGTTTCCTGACAAAAAAAGTGTGTTAGAAGCCTAGCCGATAATGTTGTAATGTAATTAAATGTTGTTATAAAGATGTATCTTCTCTCCTCTCATTTGATTACCTAAGATCAGTTGTAGTGTTTATTAAATGTTGTATTTAGTTCTTAATTTTCAATTACCAATCACTTTAGAAAGTGATAAAAGCAAAGGTGACAAAGGTTAAATTACATTACATTTTTAATTACTTTTATTTATTTTGATTACTGATCATTTATTTATGACCATTACCAATTACATTATGAAATTAATTATCAATTACAGATTACATAAAAGTAATTAAATACTTTGATACATTTTACTATTCGAGAAGTTTAATGTTTATGATTACTTTTAATTTCTTTGATTATGTCCTGTACTATTCGAGAAAAATCTTGCCTTTCTTAAAATATATACTGTTTTTAATTACTTTGATTACTTACTACCATTACCAATATATAAATTGAATGATTAAATTCAATTACGAAATATTTATACTTCTTAATTTTCAATTACCGATTACTTATAAAAGTGATTAAGAATTAACAATATCTTTTACTATTCGATAAATTGAATGTTTATAATTACTTGCAATTACTTTAGATTACATTCGAATTTTGAAATTTCTTTCGTCCTTTATTGTAATTGAAAAAGATTATCGGATTATTATTATTCCTCCTTCTTTAAAGTGAATTTTAAAGTTTCCTTAAAAACCGGAAATATTAAATTCGAATGCCTACTAAACTCTCAGTTATTTCGTCTGTATCTAAAACGACAGGACACATTTTTTTGGATTTTGGAATATGACAAATACCAAATTTGATAATGTTATTATATTAACATTAATTGTAGACTTGTGGATTTCGATATTTGGGTAATGAATGCGATGTTTTTACACTTACAAACCATATATTTTTGAAGAAAAGAGTTGAGTATTTGAAGTGAATATAAACATTTCATTGTGATACGTATTTCCAATTGATTATCCATTTTCGGGCGTGAGAATAATGAATATCTTACTTCTCTTCTTTAAACTTTTATATATTTTTTCCCATTATTAATGTTTGTAGCACAACAAAGCCATAAATAGATCTTCGTGCCAAAAGGGGACTAACTTTAAATACAAATATTACATCGAATATTGGTTTGAGTTATCATATTGAAATTGTTTAGCGCAATACTAGTCCCTATTCCAGTACTTGGCTGAAATATATGAGCCAATTAAATTTTATGTTTTTTTTCTTGTAAGTATTAGTTTACTAAAAATAGCGACGATTTAAACTATTTTTAGGTTATATCTAATCTCAACACATACATAACTACATACAAATATTTTGAACCCATAATTTATTGAAAGTGCAAGTTAAAGAGAACATTCATATAAATTTAAATGGAAAATAAAAATAAAATAAATATAATGTAGGTCTAGCGCATTTTTACCGATAAGACATTATTTTTATTGCCCATTACCTTAGCAACACACGATTAGTATGCATGTTTATATGTACCTATGTATGCACAACTGCATTTAATATAAATGCATGAGAAAATAAATTCATTTTCACATTAATTGCCGTATATTTGTTTTTAGAAAAATAGTTGTAAAAGTAAGAATTTTAAATATTTGTTTTTTTATATTTAAACAAGTAAGGTAAGTAAGGAAAGGCTAAGTTCGGGTGCAACCGAACATTTTATACTCTCGCAATTTCTTTAGAGATTTACCTATATTTTCGGTGAAAAATTACCCTTAGGCACTGAGTTCTTCATGTTTGATATCAGGGGCCTTGAAAAGTCATGGTTCGATTTTGACAATTTATCCACAAGTGATGTCACAGCTCAAATACAGTATTTGTGTAAAGTTTTATTTCGCTATCTTTATCGGTTCCTTATGTATACATTATAAAGTGAAAGAATCTGAAGGATTCAAAATTGAGTTATATGGGAAGTAGACGTAGTTGTGAACCGATTTCGCCCATATTCCACCAGTGTCTGTCGAGTAGTTCTTGAGATATGGTTTTTCACCCAAAAGTGGCGACGCCACGCCCATTTTCCATTTTGTAAAAAAATCTCAGTGTAGCTTCCTTCTGCCATTTCCTATATAAAATTTGGTGTTTCTGACGTTTCTCGTTAGTGAGTTAACGCACTTTTAGTCATTTTCAACCTAACTTTTGTATGGGGGGTGGGCGTGGTTATTATCCCATTTCTATCATTTTTAGACTGTATAAGGAAATGGCTAAAAGAAACGACTGCAGAAAGTTTGGTTTATATAGCTTTATTGGTTTGCAAGATATATACAAAAAACCTATTTGGGGGCGGGGTCACGCCCACTTTTCCAAAAAAATTACATTCAAACATGCCCCTCCCTAATGCGATCCTATGTTCCAAATTTTATTTTCATAACTTTATTTATGGCTTAGTTATAGCTCTTAATGTGTTTTTGGTTATCGCCATTTTGTGGGCGTGCCAGTGGTCCGATTCCGCACATCTTCGAACTTAACCTTCTCATCGTGCCAAGGAACACGTGTTTCAAGTTTCATTAAGATATCTCAATTTTTACTCAAGTTACAGCTTGCACGGACGGACAGACGGACAGACGGACGGACGGACAGACAGACACTTTGGTATATATAACCCTATATCTAACTCGTTTAGTTTTAGAACTTACAAACAACCGTTATGTGGACAAAACTATAATACTCTCTTAGCAACTTTTGTTGCGAGAGTATAAAAATGGACTTCCGGCATTGGAAATGCTTAAACATTTTTTTTCAGAATTTTTCACTTAAACTCTTTACGATCTCTCATTTGATTATGTCCTCATTTTGTTACGATCGATTTTAGAGTTTGCTTCCAATTGTGACAGAGGTCATGAGGATATCAACATCACTTTTAGTATTATCAGGAGAAAGTGCCAAAACAATGATTGAAAGCAACTACAAAGCTGTTGAAGATGTCTAAAATGTTGGGCATGATGAATATAACCGGATATTTAACATGATCAATAGAGTCTAGTATTCGTGATTTTGCTCAATAATTTCAGGATATCTGACGCAGTTTGTTCTGATCATATCCTTTGTTTATTGGATAAAGTACAATTAAGTTTCTGATAAGCACCATCTGAAGATATTAGTGGTAGATAAAATCATGTTTAGAACACCGTTGAGATCGATTCGTCATCAGCGATCGTCGGTTGAGATCAATTTATCTTTTATGTTCAGCTTGAACTTCAGATGATTGTATTGTACGTTGGGGAGTGATCGGTACATAGCTGGATGATTCGAACGCATGGAAGTCTTATTCGTGATAATAAGACTCTTCGACGCAGTTTCTCTGGAATATATGTATATATATATATGTCAGCGCAGAGTACATACGATTGAGCTACCCTAAATAGTACAAGTGTTTTTCGTGTTGCCCAAGATACACGTATGAACGCAAGAGTCGATATTTAGTATAGCTTTGCCACCAAAATTGTATACGCAGTAGTTTTAATTTGATTTTATTTTAAAAGAATTTTGTGTAAAATAAAATCAATATATTTATTGTTATTATTTATTACACCCCCATCAAATAGAAGTTCGAAAAAAATATTTTCAGCTTTAAATTGTTGCAAAAATGTTTTCGCAACGTCAGACAATTTTGTTTATACTAAACATCTGCATTCCATGCGAAAGCTATTCAATTGAAAAACTATCAACTTCGCGTGGATAATTAACTGCTGTAACATATTGGCGAATTGCTGACGTAAAATAAACAAATCCTTTTCGAAACTCAATTTATACATCAGCAGCATGTGTTTTAAGGCAAAATTTCTTCAACAATGCTTCTCTTTTTTATTATTTTTGACGCATTTGTTTATTTTCGAAAATTCCAATAAGTCGCTAAAACGCTAAATCTCTAAATCGCGAAAGCATAAGTGCACATAAGGCACACACGCTTGCATAAATACATACATACATATACACAGGCGCATAAGCGTCAAGTATTAAATAACACAGACGCAAGGAATCTATGTGCGCGCAGCTATAAGGAGATAAAAAAAATATTATTTAACTAGCAACAGCACTTCTGTCAAATTCGTGAAAGTCAAAAAAAGTCAAAGGCGCTGATGCTTCAAAAATACATATGGATTCCATCCATGTCGAATTGTTGGATTTCTTTTTTGTATTTTCTGAGTGCGCCACGAGCGATAAGCAGACGCCAGTTTGCAAATATTTATGTACCCAACATACATTTTAAATTCATATAAAAACATAGTACATATTGACGCACATGCACATATTTACATATTTATTCAAATTTATATGTTTGACATGCAGTTGATCTGCAAATACTACACACATACATATATACATAAATACACTTGTACTTATATGTAATAAAGTTCTTAACTTCTACTTGTGGTATTTAAAAAGACATTATTCCACTTATTCGCGCTTGTGTAGGCTGCTGCTCGTCCCACAATTATAAATTATATCATACTTTGCATTACTTAGGGGGTTTCGCTGATCTATACTTGTTCTGCAAAATGTGTCAAACCACAAGCTGTTGGGCAGATGGCCAAGCGAGCAGTGTGACGTTCGCTCATCAGCACTTCTATATTACATACATACATACATATGTATGTATATGTATATATGTATATTGACATTAAAAAAATGCAAAGTATTTTTGAAAATATGATTATATTTAGTATCAGTCGTCTGACGTCTAGGCACATAAAACATATCGTTTCATAAGAGTGAAATGTGCTATTTTTTTATGAGTTTACAATTTTCGCTAATGGAATAAAGCACTAAAATAAGTATAGATCATAAATATAAATCATTACCGGCGTAAGCCACACACAATGACAGCTTATTCGAAATAAATATAGAAAAAATAATTTGCGTGTGCAGAACTATTATGTAGTGAAGCTCGGTTGGGTGTGTCGTCTGTACCGAATTCAAAGATTACTACTGCAAAATTTTTATTGTACTGCTTATTGATAAACTCTAAAGCTGATAATCCAAATTATTTTTCACATAATGTGCTCAAATATCAGTGTTTTGAATTAAAAATGTTAAAACAAAATTTATTTGATCTATATATTGATAACACCGCTCAAAATATATGCTATTTTTTCTTAAACCTCTTTATTTGATCCATACCGCAACAATATAATGATCTCATCAATATATTTTTTGCAGGTGGCCACTCTCTAAACAAAATATTTTTACTTTTCGAGATTTCCTAAACATCTTGATATATTTATTAATGTAATAATGAAATTGGCAAATTTTTCATTTAAAAAATTTCAAACAGGTGGCAACTTCCTACTACTTTCTATTATTTTAAATCAGCAAAAAGTAAAGAATTTATAAAAAAACGTTTTAACTTCATCAATAAAGCGTTTTGTGTAGTGTGAGCGTGACGGAATTTCGTTGCGTTACGCAATTTTGTTGCAGTCAACAATTTTACTACCGTTTTCAATGCAAAATATTTGAGCTTTTATTCTAAAATAAGAAGAGAGAGAGAGCGCTTTAGAATTTGGAAGATAATGTAGAGACTTCGAGCTTTTTCAGACTGTTGAAAGTCCTAGAAGTCTAGGAAAATTTTCTTCACAGTTAAGTCTGATCTACTTTTTTGTGAAATTAGTGACTTGGTACTTTTCGCTTCCCTGAGAAACAAGTTTAAAGGGGGTCATCTCATGTGACGGCCAGTTTTTTAGTGATTTTTTAGAATTTTTTTTCTACGACCAGTAAATATATATGTAGATGGAACCTTAAGTTTATTATCATTTATTAACATATATTTTGATAGCATAGATATAAATTTTAAGCTAAAAATATTGTAGAGAACTTGAGTTACAGCGTTCTGAACACCACCACCTGGAAAAAATGGGCTCGCACTTCCTTCGCGATTCCGGCTGATTGGCTAAAGTTAAGTGTCTAATTGAAAAAGTTAACGGCGTTTTAATCTGTAAGCTTAAGTGCATGGAACACACTACGATTATGTGAATATACCAAAAATTGGACTTTTGGTAGACATTTGAAAAAAAATCGCAATTTTTTTTAGTTTTTTGCTATTGAAAATCAAAGTTTTTGGAATTTTTAAATAATTATAGAGCGTTCCATGCGTTTACATGTGCTGAATGTAAGCTACAAATTTCAAGTCATTAGGAAAAGCCGTTTTTGAGATACGATGGATTTCCTCCATTTGAAAAACAAAGTTTTAAGGAAAACGTGTTCAAAGTTTCCAACTGCCAACTGAGCGCTTCGGAAAGCTCCGTTTTTTAACTACTGTATCTTTAAGACGACTTCGAATTTCTGAAAATCACTTTACTCACGTATTCTAGACATGTTAAGTAAGCAATTCACGATAAAAAATGTAATTTGAGATGACCCCTTTAAGACTTTGTTTGTCCTTAATTAGTTATAATTCTAGCTTACTTAACACTCGCAAAGTCACGTGTTATCTTGTTGCACTCATTATAACCTTATGATTCATTAATTTTCTGTTTAAAATAATTTTTTTTTAAATTTATTGATAATATTTGTAATTTTTAATACATTTTGGGAACCTTTAAAAAATATTTTGTTTTTAATTTTGTAGGTTTAATATGTTTAAATAGTTTATTGGTAAAATCTATTTTTAACTAAAATCTTTGAATATTTATTTTATTTTAACTTGAATAGGGCAATCTTTGGGCTCGTAAGAGAATTCTCATATGTATACTATGTATGTATATAAGTATAAGTATGTACATGTAAATATGTATGTATGGTAATGCAATGTTTTTGTAAATTGTTTCACAAATTTCAAGTTCAACGCATCGTTTAGTTTTAGCCTATCCATTTGTCTGCTGCCAGTTGCAGTGTGTTAAGCGCTCAATTAAACTGTCACGTTTTTAGATTTTGACAGCTTGATGACAAGCAAAATACCGAAAGTCATTCTATTTACTTAGCGAGTGTATTTCTGTCACAGCAAGTGCAATGTCATTGTGAAAATTGCTGGGAAAATGTGAAATGCAAAAATTTCTTAATTTAATTAGTTTCTAATTTATACTTGTAAATGGGCGTGTAATTGTTGGTTTAATACATACATATATTTTTAAATGAGATATTTGGCCTTTTTCGAAAGCGTTATTTTCGTAGTTTGCTTAATGACCAGATTTTTGGAACAACAATAACTATCTTCTTTCTCTCTTTTTATGACTTTTCTGATTTCAATTAGTCCGATTTTAATCAATAAGTAAAGTTTATACTTTAAAACAAAGATTTTTGGTCATGTTGCTAATCCACCTGCTCTTTGAATAAGCAAACATATTGAGATTGTGTTCTTAGGATTATCAGGGATTCCAAAATAATTGATTAAATTTATTGCTCTTATCTGTTTTTGACAAAGGCGTCGAAATTATTTCAGGATTTAGGATTATGGTCTTTCGAAAAGTTTATCTCGTTTCATCACTCGCATGAGATCCGATCTATCTTATACTTCGATAGAACTTAGGGTCACCATCTTTATTATACTCTCGCAACAAAAGTTGCTAAGAGAGTATTATAGTTTTGTTCACATAAGTAAGTTTGTAAGTCATAAAACTAAACGAGTTAGATATAGGGTTATATATAACAAAATGATCAGGATGATGAGACGAGTTGAAATCCGGATGTCTGTCTGTCCGTCCGTCTGTCCGTGCAACGGATAACTTGAGTAAAAATTGAGATATCTTAACGAAACTTGGAACACGTATTATTTGGCTCCCTGAGGAGGTTGCTTTCGAGCAAGATCGGACCATTGCCGCGACCACAAAATGGCGAAAACCAAAAACATATAAAGTGTCATAACTAAGCCATAAATAAAATTATAAAAGTAAAATTTGGAATAAGGGATCGCACCAGGAAAGGGCAAATTTGTATGTAATTTTTTTGGGAAGTGGGCGTGGCCCCGCCCCCAAATCGGTTATTTGTATATATCTTGCAAACCAATGAAGCTATATAAACCAAACATTCTGCAGTCGGTTCTCCTACGTACCCCACCACACACCATGAAAATAGTTGATATCGGAAAATAACCACGCCCACCTCCCATACAAAAGTTAGGTTGAAAATTACTAAAAGTGAGTTAACTCACTAACGAAAAACGTCAGAAACACTAAATTTCACAGAAATAATGGCAGAAGGAAGCTGCACTGAGATTTTTTTACAAAATGGAAAATGGGCGTGGCATCGCCCACTTATGGGTCAAAAACCATATGTCAGGAAGTATTCGACAGATTTCTTTGAAATTCGGTATATAATATTTTCTTCACACCCTGATGACCCGTGTGGAAAATGGACGAAATCGGTTTACAACGACGACAACTTCCCATATAACTCATTTTTGAATTCCATCTTATTCCGTCATTTTATAATGTATACATAAGGAACCAATGAAATAAAACTTGTCGAAATCGAACCATAACTTTTCAATGCCCCGGATATCGAATATGAAGAACTCAGTGCCCCAAGGTAACTTTTTACCGAAAAGTTCGGTACATCTCTCAGGTATCTTAATTTAATTCAGCGAAAATATTTTTCTTCTAATAGTGTGTCTCTGTACCAGAAAAGATTAAAATCGGATCATAACTTCCCTTATATATGAATATATGAGAATAACTAATTATAGGATTTTCAAAAATACGATGAGCTTAATGGCTTATAAATCGGTTAATATGTGAAATATATTTATGCCGAATTTATGGGTCAAATTGTGTGTTTTCTTAATAAAAATATAGCAATAAATTGCGAGAGTATAAAATGTTCGGTTGCACCCGAACTTAGCCTTTCCTTACTTGTTATCTATAATCTTAAGGTCAATGTGATTATCTTTGCTTATGCCGATTGTTTCTCTAATATTCCGCATACTTAATTCTATTATATTCGATATATTTAAAACAATTGTCTGTGACCTTCAATACTTCCTATAGCTTTTCTCTTTCAAATAAGTTTTGGCAGATTTTAAAAAATATTTTAAAATTTTACTAATCTTCAAGTACGATATTTGTTGTTAGAAATGTTGTAAATTTTTCTGTCCAAATTATTTGTGTGAATAAGATCAAATAAAATTTTCCCCAGCCAAGCAGCATAAAAATTCCGCGCCACGAAGACTCCAAATTCAAGTGTATTTTGTTGCATTGAAAATTTTTAAATTTATTACATCGTCTACATTTTTCCTTTAGCCAACAACAAAAATAAATAATATTAAGTTTTTATTATTTTTTATTTATAATTTTCAATTGAGTTAGGTAGCCGTGTGTCATGCAAAGTGTGCCGTCAAGCGCTATGTGCGGCATGTGCACCAAAGCAGCAGCAACAATTTGCACGTACGCGCCAAGTGGCAGCTGTTGCATGCAACAAAAACAATAGCAAATTAATAAATCTAAATGGTAGACAACGGCGCGCCACTTGGATTCGCGCCTGAAACGGGGCTATCAAGTGCAAGGTTGTGCGCTCGGCGGCGTCTAATTTTAGTGAAGACCAGTGGCGAATTGGCAATAGCGTGCATATAATGTGTGGGTACAGTAAAAGTCGGATAATATGTCGCTAATATGAAAATAATATACCAGATGCTTGTCTTATTCCGATGATAGAAGTTACTAAGGCACAACTAAAGACACCATTAGTATCAATTGCTGTAATTTGTGGGCAAAATTATCGGTATTACACTGTATAAATAATATTATGCATGCTATATGGAGATCACTTTACAAGGGTAATTCCAAGCAGAATGGTACTAAGCAATTTTTACTGAGCATGCAAAGACCGGCGAGATAATTTTTTGCTGCTAATTTGAAAAACAAGTAAGGAAGGAGTAAGTTCGGGTGTAACCGAACATTTCTCTCGCAATTTATTTATTTAACTTTATTAATATTATATAATACACAATTTGACCCACATATTCGTCATATATATGGTATAAAGTCCATTGAAAGTTGGAAACCCTAATATTAGGTTAGAAGCACCGAGATCCTCATGTTCGATATATTGCGCCTTGAAAACCTATGGTCCGATTTCGTCGATTTTTAGAAAGGAGCTGCCACACTATAAACGTAGTATTTGTGCAAAGTTCTGTATCTTCACTAGTGCTTACTTTATATATTGTAAAGTAAACGATTCAGATCGTCTTCAAAGTTCTGGTTTAGAGGAAGTAGGCGTGATGTGAAGCGATTTGGCCTATTTTCACAACATATCATTGGGATTATTACAAACCAAGTTTCATTGAAATCGGTCGAGTAGGTCTTGAGATATGGTTTTTGACCCATAAGTGGGCAATGGCACGCCCATTTTCCATTTTGTAAAAAAATCTGAGTGCAGCTTCCATCTGCCACTTCTTATGTGAAATTTAGTGTTTTTTACGTTTTTCGTTAGTGAGTTAACCCACTTTTAGTAGGTTTTCGATTTTCGATTTTCTCCATTTTTGGACTTTATAAGGTAGTAACTAAAAGAAACGACTCCAGAAAGTTTCCTTGATATAGCTTTAGTAGTTTGCGAGATATGTACAAAAAACTTAGTAGGGGGCGGGGCCACGCCCACTTCTCCAAAAAAAATTACATACACATATGCCCCTTCATACCAAATTTTACTTCCATAGCTTTATTTATAGCTTAGTTATGGCACTTTAAGTGTTTTCGATTTTCGCCATTTTGTGGGCGTGGCATTGGTCAGATTACGCACATTTTCGAACTTAACCTTTTCTTAACTCCGAACTGAGCTGCCACCGAGATGATGGAACTTTATAAACATTTTTGTTCAACAGGGAATACATTATCTTCTAACTACAGAAAGAGTTTAAAGTAAAAAAGTTGTGGGATGTATTGCAAATAGAGTATGACTTCATATCTGCGGTCAGTCTCCTCAATTTCTAATAAAATGTTTGTCCATAGGCTTTCACCAAAAACTTTTCATATTTACAGTAGAATTCTGGATATCCGAACGTCGATTATCCGGTTTTTCATTTATTCGGAATACCCCTGGTTTTATTTGATCCGATTCTACTCTATCTATATCATATTATCTTATTTTTTCTATCAGCAAAGAAGTAACAAGAATCCATATAAACTACAATTAGAGTCCCATAGCGACGTTCTCAGAGACAACTTAAATGAATTGTTTATCATATTGAAGGAAATTACTAGTTGGATAAGCTCGGAGAATGAAGTTGCAATTGGTTCTGTTGTAATTTGAAACTCTATTCCTTAAACTTTTTCATCATTGTCTTAATATTCAAAAATATAGTATTTTTGACTTTTGACATTGACTTAAACATATTACGAAAAACTTTAAATACTTTCACGACACATCTCCTTCACCTGGAACGCACCTTCTGACGCTAGAAATGTGTATCACTTGTTGCACACCATTCATTTTGGCAACACTTGATCATTCACTTGCTCGCTGACGGACGTTGTTGGCGTGTCGTCGTGACGCGGAAGTGGCACACTATTTCAAACATCGACGCGCTTCAAATCAACACGAAATCGCTTATGAAACTCGAAAGGGCGGCGGCGTGCACAGACATACTAACATACATATTTGTTTTTGTATTTTTTATATATTTTTTTGCGAAAATTTGGCAATAATTTTATTACCGGCAATTAAAGTGAATTTTCAAGCGAATTATGAAAGGTGAAAAATCGCTGAATGCTTCGTATACTTTTCGGTAAATTGTGCAATGCCAGTGCATTTTATGATGTCTCCATGCAATTTTTTTTCGTTTCGCATTTTTTTGTGTATTTTACCATTTGCGCAATGCCATTTCCGTGCAAAAAAAAAATTGTTGAATATTTTGTGAATAATAATATCAATGATTTTTTAAATGATTTAATTCTCTATTTACAGCGCTTCTACTACTCTTGGGTCTGCAGCGCACAGAGGCTTCACATTGGAGCTATCCCGATCGAGATTTAGATGAAGGTAATTGTGGCATAAATTTGAATTGAAATATTTATTCTAAGTAGCTTAATCACATAAGTGACCACTCAATTTGACGCACTTGTGGCATTGTATAGTCAATTGTAGTGTACCAAAAATGAAATTTGTGCCGAAAATATTAATAATTTGATAACAGAGTGGATGATGAGTATGTTTATTTTTTAATAAATAAAACGGTTTTAAGTGTAGTACCAGCTCTAAGCATGTAGACATATGTACATATATATATAATATATTAGTGAATATTAGGGTGGTCCTTAAGTGCAGAAAGAATAACAAAATCATAAAACATATGTCATATATGTAGTAGGGAAATTATTAGAAGATTGTCGAAGAAGTGTGTTAGCTTCAACTAAAATCTACAGTTACGCCCACTGAAGAACTTATGAAAACATTTTTCTGAAATAATTTTCCTTCAATTTCCTCAAGTAGTGATTTTAAACGATTTTCCATAATTAATTAAAAATTTCAAAAACTTAAATTCGTTTAAAAATAAATAATGTCCTTCTCATTAAGGGGTTAGGGGTATTCAGAGACAGGAAAAAATGAGAATTTTTAGTTGTTTTTGGCTATTAAATCATGTTACTTTGGCTTGAAGTCACGAAAATTTGAAAAAAAAATGTAATTTCTCAAGTTATTGCTGTGAAAATCATAAATCCTTGGAGATTCATCTAAAATCAATCGGATAAGAAAAATTAGTTTTATAAATAGATACTCCTGGGCCTGAAAGAAGTTTTTTTGTTTTTTTTTTTTTCAAAAATTAACAAAATGTCGTCCTCAGGAATTTTTTTATAGATTTTCGGGAAATATCAACAGTTTAAAAAATCGAATTTGTGAAAAAAGAAAAAGCTTCGATCAATCCCTGGATTATTATGTATTCTAAAAGCTGTAGAAATTTCAAGTTACAGTTGGCACCAGTTCAAAAAACATAGTTTTGAGATAAACGCATTTAAAGGTTCACACTAGCGTTTTGGAGTGCGCGACCGCTCTTTGTTATTTGTCGAATAACTCGAAAAGTAATTATCGGATTAACTTCAGATGCAAAAAAAAAAAAACAAAATCGAGTTTTTTGAAAATCCTGACGACTCCTAACCCCTTAAACTAAATAATCGATAAATTTTTTCTTAATATCGATAGATAGAATAGTTTTCGACTTTTAGAAGCCGATAACGTTTTTTAAATCAATAGAGTTAGATATAGTGTTATATATATCAAAATGATCAGGGTGACGAGTAAAGTTCAAATCCAGATGTTTGTCTGTCCGTCCGTCCGTGCAAGCTGTAACATGAGTAAAAATTTAGATATCTTGATGAAACTTGGAAGACGTATTTCTAGGCACCATAAGAAGGTTAAGTTCGAAGATGGGCGATATCGGACCACTGCCACGCCCGCAAAATGTCGAAAACCGAAAACACATAAAGTGCCATAACGAAGCTATAAATAAAGCTATGGAAGTAGGAAGGGGCATATGTGGGTGTAATTCTTTTGGGGAAGTGAGCGTGACCCCGTCCCCTACTAGGTTTTTTGTACATATCTCGCAAACTACTAAAGCTATATCAAGGAAACTTTCTAGAGTCGTTTATTTTAGGTACTACCTTATACCACGCCCACCTCTCATACAAAGGTTATGTTGAAAACTACGCAAAATTCAATAAGGAAAACCAACAGAAACCTAAAATTTTGTTATAAAGAAGGTGAAGAAGAGCACTCAGAATGGTATACAAAATTTTAAATGGACGTAGTTAAATCGGTTCAATACCACGCCTACTTCCCATATACCAGAACTCTGAAGTCGGTCTGAATAGTTTACTTTACAATATATAAAGTTAGTACTAGTGAAGATATCGGAACAGAACTTCGTTGAAATAACGTATTTAAAGATTGCCATCGCCCTTCTAAAAATCGTCGAAATCGGTCCATAAGTTCTCAAGACCCCATATATCGAATATGAGGACCTCAGTACTTCTAACAAATTTTTTACCGAAATTATAGTTAAGTCTCTCAGATATTTTGAAGAAATTCTGAGGGAATATGTTTCTTCTAATAATATGTCTCCGTGCCAAAAATGAGTGAAATCGGGTTATAACTTCATCTATCTCCTATATACCTAATATTAGGGTTTTCAAACTTTCAATGGACTTTATACCATATATATGTTATGTTATGTTATATTAATAAATTTAAATAAATAAATTGCGAGAGTATAAAATGTTCGAACACCCGAACTTAGCCCTTCCTTACTTGTTACTTTCAACATTTTCTATTGAGAGAAATAGAAACATTTCTTATCATTATTGAACTTTAGCTTTTAGAAGAAAAAAAAATGATGTGTCACAAGAAAAATAATAATTTTTGGTAAAAAAATATTTAAAATTAAAATTTGGAGTCTTGTTAGAGTTATCTGACTTTTAGTGGAACTCGGCAAACAACTGCCAACACCAAAATCAACATTTAAATATATCATATTTTAAGCAGGAATAAACTATAAAAATATATTTTTTATGAACCACCCTAATATGCATACGTGCCTGATGCTACGCTTGCAATTGTACACATTTGATCACCTCATCCACCATTGTCACCGTGCAATTCATGCTTAAGCCACTTTAAATTCCTACAATTTGTGGGCATACTGGGGTTTGGCGCGTAAATTGCTAAATTGCTCCACCCCTCATTATACACTACGTGCATACACACATACATATGTATGTAAATATATACTGATTTGTATGACATACACCGGGAGACTAGCGAGCCAGCGAAATGCCCATTCAAAAATTTTTTTACTGTTATTATATAGACTGTGCGGCTATTGTCAACTGTGTAATTACAAAATTAGCCCATATATTTTCATTTTCACATATGTATGTCTATATGTAAATATGTATGTTTGTATTTTCGTATGAATAAAATGCCCTTGCGGCTCCACATGCTTCGTCTTCGTTTCTTTGCTTAATTCGCGCAATTTGAGAAAGTGTTTTTATTTTTTTTTCCACGCTGTTGTTTTTATTGTTGCCGCATGGGTCGGGCAATGACACCCGTAGGAGCTGGTCAGTCTGTCCATCACCTGGCTGCCAGCGCTTAAACTGGTCTAGTGTTTAGTTAAATTGCAAATTTTTTGGAGCAATTCATGTGATTTAAAATGCTAATCTGAGTGTACAAACTTTATGCGAAGACTAAGTATAGACACGCTTGTTGGCATGAATTGTGTGTAATTGAAGAATTAGTTGCTTGAAATGAACACACTACACATGTTTAGAGTATGTACTCGTATGTACTATGTATGAAGGTTGTGTCCGGTACATTAATATTAATTAGCTCATATTTATAGTATAGTTGAGAGCTTCGCAATTTTTCTTAGTACAAGAATGATTTTGTGTATAAATTTATGAATATTTGAAGCTTTCGAGTGTACTATGTGGGTGTCTACTACGCGGAAAGGCAATGGTTCGAATCTCAATTGCAGAAAAATTTACTAAATGGAAGATGATATCAGGCCTTAGTGTATTTCTAAAAAACCTTGCGAAGTTTGAAACCCCTTGCTTGTGAAAAATGTATTTTTATACTCTCGCAACAAAGTTGCTACGAGAGTAAATCCGGATGTCTGTATGTCCTCCGTCCGTCCGTCCGTCCGTCTGTGCAAGCTGTAACTGGAGTAAATATTGGCACAAATAATATTATAATACATATTTGGATGTATTTTTTTGGGGGAAAGTGGGTGTGACCCCTCATATTAAGTTTTTTGTACATATCTCGTAAACTATTAAAGCTGTATCAACCAAACTCTCTATAGTCGATTCTTTTAGTTACTTCCTTATATATTTCAAAAATGGAAGAAGTCGGATCATAACCACGCCTACCCCCCATACAAAGTTTATTTTGAAAAAACAGTAGAAATCTATGGCGTGGCTCCTCCCATTTATGGGTCTCCGAAATTGCTAGACCAATTTCAATGAAATTCGGTTTGTGATATTTTCATTGCATCCCAATGATATGTTGTTTAAATAGGCCTACTTTCCATATACCCTGAACTTTGAGGACGATCTGTATCGTTTACTTTACAATATATAAAGTAAGAACTACTGCAGACATCGGAATAAAACTTTTCACAAATACTACATTTATAGTGGGGCATCGCCCTTCTAAAAACAGTCGAAATCGGACCATAAGTTTTCAAGGCCCTATGTATCGAACATGAGGACCTCGATGCTTCTAATATATTTTTTACCGAAAATATAAGTGAATCTCTTAGATATTTTTAAGAAATTGAGAGGGAACATTTTTCTTCTAATAATATGTCTCCGTACCAAAATTGAGTGAAATCGGGTCATAGCTTCCCCTAGCTCCCATTTACCTAATATTTGGGGCTTCAAACTTTCATTGGACTTTTTAGCATATATATCGGTTAGTATGTGAGATATATCAGCAAAATTTAGTGAGCATATAATCTTGGATAGAATGTAGCTAGGTGACAAAAATACTGCATATACTGATTTTTGTTTCCTAATGGACTTTATGACGAATGTGTGGCTAAAATTGTGTGTTATACTAATAAAATTAAATAAACAAATTGCGAGAGTATATAATGTTCGGTTATACTCGAACTTAGCCCCTCCTTACTTGTTTTAATATATAATACGTGGGGTGTTCAAAATATAACGGGAATTGTATCAATATCCAACTTATTCCTAAAAATAAAGCAATAAAGTTGGTGTACGAGAAATCGGTGTCAATATCCCAAATACCGAGTTTGAGAAGTGTTTCGATTGCAAGAAACGCTGACATAAGTGCATAATATCAAATTGGAACTATTTTAAAGCGACAACATTAATATACACTACAAAATAGGTATTTTTTTTCAAAAAACAAAAATTCCCGTTATATTTTGAACACACCTCGTGCATGAGAACTGTTTCGGGAAGATGAGGTTAAAAAGCTACAAACCTGAGGAGTAGTTCACTTCTCTTAGATTGTAAGCACAAATTAAGCAGTTGAAAATATCAAATTCTTTCAGATAAATAAAAGCTTCTCAAAACATTTCTGAACATTTTTCAAAAACTAGAAAAATGCTATTTACATAGAAAATGCTAAAACAAAGTTCTATTTTAACATCAATAATCACAGAGAGATAATGAATTGTTTTTACATTTAGTGTAATTGAGTTCGTAATTACCGCTAATTACTTGTAAAACAAAATAAATGATAATTCTTAATTCTATTCAAACTTTGTGACAGGTGAAAAATGCTGGTTATTAGGCAGAGCAGTGAATGGTTAAGAAGATTAAATTGTAATTAGTTGTAATTACTAGGAAGTGGCGAATCGAACAAACAACTGGCTTATGTAATAAGAGATAGATTAGAAAGAAATTATAACACTTTAATGAGGTAACTACTCTCCTTTATTGAGTTCAATTAGACAACATTGTTGTTGCTTTCACTATTAAATTTTTTGACAAGAGAGCAGAATTCAAACATAGAATAGAGACGAAGCGAAACGAAGACATACTAATATATATTTCGGTTTCGCCATTACTGGCAGAGTTATACTAAGTAAAGTGAAAGAAAAAAAAAATAAATTCAAAACTATAGCTAGAGGAACAGACCTTTGAAATAGGCTCTCTGGCCGAACTGTTAGTTTTGTAGAGAAAACATAAATATAGTTCTCTTAAATATTTATCAAAATGTTAATTTTAATATTTTTTTCTAATTTTTTTTTCATACTAAATTTGGTTGTAGCCTTTCCAAGCTGGGGTGGCATCTGTGATACTGGCACTCGTCAAAGTCCCATCGATCTGAGCATAACGAAATCATTGAAGGGTGTGTTTGACGAACTCAAACTTGATAACTTCGATGATAAACAAAGCGGTGTAACAATCGTGAATAACGGACATTCCAGTGAGTAACTGTAACCTTATTTATCTCTTAAATATAGAAAATATCTAATCGAATCTCTGCTACACAGTTCAACTGGCCAACTTTAACAATGAAATGGAGGTGGAAGGTGGTCCATTACTCGATGAATATGTTGTTGAGCAGGTGCACTTGCATTGGTGGTCCGAGCACACCATCAACAAGGTGCGCTACCCACTCGAGGCGCACATAGTGAGTCGCAACAAGCGTTATGCCAATATCACAATGGCGTCGAATTTCAAGGATGGTCTAACTGTTATAGCGGTACTCTATCATGTATCGAATGAGCGCAATGAAGCTATCGACCAAATTATCGATTACTTGGATGATGTGAAGGACTACGACAAAATGAATGAACCCGTGCGCATGAAGAAGCCATTTGTTGTGCGTCAACTCTTCCCCAAACTCAATGGTTACATGACTTATGGCGGTTCACTGACTACGCCCTCTTGCGCTGAGGCGGTAACCTGGATTGTGTTGAGCGAAACATTCCCAGTCACTTTGAAGCAGGTGCGTACTTTTGTGTTGAAATTGAAAAAGTTTGTTGTTATTTTTTATTTTTCTATTTTTATGGAACCAGGTTGACAGTTTCAAGGAGGTGCACTATGAGGAAAAGCGTACTTTGAAGAATAACTATCGCGATTTACAAAAGCTCAATAATCGTCCAGTGATAGTGGTATTGCCGGAGGGAGAGAAGAGCGTTTCAGATGCAGCTAGTCCGCTACAATTCTCTCTGGGCACCCTGTTCTTTATGCTGATCGCAGCGAAATTAATGTAAACCACTGCAGCCGTTTAGTTTAGTGTTGGTAAACGAAAGTTGTGCGATATTTCTTATGATTGGCCATAATTGTAACTGCAAACAAAGTGACAATGAACAAAATATTTTTGTTTAATTTAATATTAATCGCATAGAAATTTGGAAATTTCAAAACTGTGTCATAACTAAATAATCTAGCTTTTAAATGTTTTTACTATATATGGTATATGTATGTATACGCGTTATTATATTTAAGTTCGGGTGGCATCTCACTGTTACATACAATCACTTTGTATTTATGTATTGTATATGGCTATGTGTTATTTATGTGTGTAAAATCGTTGTCCTAGTCAAATAATAAAAAGCTAAAGCAATGTTGATGTTGATGGAAAGTGTTGTTTTACAAATAAAAATTTCGAAAAAAGTGTATTTTAGCGAAAGAGATCAGTAAATATGTTTTTAACAGTTCATCAGGTTAGCTTGTTTCAAAGGCGGAACAATCAAAATGAAATATTTGAAATGATACTTCTACAGAACAATTTCTACAACTAACAGGCGGATACATTTTTAACCTGGCTGCGAATTGCACAATGATCAGCAAAAACAACGCTCGATAAGCTCAAGCTCACTTTAGCCACAGCCATGGGTATTTCATAGAAAGATAGTGGATCGCCGGGCTGTTCGCAATTTACTGATAATGAACTGAAGCACCTTTCCTTACACGCTCATCTGCTTTAGAATTATTTATGGTTCAGATCTGACCAAACACCTATATCTCTCGGTATGAAGTAGCTCGATGGTTTTATAGTGAGGCTACGTATTTAATGACCTTGAGAGCCCGCAGACTGAGCTTAAGGCTGGTATTGTCACCATTATATGGGAGAAAATGATCTCTTATCTGAAGTAGGTTGAGTTCCATGGCAGTAGATCTACCACTGTCTCAATGACAACCACATCTGCTTGAAAAATGCTCTAGTGATCAGAAAACTAGAAACTGTTCGACTGTAGACATCTGCACACATATTCCCCACAAGTTTTGAAACGTCTAAGCTAAATTAAAAACTGGTTACAATTTTATAAATGTAGGAACCTTTCCATAGTCGCGAGTAATATGCAGTATTGTTGTTGTAGTTATAACAAACAATTATTTACGCATACATTTTGAAAAAACGAACTGCTTGACCTCCTTTCATCACATACTTTTAGGCGTTTTGAATAGCAACTGCCTAAAAGGAGACTATAGCGCTTCGCTAACAAAATATACGTGGCAAACAAACAAAACAACAAAAAAATTAAATAACGTTCGAATGATGTGATGTCACAAATGTTTGTGATGTGATGTCACATGATTCCACGTCTGATCATATGTCAAAGCACGTATGATCATATGTCAAAGTATTCAATATAATTTGAAAATTTTTATGAAAACGCGTACAACGGAACGACTTTTAAGATTTGAAAATTTTATTTTCTTCGCTTAAAGTACATTTTAGTGTTCTAAAAACATTGTGCAATTGGAGGAATAGTAAAAAAGAACTCTAAGCAATTTAATAGTTTTTTCCGTCTTAAATGATTAATCGGTCGGGCGAGCTAAGATGGTCTTCATAACACATTCTATTCAAATCCAGTTGCATCCAGCCTCATTCAAATCTTAAGCTCATTCCGTCTCAATTCATCAAAGATAATTATGATTGTTTTCAATAAAAATATTTAAATAACAAAATTTATGTGTACTAAAGATTACACAAGAATGAATATTATTCAAATATAAATATCTACACCAAGGTGTCTAATTATCAATACGGCTTGGAGGAAGAATTTCAAAAATTTCAAAAAAAAAATAATTTATTATATATTACAGTAGCTTGCCGTGACATCTCATTAAACACATTAACAAAATATTATTAGTAAACAGTTCAACGAATTGTTTAAACGCATTCACCTCAGCGATTTCAAAATTTCATCTGATTTGAATTAAACATATTATGTTTCCATTAATTTGACAACTCTTTAAAAGCTTTGTCTGCCATTAGTTAATAGTTTATATACTAATTAATTATTTTCAATTGATTGATTGATTATAGCTTCATTTTCATAAATTTTTTCCAAAACATTTTTTGTTATTATTCTTATTTCTTTCCATTAATAATATTATTTTATTAACTATATATAAATGTTAAATCCATTTATTAATATTACAAGCATTAATTCATATTAAATATGCTATATACGAGGTTGGTTAGATAGTTCACTGACATTTAGAATTTCACCGGAATATCTTGAACAACACTAGTCCCTTTAATAAGTTCTTGGCTGTCAGTAATTTTGAATATAGCTGAGGTTTTTTAGATTTAAGAAATATATGTCAGGTAGTTTTTTGGGAGTTCACGAAATCACTCGACATTTTTGCGAGCAACTTTGGGAAATAAAAACTCTCTCAAAACGGCTTACGGGAAATTGACTGGTATTTTGAGATAAATCGGTCGAACGCAAACCAGTTCCTATATCAGGAAACCAAGAATCAGAGTACAGAGTTACTTCAACTGATTACTTCACGGCCTGTATTTGAGGAAAGGAAACGTAATTTCTTTAAGGTGAGAAGTTGCTATGACGAGAATTACTTTTCCGACTTATTCCTAATAAAATAACTAACAAATAGGAACCTTGAAAGCGCAGTAATTTGATCATCAAATTAGAAACATTTTGGAAGAAATTTAGATAAAAAAGTGTACTTTATCACGGACTTATCGTATCAACTATCTCCACCATATCAAAAGCCTCCTCTTCAAATAACGACACTTTATCCTCCCATACCACTAAATTATTAATTTCTTAATTATTTCGGTGCAAACATATAGTTATTGTTAATGTATCTCCGGGGGTCACAAGCACACACTCAATCAAAAATGCATTTTCACCTCAAGCGGCATAGCGCGTTAATTTGTTATGACAAAAATTAATCACTTCCCAAGTGTACGAAACGCTCGAAGACGTGCCTGCAGTGGAAGTTGTGGCAATCCACAGTCAAATTTACATATTCTGATTATTACCGTAGCAAACGCTCGAAGAAAGATGCCACCATGAATTTACATAAAGCGAGTTAGCGCAATGCTTGGCGTGAACATGTCCGAAACACAATGGATAATAGACAATTGGCGTGAGAAAGTCGAAAACCCGTTTCAATGCGTTAATGTCACCGGTCGAAGATTTATAACTTACTTAAGTTAGTTACTATGTTTTGGTTGATTATTGGAAGTTGCAAAAATTTTCTTTTTTCCTTTCGTGATTTTTGCAAACTGAATTAATTTATGCCGTTGAGAAATGGTGCATGGTTTCATTAATCACAATTTTTACTTAATTAATAATGATAATTAATATTTTCAATGATGGCATTTGTACTTGTAGGAAATGGTAAGAATTAGCTTGGGTTTAAATAAGTTAGGTTAGGTTAAGTTGGGTTTAACTTTAATGGCTGTTGATCGAACAATATATGTATCTCACTTAGTGATTTCAGTCATATAACGAAGACACTCATGAGAGAATGTTAATTATAAACTGTTTTTGGAAAATCTGAAAAGTAACAAGTAAGGAAGAGCTAAGTTCGGGTGTAACCGAAAATTTTATACTCTCGCAATTTATTTATTTAATTTTATTTACATTATATAATACACAATTTGACGCACATATTCGTCATATATATTGTATAAAGTCCATTGAAAGTTGGAATCCCTAATATTAGGTTAGAAGCACCGAGGTCCTCGTGTTCGATATATGGGGCCTTAAAAACCCATGGTCCGATTTCGGCGATTTTTAAAATGGGACTACCACACTATAAACATAGTATTTGTGCAAAGTTATGCACCGATATCTTCACTAGTACTTACTATATATATTGTAAGGTAAACGATTCAGATCGTCTTCAAAGTTCTGGTATATGGGAAGTAGGCGTGGTTGTGAAGCGATTTGGCCTATTTTCACAACATATCATTGGGATGTAAGGAAACTATTACAAACCAAGTTTCATTGAAATCGGTCGAGTAGTTCCTGAGATATGGTTTTTGACCCATAAGTGAGCGACGCCACGCCCATTTTCCATTTTGTAAAAAAATCTGAGTGCAGCTTCCATCTGCCAATTTTTATGTGAAATTTAGTGTTTCTGACGTTTTTCGTTGGTGAGTTAACCCACTTTTAGTAATTTTCAACCTAACCTTTGTATGGGAGGTGGGCGTGGTTATGATCCGATTTCTTTCATTTTTGGACTGTATTAAGAAGTGGCTAAAAAAAAGACTGCAGAAAGTTTGGTTTATATAGCTCTATTGGTTTCCGAGATATGTACAAAAAACCTATTTGGGGGCAGGGCCACGCCCACCTCCCCAAAAAAATTACATCCAAATATGCCCCTTCATAGTGTGATCCTTCATACCAAATTTTATTTCCATAGCTTTATTTATGGCTTAGTTATGGCACTTTATGTGTTTTCTGTTTTCGCCATTTTGTGGGCGTGGCAGTGGTCCGATTTTGCTCATTTTCGAAAGAAACCTTCCTATGGTGCCAAGAAATAAGTGTGCCAAGTTTCAACAAGATATCTTAATTTTTACTCAAGTTACAGCTTGCACAGACGGACGGACGGACGGACAGACATTCGGATTTGAACTCCACTCTTCACCCTGATCACTTTGGTATATATAACCCTATATCTAACTCGTTTAGTTTTGGGTGTTACAAACAACCGTTATGTGAACAAAACTATAATACTCTCTTAGCAACTTTGTTGCGAGAGTATAAAAACTACATGGTTTTCGATGTGAAGTTGGGTTATTTTAATGAAATGTGGGGAACTGGTTTCATAGGATCACTTTTATAAAAAAAAAACTTTCTCGAGTTTTTTGAAAATTAAAAAAAAGACGAGGACTTATATAGATATAACTGTTAACATTTTGGAAAAGACGGTGCCTTATATAGATATAATTGTTAAAATATCGAAAATACTGTTTAAATACCATTAAATATCACTCCTATTGATCTCAATCACACCTTTCTTCCTCGGATCTGCTGGTATATACCAAAATATATAAGTTTCCATTCCATTTCCATTGTGTACTAACATAATCCAACCTATAATCAGCTGAAAGTAGTGGTAACTGATTATTAGGCAAATTTCTACACAAGCGACAAGCAAACTGATATTGTATTTAACATTACAATACACCTTAAAATCACGACCTATGTATGAATATATGTGTGTTTAGTTTAATAAAAGAGCCACGTCGCCCATTAAGCGCCATTCAATGTGACCGCCTTGACAGTGGGAGCCATAAAGCCGCGCACTCAATAAATCAATAGAGCACACTTTTTTTTATATAGAGGCTTTGTTTAGATAATATGTACTATTATTAAATATTTGAAACATTTTACAAAACAACCATTGAGTCGAAGACAATGCCAGCTGGAGAGTGTTAGGCGCCCGGGTAAAGTTCGTGAGAGAGAGATAGAGAGCGTTATTGCATTGAGAGCTTTATTGTTTGAGTCCACAATTGTTGATTTTTGCATAAATATTGTTGTTGTTGGTTTTTCTTAAAATACATTTTTGCATGGCTTTGCAACCTCTGTCGAAATCTATTGTAAAATCCAGTTCAATTCAATGAATTGACAAAGTGACCTTTAAAGAAGAGAGTTGATCTGTCAATATGGCACAGTTATTTAAACTCACATAGATGTTTAGAGCATAATGGCATAGCTGTGCCAATTAGTTTTTGCAAACAACCAATTTAATTTACTCGTTGCCCTTTACTTTAACTTGAACTATTTTATAATTACACCATGCAACATAACATATAATAAAATATCAACAAGAAAACATAAACCATCAAGGGACACTATATCCAAGACTATATGCTCACTTAATTTTGCTAAGATATATCGCATATTAAACGATTGAAAGGGTATTAAGCCCAACGTATTTTTGAAAAACTTATAATTACGTATATGGGAGCTAGGGGAAGTTATGACCCGATTTTAACCATTTTTGGTACAGAGACGCACTATTAGAAGAAACAGATTCCTTCCGAATTACATTAAAATATCTGGGAGATTTACCGATATTTTCGGTGAAAAATTACCCTTAAGCACTGAGTTCTTTACGTTTGATATCCAGGGCATTGAAAACTTATGGTTCGATTTTGACAATTTTTCCACAAGTGATGTCACAGCTCAAATACAGTATTTGTGTAAAGTTTTATTTCGCTATCTTTATCGGTTCCTTATGTATACATTATAAAGTGAAAGAATCAGAAGAATTCAAAATTGAGTTATATGGGAAGTTGTCGTGATTGTTAACCGATTTTATCCATTTTCCACACGTGTCATTAGGGTGTCAAGAAAATATTGTATACCGAATTTCATTGAAATCTGTCGAGTAGTTCCTGAGATATGGTTATTGACCCATTTTTTTAAAAGATTTGAGTGCAGCTTCTTTCTGCCAGTTCTCCTGTAATTAAGTGTTTCTAATGGTTTTCGTTATGGCCTTGTTACACGTAACGAGTACAGTGGCGAGACAGTATTCTGGCCGAGTATGATACTCGGTCGAGAGAGTTGCGTTGGCGAGTAGAGGTTTACACGTATATTGTTTATCTAGTTAGACAGTGAAGTTTTTCAAAGTTTTATTTACTTTGTTTGGTAGAAAAAACATTTTAAAAGAGTTTTTAATGAAGTTCTACCGCATCTCATAAAAGAGTTGTGGGATTTATTGAAGCAGAAAATAATAGAGTGTGGACAAGACCATGGATATTGAGGCGATCCGCTATTGGTGCAACAAATACCCTCTTTAGAGAATTGGAATCAGAAGATCCTGATCTTTCACAATGCAAAATGCAATTGAAACTAAATAAACAACATAAAAATCGACCGAGTGGCGAGTGAAGACCGAACGCGTGTTCACATGCAACGAGCGAGTCAGTGATTAGCTCAGAAGGGGCAAAAGAGTAAAGAAAAAAGAAGCACTCGGCCTAGTAAACAAAATGTGATTCTAGTGACTCTCTCGCCACTATACTCGCCCGCTGACTCGGTTCATTACTCGTCTTACTGTTTAAACGAAACGAGCACTCGGCCGAGTCACTGTCTCGCCACTCTACTCGTTACGTGTTACAAGGCCATTAGTGAGTTAACGCACTTTTAGTAGTTTTCAATATAACCATTGTATGGGAGTAGGGCGTAATTATTATCCGATTACACCTATTTTCATGGTGTGTGATGGGGTACACAAGGGAAGTGAGAAAGTTTGGTTTATACAGCTTTAGTGGTTTGCGAGATATATACATAAAACCTTTTTTGGGGGGGAGGAGGATGGCACGCCCACTAAAAAAAATTACACCCAAATTGCCCCTCCATAGTATCATCCTCTGTATGAAATTTTAGTTTTATAAACGTATTTATGGCTGTTTATAAGTTTTCGGTTATCCATTACGGCCATTTCGCTGGGGTGGCTATGCAAGGAATATGTGTAACATGTTTCATTAAGATAAGTAAATTTGTACTCAAGTTATCGCTAACACGGACAGACATCCGGATTTCGAATTCACTCGTCATCCTGACCATTTATATAATATATATGACCCCATTCTCCATTATTTTCATCAGTATCAATGTCGATATCGCCTAGAACCTAGAAGTGAATCAATACTAAATCAGTTAAAAGAATTCTTAAAGTAGTCCAGTGAAAGATTTGTGTACTTGTGGATATCAGTAATATCGGTAATCAACAAATCAGAAAGTATATTATTCAACATAGTATTATCGTGTTAGTAAACTAGTGAGAACGAAAGCTACTAATCATAGAAGAAGAATATAAGATGTTGCTTTTTAGAACAAGGAGTTTCGAATTAGTTACAATATGAGATACTAAGAAATTACTGGCGCAATAGAAAAAAATTCCTTAAACTGTTGTTGTGGTATTTAAAACGAAGAAGAATACTTGAATACATTTAAAGGTTAAGTTTAAAAAAATATTAAAATTCTCTAAATAGTTGCATTGAAAATTAGATATGATTACACATCTAGATTTAAATTTACTTCCGATAGGAAAAAAGTGCACGATTAAATTTTGTGCCAATTAGTCATCGCTGACTCCACATTCCAATCCAACCAGCTAAAAAAGCACGCATCAACTATTTCCATATCTTTAGCACATAGTACTGTTATAGCACTCAAGCGAATTCTTTGCACTATTCCCTTTCGCCAAGTGCCCTCTCTCTTTTTTTGATAATAGCTTATCTATAAATCAGAAGGTTTGACATTTATAAAAATAATATAAAAATAAAATGTGCATGCGAAAATATTGAAATTAATTTTGATTATATCTACTTATTGTTGCTAATTTTAGCAAAGCAGTGCGAAAGGTGCGCATTATCTACAAAAATATTTGCAACAAATCGAGGCTTTATAATTGAGACACTATTGTCTGGTCCATATACACCCATACGAGTATGTATGTATGTGTGTGACTAAAAAGTGGTGATTTTCTCGGCAGTCGACAGTCTAATTTGTAATACCTTTTATGCACAGCATATTGTCATTGTAATCATATATTGTTTGTGTTGTTGTTGCTGTTGTTATGATTATAGGTTACGCTATTATTATTGGTTGCCTAAAGTGTGTTGCATATGCTTACGCGTCGTAAGATGCGTAGTCGTTGCCACCAAACAACCGTTGGCGCACCAGACTGTCACTGTTCACTGTCACTTTAGTTTTGACGTTCATTTTGTTATGCATTCAGCTGCCTGCTGGTGAATGTAAAGGTTTATGTTGGTATAAAAGGCAAGAACTGACAGCAGGTTGTTAACAGTCCAACTCGAGTGGTCATCTCCTAAAGTCAACCGTTCAACCAACTTAACTTAAGCATCCAACTAAGCGACAATATGAAGATCTTTGTGGTACGTGGCTGTGAAATAGAAATATATGTGATTTAGTGCTTTATTTCTTTTAATTATTTAAATTTTTTTGAATAATTGTGTTAATACTAAGTGAAAAGTTTATAATAGAAAACTTCAAAGTTTAAATTGAAAGCTTGGAAAATATAAAACAATTGTACTTTCTAACAGAAATACTAATATGTTACCGTTAGTGGCATTTCGAAGTGAATAAACAAATAGAAAGTAACCTATAAATCATATGGATTCAATTCGTCTACACTCTTGTGAATAATCATCATATTATTGATCAATTAACAAATAAGAGATATTACAAATGTTAATTACTAACATTTTGAAGTTAAAATAGTAAGCTGAGTACGCACTTGGTGGTCCGTAGGTTCGAATCCCGGACAAAGAAAATAATTAAATTATAGAAAAAAGTCTCGTAAACTCTCAGTAAAGCAATTTAAAGCCAAATGGAGACTTTCTGACAGCAAAAGAAATATACTCCTCCATTGAATTATGTTCAAAAAGTTTCATAACACGAAAAAATAAATAAATTTCATTCAACAAGCAAAGGTGTAAGCGGCAAATTATCATTACAATTGATAAAATTGAACAATAGCTTACATTTCGTCAAGCTTTGCATTAAGAAATGCCCACTGAACTCCCGTCCACAATAAATTACGAACCTGTTTAACACATTTTTCGTACACTAAAGTAGAAAAACTAAAAGCTTTTAAACAAATTTATGTTAGATGCATTTTAAAACTTGTCAAAACAATTTGAAAATATAAGAAGTTCACCCTAACCTAACAAAGCAATCTATATTTTCTTCATTTCTAACCATATTTGCAGACTCTTTCACTGACATTGGCCGCACTGGCATCCGCTGATATTTCGCTTCGCAATGGCTATAATTACAATGTGCAACAACAACCGCTGTTTAACGATCAGCAACAGCCATTGCTGGCGCAGCTACTCAACTCCCTACCACAACAGCAGCAGCAACCACAACATCTGCCTGGTAGCATTAACAATCCAATGCAAATAACACAACCCAGTCAACAATATCTGCCACAACAGCGACGACCCTTGCCACCACAACAACCTTTGCAGTCATTACCACCACAACAACCCTTGCAGTCACTACCACCACAACAACAACTCGTACGTTTGCCACAAAACTCTGCAGCATTGCCACCACAAGGATTGCCAATGCCATCTAACTTCCCCTCACCAGCAAACTTCCAGGTGCCCATTGCACCAGTGAGCGCTATCAAGCAATCACGTCGCTTGCGTCAACGCGTTAAGGTGCCAAAGAAGGCTATAGTCACTAAGAATTTCTTCATACACTCCGCACCCGAAGAGAATGAGGAGGAAATTCAAGATGAAATCAATCAATTGGCCGCACAACCACGCAAACACTACAATGTGCTGTTCGTGAAGACACCTGCACAAACTAGCAAGGCTGCTGCTGTCAACTTGGCCAAGGCGCTGAAGGAGGAGAAGACTGTTGTCTACGTGTTGTCGAAGAAGACTTCCGCTGCAGACTTGCAAGATGCCATACAAGAGGCACCACAACACATCAACAAACCCGAAGTGTTCTTCATTAAATACCGTACACCTGAGGAGGCAGCCAATGCACAACGTCAAATTCAATCGCAATACGACAGTTTGGGCGGTACTTCCACCATTACCGATGAGGGTTTGGCGCCAGTCACTTCGGTTGTGGGTTCGCTTGATGCACCCGAGGAGGAGGATATCGAAGACGAACAACAGTTGGTACAACAACAGCAGGCCGGTCAAGATGGTCAATACGAAGATCAATTCCAGAATGCCATCAATGGCCCAAACAACGGTCAGTACTTGCCACCACTGAATCAGTACTAAAGATCTTCATTTTGCCAATGCAATGAATGCTTCATGTTTTAGTTGTTATGAATTTATGTGAGAGTTGAAGAAATCATTACATAACTTTCGTTTGTTAAACTAGTTTTAAGTTTGTAGAAAATTAAGTTCCCCTTTGCAAATAAAAGATACCCTTCCTATTGAAAAAATTATTCAGAGTGGTTTAATAATTTGGAGTGGAATATTTGTTATAATATATTGAGTACCTGATTTTGGAGGCAGAAGTTCATTCAAAGGTTAAGTATTTACCTGGCGGACGGCTATCGATACTGCTAAGTAGCACTTTCTTAAGTTTGTTGCTCATTGCAGGCTTTATCCATACTTATCAGACTCATTAGTTGGTTATAATCAAGTTATGATTTGAAGATCAAGGAGAGATGTATTTCTTCTATCAAAAATAATACATATATAATATACACCTGTGCAACATTTCCTCTTGGCTGCTCCGAAGCACTTGCCACTTGTGAATATTCTTTAAAACAAAACACTCATTGATATAATATTATGTTTACTTGCAATATAAAGCACTCTAAAACACCTTACTTGTGATAAAACACGTTCAATTTATAGCTTTTAATGCAAAATTCACAATTTTCACTAATTTCGCTCCGAAACGAATATGCGACGTTTGAAATGGCGGCGGAAGCTGGGCAATGCAACTAGAAAAACAGTGCTACCAGTGCGTTTGGAAATAATTTATGATGTGCAAACTAATTATTGTAATAGATTATTCTAGCACTAAATTCAGTTTTAGACGGAGACCTTTTTGGAATAGTTTGAAATGATTAAAATACATAAAAAATCATTATTAACAAGAGTTTATCTGGTATTCTTTAATTTAACAAGTAAGGAAGGGCTAAGTTCGGGTGTAACCGAACATTTTATACTCTCGCAATTTATTTATTTAACTTAATTAATATTATATAATACACAATTTGACCCACATATTCGTCATATATATTGTATAAAGTCCATTGGAAGTAGGAAACCATAATATTAGGTTAGAAGCACCGAGGTCCTGATGTGTGATATATGGGGCCTTGAAAACCTATGGTCCGATTTCGGCGATTTTTAGAAATGGGCTGCCACACTATAAATACAGTATTTGTGCAAACTTGTGCACCGATATCTTCACTAGTGCTTACTTTATATGCTGTAAAGTAAACGATTCAGATCATCTTCTAAGTTCTGGTATATAGGAAGTAGGCGTGGTTGTGAAGCGATTTGGCCAATTTTCACAACATATTATTGGGAGGTAAGGAAACTATTACAAACCAAGTTTCATTGAAATCGGTCGAGTAGTTCCTGAGATATGGTTTTTGACCCATAAGTGGGCGACGCCACGCCCATTTTCCATTTTGTAAAAAAATCTGAGTGCAGCTTTCATCTGCCATTTCTTATGTGAAATTTAGTGTTTCTGACGCATTTCGTTAGTGAGTTAACCCACTTTTAGTAATTTTCAACCTAACTTTTGTATGGGAGGTGGGCGTGGTTATGATCCGATTTTTTTCATTTTTGGACTGTATTAGGAAGTGGCTAAAAAAAACGACTGCAGAAAGTTTAGTTTATATAGCTCTATTGGTTTGCGAGATATGTACAAAAAACTTAGTAGGGGGTGGGGCCACGCCCACTTCCCCAAAAAAATTACATCCAAATATGCCCCTTCATAGTGCGATCCTTCATACCAAATTTTATTTCCATAGCTTTATTTATGGCTTAGTTATGGCACTTTATGTGTTTTCGGTTTTCGCCATTTTGTGGGCGTGGCAATGGTCCGATTTTGCTCATTTTCGAAAGCAACCTTCCTATGGTGCCAAGAAATAAGTGTGCCAAGTTTCATCAAGATATCTTAATTTTTACTCAAGTTACAGCTTGCACAGACGGACGGACGGACGGACGGACGGACGGACAGACAGACATTCGGATTTGAACTCCACTCTTCACCCTGATCACTTTGGTATATATAACCCTATATCTAACTCGTTTAGTTTTGGGTGTTACAAACAACCGTTATGTGAACAAAACTATAATACTCTCTTTAGCAACATTTGTTGCGAGAGTATAAAAATATAAATATGTTGTTCATAAGTCAAGTTAATTGCTTTCGTTAGCGAAACTGATATTTTTGTAATAGATTATTTTCAGTTTTTCTCTATTCAATAAGTTTGTATGATGTAACTTAGAGAGCGTTGAACAACATATATTTTATTTTGTAAATAAGAACCAAAAACTATACATTAATTTAGTTTAAATTCTTCTTTAAAAAACAATTTTGCTAAATACACGGTTGGCAACACTCTAACTTTGTCCGGGGTATTGCGCTATCTGGCGTAGACGGAAGCATAATTTTACTGTTCTACAAGGGAAATACTGTATTAATAACAAACTTAATGTTTAATATAATTCAGAAAAAATAAAAAAATAATGTTATTATCGTTTATCTCTACCGCAGAAGAAAATGAAGACACGTTTTTTTTTTAAACTGGGAAACAATTTCTATTCTATTCAAATCACGCTTTTAAATATCGAAAAAATTTATTATTCTGAGATTAATATTAATTATACTAATTATAAAATATTTAAATGTTTATGAACGCTTATTTATTTTACATTTCTGAAAGTATGGTATTACTATTTTTATTAATTTGTATTATAAATCTATTACAATATATTTTATGATTAAAATATAAGTTATGTATTTAAGCACAAATGAAAAAAATTACATTTCTATAAACATTTTATTTAAATATATAAATTTAATGCAAAAACTTACTATCTGGCAATTCAAACGCAACCCCATGCATCACTCAGTTTCCTACGCCATTTCAATTGTCGTGCAAAAGTTTTCGACGCGCTCGTGTGAAATTTCTGAAAATTGTGGTATTTTCATTAAAAATTATACAAATTAAGTGTTTTGTGGTAAATATTGATACAGTGAGTGTTTTTAACGAAAATGCAAATGCATAGCTTGTGTTCTATTAAGTTAAATCCAAAGAAGCTGCATAATGCATATGAGTGCACTGCGCAGGCAGAGTGACAAGTTTATATACGTGTTTTTGCGTGTAAAAATCGTAAATATTGCCTAAATGATGGAATAAATGCTGGCTTATGGTATGACTTTGAAGGTAATCTACGAAAATGGTGAGTCTTTTTAAGATTTTTGCTATTAAACATTTCTTACGAAAGCTTCAGCAGCGAAGCGAGCCGGCGACAGCGCTGCTTTGCTTATTGGCAATAATTGGCTTCAAAATGTTTTTACTTGTTCATACGAAGTGGAAGCCAACAGTTTGAAGTGTACGGAACATTTATTTGTAAAAGTTGAGCAGTTTGAATTGTATTGTAAATTTCAGCATATGAAATGAAGTTTTATTGTTTTATTATATATTAAATTATATTTACTAATATTATATTAAACCGATTTCTTGTTAAATTTATTTGCAATTTTTATTTATTTATTATTTATTTATTACTTTTATCCTATTAAATTTTAAGGCGTTGTGGAGAATGGGCACTGACGACATTTCTTGATTGTTGTTAGAGATGATCGCAGATCGTCTTAAGGATTTAAATGAAGTGACAATGCCAATCAAGAATTAAATTTTGTAATATCTGTATTGATCAACCCCGACTTTATTTACATTTCGACCGAGGTCAATGATCTTTGGCCGGGGTTTGTTTACATTTTCGCCAAGGTCCAATACCTTTGGTCGCTTTTTTTTACATTTTGGGGGGGTGACGTGGGGTAGGATTTCGTGTTGAGGGTAACGTGGGATGATGTTTATTTTCACTTTGAAGAGTCATGTGAGAAAAGTTTTGTTTAGATTTAGAGGGTAAAATTTTTTTAGGGGTCTCGTGGGAAAGGTTATTTTAAATTTCAAGGGGTCTCATTGGGTCAATTTCATTTACATCTTGGGAGGTTATACGGGGTCATGTTTGTTTAAATTTTGAGAGTCACGTGGTTTAAGTATTCTTTACACTTTGGCGTTCAGGTGTATTCAAGTATGTTTACTTTTCAGAAGAGCATGTGGGATGAGGTCAGTTAACATTTTGAGGCGTCATGTGATATCAGTTTTGTTTACAATTTGAGAGGTCAGGTGAGATCAGCTTAGAATTTTATTTGGGATAAATGCACATATTTAATTGTTTACATATAGAATTCTTCCATTTCAATTGGAAAGTGAAATGGTTCGAAAGCGCACTGCAATTCACCATATGCAATTGAAATATGATAATGATAAACCACTTGGAATGGTATTTTGAATCTGAAAATATTAACAGTTGTTTTTTATTAAGAGTCATGGTGGTATCATTGGTATGGGCAAAGTCATGACCGATTTCATCACTATATATGTATATACCGGATTGAGAACCTATTTCCGCCATATTTAAGTAAAAACACAGTTTGTCCTATATATTCGGCATAAACGCCCGATAATAACGTAAATCATTATAGTAGGATGCTACGGAAATTCCTGGATCGATTTCAAAAATGTTTGTCATCGAGCTACATTATATACAAGATTATCTGTCTGAATATCCGAGAGATTTAGCGCTATTTTGGGGTACCTGAGCCTAGAAATGTTATTGGTCCTATTTCGGCTATGTTTAGTTAACCCGAATTAACCCACGATTACCATATGGTTGAAAATTTCATTGAAAATTTCACTATAAAACTACAAACTACGCTGGTTTTTCGCATTTTCCGCAAAAATTTATATATTGAATATAATGAATCGCAAAACAGACTTTATTTTCGTGCTCAGGCGGTCAAAATACATAGGTGTATTTTATATCGGAAAACTCTGAAACGTAAAAAGTTCTGGGCAGTACCGGGTTAAGCGATGTCACACCTCCAATATAAATACTGCATGTTTTGTTCTAATATCTTCACTGGTGCTTCATACATATTTTGTAAAGGGATCGAACAGATGGAATTCAAACTTTTTTACATGGGAAGTAGGCGTGGTTGTGAAACTATTTCTCTAGAAATTTTTGTTTATTAAACTTTAAATTAATTAATAATTAACAAACAAATAAAGTAGCAATGACTTGACATCTTTCATCCACTTAGCAACAAGAAAAAAACTTTTCGACTTTAAAATTAACTAAACTAAAAAACTATCTATAAACCGAGTCTATAACCCCTTTTAAAGTGAGTGCATAACGCATTGCACATATTAATGTAAATTTACTAGACATTCTTTTCTTCACAGCAGGCTTCTTATGTCTCGCCTGCATAAAAGTCAATGGCGAGGTAGTGATAAGCACACCACAAGAGCCCTTAACTTCACTTTTATTACTTTACCGTAATACCAAAAATTCTAAATTTCTGCTATAAAAGTGTAAACTATTTGACAAATCAATCATTCCAGTTACCGCAACACAAACAAAATGTATCAGTGCAAGACAATCGGTTTACTGGCACTCCAGTTGGCTTTACTCGCCATCGTCAGTGGACGCATTATAACAAAGGACGAGAATGAAGTTATTTTTCCGCCACAAACAAATCCACGCATTGTCGGTGGCGTAGCAGCACCCGAGGGACTGGCACCCTATCAAATTTCCATGCAGAATTTACGCGGTCGTCACTTCTGTGGCGGTGCCATCATCGACGAGCGCTGGATCATCACCGCCTCACATTGCGTATCGGGCGCAACCGCCACGAAAATACAAATCCTCACAGGCGCACAAAATCTGAAGAACAACACTGGCAAAATCTACTATCCCGACCGCATTGTCATGCACTCGAACTACAATCATCCACCGTACGCCAACGATATTGCGCTCTTGCATTTGAACGATTCGATCGTCTACGATGAACACACACAGGCAGTGAAGTATGCTTACGAGCCGCTAAAGAAGAACGATGAGCTGGTGCTTACCGGTTGGGGTTCCATGGCTTTGGGTGGCTCTACACCGGATGTTCTACAAACACTGACTGTCCGCGTGGTCCCATATGAGGAGTGCCGCGCTGCACACACTGACCACCTGTCGAGCTACGTGGATGTGGGTCACTTGTGCACCTTCAATGATAACGGTAAAGGTGCTTGCCACGGCGATTCAGGCGGTCCGTTGGTGCACAACGGCACTTTGGTCGCTTTGGTGAATTGGGGATTGCCCTGCGCCAAGGGTTATCCAGACGTGCATGCAAGTGTGGCTTACTATCACGATTTCATACGCACTCATCTGTCCACACCTGCAGAGGGAGAAGCTACTGAGATTTGAGCATTGAGGCAAGGAAACAAGTGGAAATGAAAAAAATAAATAAATATACACAAAAAAAGAATAGAATCATAAATAAATACTAATAAAATTGTCTTCAAAGCAAATTGATAATTTTTTAATTGGCAAATAGTTTACAATGGCTAAATACATTGTGCTTTTAAACCATTAGAGCTCCAAAAAGTATGCAACGTATTTTTATTTTGTTAAAACAAACACCCAGCAGGAAAAAAAGGAGTTAGTGCCTTGTGCCCTATTGATAACAGCCACAAGGAAGGCTCTATAAATTTTAATCCGACTCCTAATGGCTAAGTGGATATTATAACAAGTAAGGAAGGGCTAAGTTCGGGTGTAACCGAACATTTTATACTCTCGCAATTTATTTATTTTACTTTATTTATATTATATAATTCACAATTTGACCCACATATTCTCATATATATTGTATAAAGTCCATTGAAAGTTGGAAACCATAATATTAGGTTAGAAGCACCGAGGTCCTCGTGTTCGATATATGGGGCCTTAAAAACCAATGGTCTGATTTCGGCGATTTTTAGAATGGGGCTGCCACACTATAAACATAGTATTTGTGCAAAGTTCTGTATCGATATCTTCACTAGTGCTTACTTTATATGTTGTAAAGTAAACGATTCAGATCGTCTTCAAAGTTCTGGTATATAGGAAGTAGGCGTGGTTGTGAAGCGATTTGGCCTTTTTTTCACAACATATCATTGGGATGTAAGGAAACGATTACAAACGAGGTTTCATTGAAATCGGTCGAGTAGTTCCTGAGATATGGTTTTTGACCCATAAGTGGGCAACGCCACGCCCATTTTCCATTTAGTAAAAAACACTGAGTGCAGCTTCCATCAGTCATTTCTTATGTGAAATTTAGTGTTTCTGACGTTTTTCGTTAGTGAGTTAATCCACTTTTAGTAATCTTCAACCTAACCTTTGTATGGGAGGTGGGCGTGGTTATTATCCGATTTCTTTCATTTTTGGACTGTATTAAGAAGTGGCTAAAAAAAAGACTGCAGAAAGTTTGGTTTATATAGCTCTATTGGTTTCCGAGATATGTACAAAAAACCTATTTGGGGGCGGGGCCACGCCCACCTCCCCAAAAAAATTACATCCAAATATGCCCCTTCATAGTGCGATCCTTCATACCAAATTTTATTTCCATAGTTCTATTTATGGCTTAGTTATGGCACTTTATGTGTTTTCGGTTTTCGCTATTTTGTGGGCGTGGCAGTGGTCCGATTTTGCTCATTTTAAAGCAACCTTCCTATGGTGCCAAGAAATAAGTGTGCCAAGTTTCATTAAGATATCTTAATTTTTACTCAAGTTACAGCTTGCACAGACGGACGGACGGACGGACAGACAGACATTCGGATTTGAACTCCACTCTTCACCCTGATCACTTTGGTATATATAACCGTATATCTAACTCGTTTAGTTTTGGGTGTTACAAACAACCATTGTGTGAACAAAACTATAATACTCTCTAGCAACTTTGTTGCTTTCTTTCTACTTGATCCAAGTTCTCTTGTAGTTTAGTCCCCCTAACATTTCCTCAGATAAATAAATCGTATAATTCTTAAGAAGTACCACACTTCGCCTTCTTCCCATGTAAATAGTTTGCACTTTCCCTCAACAACACGCCACTTGAGACCAAAGTGTGGGAATACCTTATCTTTACTTTTTTTCTATTAAGATTCGGTACAAGCATATTTATTTGATCCCGTAAACAAGTGGAAATCTTTGAACTGAAAATAAAACTTTATTAGGTTTTGTTTTTATTTAAATGTAATTAATATTGCTTATCGTTTTTTGTTTATATCGCATTTTAAACGTTAGGTGGGCATGAAACATTTATGATAAGCAGCGCTACCTGTATGTAAACACGCGTGTACACTTTAGTGACTAAGTAGTAAATTGATAATATTCAAACCAAAATAGAATTATATAAAATAATATGAAAAAGGCATGGCTGTCCATTAGTCGATAAAAATTATTTACTCAAAAGAGTTGTTTTATAATTAATCACAACTGAAAATATAAGCAGGCAGATAGTAACAAATATTATTATTATTGTTATTTCGACAAGGCAAAGTCCACAAAAGAGACAACTTTCAGGTGCTTTCCGCTGAAATTATTTTTAGTATTTTGTTATATTTTGATAAATTGCATTAAAAGATAATTTGTTTTGGTTTTCCTGATGCAGCTATGAATGTATCTTTAGTGTAAATACGATGTACGACATTTCAAGAATTCGAACACGAAATATTTTTTCTCAAACTGGAGAATGTTCTATTCTTGTCACTTAAGCAGGTGATGTAGTATAGAAATTCAGAAAGATAATTCAGTATATTTGGGCGAAGTAGATCCCAGCTCAGCATAATAAATATCTAATATAGACCTAGAATAATAAATATATAGATAGAGTCTATATCATTTAGATTTATTTACATAATATAGATCCTTCATAATATCCCAAAAGAGAGGACAACGACATCTGATTAGAGCACAATAGTGATTGGGACCATATAATATAATTTAGAAATCGGTAACAAATTGTTCAAAGTGGAAGCCATTTACAATATCATTGCTTGCCCGATAATCAGCAGCGCGTTTTCCGATCCTTAAATGTCATAAGCCGTCAAATGAAATTTGCTTTAGGCAAAAAAGATTATCCAGCTTCTTCAATAAACCTAATATTTTCAATATATTGTTAATGTGATTTTTATCGTTTCAAGAAACTATAGTTCCCAGTAGCCATAAAGCTGATCGATTTAGTTCACTTTTTAGTTCGCTAAAGACTTTAGGGGATTGTGTTGAATTGAATAAGCGCTGCGACGTAATAAAATCCATCAGAACAAACAAAGAAATCAGTTAAATTCACGACGTGCCGTTCAATCCTAAAAAGCAATGAGACAAAATTGTAAATGGAGGTACTTCTTTCGAATAAAACTGTGAAATATTCCACCCTTTAGGTCTGCTGGAAAACAGAAAAAATGTCTGCTGCTGCTATGATCAGAATTGGATAGTTATAAAATATTTACCCTTTCAAGACCAGCAGGTCGGGTCGACAGTTATCGCTTCAACTCCAGTTGGGTAAAACGCTGCAAGCTATTTTATTGTCTTTTAAAATAACATAGAACAACTCGAGATTACACCTGATATCAAGAATACCATCGCCAGAATAGTCGACAATATCTGAACGAATAATACCTGAATTCATACTATAACAAGGACAGTAAACTAATCAGTGTTCTTAAATTCGATGAAAGTCCAGGATGTTATTGGCTTTTCCGGTAAAATCCTATTCGTTTGCTTATTTGAAGACGATATATATTCAATGTATTTTAACAGATTTCAATACCATATAGAGCTAGTTTTAAAAGTAACCGACCTAAAAGAACCTACCTTAAGGTAATAGACTAAGCTAACTTGATATAAAATATTTCCCATTACAGTATTTATAGAATCTTTCACTTTATTATTGTTTGTTTTCCAAAAGCATTTTGGGAAATGACCGTAAGGTACATAAAGGTAAAAATGAAGTGAACCCCTGACTTTTCTATGGTTTCACATGGTCTATTTTACAAATATTTCAGTAACAACAACTTACATAAGTAAAAACAACGAAAGCTTATTTTCCAATCAAATATATTCAATTTAATAACTCAGCACACAATTTCTGTGAGCAAAGTTTTGTGTAAAAAACTATAAACTAATATATAACTATTAAGTATTTGTTCGCGAATGGCATTTCCTTCATGTTCCCGCAGCACCAGCAACATCTCCGTACTCTTCTACCTCCTCCTCTTTAGCAAGCGTTCTTGCCCTCAATGGTACTGACAATCCAGTCATGATAGTAGGCAACACTGGCAAAGGTATCGGGATAACCCAAAGCGCATGGTTCGCCACCGTTGACAATACCAACTTGCACGTTATTGGCATCGACCAATGGACCGCCAGAATCGTAGCTGCAAGAGCCCTTACCATCCTTGGTCGATGTACAAATATGTCCAACGCCAACGAATTTCTTGTTGCGCACCGACTTCACGCAAGTTTGGTAATCCATATACTTCAAACTCACTTTATTCAGTTTGTTCACAGCATTGCCCCAAGCTCTGATGCTGCCCCAACCGCTGAGCAACAAACTATCACCATCCTTCAGGGTATTGCTCGTAGCCAATTGTATTGGTTGGGTAAATTTGTCGTAGACAATGGGTGTGCTGAGACGCACTAAGGCAATATCATTGTGATACATCGGCTTATTGTAGAGACAATGTATTTTGACGTCATCCACTAAGTATTCACCGCCGGGCTTATTCCATTCCACTGTGCCAGTGACGATTTTCAAGTACTTCTTGGGCCAATCCATGCAATGACCAGCTGTTAAAATCCATTCCGGTGCGATAATGGAGCCACCGCACACATGCTCGCCGAATGTGTTCTGTATGGACACCTGGTAGGGTAATTCGCCTTTCACCACCTCGTTACCACCGACAATGCGACCTTCGATCGGTACATTGTTTGGTGCCGCCTCAATGACACGCGCTTCACAATTTGTCCAGAGCGCTAGAACGCTCACAAATAACACTGCTACTTTATACATTTTCTGTCACTTCAATTCACTTGTGTTTACTTTAAGGTAACTCGAACTAGTTTGATTTAAAACAGTGGGATACTTTCACTTTTATAGCTAACATGTGGACTAAATTCACCGACTGCTGATAAGGGATGTACTACTGTGTGCGCGACTTTGATAATTTCTTGCGGAAGCATATTCGCTAACGAAAAACCTACTCACTTTCTTATCGCATTCTACGGATTTCCAACGAAACGGAACGTGGCGCAGCGGTGGTGGGGGGTACGAAGTGAGGTCATCGTTTCTATCGGCGCTAGGTAGTAGTCCACACACAGTGTGTAGTTGATATGACTCTACCTTTCCTTTTAATCGCTTAGCCAACTGATATAATCTCTAATGATTAAGATTTGCCAAAGGCAATAATTAATAGACAGCTATTGGTTAGTCATAATATTTATAAATTGGGTAATGACTAGGCGCTTTAAAACATTGCAGAAAATCACATAATACTTAGTAAATAACGTATGCTTGAACACGTTGCTTTCCGCTGGACTTTGTATCGTTTGTTTGTATGGGAAGGTAGACGTAATAATTTTTCGCTTTAAATCACTCCAAAATTGATTTCAAGTACTGATTGGTTTAATTTCAAATTAGCGCTGGCATTACTTTTAAATATATGATCACACGATAAGTAGATTTTAAGATGTCTGGAATACGAAGCGATTAGTTAAAGTAGACTTGATTGTCGGGGTTTTATTCGTATTCGTTCGTGTGCATGGTATAGAAACAACACACCCATGCGAAATTAATTTCATCAAATTTCAGTATCTCAGTAGCACCACCTTTGGAATTTATAAGAAGTTGTGCAACTCCTTAGTAACAATTAGCCAAGAGGATTCCCCATTAAATAACAGAGAGAAAGAGAGGGAGCAGATTAATACCGCACAAGTTAAATCTGCACAGAATATCTACAGAGCTGTAGCATTTGCGTACATAGATGTGAATACAGTTAAGCTCAACACACACCGGATTAGTCAAGACGTACATGTTTTCTTGTCTGATACGAAAACATCCCATAGCTTCATATGTGACAACCCACACCGAACAAGACGAGACAAAAACGCATGCTCCTTTGTTGTGGGTTAGAGTAAAATGTGTTTTATGTCTTATTAATAAAAGACGTTTTTGACTATTTCGGTGTGGGTTGAGCCTTAGTCTTCCTTTGAATTTTAATTAGATGTCTTGTTTCTCTCAGATATAAGTGTTCTCAGATTCGATGGCTATCTTCACGATTCAAAGGCCGAAATGAGATATCGATATTTTCTGATGTTTTGTTCGATGAGAGAGGAATATCGGACTGTTGTGCATTCGATGTTTCGGAAGTGAGTTATTGTTGTGATAAGAGCATTATGACCCAAATACAGTATTTTATTGTTGGTGTAGGTTCTTCCAATTATCTTGATTTTTGATTAGCAAAACTGCCTGACGCAATCTGTAAAATCTATTTTGAATTAGTATGGGGTGATATACCGATCACGGTAATTATTGTTAAGGTCTTATATTCCTAGTGGGAGTTATAAAAAGTTGTTCACTGTAGGTTTGGACCTTGACATCAAATTCACATTAGACAATATTTATAGAATAAAAAAAGTTGTCTTCTCTATCGTCACCCATGAAATCACGTTGCTTCATATTTTCCGTTTTAAAATGAACGAAATGAATGAAAAATTCCGTTTTAAGAACGCATCACATTGTCCAAATATTTTTAGACAAAGATGTGATTTTAGTTGAAAATCTTCAGATCGCAGTTATATATCATTAATGATATCAGAGTATCAATTCCGATTACTTACAAGGCTCCATTTTAGTTTTCTTAACATATAAGACAGCTCCCTGTCTGCCCATTTCTAAAAATTTCCAAAATAATAAAAAAGTTTATCTAGCCTTCAAAATCTTGCAAATTTTGCCTTATCATTTAGTCTGTAACTTTGTTTTTTTGCGCCAGACGAGCAATGGTCACGTACTTCTATTACTTGCATGTTAACTTTATAGGCACGCTTCTATCTAGACACACCTGCCCTAGTCGCTATGTGTTCCCAATCATTTCATGATATATACATATGTAGTACAGTATTCTCTATTTAAAAACACTTCGAACAATTGCACACATTTTATTATAATAAGTAAATAATTACTTAAATAACCATACTTCTTGAATCGAAAAGTTTGTTCTACTACAGAAACTCTGCTTACTTTGAGGAAGAAACAATTTATGCTATTTAACTATTTTTAATTAGTTTACGTTAGACTTTATATTAAAATAACCAATATTTTTTCAGCTATTCCAATAAACCAGCGAAAGCTGTACATTTATAAGTTAAGACAAAGTACAAAGTCCATTGAATGGGCCTATCAATATTTGTTCCACATTGAATACACGAATATATTTAAAAAGCAGTATACATACATAACAATATATATATTTACAACCCATGAAATGAAACTACAAAGCAATTAGTTCAGGTTTTATTCAAATCCACCAACAATTGTAGATTCTAGAGTATCACTTTTAATATTTATGAACCACTTCTACCTTAAGTTTGCCTACAGCCATTTATAGTTGAGCGTATCCAGTCAGCATAAAATGACAATTTAGCAAATACATCGGGAAAACCGCGTCCACATGGTACACCCCAATTACCGATACCAACCAGTTGACCTTGCTCATTGACCAACGGTCCGCCGGTATCGCCATGACAAGCGCCCTCACCATTGCGTGAAGTGGTACACAAGTGACCCATATCCACATCTTCCGAATTACTGTATGCACTGCGACACTGCTCGTAGGGCAGGTACTTCACTTTTAACTGCTTCAGGGCATTCGGATAAGCACCGCCTTCCGTTGCGCTGCCCCAACCGGTCATTGTGAGTGTTTCACCCGCCACTAACTCGTCCTCATCGGCGACGGTGATGTTCTTTGTCTTCTCATCATAAGCGATCAGTGTGCTCAGCTTTAAGAGCGCGATATCATTGTGATATAACGGTTTGTCGAAATTACAGTGTACAATGATCTCCGATACATCGTACTGCCAGGCCAAACCCATCCAATCATTGGTGCTGGTCACCACTTTGACCCAGCTCTTTTGCAGTCCACTGACACAACTTGCCGCCGTCACCACAAAGCGATCGTGTATGATCGCGCCACCGCAAAAGTGATTGCCGTAAATGTTTTGTAAAGTCACCTGCCAGGGTGCAGATGCTTCTACTGCCTCCTGACCGCCAATAATGCGTCCACTCGCACCGGCATTACGGCTAGCTGACTGGCTGGGCCGTATGTTGCGATAACGTAATCCTTCGTACGGTTCGCCGCGCATACGTAGCGCCGAGCTGCAAGTAAAGGCTACGGCCAAAATGGCGAGTAATATGTTGCGCTTCGCAAAAGAACACATTTTGTTGTGAGTTATTTGTTTGATATCCAAATAACATCTATTCTAAGTTTGGATATTACTTAAAATTTTATATTGTCGTTATTACGAATACCATATATCTGGAATTTCTTATCTTAAAGTTATTTTTATGATTTGTTATTGCCCACCGATAATATCGTTATTATCAAGTATTGATATCACAAATGTGTTTGGATAAGAATTATTGAAGGGAGCTTAAAGTAGTTTGTGCCATAAACTCATTGAACTTAAACTTGATGGACGGCAATTGAAAATTTTGCTAATCTTTGTAGACGAGAAGTTCAATGTCTGTGGGGAATGGAAAAATTCCGTTAAAAATGGACACTCACGAGAGAGCTAGAGATGGTTAATAACTCTGGTAAATTAAGCGATTGGTCTTGACTGATCGTAGCAAGGCTATATATGTATGTGTCAGGCCATTTTTATTATTTTGCCATTAAATATCATTAAAGACCAACTTAAACAACCACCTATCCACTATAACAGATACGGTACGGAATTTTGTGGGAGAGTTGTTTACTAAAAATTGGGGTCTCGGTAAACTTTGCGATTAATATCTCGGCCTACTATGGCAGCGTCTCAAGATATCTCTGCAATTCTAATGGCAGTCAGTTCAACAATATCTAAATAAATACGGATTTCTTCTAAATAAGGGTTTTAACTTGGAAAATCTGAGCTTGTTTGAACCATACTAACATCGCCTGCAATAATTGATATCCTAAAGAAACTAAGTGGGAGAGTATTTTACTAAAAATTTAGCGATTATTATCTCGTCCTACTATGACAGCGTCTCAAGATATCTCTGTAATTCTAATGAGTTCTACAGTATCTGAATTGGTATGGATTTTTTCTAAGTAAGGGCTTTACCTTGGATTATCTCTCGTTGTTTGAAATACATTAAATTCCGTCGGACACTCAATCGTTATATGCACATCGGACTCTTGACGTCAATTTCATAGGCACAATCAACATCTTCTTTCTTTTTTTAAATGACGTTCTGGGTGTCAAAACTCAATCCCATGCAGATAAAGATCTCTAGAGGCCTCGTATAATTGGATTAACCTTAGCATGATCTTAATCGTTTTTGTCTAGACCTGATACCAACATATCACATGTATTTGTACACTGAATGCAAAAAGTCTCCACATAACTTTAATCACCTGAAATGTCCCATAAAGTGCATTTGTTCAAGGGCGTCGAGAATATTTATTCAGTGTTTAGATTCCGATAGATTGTGGCAATGGCAGGCACTGATTTCTTATCAACAAATATAGTTCTAAACCAACTGTATTCGCTACAGCAACAGCAAAAATAAGAATAAATATTTACGAGTACAGTAGAATCCCGATTATCCGATTCAAATAAAACCAGGGGTATTCCGGGTAATCGAAAATCCGGATAATCGATTGCAAAGTAAATCAATTAACAGCGCGCCATTCATTCTACACTTGTAGAGTTTGATTTTGGCTCGTCGAGAGAGGACTTTACTTTTCAATTGCCTGCTCAGTCCAAAGTAGTACCTGTTGGCAAGAGTGATTCTGCGTTGGATTTCTAGGCTGACATTGTTATTGGTTAATGCTGGTTCCTACAACTTCTGGTATCTACAACTTCAAAGGTATGACTGTGGCGTGGGAGCCTAGACGCGAATGCGCTAACTGTTTGCTTGATGACAGGAGATATTTCATGAGATAGTAAAGGGTGATTTTTTAAGAGCTTGATAACTTTTTTAAAAAAAAAAACGCATAAAATTTGCAAAATCTCATCGGTTCTTTATTTGAAACGTTAGATTGGTTCATGACATTTACTTTTTGAAGATAATTTCATTTAAATGTTGACCGCGGCTGCGTCTTAGGTGGTCCATTCGGAAAGTCCAATTTTGGGCAACTTTTTCGAGCATTTCGGCCGGAATAGCCCGAATTTCTTCGGAAATGTTGTCTTCCAAAGCTGGAATAGTTGCTGGCTTATTTCTGTAGACTTTAGACTTGACGTAGCCCCACAAAAAATAGTCTAAAGGCGTTAAATCGCATGATCTTGGTGGCCAACTTACGGGTCCATTTCTTGAGATGAATTGTTCTCCGAAGTTTTCCCTCAAAATGGCCATAGAATCGCGAGCTGTGTGGCATGTAGCGCCATCTTGTTGAAACCACATGTCAACCAAGTTCAGTTCTTCCATTTTTGGCAACAAAAAGTTTGTTAGCATCGAACGATAGCGATCGCCATTCACCGTAACGTTGCGTCCAACAGCATCTTTGAAAAAATACGGTCCAATGATTCCACCAGCGTACAAACCACACCAAACAGTGCATTTTTCGGGATGCATGGGCAGTTCTTGAACGGCTTCTGGTTGCTCTTCACCCCAAATGCGGCAATTTTGCTTATTTACGTAGCCATTCAACCAGAAATGAGCCTCATCGCTGAACAAAATTTGTCGATAAAAAAATTTCGAACCGAACACTGATTTTGGTAATAAAATTCAATGATTTGCAAGCGTTGCTCGTTAGTAAGTCTATTCATGATGAAATGTCAAAGCATACTGAGCATCTTTCTCTTTGACACCATGTCTGAAATCCCACGTGATCTGTCAAATACTAATGCATGAAAATCCTAACCTCAAAAAAATCACCCGTTACTTGACATATTATACATCTCCAGTTTCAGTATCTTCATCATCTTCTCACTCCTTACTGTTCAATTCAATTCAATTAAATTGACAAATAGGGCCGAGACGAATACATTCGGATAATCGATGTTCGGATAAGGGATTCTACTGTATATATATTTTTCTTTCTTTCTTCATGTAATGTAATGAGCCTTGGTTGCAAAAAAAATGTCTAAAACTCAAATTTTATCATTCCGATGAATACAGGATATATAACAACTAAGATAAGAGGTATTCAAATTATGAGCTATATCAATAAAAAATTGGGTCAGTACTATTTAATTTGTTATAGACTTATGAAAATCTATACATATATATATACCATTATGATACCAATTAGTACACTAACAGCTTTGATAGTGTTACTAGTACTAGAAAGCATATTAGCTGCGCGTCGAAGATAAAAATTACAACAAATTATATTACGCTATAAAGTAGAATGGCTATACATATTTATGGATTAGGGCATGTATCTGCGCATTAGCGAAAAGTCATAAAATACTCACAACTCTTCCGAAAAAACACCGTGACCAACAGTGTTAGCTTTCACAATTCATTTTAAAACTACTTGACTAATAAAATGACGTGGCAAGACTACTTTCAAACAAATTCAATAATATTATTGTTCATCATAATGATTTTTGACTTATCATCTACAGCTTATCGGCTAGACGCAGCTGAAAATCAATATAACTGTCTCACTTTGGCAAAGGCCGAGTATTGTTTGAACACTTTTCGACATTTTATGAGATTCGAAAGCGCAAAAATGCAAACAAAAAATGTAAATTTATACAAGCTCGATAGACTTATTATCCTTACTTTATATGATACCAGTTATGGGTACAATAAAAACATACGCTTTAAAGTGGGGCCGCATTTAGCATTTTATTGTTGGTAATTCCTACATTACTGGTTTGTTGTACGTGCTACGTGAGTCCATAAAAATTTGGGTTAAATATCTGACCATAAATATAGGTGCAAGTATATATAGGTGTGAATCGTAAACGATAAAAAATGTTTTATTTTCAAAACAATGCACCCCGATGAACCCGGTCACAGGCCATTCGCTTATGGTCTGCATGAAATCCCGCATATAAAACGCAATTTCTAAAGTCACAAGTCATATTTGTATTGTGTTGAGACCAGTAGCTGGTCGGTAGTGGTAAAAGTGTTGCATACAAGTGAAGTGTCGTGTAAATAGAATGTGGCAACCACATTATACGAACGTTGCATATGTGCTACTCTTCGCACTTTGTCTCAGTATTTGTGTTGAATACACACAAGCCATACGCATACCAGCGGAGCTTCGAAATTATAATGACAATAAAAGTAATGGCACATCAATTAACGGGCGCATCGTGGGCGGTGTGGTGGCCGCAGAGGGTGCCGCACCCTATCAAGTGCTAATCAAAACCGTCTGGGATTCGCATGTGTGTGGTGGTGCCATCATATCGGAGCGTTGGATACTCACAGCCGGTCATTGCATGGAGGATTTTCCAATCGAATCATTACGCATTGTTGTTGGTACGAATACGTGGAGCAAATCGGGTGTAACATTCCGTCCGGAGCTCGCCTATCGTCATTGCCGTCAAGATATGCCAATGTATCAGAATGATATTGCTGTGGTGCGTCTGAACGGCACTATACAATTTAATAATGTCACACAACCGATTGAGTTGCATACGCAACCGCTTAAAGCTGGCGATCTGGTCACAATGACCGGCTGGGGTAGTCCACTTTTGAATTCGCCTAATACCGAGCTGTTGCAAACGCAAAACTTTACCGTTGTCTCTAGGGAGGAGTGTTTGGAGCGTTGGGAGCATCATACGGGTGTTGGTCATGGTCACATTTGCACATTCAGTAAAAAGGGTGAGGGCGCCTGCAATGGCGACTCGGGCGGTCCTATTGTGTATGAGGGGAAATTAGTTGGTCTGGTCAATTGGGGTGCACCCTGTGCGATGGGCAAGCCGGATATGCATGCGAGTGTCATCTATTATCGGGACTTCATTGAACGTTCGTTGGAGCAATGTACGCGTCAGCGGTCGTAACGGAGTTGTTGCAACGCGATGAGACTGTGATTTTTTGGGACTTTAAGAATGCAATAAAATAAACTTATTTATTTATAAAAACAATAAAATATAATAGTTAATTATTGTAAAAGATTCATTCACTAAGTTTAGTAATACTCACATATTTGTGAGGATGCTTGAATGAAAATTGGTTTTACTTTATCAATATTGTTTGTTTCTATTTCTTCTGAGGTTGTGTTTTTATATATTAAGAGATTAGGTGGGTTTCAAAATTAATTAAATTTGAAAACAAAAATTTGTCATATTCAGTAGTGCAATATGTTTAAAATATTATCCAAAAATATCAAATCAATCCGAGTAAAATTCTAAGAGATACTTTACGAGATTTTAATCGCGTTTATCTCAAAACTAAATTTTTTAAGTCGATGGATACGATTTCTCAAAAAGTTATGGAGCGAATTTGTTCAAATTTTGCACACATTTTTAGAATAACATTATATAGTTAATGAACGAAGAATTTTTTTATGCTTATTACAACTATTTTTTTCGAGTCATAAATGGGAAAAATTTGACCATAAAAGTAAGTTTTTTGGTTAAAATTCTGTCAAAAATTTCAATATTTTTAATTTTCCTTCCTTTATTAACTAGATTCATCCATACCCTATCGAAATATTTTTGGTTTACTGTTTCGGATGAACCCATTATGAGTTATGATGTCCACCGCAAGACCAATTCTTTGACACGTCTAGGGAGATGCGGTGCCACCGGCAGAGTTTTCGGATTTTGTAAATAAAAATTTCACAAAATTTCACAATTTAGCGAAATTTCTCTGATATGCTGAATTGTTTAATTGAAATATATGATTGTATATAAAAAAAATACTATTGTTTATAGCTTCTGAAACTCACCTAACTCCTTAAAGCAATCGATATTAACTATATTCATATAAACAATAAGGTTAGGTTAAGTTGTAAGGCTGTTTCCCAAAGGGAAAACCACGTAGACTGTAAAAGGCCTTTGTGAAGCCTGGATCCCCCTAGATTTGCAATTAGGAGTCGATTTTTAACTTCTACATTCGCTATTTCGTGATCTTGTTCGAAAAAGTGAGATTCGTGAAATCTTTCTCTTGAGCTCGCAAGGGCGGGATATTCCAGAAGAAAGTAATAAGATGATTCCATCTCGTCCTCCTTCATGCAGCTAAGACTTAGACAATGGCCAGTAAGAACCCCTACGACTAAGGAGCGATAAGTTTTACTATAAAAAATAAAGATTTGACACAATTGTGATAGCGGGTTTATTTACTTTAAAAAAGGTATTACAAGAACACCCTCCTGATGGCAATGAACAGTTTTCTCTCTAAACCATATGTCAAAGTCTATCATTAAGACAATTCAAAACTAAAATGAAATTAGTCCGCTACTGTTATGAAATTACTTGTTCCTGGTTTAAACGCTTACAACCTAAGTTCATAGAAACCAATGAATAAACATTATGTCACCTGTGGAACATGTTGATGAGATCAGAATGAAATAAACGGAAAACTTCCAATCCATTCACATGGATTTTTCCTCTGTACAATAGAAGACAGATGGTTTACAGATTTTTTATTACAGAACGACACAAAAGGATTGTTTTATTTACAGAAGAGTAGAAATTAATAGAGTCCAACCGATTAAACGGAACACTCGAGGTTAGGAAGTGTTAGTGGGGAATATTTTTAATCCAAACAGTTCCCTGGACTATATGTATTACATAAAAATTGTTGACACTTACACTTTCTTGGCTAGTGCTTGGTTACTCTTCTCACATTGTGGGTACTTCTGAAAGAGAACATTCTTATAATATTATTTTTTTATGACTTGTATACTTTAGGAGCTTAGCAGAGTCTGATAAGAGGCGACCGTTACTATAGAAAGCTGTTTTTGAAATTTCTCGGAAAATGAGGTTGATCCTAAGAATCGTATTACAGATAACCACTAAACCAGAAAAAGAAAAAATTTGATGGAAACTTCTGGTACAAAACTCACGGTTTTGCATCACTGAGAATATTCGATTTTTTCTCACAAACAAAAACAAGACACTAAAGTTACTGGCTGAGATAATGTGCTTGATTGAGTCTAAAGACGTGGTTTTCTAACGACGAAGAAGATCCGTATCATTTGAAGACCTGAATTCCTGCTTTATACCCAAAATAAACTGGTTACAAACGTGTTCTTGAAACAGACTTGGTCAATTGTACTGTTAAAAATTAGCTTTAGATATACATAAGTCTATCAAAAGTTGTAAAATTTTATGTTTATGGTTTATTGGTAGATATAATCACTACCTATAGATTGTGCAAAATATATATACATATTTATATATATATATTGCTTGTATATAGTACTTACATTTTATCGAGAATTGGATAAAATTCAACGGCAATAAATAGACATATTCCAAAATGAGAAAAATTGCTGTAAGCACCAGCATTTTTGGTCTCCGCTCAGTCACTTCGCTCAGCTCTAGCTATTCAAACGTTTGACAGATTTACTCTGCGAAAGTCAAAGAAAGTTCTGATTGTATAAGAATAACGCCAAAATGCATTTGTGGCGAATAACTTCGATATTACTCCTCTACATTATAGCTACAACAGCTGCAAAGCGTTTGATCACGCCCAAAGCGCATCTCTCAAACCGTCAGAGTGAGAATGAGCGTGTTGTTGGTGGCACCAATGCCGAACCGGGATTCGCTTCCTATCAGGTATCCATACAAGGCATGTATAACAGCCATTGGTGTGGTGGCGCCATCATCGACAAACACTGGATACTAACGGCTGCACATTGCATTTACGGCTACAATCCGCCTTACTTGCGCATCATAACGGGTACTGTGGAGTCGGATAAGCCACGCGCTGTTTACGAATCAGATGAGTATTATACTCACTGCAATTACGATAATCCGGTATATTCCAATGATATCGGACTCATACATTTGAAAGACCCCATCGTTTTCGATCAATATACACAGGCTGTGCCGTTGGCATCGAAGCCATTGAAAGACAATGCCACGGCTATACTCACCGGTTGGGGTGACGTACAATTAGGTGGTCCACCAGCGGAATCATTGCAGAAAATCTCATTGAAATACCTAAGTCACAAACGCTGTTTGGAGGCGTTTGAAGAGGAGGATAGGGAGATACTTGATATCGGTCATATTTGCACATTCACCAAAGAAGGTGAGGGTTCATGTCATGGCGACTCTGGTGGTCCTCTAATTAGTGGTGATGAATTGGTCGGTATCGTCAACTGGGGTGTACCTTGCGCTCAGGGTTATCCGGATGCCTGCGCTAGTGTTTACTTTTATCGTGATTGGATACGTCGCGTCATGTCGGGTAGATGTAAGACATGCCACTGCGAAGCAAGTAATTATCCGACTTTTGGGGATAAACAATAATAAAATTAAATATTATAAATTGTGAATTAAAATACTGACTTAGTAGAATGTTATAATATGTAAATGTTTCAATTATAGTGTTTTGATATTTATTCTTATATACATATATTAATTAAATAAATATTGTTCGAGTTTTTATTAATCCAAAACCAAAATCTGAAGGTTTTATGAGACTTATAGTGTGTTCGAAAACTTTATCAAAAACATGGGTACTTTAGCAACGTGCCAACTGTCGCATATCTTTTATAGAATCAATATCAGCTGATCGGTCATCGCATTAGATAGACAACACATGTGAACTTAAGACTTATTAAAATAGCCATTCCTTAGACTCGAAGGTTTTACTAATCATCTCTTGGAAAGTCTCTAAAAATTTTTATATAATTCAAAGTTCAGCGAATTTATTTTAAAATAATACGTTTATATGATCCTTGATGGATGATCATGACTCTTTTACAGAACCAGCTTACTGATTTTTTAAATAAAAGACTCTTCGGGTATTCGAGAGAAAAAAGGTTCGGGTGTAACGGAATATTTTATACTCTCGCAATTTATTTATTTAATTTTATTAATATAACAAACAATTTTATACATATTCGGCATATATAAGGTATAAAGACCATTGACATTTCGAAAACCCTAATAGTAGGTATATGGGAGCTAGGGGAAGTTATGATCCCATTTCACTCATTTTTGGCACGGAGACATATTGTTAGAAGTAAAATATTCCCTCTGAATTTCTTCAAAATATCTGATAGACTTACTTATGTATATTTTCGGTAAAAATTAATTCGAAGCTCTGAGGTCTTCATGTTCGATATATGGGGGCGGAACCACACCCATTTGAAATTTCGTATACCTTTATATGGGAGGTGGGTTTGGTTATAATCTGATTTCCTCCATTTTTGGACTGTGTAAGGAAGTACCTAAAAGAAACGACTCTAGAGAGTTTCCTTGTATATGGGAAGTCGACGTAGTTGTGAACGAGATATGTACAATTTTCATCATTTAGTAGGGTGAAGCTCACTTTCTCACTTTCCCAAAAAAATTACATCCAAATATGCCCTTTCATGATCCTTCATACCAAATTACCAATTTTGAACTTTACTGGTCACCCTGGTCATTTATTACAACCCTATATCTAACTTGTTTGGTTTAGGACCGTTATGTGAACAAAACCAAACTATAATACTCTCTTTAGGAACTTTGTTGCGAGAGTATAGAAATATTTTGCATTTTACCCTAACTAATGAAGGAAAGCTAGTTAATAAGACACTAATTGGACTCAATGTTAACTGGTGCCAAAGAAAATTTTGAACCCACTTCATTATGGACGAACTAATTCTACCTAATTGGACCATATACTCTTGTCAAGAGCTTTTTATATCAAGAATTGTTGTTTTTATTAAAAGCCTATGTGCCATATTCAACCAAAAATTTTTATTGCCATGCACCACACCCTGACCCTAATATGCTTTCAATTATGCGAAATCCTGGAGTAAATTTGTGCAATAATCCTCAGGACATTAATAAAATATGTATATCAGAGAAAGCTTGACCGATGTCTAAAAAAGTTTAAAGAGTGAATTATCATTATTTCTACATAAGGTTACGACTCTAATGGCTTAAATTTAAATGATACAACACCCTGCGTGAGCTCAGTAAACTGTATTTCCTTCTAAAGCGAGTCCAAAGTTTAAGTCATAAGAAAGGAGTTCCCTAATGTCTTAGCCATCAATCAAATAAATTATTAAAAGTTTTATTTTGAATTTGTATCACATTTTTAATATATTTTATAGTAATATAATTCGGTAAACAATAATTCAACTAAAACACTTCGTAGAACCGCTCATTATGCGACGTATCCAATCCGTATGGAAATAGGGACTTGCATGCGCATCGGGATAGCCGATGGCGCAAGGCATACCCCAATTAACAATACCGACCAATTTTCCAGCGCTCACCAACGGGCCACCCGAATCACCATGGCATGAGCCTTCGCCAACCTTCGTAAATGTGCACATATGTCCAACATCCAATTCCGGATCATTATTATGCATTTCTTTACATTTTTTATGTGGTAAATATTTCAAAGACACAATCTGCAGATTATCTGGTATATCACCATACAGTTCCGTTGCACCCCAACCCGTCAGTATGACCTCATCACCTTCGGTCATCTGTTGCGTTGGCAATGCGATGGGTTGCGTACGGTCATTGTACACAATAGATGAGTTCAGTCGTATCAATGCGATGTCATTGTGACTGGTCGGTTTGTTGAAGCGACAGTGCTGATGAAAGGATGTCACATAGTAAGTGGCGTTCGGTTTCTCCCACTCCACGGTACCTGTTGCGACCATTATATTATCAGCAAATTTATTGGCGAGACAATGTGCAGCAGTTAAGATCCAATTCTTGTCGATTATGGCGCCACCACAGAAATGATAACCGTACCGGGTTTGTAAGGACACCTGATAGGGCGCCTGACCTAAAGTGGCATTCTTGCCACCAATGACACGGCCTTCAATTGCTAATTTTTCATAAGTCTTTGGATACTTTATTAATTTGGCCTCGGCGTGGACACACAAAAGTACGGCGAGTAAAAGAAACACCTTCATGGTGTGTAGCTGTAACGTATATAAGGAGAGTTTGACGACTTTTGAACCATTTAACTAGTTATTGGAATGTTTGGAATAAGCATGATAATACGTAAATGAAAAACTTATCTTAAGATATCACAAACAAAATTTTATCGTTCACCTTATAAATTGGATAATAAAATTTATGGACTTTTAATGTGCATTTACCTCTACAGAAGGCCAAAAACAAAAGAAATTGCAATTGACACTGAGTCACCTGACATTTTGAAACTCTTATGTCTGTGTAATCTCAATAAATATGAAGAATTCCGTCTGTTTATTACATTTTCGTTTCCACTCGTTAAATAATTCGTAATCTTGTGAAATTTGCCAAAACCCATCGAAAAGGTGTTCACTGAGTAACGAACTGAGTAAGTGTGTTGAAACAAAGCCTGTCCTTATATGAGTGTGCTTTGACCAATATATTTTTACCAACGACGACAAGAATATAATCGAAGCGAAAAAATGCATTTGATACTTCCTCTAATCTTTTCAACGAAGATCTGAGTCTGCCCTTAGACTAATGTGTTGAATACCATTTCATTTTGATGTCATTGCCTTTATACCATGAGACAGATCATTTAACTTACATGTCATTACAGGCTGTCTTTTAAAGGGAATATCTGTTCCTGAATGTCATCAATCGAACTTCTTTTCGATTCTAGCAAATATTTACAATAATAACATGAATTGTTTACCTTAAAAATATTATTTTCTCGATACAAACTTATTGTTATGACTTTGAAGACCTATATATCCACTATTCATTAAAGCTGGGTTGGAATTGAAGAAATATGTTAGGTCAGCCCAAGATTATACCCATATTCAACAGATTTAGACTCCTGGAATCGTTTCCAAAAAAAAAATCTAAAAGGAAATGAAATGAGCTATAATAGTAACAGCGCCGATAAATAAACGAAGTGACTTGAAGGACAGAGTTGAAAAGCGTTTTTAATTACGGAAAGTTTCAATTTAAAGATAATTTAAATTATTTTACCTAAAAGCTTACGGATATCAAAGCACGAATGATCAGTTCAAGTACAAGGTATTCAAAACCAAACTTATGAAAAAATATAAACAATTTTCTGCCAGTCATCTAGAGGCAAGAGTACGGTCTGAAGTCAATATCAATAATTTTAAGGTTATAAATTTTGATAACATCGTACCGTAGGGTGATAACATTATTTGTGATAAAAACCACTCATAAAATAATAAACTCCATAATTCTAGATATAGTTCAAATTTCTATTTACATTTAGTTTGCAGCGATCGCTACTTCACATTTTATTGTCATTTACGACTTCCGCTATCGCCGACTTTAATAACACTTTTTGTGCGCTTAGAAGCCGAGTAGAATGCACCCTAAAGTATAAATTTTTTACGTGATTTGGTAGTAACAATTTCTATTTGTCGACGTTCCCAGAGACTACTTACGTATTTGTGATCACTGCTACTTACAAATCATCAGATCCGCAACGTGATTCATAGCCAGTAATCACGGCGCGTTCAACCGCGTAGTTGCAATTTAAAGACATTGGAACTATTAAATGCCTCGTTACCGTAATGATCTAAGACTCCTACTCTCTCGACTAGATAAAACAAATGTTCGAGTTGGCATCAAAGTTGTCGAAAGCCAATTAGATGAATAAGATGAATTAAGGGTTGCGTGTAACTTTCTTGTGCATGAGCAGTCCGCGATGTCGCAAGATCCGAAGAAGCTGACAATGACAACTATGTGACATAGACTCAATGCGTTTAATGGCTGGCGCCACCGTACGATTGTTCCTCTCATGCGTTGTATTGCATATTGTCTCTTTGAATCATTTGCTGTTTTGACAGTACCATTTCGGGCTACTCAAAGGATCTGATCTGATCAAAACTGCCGGATCTGTTGATTATAGTAAACGTTTTTCAGTTATCAAATATGGAAGATGGAAATATTTTTGGCTGTATATCAGATTCGACCTCAAACGCATCCGATTCGATAACATTTTTATCAGCAATATTGAGAAAGTTAGTTGGTTATCTCGAAGGTAAAATTTCAAGACGTTTGACTTTATAGGATTTAAACAAAATTTCGAAAGACTAAGAGGATTTTAAAGAAATTTCTAAAAGAAAACTCTGAATGAACCACCCATTCATTTAGTATGTAGATACTTCACAATTGTGCGAATGGCTTCACAGAGCACAAGGCGCTTGCCAAAATGAGTCAGTTGAATCTTTGGTCCGAACCGATACTAGGGAATCAGTCGGCATATAGGGTTGATGTTTTCGAGTGGAGCCGGTATACCAATAATATCTGCAAAATGGTGGTTTAATGATTACTTGTAAAAAAAGCAAATATTGATGAACATTGATTACTATTAATCCATCTGTATTCAATATAGTATAATACTAATTATTTGTTTTTTTTTAGTTAGATTAGCTTAAGTTTTTTCAATACTTAATTTTACTTTATCTTATTTATCTCACCCGCTCACATTTTATCGTTTAATTTTGGCTGCCACTTATCGTTGATATATTTTGGGTTTTTAGTGCCTATTTTCGTTGCCAACTAATTTCGCTTGTTCCGAAAGCTGGCTGTCAGCCAAACACTTCCTTTTGGGCGTTTTTTTTGTTTCTTCAACTTCTGACGGCCGAACGTTTGACGATCGCCTGTTGACTCATCCGATGTATGTCACACGTGTACTGGGGCAGGCAAGTTTGTGTGCTAGTTTGCGCCCATAGACGCCACGAAGCGAAGCGCTCAGGTGTGGAGCGTAAGTCATTTTTTTCACATCGTAATTGTGGCTATCTGGACAGTGTGACGACAGTGAAAGCAATAAAAAAATCTCCGCTGCTCTCGCGAGTATACTTTTGAATACCATTTTTTATGACATTTGGCTGAATATTTCTTAGTATAATTTTAAATTATCACATTAAATTGAAGGCGTCTAAAAATTGGGATGTTGATTCAGAATGTAAAAATGTTTATATTGATTAATTGAATTGATAATTATTACAATTTTTTTCCAGTTAAATTTTAGATCAAATATATATTTTTAATTTCTTTGGCTTACATATATATTTGTTTTTATAAAAACGCTTCATTTTCGAACCATAATCCTTAGAGAGTAATCAAGAGGTTGCTGATTTTATTAGTTGATTTTTTTTACAATCCTTATATAGCTATGAAACCCTTTCAAATCATTCGCTTTTAACTATAAAATAATCACACCCGAGTTTAATAAAGATTTCTTCCAAATTGTTTCACTCCTCCTTTTTTTATTTAATTGGTAATATTTATTCCAAGTTTCTCAAAATTCGGTATTTGTAGATAGCTCCTATGAACCCCATTAAAGCCCTCGTAAAATGATTCGACGTTCCCACTCCCTTATGAGCTTACACCGTTTATAAAATTCTCTTACATGATCTTAGTTTCTATACTGAAGTCAATATTAATTTTGTCGATCTATTGAGTCACTAGTGAATTATATTTAATAAACTTTGTGTTGTTGACTTCATTAACTTTAGAAGAAACCTCCATATTATTGCTAAATTATTATTATAAGTATCTTTATAATGGTTCGTGTGGCCATTGATAGGGGTTTTCATCCTGTAAATTACTCCCAACCGGTTACCATTTAAACGCTTCTCATAAAACGCCATTAACCTGCAAAAAAACTTTTAGGAATCTTTATTTGTCATATAACGTCGAGAAGCGTCATAAAAATAGAAGAAGAGACTCGGTTCGTTATCTGAGGGTAGTGTTCCGCTATCTTAGGTTAGGTTAAATTGGTAGGCCAATACGCCACACATAAACCTATTTAGGTCCTTTGCGATACCAGATGGAGTGCCGTCACATTGTCCACAAGGAGTAGTCATCCTTTAGGATGGCAGTGCTTAACGTGAATTTTAAAAGCATTTGTGGTGTCACTTTCGATATCTCTTCCAGATTTTCATATTGTGAGGCCCCAAGTAGCGAAGTCGTTGCCTTGACAATGCAGGGCAGGTGCACAGAAAGCATCTTCTTCATTGTTTCTATTGCACCTTGCTCTTGACATTTCCTGCAGTCATCTCGACCTGTAAGTCCCTTCCGTTATCTTAAAGGAAGACAAATTTTTGAATAAATTTCTTAGCGAAGACCATACAAGGTGTTCTTATGTAATTTGAGAGTTGAAGGTCATTATAAAAGATTATTTCTTTGGACATCGATTCGACATATTCGGAAATAGTAATTTCACTTGAAAAGATCATCGATACTTAACTGAAAGTAAGAGACCTCAATAACAACACAGACACCCAAAAAAAATTGTTGTCAGGACCTGGAGATCTCACTAAATGTGCCTTATGTTTTTGGGTTCGCTGATTGCGAATCCAAGGTCAATTTAACCTTTTTCAGATCAGGGTTTTGGCATAACCACAGAAAACCAATATGGCGGACAGCATTTTTAAAACTTCTTCGGATTCGTTTGAAACACGTTATTAGGAGGTTTTCGGAGTCGCTTATTACGAGTCCGGTATCGGTTTTTTCAAAATTCAAAATGGCGGAGGAAATATGGCGGGCGCTATTTGGAAAAAACTCATCGGAATTGTTCTAAGCTCCTTACTCGGGGGTTTTCGGGGTCGCTGAATAGGAATCCGGTGTCGGTTTTGAACAATTCAAAATGGCGGATGGAATGTGGCGAATTTTTAAAATGTGTCTACCATTATATTGCCATTTTGAATTATTGAAAAGTAACGTCAAATTCGTAATCAGCAACCCCAAGAATCTGAAACTATGTTTCTCTTTCTACTTTTCTTTCCCTCAATCATCATTATTAGCATATCATTCCAAATGATATCATTCATGAGCATATCTTACTATATTTAGGGTTATAAATTTGTGACCATCGCTGCTCTTTACAAGCACACCACTGTATTGCAAATATCTCCCTGGCACCTAACAATTTACCAAAATTTTGACAAGTGTAAATGGAAAAAAATCGGCCAAACTCTTTGCTCACAACGGCGACAGCAACAACAATGCTGTACGCAGTTCGAAATTTTTTGAGTTGAATTTTCAAAAATGTATTTTTGAACACTCAGTCGCTACAGCAGCCACTACGAGAGCGGTACACCAAACGGAACAGTGCGCGCACAATTTTCGACAAGAATTTCCAGAATTCCATTTTCAACAAATATTTGTGTATATATATATTTACAGAAATACATATATACGAGTGTATAAAATTATGAGTATGTAAAAAGGGTTGTGAAATTTCAAAAAGCCCTATTTGTGCACAATTCAGTGTTGAATTGCGAGTTTTAAAAAGAAGCGTGCGTGTTTTTAGCAACAAAATCACGCGGTTGTTTCATAATAGTTTTCGAAAACGCCAATTTAACTCGGAAAAGTGTGTGTTTGAAATTTGAAAAAAGTGTTGAAAATTGAAATGGCAAGGTAAAAATGCATAGTTTCAAGTAAATTTTCCAACAAAGAGCCAAAATTAATTTTACACTTTGCTGAAAACTCTAGAAGTTCATGTTCAAAAATAAAATTTCGAACCGTCGATGAATAATCCGGCGCAGACAGCGCGTTTGCAAAGTTCCATATATTTATAACGGTTGACGCTGACGTTTATGAACCATATGGAAAATATTCAAAACGAAATAACATGAAATATACACGCCTGCGAAATATTAAAAATAAAATTAAATTTTTTGAAAAATATATACAGTTATTCTGTATGTTTAATTAAAATTTGTTGGTGGCTGATTTTCGGCGAACCGCTCATATATTTCGCTGTGGACGCTTTGTGGTGGGTGTCGCCGTGGCCGGGTGGAGGCGTCTGTGTGTGTCGCAATTTATTAAACAAAAAAACTACAACAAAAGCAAACCAATAGCCAATAGCAACAACAGTGCATTGAGGAAGCGCAAAATTGCACGGCGTTGTTCGCGGCGGCCGGTTGTTCAGTTGAAAGTATTTTAAAATTTTCTTGTGTGCCATGTATATATACATAGATATGTATACATGAATATTATATTTGTGTGTTCCAGAAAGTGTGCTGCTTGTAAAGTAGCTTGTGGTGGCGTGGTGTGAGATGCAGTCCAAGCAAAAGTGCGAGAATGGATGACAAGTAGCTCCTGTAGACAAGCAGTTTCGTGAAGTTTTTCATAGAATAAATCAAAGTATTGAAAAATCATGTAAAATATTCTTTAAAATTATGAAATAATGAAGAAATTATCGTAAATAACTACGAAAATTGTTTAAAAGTGTTAAGTGAAAAATGCTTGTTTTGAAATTTAAGGCTTGTGAAAATATGTTGTCATACAAACAGTGTAAATTATTGGAATAAAATAATTTTCTGTTAAATATTTAATGTTTTTTTTTTACAAAAAACACAGAAATACATAGCTCAAATATGCTTGTTATTCTATTTACATTTATATCCCTAATGAAAGGGTTCGTAAGAAGTGAATATATATATGTTCACTTACTTACTTTCAAAAATATACCTAAACAAGTCGGGTGTAACCACACATTTTACTCTTGCAATTTATTTATTAAATTTTATTAATACATATAACACACAATTTGACCCACATATTCGTCATATATATGGTATAAAGCCCATTGGAAGTTGGAAACTCTAATATTAGGTATTTAGGAGCTCGGTAAAGTATGACCCGATTTCACTAATTTTTGGCCATATTATTAGAATTAAATAATCTGAATTTCTTCAAAATATCTGAGAGACTTACTTATATTTTTGTTATAAAATGTATTAAAAGCGCTGAGGTCCTCATATTCGATATTTGGGGCCTTGAAAATGTATGGTCTGATTTCGACGATTTTTGGGAGAGCGATGCCATACTATAAATGTAGTATTTGTGCAAAGTTATGTTCCAATATCTTCACTAGTGCTTACTTTATACATATATTTGTAAAGTAAAAGGTTCAGATGGACTTCATAGTTCTGGTATTTATGAAGTAGGCGTGGTTGTGAACCAATTTGGCTTATTTTCCCAACATATCATATCATGGGAAGGTAGGAAGATATTATGAACCGAATTTCATTGAAATTGGTCGAGTAGTTTCGGAGATATGGTTTTTGACCCATAAGTGAGCGGAGCCACCCCCATTTAAAGTTTTGTATACCAATTTTAAAGCAGCCCTTCTGTACCTTCTTTATGATGAAATTTAAGTTTTCTGGTGTTTTCCTTGCTGAATTAAAGCGTTTTAGTAGTTTTCAACATAACCTTTGTATGGGAGGTGGGCGTGGTTATAATCCGATTTCCTCAATTTTTGGACTGTATAAGGTAATACCTAAAAGAATCGACTCTAGAGAGTATGGTTGATATAGCTTTACGAGATATGTAGAAATAACTTAGTAAGGGGCGAGACCATGTCCAATTCGTCAAAAAAATAGTGCGATCTTTTGTACCAAATTTTACTTATTTATATTATTACTTTATATATGACTAAATTATGGCACTTTATGTGTTTTTGGTGTTCGACATCTTGTGGGTGTGCCAGTGGTTTGATTTCGACCATTTTCAATACCAACCGTCTGATGGTGCCAAGGAATATGTGTACCAAGTTTCATTAAGATTTCTCAATTTTTTCTCAAGTTATCGTTTGCACACACGGACAGACGTACGGACGAACGGAAAGAATGAATGGACATCCAGATTTGAACTCCACTCGTCATCCTGATCATTTTGGCATATATAACTCTATATCTAACTCGTTTAGTTTTGAGTGTTACAGATAACTTTGTTGCGAGAGTATAAAAATAACTGCAATAAAGTAGTTGCCACGTTTTGATAAATTGTTTCTATATTTTTAAGAGAAATTCCTGCGGATTTCTTTTCGAAAATGTCAAAAAAAAAAATTAGAGCGACGCATGGCATTCAATAACATTCATGGGAATCATAGAAAACCTACCTTTTGCGATTCTTTCATCTCTTTAACGTCTCAAAGTTAAAGAAACCTTTGTTCGAAAGGGGGTATAGTACAACTATTAGCGAGAATAGAAAGAATATAGTCCTCATCATCAAAGTTGAACTCAATTGCGCTGTTGGATGTTTTCTGATATGAAGCACCTCTTCATATTAAAATTTCAGAAATTGTAAGTCATAAAACATTTTTTACTAAAAATTTTTTTTACATTTGCACCCAAAAACTAATAAAATATACCAAGACAACTCTAAATCAATTTTACATTACAACAAACCGAAAGTAACATTTCATTTGCTGGTTAATATGACCCACGCGTCATAATTATGGGTTAAGGTTACCTGCAAATTCGATACAACGCAATTTCGAAAACGCTGTTTATTTTTGCCAGATTTCTTTTTTGTTGCACATTTCCTTGTAATGCATCTTTTCAATACATACAAGAACACGTGAATATTTACCGTATTATAAATTATTAATGAGTCCATAGCGAATTGTTGAATTTATGTGTTTATTTATTTCTCAGAATTACTTCCAATTCGCATCGTGTTTATTCAACAAATTGCATGTGCAAAGTGCGCTACAAATTTTATGGCGTCTCATAGTAACTTAAGATATTGTATATACACTTCCGAGTTACGGATGGTAATTTCTATGAAATTTGACTTTTATTGTCAATTCAAAAGTTCGATTTTTGGAGAATTTCGAGTTATAGAGGTTCAATTTATGGAAGTTCAACTGAATTTTTTTTCTCGCAATAATTTGTTTGTAACATATCTGCATCATCCATGAACCAGTTCAATTTCGAATCTCGTTTCATGAAATTTCGAAAGCTATTGATTTTTATATCTAATGGTAATCCCTCCACCTATTGTTTTTCTACAAGTTGTAAGTTTAAGTAGTTTATTCTGAGATACTCAAGTAGTGAAAAATGGAGTCAGTTCTTGACATACTTATACTTTCTTAAATTTGATTTTGAAAACAATTGGAGCACGACTTCAGCACAGATTTGTCTCTGAGATAAATACAAAACTCTCAACTAACCATTTTTTTGATTAGGGAGTCCATGCACAATTTTAGAAAAATCTATGTTGAGCGTGTACTGGAGAGAATATCGATTATTGACCAAGTTATATGTAGTTAAAATAATAAAGCGCGCCACAATGCTTTTGTAAAGTCGATTTATTTGATCGATTTATCTGAACGTTGTTGAGGCTTTTATTTATTCATATTACTATCAGAAGGATTAATCGTGTTCATAATATAAAAAAATAGCTCTAAATTCTGACTTTCTTTCAAAGGCTTATTTTATATTAAATTTTATATTTTTTTAATTTTATAGGTTTATCATATTCGTTGATTAGGACATATCAACGCTTAAATTTGTAAGTTTCGGATCAATGGTTGATAAGTGATAAGTAGAAAAGTTTGAGACCTCGCGTCGATGGCAAGCGATAAAAAATTATTCTTAGCCGTCATTTTTAAAGTAAAATACAAAAAAACAATATTTTTGTACTCTTAAAAGATTCATTCAAATTGTGTTAAATTTTAGAAACAATAAAATTATTAAAAAAAATTTTAATTTATAAATTTTTAGACTTTTACATGGGTTACCGCCCTTAAGTGAAAGCAAGATTGCACGCTGCATGTGTACAAATTCACTGTACAACCATTACTGGCACAAACTCTGCTATATGAATTAATATATACATATGTATGTTATGAATTAGCTCAAGGGGAAGCACATTTCACACCTAAAATAAAGTAAACAAATAAAATAAATACACATTTATTTATGGATAAATATTATTACAAGTCTTTCGCGTGCTTATGTTTTCTCATAATACTTCATATTTTCACTGCAGGGGACAAATATAGAACTCTATAAATTATAAAAAAGTAGGTTGAGCTCAGGTCTTATCAATCAGCTACACTTACGGGATCCGAAGACACGCACTTAATATATTATAAGGGGGATCCTTTTGTATTGAAGTTGGATTGCGTTATAAATAATATGTTAGAACTTTGGCTTACTCAGAGGGTGCCATTTCTGTTGAAACATGTCAACCATCTTCCTAGAAGTGCAAATATTCGTTAGCAAATCTGCAGAAAATAATTATAAATATATTATTAATAGCAGAACACTCTTCTTTCCCTTTATTCTTTTTACACTCACACAATCGACTTCAACTAAAATAGATATCACAAGAATGAACTGAGTTTTAATTAAAATTCTTATCATCACTGCTGCTATAACTATTTCGAGAAATATCATCACATTAAACGTCACTAGTGCTTGCAGTAAATGCCAAATTTATCGAAAGTCACATTTTCATTGGTTTGTTAATTTTAGCGAATTTAATTTGCCATTACGAATACGAATTAATTGCGAGTGATTAGCGCATCTGTTCTGCATGCTTTAGCGCAAATGTAAATTCAGTATATACGAGTATATACATATGTGCAAAGCAATTATAGACAAAAGAAATAGACATAGTTACACTGCAATGTTGCCAATTCGATTTCATTCAAGTGCATCGCGCATCACATTTATTTGTTTACGAAACTCAAATCGTTATTGCGTTCTAAATATAATTGAGTGAATCAAAATAAGGTGAATTAAGCATAAAAAAGAAAAGTGATTAGGCTTTTTTAAAACAAAGAGAGATTACCTTAAAAAGTAATTGACGTAAAAGTTGAACAGCTTTTAACGGTCCGGTAGATTTCTGCATGACGTGCGCCCTGGCGTATACGTAACATGCATATCATATCAAATGATCTCTAATGACGATATTCAAATATTATTTCAAGTTACAGATATAGTACAGTAGTTTTCCGAAATAACGAACACATTAATTGTCAGGCCTGTTCGTTACATCGAATTTTTCGTTAATTCGAGTACTCACTTATAGGTATGTTTTTCAATCAAAATGAGTTAAATATCCGTAAATTGCAGTTTAATAAACTGAATTCTTCCAAAATGGACCAATTCTGACACTTATACTTCTATTTGGTGTGGATCAATAATTTTAAGTTTTTTTTATAAAATTCATAATTTTTTTTCAATTTGCACCTTTCTTTTGAATTTTTTCAAGTTATATTTTTAATCCTGGTTCGATGTCATTTGACTTTCTTCATATCGCTCATTTACTTGCATAGTGTCACAACTCAAAAAACACGATATTTGAGTTGAGTATGCAGAAATGTGCGCAATTTCAACGTCCATATTGTATACAAATTTCATTCCGATGCGTAGAAAAATAAACCGTGAAATAAGAATGTGCCGTTATTAAACTTGTTATGTTGGATTATTTTTTAACTACAATAACGACACTTCTCAGTTGTGCCAGAATTAGGCATGGATTTTATCTGAAAGAGAGACATATTTTGTTTTACAACGATATTGTTAACAAAAACGACACATTTGACTTATGACGGCGAAATTGAATTATTTTTTTCACAAATAACGACACAATTCAAAATGGGTCACGTTTATGCCCAAGAAAAAGGATTAGTACACTCTATTTGGTCCATTTATGCCCAACATTGTATTTAATATATTACAGGCCACTAGATTTGTCAATAAACAGTTGGAATTTTTCGATATTTGCTAAATAAGAGACAATTAAAAACTTTAAATCGCTCTCTTGAAAAATCGACTCTTTTGAGTTGTGCCACTATTCAAGTAAATGAGCGATATGTCTTCTTCATGTTGTTTGTTAAACCGAGTACATTTGTAAGTATTTAAGGTACTCAACCGATGTTCGTTATTTAAGGTACTCAATGTAACAAATTTGCTTGTTCGTTATAAGCGGTTTTCGTTAAAACGAATATTCGTTATTTCGGAAAACTACTGTAATTGATAACAACATTTATTTTGCTACTGTAGTTGGCATTGGGTTCAATTTTAAGAAAATATTTTGGAGTATAAATAATACAATTTTTCGATTGGATTTTAAGGAAAGCTTTGAAATATAAAATATATACATATGTAAGCGAAACACGAATTTGACGGATTGAGCCCTCAAACATTTATTGAGCCAACTGGAGCTTACATAAAAAAATATTACGAATGTCAATCGCATTTTGATAATGAATGTTTGTTTCAGCTTCAGGGAATGAAAGCATCAGTTGATGTATTTCCCCTCAAATCGTAGAGTGTGATGAAGTCTCTTTTCACAATGACATAAATTTGTATCTGTCAATAAGGAAATTAATTTAATTATCCTTCACCAAAAACTACAAACTGTCCGCGGCATTTCTAGAGATATTTTATTTATTCCTTCTCTCTAATTAAACAAATTAATTTAACAATATCAGAGGCATACTTTTAGGCGCAACTTAGTTTGAACCTAATAATTTATTTATAAATGTTTGTAACAATCGATTTTTTCGTACTTGATAAGAGGCAAAAATAATATTTAAAGTATTTTAACATTTTTTGTGACTTGACTTTCTTATTGAATATATAATTTCAGGCGCTTTGAACCCATGAATCACCAAGTGGCATTCAACTACCCTAATCTAACTAATATTTTGCATTTAATACAATTAAATTAAGTATATTCATGTTCTTCCAACATATAAAGCCATTAAGAGACCTCGGGCATGCTTTAACACTTCTTTTACTAAAGTTTTTTTTAAACAAATCTTGTTAGTCACCTGCAATTTTTTTAAGTCTAACATAAGCACATAGATATAATTTTAAATATTTTCTGATCGTTATGACTTTCTTTTTAGCTATGCGCGGCAATTAATTGAAAGAAATGTTGGCGAAATAAAACATATGCGCGCATATAAAATATTTGTGATGAGTAAGATGATATAAATTTATAGAAATATGATTGAGGTGACCGCATACCTTCGCGTGGGTATTTATAAACATTAAACGAAGTCATAAATTGTTAAACTTTTTTTTAATTTTTCTTATTATTTTATTTTTTGGTTTTAAGATGAAAGAAATGCATTTCGCTGCTAGCGTTGAACAATTTATGAATTGTATATTAATGTTAATCAGTCAATTGATATTAATGTGATAAGTATAAATAAATGATTTCAATGAAATTGTTATTGCTTTGAATAAATTTATTTTTGAAACAGGGAGAGAAAGAGTGAAGCAGCGAATAAAAAAGGGAGAGAATTAGATACAGAGTTAGAGTGAAAGAGATAGTTATATGTACATGGAGGTGAACAGAGATAGAGAGAAAGTTATTTCTACTAAAACTTACAGGCAATTAATGTGATGTCTTGAAGTCACGAAAATTTGAAATAGAAATTATAATTTTCAAAGTTATGGCTGTTTGTATTGACCCAGTTCCAAAAAAAGGTATTTGCGCCGACTATCATAAGTCCTTGGAGATTCATCTAAAATCAATCGGATAAGAAAACTTAGTTTTATAAATAGATAATTCTAATAATAATAAATAGATATTCCTTTTTATACTCTCGCAACAAAGTTGCTAAAGAGAGTATTATAGTTTTGTTCACATAACGTTTGTTTGTAAGTCCTAAAACTAAACGAGTTAGATATAGGTATCAAAATGATCAGGGTGACGAGTAAAGTTCAAATCCGGATGTCTGTCTGTCCGTCTTTCCGTCCGTGCAAGCGATAACTTGAGTAAAAATTGAGATATCTTAATGAAACTTGGAACACGCGTTTCTTGACTTGTATTTTTTTTGGGAAAGTTGGCGTGACCCCGCCCCTACTAAGTGATTTATATATATCTCGTAAATTACTAAAGTTATATCAACGAAACTCTCAGTAGTCGTTTTTAGTCATTTCTTTATATAGTCCAAAAATGGAGGAAATCGGATTATAACCACGCCCACCTCCCATACAAAGGTTATGTTGAAAACTACTAAAAATGCTTTAATTCAGTAAGGAAAAACAACAGCAACTTTAAATTTCATTATAAAGAAGGCACAGAAGCGTTGCACTCAAAATGGTATACAAACTTTTAAATGGACGTGGTTCCGCCCACTTATGGGTCAAAAACCATATCTCCGAAACTACTCGACCAATTTCAATGAAATTCGGTTTGTAATATTTCCCTTGCATCCCAATGATATGTTGTGAAAATTGTTCAAATTACAAAACATAATTATATATTTTGGCGATTTTTAGAAGATCGTACTTCTAAAAATCGCCAAAATCGGAACATAAGTATTCAGGGCCTCATATATCGAATATGAGGACCTCAGAGCTTCGAATAAATTTTTTAACGAAAATATAGGTGAGTCTCTCAGATATTTTGAAGAAATTCAGAGGGAATATTTTTCTCTAATAATATGTATCCGTGCAATGAGTGAAATCGGGTCATAACTACCCCTAGCTCCCATGTACCTAATGTTAGGGGTTTGAAACTTTCAGTGGATTTTATACCATACACATATATGACGAATATGTGAGAGTATAAAATGTTCGGTTACACCCAAACTTAGCCCTTCCTTACTTGTTTAAATTAACAAAATGGCGGGAAAAAGTAATTGGTTTTAAAAATCTAAATTTTGAAAAAAAAAGCTTCGATCCAGCGTAGTATAATTATGTATTCTAAAAGCTGTATAAAGCTCATTAAAATCTACTGAGCGGTTTTCGATAACAGTTGTCACCAATTCAAAAAACATAGCTTTGATAAAAACGCATTTAAAGTTTTACAATAGCGTTTTGGAGTCCCCAGTGCTCTTTGTTTTTTGTCGAATAACTCGAAATATACTTTTCGGGTCAACTTCAAATTTTCAGAGAATATTTTTAGGATATTTTACTTAACGAAAATGCAAAAAAAAAATTTACTTTTTGAAAATCCTGACTACCCCTAACCCCTTAGGTAAGTGAATGAAGTAATTTTTAGGCATTTTATAAATCGGTGGTATTTATAGTCTCCTATATGAGGTTCGCATATGGTCTTGAAAATAAAATAAATTATTTTTATTAAATAAATTTTGTATTATATAAGCTGAATTATGTGATGTTTCTGAAATTAAAAATTAATAAAATCAATAAAATTAGGATTTGGATTAGCCTAATCTAAAAGAATAACCTTCAAAATACAATATGCCATTATTTAGCAGAAATCCGAATTCGTCGTAATATATTTTCTTTGCAATACTATTATTTATAGCTTTTAATAAAAAATATATTTTAAAATGCCTTCAAAATGGATCGAGTACCCTATAAACTGTTAGTATACAATGGACTAACTTTAACAATACATAAAATTTAATTATAGTGAAATAAAAGTAAAATCTGGGAAACGGTCACTAGAATTGAATAATAAAACAATATTTTTTTTACGGAAAAAACTATGCTGAAGTTGCTTGATAAGCTCTTTCACTGAATAAGCATACGTATGCGGCTTTTTATAGGCATATTGTGGCAGCAGCTGTTACACATACCAAGCCCAAATGGTCAGTTTTACTTATGAGCGAAGCTTTAATACGTAAATCTTGGAATTCCGTATTGCTGATAAGTGCGCGCATAACTACTTATAGATAACCATATTCCATATATGTACATATGTATTTTGTATTGTGCGCCACTATACTATAAGTTATAAGAATGAGCTAAAGACTCATCGCATCGCACAAAGGTTGAGTCAGCCGCCTTAAATGAGTTCATAAAGTGCCAAACATAATGCGTCTCCACTCACAATTTGACAGCTAACAAGGAATGAAAATTTTATTATAATACCGCAATATTATAATATAGTTTAATGGCGATTGTAGACATAATGGTAATGCTGAAAACTGCAAATAATGCAGAAGAATATACAACAAAGTAGACGAAAGATGCAAATTAAAGCACAATGACTAGACATACTATCAATGAATGTAGATATGTTTGACTTAAGAAAGATTCTTCAGTGCCTTTCTTCAACATTTATAGCAAAATTAAATATCTTCAGGCGATTTCAATAAAGCTGACACAAGATCCTTTTTCATAATTGTTGAGATAAAAAATGTAATAGATTTCTAGAAATTTTCTAAATATATAGAGTGGAACTTCCATAACTCGAAGATCTCCATAACTCGAACTTTTGAATTGGCAATAGCGTTTAAAAATCAAATGTCATACAAATTTCATTCCATAACTCAAACTTCCCTAACTCGAAGCTTTTTGAAAAACTGTATGTTTTAATGAAAATTCTGTAACTCTACGTCTCTCTAACTCCAAGTTTTTTGTGAATCTATGAAGTTCCATTGTATATATTATCACTGAAGAGTAATCTATAAGTGAATTTCCGATCTCTAACATACTTTTCAAGTCTTCAAAGTTAAGTCTCTACTTTCAAAACTTCCACCACAAATTGTACTTGATTTAATGTATATATATTCTCAATTCGATAAAAGATAGTTCTAGATAGTTCTAGACTGGAACTCAAATATGATTTTTAGAAATTTTGAACATTAATATTTAAAAACAGTTAAAAAAGTAACGAGAATTGTAAAATTTTAAATTTTTCTCGAGTTTGGAAAGTCCAGGAAATGTTCAGCTGTTTACATTGCTTACTTCGTCTGTATCAGCCGCTAAAGTTAGATGTGTTTTTATGAGCTCGGCGATATTCGGTTGTTAAAAGCTCACACTTTGTTGTTTGTTCGTGAATTCTTGGCCAAAAACAATATTTTAACGATGCTCCAGCCTCCACATTCGACTGAAATTACTCCGAGTGACTTTTTCCTATTTCCAAAAATAATGAGAACCTTAAATTCCTGTCTTTATACAAGCATACCAGAAATCGTTGATAGAGCTAAATACTATCCCAAAAATCGAGTTTGAGAAGTGTTCCGACGATTGGAAAATTCTTTGGGTTAAGAGCATTATATCGAATGGACACTACTTTGAGGGCGACAACATCAATGTAGATTAAAGAAAAATGATGTTTTCAAAAATCGAAAATTCCCGTTATTTTTTGAACACCAAGAATTTTTTTTTTAATTTTTAAAAATAATGTGAGAATATTAGTTAATGATTAAAAAAGCTCGAACCATTATTATTTTCATATTTGCTGTAGCTACCATATACCAAAGAGGGTCTTAAGGGGGTATTCTGGTCTACCCGCATGAATTTTAGGCATTTTTTAAACAAAGGTAAAAAAAATTGAAAACATTTTTATTATCCATTTTTTATAAGTTTTTTATTGACATTTGAATAATATAAAAAAAATTGCAAGAAAAAAAAACCAAAATTCGTCGAGAACGGGCTGGTGGAGTGGGGGCTTCAAAAAAACGGTGTGTCCTGGTTGCCGTGATTTCAACCCTTAAAGAGATCTAAAACATAGAAAATAAGAAGATTCTTCATTAGTAAGGATGTCGTTATCGGGTTGACCATTTTCAAAAAAAAAAAATAATAATAATAAAATGGCGTCGACTTGAAAAAAAAAAATTTTTGACCCGATTTTTTCGACTTTTTTGAATTTTTTAAAAATACTTCAAATCAAAATTGGAAATCCAAGGCAGACACGATAGAGCATTGTATAAAGAAGATATATACCAAATTTCAAAGGAATCGGTTCAGTAGAACTTGCGATATCATGTCAATCATCTCAAAAAAAGTAGTTTCGAGAAAAACGCGTTTAAAGATTAGGAGACCGCTCGGCCGGCTCGGACGTCACGTCACAAAATCGGCTGTATCTCCGAAAATAAGTCGAATTTTGAAAAATCCTTCTAAGAGCTTTCTACAGCATCTAAACAAAATCGGCAATCGCTACTTAAACATACAAGAATATCTATCTATCTATTATCTACAAAAGCATGCGAATTATAAGACGTTGCAAAATCAGCTGTGCACCAAATGACAGCAAAAATTTTGAAATAGCAGCGCATAAAGCACGAAAAAGCTAGAGAGAAAATCAATTGCCAAAATTGCGCTTATTTATGAAGACAGAGCAATCGATGATAAAAATAAAAACACCGTCAGTTGCATTGAACAACAAACCGTAAACAGCAAATCAAAGTCAACAGAAAACCAAAAGCAAAAGCAAAGAAAAGCAGAAGAACTACAAAACAAAAATACTGTTTTATATACATATAAAAGGAAATAAAAGTAAAAATAAAAGAGCGATGTAAATAGAAAAAAGGGAACTAAAAATTTAAAAAATAAAAAAATATTTGTAAATAAAAATCAAAACACACACACACAAGCAGCCAAGCATCAGCAGGCAATGAAGAGCGCACTTGGAAGTGGCGAGTAGCCGATCGCAGCGAGAACGAATAGTTCGCTGTAGAATGCCGAAATCAACAAGAAAGCGCAAACGAAAAAGGAATGTGCAAAAGAATTTCGCATAAAAGTTTCACAGCAATTTCGTATGCAATTCAGTTGAGTGGCGATATTGTCGCGAATATAACGTTTTTGGTCCAACAGCAATTTAGCCCAGCTAAACGGCAGACAGCAAAAGGCTACCAGCTAAGCCAATAAATAATTAAGAGTTGCAAATATTAAAGAGAGCAAGAAAAGTGTTGTGAAAAGAAAGTACCGTTAAGAATTTTGTATTTTAAAAAACAAAAAATTGCAAGAAGGTATAAATAACGGCAAGTCATTGAGAAAAAAAATTAGCAAAACTCTCAAAAAAGCTTGTTACCAACACTCTGTGTGTGTTTTAAGTATTTAAAAATTTTCAAAATTACTTTTTAAACATTTGCTGTGCACGTCCTTGTTTTACTTAACGGAAAACATCGATTTTCTAAAGTCTCTTACGTGTTTCACCTGACAGGCGGCAATTGGCCTGTGTGCATTGCAAACAACTAGAAACACCTATAAAAACAAACGAAACAGCGAGAAAACAGCAACAACCAACAACCAACAACAACAACATATTTAAATAGCAACGGTGTATTTTTATTTTTAGCGAAGAAATCAAAAACACATTTGAATACGTCAAAATGTCGGCGAAAAATGTGAGTGATTTTCATTGCTACAGCTGCAAACATATAATCATGTACATGTTCATATGAAAAATAAAAAACAAATTGCATAAACACATATGTATTTAGTGTATTTAGTAGTTGTCGTAGATATGTAGCATGCCATTTAACGGTCATCCATTGTTCCCATCACCACTACAAAGTCATCTAAAACATGTGTAATCCTTCTTGTCAACTCTATTGAATTAGCACAAATTCGCCACGATCGACATACAACAGCTGTCGATCAGAGGAAAACATATGTTTTGCATTTGCAAATCCATGCAAACATTTGGGTATATGGCAATTTGAAAATTTAAATTTTGGTACAAATTTGAAAAAAAGAAAATAAAATATTTTTACTGACTAGGTTTTTACTAATTTTTTTTGAATGAAAATGAAAGTTTATTCCTTAAGGGGTTATGTGGGTTTTAGAAGCTAAAAACAAGGGTGTTTCTACATTTTTTTAATATACACAATCACATATTTCATATAAACAAATTAGATATATATCTAAACAGTATTTTTAAAATTTTTCAATTTAATTTTTCAAAATTCTGAAAACTCAGCCTCATCTCCATTGACGTTTCCAAAAAATAGGTCTTGCTGTGGACATCATAACTCGTGATTGATTCATATAAAAACATAAAAAACAAAAATATTCCGACAGTACATGGATAAATGTAGTTAATGATGGAAGGAAAAAAGAAAATATTGAAATTTGAATTTTTGACAGAGTTTTAACTAAAAAACTCTATTTTTTGGTCAAAATGTCGGCATTTATTGGCTCGAAAAAATTGGTTGTAATTAAGATTTAAAAAATTCTTCGTGCATTAACTAGATAATGTTATTCCAAAGATTTTTGAACAAAATCGCTTCATAAATTTTCAAGAAATCATGTCCACCGACTTGAAAAATTGAGTTTTGAGATGAATGCGCTTAAAGTGTTCCATTCGCACTGACGTGGCTTGATAGGTGGAACATCCAAAGGATATATCTCTTAGAATATTACTCGGATTGATTTGATATTTGAATAATGTTTTAAACATATTACACTATTTAATAAGACAATAATTTTTTTTTTCAAATTTTGAAATTTTAAAACCTACCTATCCCTTAAGTAACAAATGTTGGAAAATATTTTTAGTTTATAGATCTGGTACTGTTTGTGCCTTGATGTGCCAGGATCACTGTATATATGAAAAAAAATATTAAACTGAGTTCGAATGTTGTCATACTTCTAGGAACTTTTGGTATATTACTGTTTTTTGTTTGAAGTAATGCATTTCTGACTTCTATTTTGACGTGGGGCTAGGTGGCGCTGGACATATTTTTGTATTTTGAATGTTTTTTGTTTTTAAAACTGAGGAATACATTTTAAAATTATGTTAGGCGATTTTAATTAGATCTTTTAAGTAATTTATAAATTTCTTAAATTGGAATCCTTGGTTAAAATTGTTTCTATCGCTTTCAGAGCTACTGAATATTAATAAGTTAAATATTTGTAAAAAAAATTATCATCATCATCTTATGAGTTGGTTTTTATTTGTCATAAGATATTTTCGAAAAAATATAAAGGCATAAAGGGTTTAATTTAAAAATTATTTTTAAATTTTTGCTAATTATTAAATATTACAGTCTTTTTAAAGTAGTATATTATCACTTTAACATTAAATTGTTATTATTTTTGAAAATCTGTTCATTAGTTTTAAAGTTATGGCGGTTCGAAAATTTTTTTACAAAAAACTTTGGCCCCTTATAATATGGCAACCCCGCGTTACACAGACCAAAAACCATATGTTTTATTTTAGGTTTTACATGTACTATAAGATATATAATTGGCAAAGAAAATAAAGAACTTTTTTTTCAAGTGGCTTTTTTCCAGAGAATGCCTCACATTTTCTACAAATTATGAAAACCCTTTTTCAACAAAAATTTTGTAATGACTTATTTGATTATTCATACATTTTTTTTTATTAAAAGCATACTAAAGACTAAGCGGAACATAAAATTTTTGTCAAAAAATATTTTTAATTTTTTTATTTTTAATATATATTGTGTTGTTCATTTTGTTTTTTTTTGTAAAAAAATTTATATAGATATAAAAAATTATATATATTTATTTATATATATTTATATATTTATTATAAAAAAAAATATTCTAAAATAAAAAACAATTTGACTTTTTTATGTGAGAAAGAAAAAAACATATTCATTTTATTTTGTTTAAATGTAATAAAAATTATATTTTCTAGATTAATTTATTTTTAAAATATTAATTAAGTTTTCTTTTTGTACCAATTTTATTTTTTTTTCTGATAATTTTAATAAAATTGAGGTTAGGTTAAGGGTATTCATCTATATGTATTTATCATAATGTTTTTTAAAATATTCAAAATCAAAGTCATATAACAAAAAAAAGAATATATGAAAAATCAAAGCTCTCTCTTAGAAAAGCTCTTAATTATTACCCATAATTCTTCGACGCTTCCTTCCCACGATATTTCGCATGCACCGCGCAGCTCAACGGTTTCCTGCTCAATTAGCTGGCTAATAGCTCAGCAGACTGATTGTTTTACAAATTCATGCCGCACATAATTAATTAATCACTTGAAATTAGCGACAACGAAGAGGTGCGCATCATATTCACACACACATACATATACATATACAGACTTATATATAAATAGACACCTATGAGTGCATAGTGATAAATTAAAATTTCTTCCATTTATGCATTACTGCCTCGCATATAAATTATGAAGCGCATTATTGCAGAAATTTATTTGCATACAATGCAAGAAATCAAGCAAAAATATTATTAATAAATAATCGAAAGCAAGCCTTATATGCAGCGAATTGTCTACATTATATGTTCGCGTGTGTATGTATGTGATTTTGAGGAAAATACCTGGGTGCCTAATTTATTTGCACATTGCAATATTTCTCAAACGTTTCGCGGCTATTTATGACGTTACGACAGCGCCGCCTCAACCGAAGGACATTTGCTCAATTCAATAACACCCAGTGCGGGCAGAATATACAGACATATTTGTGTCAGTGTGTGTGTTTGTTTGAAATCGCTTATATGGTTTTATTTTTCTTAGGGCGCTCGTATTTTTAGTGCGCCAATAATGCATGTTAAAATAAATAAATGTGTATGTGTGTGTATATGCAACTGTAAATGAAATTGCATAATAAATCATAAAAAATGCATAATGTTCTATAATATATTGTAATAATTTCCATGTTTTTGTTGGGAGATCTCGATATGGTTAGAAATTATGGGCGACTGCTTAGCTTATGATGTAGCAATAGTCATAAATGACGTCATGAACTATTTTATTCAACAACGAAGCCAGGAGTAGTAGTTCAACTAAAAACAAGTGACAAACATTTTTTTTTACATTTATTCTTATTAACTATAAAAAAGTATTCCAAATTCCCCCTTAATTTTAACAGATTTATTCCCCATTTTGACGAAATGGAATTAAAAATGCGGAACAATTTTTTTTCTAATATTTGTGTAACGGATTAAATTCATTAATTAAATTATTTATTTTTTCCAAACATTTATTATTCTCGGTCTTTTAAGTTAATTAAAAAAAAAAAAACTTTAAAAAAATTAAAGTTAAAAATTTTAATCAAATTAAGAATTTTATTTAAAAAACTATTTATTTATTTTTATTTAAAAAACAAATATTTTGCATATAAAAATTGTGATAAATGTATTGTGGCAAAAATTAAAAAAAAAAATGTTTCATATTTATTTTCTTGACAAAAAACATTTTTTATTAAAATAGCCTGCAAAAATATGGTTGTTTTCTGTTGCTCCAATTTTATGTTTTAAATTAAAAAAACTGGTCGGAAATATTTAATTTTTAATTTACATACATATTTTCCTACTTTTGATATTTTTTAACTTAATTTTTATTTTATTTTATTTTATTTTTTTTTTACTTTATCAATCCTTTTAGTTTCGTCGAAAAAAGACCTTTTTTCATAAATTTTTGTAGAAAAAATTATTGCTGTAGGTTTATTTTACTTATTATTATATGAGAGTACAAAATTTGAAGGATACTTAAAAAAAGTTTTATCGAAAAATATAGAGGAATAACGGATTTATCGTCGATCTCCGCAGGCACCTTGTTATTGTAAAATTGTTAGTAATTAAATTTTTTTGGAATTTTTCGACGTCATCCGAGAGCTATATATATGTAGAATATTTGTTCAAAATTTCAAAACGATCGATGCAGTAGTTTTTTCTGTAGGCTGGTCACCGACTTTAAAAATTATATATTTGGGAAAATCGATTCAAAGTTTTGTACACTCAGCGCAGGTAGATGGAGGTACCGTTATTCAACCTGCTGTAACTTCGTTGGTTTTTCTCCGAATGACCTAAAACTTTAACACAATATACTCGAGATGTTGATGGTTCAAAAAAAAAAATGAAAAAAATGAAAAAAAGTTGTCAAACCCCCCTTAAAGTAATTACACAAAAATCTTCAGACATCTTCGATCTCTGCTAAAACCAACCGCAGAAACTGAACTTACTAAAACCTCAAATCTAAATGCAGACTTTCTAAAATCTATAAATACACATAAGCATACACTTACATATGTACATATACCAATATGCTAAATATAATTTCAAAGAACAAATAAAAAAACAAGTAAAAAACACAAATTTACCATTTCTTAACAAAAGATGATTTTGCGAATTAATTAATCATCAAAACATGTTTTCCAAACTCAATTTACCTTAGCTTTGCACAGCTGATCAGTAAAACAACAAAAAAATACGAAAACATACAACAACAAACAATTGAGTGGTGAACACAATCGTGATGATTAATTTTTGCAATATGATCACATTTATTTATTTTCATAAAAAAATTAACAAGCAAAATAAAAAAAAATAGTTTCGTGCTGCATACATTATGCACATACATACCAACATACACATATTTATGTATTTACGTGAGCTCGACAATATGCTAGTTGATATGGGAGCAATGAGTCAAGCAGCAAGTGCAAGGTTGTTACAAATGAATGCGCCATATTTGGTTGAAATAAAGCGGACAACTGGCAAAAAATGCTTGCAAATAGTAAAAGCAAATGAAATGAAAGTAAAACGACAAGAAATGCCTATAAATTGTAGCCGAGGCAAATACGGAGCGATATTGATTGACAAGGTACGCCAGCGCGACAACTGGCACGCGCAGCGACTAAAAACAAAAAAGAAAATCTTATAAATATATGTGTAAATGATTTAGATAGCAACGCATTGCAATGGCGCATCCTTTTTGGGGCGCTCCGCCGCAAATAAAGTGCATTTTGCACAAATTTCAATCAGACAAGTTGGCAATCATGGCACCAAATTGAAATCGCACACATTTTATGCGAGAAAAAATGTAATTAATTTTTTTGTATTAGGTGCTAACATACATATTTCTCGAGCGCTTATGATTTCATTTTGCTTTTTATCGACAAATATGTTTGTATGTAATTTTACTTTGAATTTCAATGGAATGCGGCATATCTTTAAGCGACTTGGCGCGCAACTTTGTTGTTGTTTTTATTTAACGCGCTTAAGTCACTGTGCTATAAAAAGTGGGAAATTTACTAAACGACAAAAATAATCATTGCCACTTGAGTCAGATTTTAAAATTAAGTCCATAAAAGGAATTAGCTTTGCGCTCATGCTCCCTTCTACACCCCTGCACTGCTGCAAACAAAACCAATAAAATATGCGCTTAATGCAGTTTTGTTGTGAACACATCAACTGAAAATAAGACGCTAGCTCGATAAGTCAGTGATTTTGGAAATTATATTTTTCATATTTTTTGGTCTCTCTATCCAAATTATTTCTCGCTTTTGAATAATGGGCTTAATACACAGTTATACCGATTCTAACCTATCAAACTACCGTATGGTTTTGGACAAGAACAGCATTGTGTGTCAAATTACCCCGCGATAACTTCAAAAATTCCCCGACGTTGCGACGGTCATCTTTCATGTAGAAACACAAACATATATACTAAAACAGCAAATATACCAACAACGAACAATTTGAGTAATCTTTCAAGTGATGATGTCAAATTTGTACAACCATTTTTTCTTTTATTTCCACTTAATTTTTGGCGTTTTTTCGTTTTTTTTCCGAATGTCTTTATCACAAATATTTTGCTCGAAGCATTTTTTTGGGGGCAATCATGACTCATTTGCATAAGCAAAGAAAGATGTTTTTTGCTGCACATTGTTTGTTTATCGAATGCTTTTATTTCATTTTCAATAAACATATCGATTATTAAATGAGGCAACAAACCCATCTGTTGAGGTAGTGAGTGGTACGTAAGAGTTATGATTCAGCAAGAATTTGGCTTTTAAAGATATTGTACGTGTATATTGATTTGCTTTATTATTAAATGCACTAACTCTTTGTCAAATATCGCTAATTTTTATTCTAAAGCTATTTGAATTAATTTATTTTAAAGAACTGAGTTTATTAATAGTTTATAATAGTTAATAACAATGAATTTACAAAACATATTATGTCTTGACTTTATATTAGGTCTACAACTTTGCTTCCGCCGTTATTTTTTTAAATTTAAGGCTTTTTTTGTATAAAAACGGTTACAAAAATGTTATTCGAAATATTGGCCGTCGCTTACTACTACTTTTGACCATCTTTCTGGCAGCATGCGTATTCCGTGCAAATGTCGAGAATTCGGCTCAAAAATTGACATTTTCAGTTGAGAATAAGTTTGGGATGCAAACAGATCTCTACAAATATTTTGTTGGGTTAATGTTGACCCGCTGGTGGAAGCCGAGGAAGAGAGAGACCTCCACTCCGATGGAAGGACCAGGTGGAGAGGGACCTGGCTTCGCTTGGTATAACCAATTGGCGCCAAACTGCCGGAAGGAGAGACGCATCGCGCTGTTGTGGACTCGGCTAAAACCGCGTAAGCGGCGTCTACGCTAGACAAGAAGAAGAAGAATGTTAACACAAATATCCAAGATCGATATAAAACGATTTAATCGATTTAATCGACCAGTGCTTGACCCTAGAGACATCTATTGGAAAACGGCGAAAAGTTGTAGACCTAATAATTAAGATCTCCTCCAAACTCAACGAAATGATGAATCCAATAATTTTAGTTATAAATCCTAATTTACCTAATTATATAGTTATTAACTAAGTACCAAATTATTAATATTTGGATCTAATTACCCAATTATTAGTTAATTGATATTATTTAGTGCGAAAAGAAAGTTTAAATTAGTTTAGTCGTAGACAGCTGTCAAATATTATTTGTTCCACTAAGCTGTTAAGATTTGGAAATCATTCACGATGAGTCAGTTTGCAATATAATTTCCTTAGTTAAGGATTTTTATATACATATATTCAATCTATTATATTCATTCCATTTAAACAATTCAACATATCAGAGATACACATTTAAACAGTATTTTGTGAAATGTGAATTTTATTTACAAATTCCGAAAAAAAAGGGTTTACCATGGACATCAATACTCACGATTGGTTCATCTAAAAACAATAAACCAAAAATATTTCGATAGTACATGGATAAATCTAGTTAATGTACGAAGGAAAAAAGAAAATATTGAAATTTGAATTTTTGACAGAATTCTACTATTTTTTTGGTAAAATTTTCGGCATATATTGGCTCGATCATTTCCTTATTTACCTACCGTAATATATCATTTTCATTGAGATTGTTTCAATATTTGCTATAATGTTTAAGAAAATACAATTCACAAGCCTTTCTATTACTTCATATTCCAAGTTAAGAGATGCTTACGAATTTACAACGTTCTTCCTCGCTTGCTTTATTTCTCAAGCTACATTTTCTGAAGCCTACCTTTAGGCTTAGCAGAATTTCTCGGCGTTGAAAACAATAGAATAGGTGACTAATGCTTGTGTGAGTAATTCTTGTGTGCTATGATGAGGCAAGTGCATATATTTGTAGCACTTATAATGTAAATATGTATATATGTACATACACATTATTTATACTTATGATATGAATACGTAGATTTCTTGGTAATGAAAGAAACCGGTAACGGAAATAACAATAATAATGAGTAAAATTCGAGTTTATATTCGAAGAAGTGATTTAAGATAGCGGTTGATTCATAGTGAGTGATTGAAAATGAATTAAAAATCATAAAAAAGTAATATAAAAATAGCGAAATAAGTGATGAATTAGTGATGAATTTATAATATGCATAAAGAGATCTCCATATATATGTACATACATACTCCATAAACAAGTACATATTTATGGTGATAAGCGAGCATAAAACGTTCGAACGTATTTCGAAAGTGATTATAAATGAATAAATAAAATGAAAAACGCTTCAACACATCGTTGTTTAAACAAACAAACAAAAAAGCAAGAACAACAACAATGGCACAACACGGCAAACATTCCAATATGCCACACAAATCAAAGCTAAAACACGCGCCGTTTGGCACGCAAAATAGAAACTCAAATTGATCGAGAGCGCGCGCATCATGCACCACGCCACTCACGCACACCGCAACAGCAAGCACAACAACAACAGCACACACGCACACTCACCTATAATTAAAGGCAGCGTCAACGTGGATCGTCACAGATCAAAACGTCATTAACGAGTCGACTCGACTCGACTCACGATGACGACAACATAAAATCTGACGACGACTCATCATCGTGAGGCGCTCTCATTTTAAGCAGTTAAGCGAGAGTAATACGCCAACGACAACAGCAACACAAACACATATTCAATATATTCAATGCAGTGCAGTCAAGCATTTCACTTGCATAGAAATTCAACAACAATTCAACATTGTATTAAATAACAATAACATTGCTCATACACAGGCACACATGCTCACGCTCTCGTCCAGTGCACGGAGACAGACAGTGTAATAAACAAGAAACAATTGGGCAGTGAAAAAATGTGTGATTATCATGAGGTAGGCGCATTCCTATCTGTTGAATGGCGTTTTCAATTAGTACGGACGCCTCTTCCACATGACCTCGTCACTATGGCACTCTCCATTTACATAGCTCCGAGAGAGAAAGCGATAGTGAGAGAGATTGTGTATGTGTTTGTGAGAGTCTGAAAAATTGAGAATTTCAATATTGATCACAACAGCTATTTCATATAAGTAACAGACTGGCATAACAGACTGATAACAGTGCTACACTGAGAAAAATAAATGAAAAAAGTGATTTTTTTATTTTTGTAATATGATTCTTAAATATTGTGGTGAAATTAAAAATCATAACTCAACATTTTTTCAATATCTTGGAGCAATATTAATTATTAATTGAAAAACTTTTTAAAATTTATATTCCTTTCTATCTCTTTCTCAAATGAAAAAGGGCATAATATATTTATAAAGACAATCTCTTTATCTATGAGAAAACATTTTATTAGTTGTTAACAACAATCTTCAAGCTTTCTAATTTCAAAACACAGTTGCTTCTCTACCAAAATATAGTTATTTTGAATTAAAAGTGGAAAACTTTTATTTTTAGATTTCGATTCTACATTGTCATTTCAATAGTGTTCTCTAAAATATTTTGAGAAAAGTTATTTTACTACAACAACAATAACATGACCACCTAAGAGTCCCAAAGTCAAAATTTGTATATTCTCTTCAACTATTTTAACCTTAAATAGAATGTTTGCAAGACCTCATCTTATGAATACTTTATCGAGAGACTATACCGCCTGACATCTATCTGAAATAGTTCGTAAATAATGCAGTACCCCATTGGGTACTACACAATTTCTCTCAGATCCAATCAATTATTCTTTTTGAATCGAACTGATGGAACAATATCGCAGTAGGTCCTTCTCAGAAAACCCGTTTTGCATATAATAACCAAATAAGAAACGAAAGATCATCATGAGCAATCTTATGATTTGAATTTCTATTTTATAGCCAATTACTGAATCCTTTTTATCGAAGAGGCAATCAGATTAGAGCTGTCTAAGTTATCGTTCAGAAAGATTTTGGAACTATGGTCCTATAAGAAAACAAGTTCGGGTGTTACCGAACATTTTATACTCTTGCAATTTATTTATATAATTTTATTAATATAACAATCAATTTGACCCACATATTCGGCATATATGTGGTATAAACTCCATTGAATGGTGGAAACCCTAATATTAGGTATATGGGATTTCCTGAAGTTATGACCCGATTTCACGTATTTTAGGCATGGAGGCATATTATTAAAAGAAAGATATTCCCTCCGAATTTCTTCAAAATATCTGAGAGACTTACCTATATTTTCGATAAAAAAAAAGAATTAGAAGCCCTGAGGTCCTCATGTTCGATGCATGGGGCCTTGAATCTTTATGGTCCGATTTCGACGAATTTTAAAAGGGCGATGACACACTATAAATGTAGTATTTGTGCAAAGTTCTGTTCCGAAATTTTCACTAGTGCGTACTTTACTATATATATTGTAAAGTAAACAATTCAGATCGTCGTCAAAGTTCTGGTATATGGGAAGTAGGCGTAGTTGTGAACCGATTAGGCCTATTTTCGCAACATATAATTTGGGTGCAAGGAAAATATTACAAACCGAATTTCATTAAAATTGGTCGAGTAGTTTCGGATATATGGTTTTTGACCCATAAGTGGGCGGAACCACGCCCATTTAAAAAAATTTTGTACGATTTTGAATGCAGCACTTCTGTGGCTTCTTTATAATGAAATTTAAGGCTTCTGTTAATTTTCCTTACTGAATTAAAGCATTTTTAGTAGTTTTCAACGTAACCTTTGTATGGGAGGTGGTCGTGGTTATAATCCGATTTTGTCCATTTTTGGACTATATAAGGAAATGCCTGAAAAAATCGACTACTGAAAGTTTCACTGATATAGGTTTAGTAGTTTACGAGATATCTACAAAAAACTTAGTAGGGGGTGGAGCCACGCCTACTTTCCCAAACAAATTACATCCAAATATGCACCTTCCTAGAACAATCGTTTGTACCAAATATTCAAGTTCATAGCTTAATTTACGGCTTAGTTATAGCTCTTTATGTGCTTTCGATGATCGCCATTTTGTGGGCGTGGCAGTGGTCCAATTACGCCCATTTTCGAACTTAACCTTCTTATGGTGCCGTGCGTGTTCCAAGGTTCATTAAGGTATATCAATTTTTACTCAAGTTACAGCTTGCACGGACGGACAGACGGACGGACGGACTTTGTTGCGAGAGTATAATAAAAATAGGCAGAGAAGCTCGACCAAATATCAGAAAAAAAAATCCGTAAAATTTTTGGTCCAAGGCAAATTGAATATGGAGTAAGGAACAAAATTCTAAAACTAATTATATTTTCTTTTTGTTTTGGTATCCGTTAACACCGATATCACTTAGTTTCTTCAAATTGATTGATGAAAGGCATTTTACAATGCTGTTCTGTACCATTTTAGTGCAGAAAACAAATGGGGTCAGAACTCGTTGTCTTTGGAACTATACTTAATCTTATTGATTGAGTATTGAGAATGAATCTCGAAAAAAAGTCGTTGAATTAGCCTTCATTTGCGAAATTACAGATTAAGAAAACTGTTGATAAGAATTTAGTTCTATTTAGATATGGATCTTTAACAAATTCTTATGGTCAACGCTTCACTTTCATCAATTATTCTTCTATAAATGTTTTATAAACATCTATGTGAGAGTTAATCATCCAGACAAAACCTGGCTATATGACTCACTATAAATTATGCAATAAAAGAAAGAAAAAAAACTCAGTTGCATATTTCTAGGTATTGTATAAAATTCTCCAAAAATTAGAAACTTTATCAGCGTTTAAATTTGTTTGGAGAAGATAACCAGCGGCATAAATAACTTGTGTCACACGGCTTAAATATTGACGCTCTTCTGTATTTACAGTGTAAACAAATGAACTTGCTGAGTGCAGCTCAATGAGAGCCACGAATATTACACAAATAAAAGCAACAATAGCAAATACAATAACAAAACTGTGAGCATTCAATAAAAAATAACAAAAATAATAAAAAACAGCAAAAAATAATAGAGAAAAAAATTAAAAGAGACAAAAAATTAAAAGGTAGTCAAAACAACCGGTGAGTAAGTGCTAAGTGTGGTGAATATCAACAGCAAAGTGGTTAAAGCAAAGTCGGTTAATTACAGATACCACCACGACACGGCAAAGGTGCAGTGAGCAGCGCGCAGAGAGATAAGCATACAATAATAAGAAAGCGCGTCATTATACAAACCCTACAAATTGTGGAGAGCTGAGTTGCTGTTGCTCAGCAAAAATGTATGGCAATCGCGGCGGCGGCGGCGGCATACCGACCAACGCCAACGTCAACAGCGCTGTCAACGCGGGCAATGCCGGTCGTGGTGGAGTTGAGCCCACCACAAATGCCGGTTATAATGGAGCGCAGACGATCAATGCGGTAACAACAACAATGAACACAATACCAAAACCAATGAGAGTAGCCACAACGCCAAAGGCAACAACAACGCGCACAGTGAGAGAAGAAGTATCGTCGTCGTCGCTGGAGCGCACCAACAAAGTAACAACGCGCGGTACTGGGGGCCAGAAGGCAACTTCGACGACGACGACGACGAGCGAAGCAACAAAGACAGTAAATTCATATGTTGGCAGAAAGAAAAATTCAGTTGAAGATGGACCGCGTGCGCAGACGGATGTAACGGATTGTGAATTATTTAAAAGGCAACAATTAAAGCAACAGCAACAAGAGCAAAAACAAGCAGTACGTCAATTGCAAGTGACAGCAGCAAGTAAACAGCAAGAACAACAACAACAACAACAACAGCAAAACGCTAACGCAACGAGTGCTAAACAAATTGGTGGTGCGTCCACGAAAATAGTGCAGCCAATCGGTAATACTAGTAATAATCCACATAATTACGGTCAAACGTCAACGGCAACGATTCATTTAAATCAGCAAAATAACAATAGCAACAACAACAACAACACGAATACGAACGTGAACGCGAACGCGAGTGCAAACGCCAATTTCACGCCTCGAACGCCAAATACTTACTTGTCGAACGTGAATTTAAACACAAACGCGTGTGCGAAAGCCAACAACACCTACGCGGTACGCGATCAATACAACAGCAACAACAACAATAGCAATAGCAATAAGCCCATAAATTATACGCCGCCGGACAGCAACAGCGCAGGATACTACAACCAACCGGCAGTGTCTGGCTATCCAGCGTACAATAACAACAACTACGATTACTATCAACAGGTGTGTGTCTGTTGGTGTTGTAAATCCAAAAAACCACAACAACAAATAGCAAATTGTGTATGAAAAAGCAATGCAAAAATTGACAAAAGTATGCTTAAAGCGCTTCTTTAACCGCTTTGCCTAACGCTGCACAGCGCAAGCTAATAACCAAACTTTTGTTGTTGTTCTCGTATAAACGCTTTTGAGTTCTACTCGCTGCTTGTTGAGGCAAATTAACATTTCGCAACTAATGAAAATGTTAATGAACTTCACACGGCAGGCAGTCAGCCAGGCAGGCAGTCGATTACTTTGCACATAATTACAAATGAAAATGTGTGTGTGTATATGTGTGTGTGTGTACAATAACAAATCAGGCACTTTAGCAGCCAACTTCAACACGTAGCCACACAAGCAGTGGCAAAGACACTTGTGAACGCAAAGACAGCACAAAAAATGTGTCCGCTCCTCTTGCCGGCAATGCTTGTGGGACGCTCTTTTTCAGCCGAAATCCCCTTCCCTAAAATCTCCTCGCTCCCATGTCTCCACACCACAAACACTTTTCATTTAATACCTACCTTAAGAATGGAGCACTTCTTGCGGTTCTTCTTGTTTATTGGCACTTTTATGACTGCCAGCCGGAGCCGGTCGCGCGTTCGTTGCGTCACAGCGTTGCATGACAGCAGTGCCGCAGTGTGGCAAACACAAGCACACAGAAGTTTTTAGAGTTTGTGGCAATGTGGCTGTTCGCTTTGCTTATGGCCACTGAGCGCCTTTCATGGCAGCAACTGATGTGGCACGCGCAATGTCCCAACGTAGAAAGCGGCGTGTCGAGGGCCAGCAAGCGGCAGAGTAAAGCCGGTGTGCATGTCAACATTTTCTAGTGCTGGTTTTCCCGTTGCACCGTTGCATGGCGACGAGTGTGTGAAGTGGCAAGTCAGCCTGCCATAAATATGAATATAAATACAGGTCTATATACTTACATATATGTAATAGAATAATTGAACTTGTAGTAGCTCGTTACGTGCAATGCCTTGTTAATAGTAGCTACAAGGCAAAAGTAATTCATAAATACATACATACAGACATACATATGTATATATGCATATTTCAGCAGCCTCTCTTGTGAAAATCTGGAGCGTGGCTGTCGATTGGCAGCCAACATGACATGCTGCCAGATGCAACATTGTGATTATGCATAAAAAGTATTTCTCAATTTTGTCATTTTTTTTTACTCAAGTCTGCGCTAACTCATTCAACTGCTGCCACTTGGGCGGTGCCGGTATGCCTCCACACATACACACACACACACAGATAACACTCTCTATCAGGCTTACAAGCTTACAAGCTTACATTAAATATATATGCATGTACTCACCTACATAGCTGGCAACATTACATATTTTTGTAGGTTGCAAATCCGCTGATGACGTGGTTAATGCCACTAGCCGGTTTTACCATTTATTGTCGCAGCTTTACACGCATTTCATTTACATATATACAAACACATGCGTCAACTCACAAACAAATTTGAAAAAGAAAATAAAAGAAAAACAAACATTTCACCGGCTTTACGGCCAGTAGAGTGAGCAATTCTCTCTCTAATGCGCTTAGTTTTTGAATAATTTCGCTAGAGGCATTTCCACTAAGCCTGCATTTGATGCGTGTTTGTAAACCTATTAGCTGCACAGCTCTTAGAGATACGACTATTAATCAGTCAGCAGCGAAGAAGAGTGAGTCACACGGTTCTTAGTAGAATTTTCTTTTTAAATCCATCAAACACAAAAGTTGACTACATGCAACAAGTACTTTAAATAGACGAAACTCTTGTTCACGCATGTGTGCACATTAACCCTTGCAATACCAGTTTTGTTGAGATTTTTGTTTTTATACTATACTAGCAGACCGCTCCGGCTTTACACGGGTTTACTCAAATATTTCAAAAGTTTTATAAGTAATAGTGTTTGAAATTTTGTTCAGCAAGCAGCTGCGAGCGCTCGTTCCTCGACTTTCTGGAACGCGATTGAGATGCGAAGAGCATGACTTGCAAGACGATTTTCAGTTTCAGATTTAGATTCTCCATCTCGGAGTCTTTTTGATACCCTCACCTGGGTATTATTTCCAGAAAGTTGAGATTTTAGCAATAAATATAGCCTATGTTACTCGGGGTGAATGTAGCTTTCCAATGGTGAAAGAATTTTTGAAATCGGCGCAGTCGTTTTTGAGTTTATTCATTACAAACATACATACAAATCTTTCCTCTTTATAACAGTGGTATAGATTGTAATCTACTGTGCGCGAGATAGTTCATTATTTTGAAATTTTTTAGAACATTTTAACTTGTCTTCAATAATATTTGAAAAACCTTATAGAATGTAATATATAAAACTCACCCTGTCTCAACAGAACCATAACTCATCGAAATCATCAAAACATCAGAAAACAATGATTTCTGTGTCTATAAGTCTACAAGCGAAGCTTAATGGGCTTCCGCAAAGCTTTTAGTATGAAGTTAAGAAATAGCTTGCCATAATGATTTATTGTCTATGAGAAAGCTCAAGACTCATTATTTTATATTACCTAAAATTATATCAGTCTGTATTCTTGGAATAATACTTTTAGCTAGCAGTCGGTCTAACATAAAGAACTTTCATAGCACTAACTTTATTCTACACTATTTTATTAGTTTAGATGATCTATTTTGCGGAAAATATAATAAAAATAGTCCAAGTGTGTACACAAATATATTTCCCCACTTAGAAGTACAAACACTCCGAAAGTAGGATAATTTTATTCTATGTGAAATTCTAAAACAAGAAAGCTTCGATGTATCTCTATTAAGTAGAGAAAGTAGAAGTAAATAAAAACAAATACAGATGAAAAAATAAAAAAAGTACCCAAACCTTAAGAGCCCACTTTATGCAACCATCTCAGAATAATATATTTGAAAAAATGTCACGTATAGGAACCGTACCACGACTCATAACCGATGACGCATGATATCAAATATTTTGTGCTTGAAGAGTTATTTATTGTGACTAATCTAGAAATTCTCTGGAAAACTGTTGACATGTTAAACATTCTTTCACTTTTTACTTAGTTAAATAAATGATATTCGGAAGCTTGGCTTATAAATGACACATATTCAGCAGATAACTGCTTCAGAGAGATACTGACTAGTATTTTAAAGAATCATTAGAAAAAAGTATTTCTCACATTGATAGTCTTCATATATAAGACTGACTGACTGACTGAGTGACCATAATTTCCGGCATCGTTGTTTTTTCTCTAAATGTACATATAAAATTCCCCGCTAAAGAGCATTTCCCGCTTAAATGCCTGTCTATTTGAGAAAAAGCTTGGTAAGTACCTCGAGGCACTTAAGCGGGATTCATTTAAGTGCCCTTCCCACTTAAGTGTCTCAAAAGTCTTGCATGTTCAGAGGGGGCACTTAAGCGGGGATTAGTCTCCTAGGAAATCGGTCTTTTAGTTACTCCATATATACATACAGTGGAACGTCCATAACTCGAAGAAAACACGAACTTTTGAATTGGAAATAGCGTTTAGAAATCAAATTTCATACAAATTTACATCCATAACTCAAACTTCCTTAACTCGAAGTTCTCCATAACTCGAACTTTTGAATGGCCAATAGAAGTCAAATTTTATACAAATTTCCTTCCATAAATCGAACTTTTCGACCAGGACATAATGAATAAACCTAAAGTCTCTCAAGCTCGAAGTTTTTTTCTGAATTATGGTGCTAAAGAAGTTCCACTGTATTTAATTCGGTTAGAGGAATTAGGCAAAAAAATATATATTTAAAATCTAATGAAACAGCTTATATAGGAATATTCTGAACTAAAATAAATAATAAAAATAAATAGAATTTTATAAAAATATTTTAATACAAATAATCTTAACTCGTATTATGAACATTTTACTTCGTTAAACATTTCAAAATTGCCAGATGTTTCAGTAGCTCAAGGAAAGCGGATATTGTTTATTTATATACCGATTATAATGTCCCACTGTGTTTTGAAATCTATTAATGTACCGTTAGGAATTTTCTTTAAGACTTTTCAACTCACAAAAAAAATTTTTAAAATATGGTACTACTAGGATACACTAGGATATGTTTTTTAATATGTTGAGTAGTCTTTATTTTACTTTGAAATATTTCGTCTTCCACCACTTATGTTCCACATACAACCTTTATCTGTAGTTACAAACCAATGCGCTTTCTGTGTAGAGGTTTTGCAAATCTTCTAAGCTCATATTATTTAACATTAAAAATATATTTGGAAATACACATATTCTTATAATTTTTGTGGCTTGCGAAGTTTGAGAAATTAAAATTTTTAGCTTTAATTTTATTTTTGTTTGATAAAACCCCAAATAACACATTCTGCGAATTTCTAACATTTCAAAATAATTATATTTGCATATCTTCAAGTATTTTCTTCATAAATGTTATATGCATATTACTATTAATCTCGAGCATTCTTGCAAACACAGTTCATGACCGATTAGTAACATTTAATCAGCTCATACTCATAATCACTTACTAATTATACATTAAAATATCAAAACACATAAAATTTCTTGCAACTGAAAATAAAATTTAATAATTGTATGAAATTCTCTACATTTTATCAATAAAATTTATGCAGCCATCCGGTTACTACCAACACCAAGAACCGTACGACGAGAACTTCGACGAAGACATGGAGGCCGAACGTGATCTCGCCGAGGATGCGCAATGGAAGAAGATCCAACAGAACACCTTCACACGTTGGGCCAACGAACATCTGAAGACCATCGATCGCAACATTAACAATTTGGAAACCGATCTCTCCGATGGTTTACGCTTGATCGCGCTGATCGAGGTGCTATCGCAGAAACGTATGCCCAAATACAATAAGCGACCAACATTCCGTAGTCAAAAATTGGAAAACGTATCGGTGGCGTTGCAATTCCTAGAACAGGAGCACATCAAGATCGTGAATATCGGTGAGTACAAAGCGTTGAATTGACATTGAAGAGAGCTTATGCGTAATTATAAATACGAAATTACTAGGAATCTTAGTTGAAACTGAATTGTTAGGGATTTAGGGATTTGTATAAATTATGCGCATGAGCGTATGCTGTGGCAGCTACGCATGCGCGTAAGTATTTGTGCGCAAAAATTTGTACTGTTGAAATTTGTTTGTCTCTGGATGAGTTGAATTTCATTTTACCTGTCATGCGGGTTAGACAAATTCATTGAAAACCCGTACAAATATGTGGAGCAGCGCGCTCACTACTGGTACGTACGAAGGTATTAGGGGCGGTGAAGAAAGCGACGCTGTGAACGGACGCGTTACGCTTAACAAATGCGCGCACAGACACATTTGCGTTTGTGCGGCAAAGCCCGTTAGACCAGACGCTGGCTGGGAATCGAGTTCTCAAACGAGTTTCGGGCCGTTCAAAGGCAAAAATAATAAAAAAATGTAACAAGAACAACAACTTGCGACAACAAACAAATTGAAGCTAACATTTCGTGGATACCTAAAAGGCAGACTGTGTGTTCAACTATATGTTAGTGTGTGTTTATGCGTATATATGTATATATGGGGCGGTTTCATGACTCTCAACACATCTTGTCTTGCTTGTCTTGTGTGCAGCACTTGAAACATTTTTTGAATCTAACGAAGCGTTAGAATTAAACGATATATCGCTCTTGCGTCACACACAGTTGAGTTCTGGTGGCAAATGACTTCACGGTCAAGTCGATGATATCACAAAGCAGCTACAAGCCTTACACATACATACATATTCAAAATTTTATGTACATAACTGTATGTGTAAAGCAACAAGTATGAAAGTTATGGAAGTACATTATAAGCGGCGCATGTTGATTTACTCTTAGCGGCAATGCATTTCACAATCAGCCTACACACACACACTCAAACAGAAAAATAAATAAAATGACAACTGAAATTTTTGAAAATTGAATTTAATGTCACTTTTCATTTATTGTTGCCCAATTAGTCGCACATTATTTTCCATATAAAAATTTTGTATGTAAAATGCATATAAAAATTCTTTAACGACCTGAGAACCTTGTGGCAACGCCTTTCATTAAATACAAAAAAAAATGTATTTTTTTCATATTATTGTATTATTACATAATGGCGATAAGTTTCTTCGCCTTTTTACTTATGCAACTCAGTGAGTGATTGCAACGCTGGCGTAGTTGAGACGAGCGCCTATAATTGTGGATCCACTCCAAGTACAAGTAAGTGATGAAAAGACTTACTCATTGAGCCCGTTTTACTTACAATTCCAATATTTGTTTTTATTGTTTTTTGTATACATATATATTGATGTTTATATTTAGTAATTATATGTATGTCAATGACTGCCCGTTGCGTTCGTTGAATGTCGCCGCTTTTCTGCTGTTTTTGTCAATAGCAAACTAATGATGTCATTTCCAAATGGCGCAAACCCTCGGCGGTGGCTTAGCGGGTACTTGAAGTTGCACAAATATTTATGGGATTACAAATACAATAACAAATACTCATATACTCATGTGTTGTATGGTGTATTGTCACTCTCACTGCCGCTATGTAGGCGTTTTGCATTGCAATTAGTTATTTTAGCGCGTTCAAATCGAGTGGCTCGTGCATGAAATATGCATTTATAACTGAACTTTTATGGAATATTTATATTTATTTACCAAAATAATTAATTTCTGCTGTTTCAACTATTAATAAATATGTAAATCTTTTTCAACATGCTTTTAATTATTAACTGTTAAGAGATACTAGCCTAAACGTCAGTTAATGACCCAGGGGTCCAGTATTTTTCGATATGAATTTTTTTATTTTATTTTTCGAAAATCAAAATTTGACCTTACATAGCATCGGTCATTTAAGCTTAACCGAATAGTTTTATACACTATTTAATTGAGAGGAAAATGTAGAATATTTCCATTTCTTGGATTTTTTAATAACTGTATCCTGTAATAAATAATAATTTTTTTTTAAGTCTGTTTTTCGAACTTTGAATCAAATTTTGGAAGCAAAGTTCGAAAATCGTATAATTAATTTTTTAATTTTTTTTTTTACTTAAGACTCAATCTTCCCAAAAAAATAGTCTGGTCCAATCCAAATCGATTTTGTCGTATAGTGTAATAGTTGCATAGAGTATATATGTATTTCTATACTACTATTATAAATAGGAAAGATTTGTACGTACCATTGGAAAGCTACATTCACCCCGAGTAACATAGGCTATATTTTTTTGCTAGAATCTCAACTTTCTGGAAATAGTTCCCAAGTGAGGGTATCAAAAAGTCTCCGTAATGGAGAATCTTTATCTGAAACTGAAAATCACCTTGCAAGTCATTCTCTTCGCATCGCAATCACGTGCCAGAGAGTCGAGTAACGAGTGCTTGCACTTGCTTACTGAACAAAATTTCAAAAACTCCCAAGTACGCCCTTGAGAGACGAGTACTGAGCGTATGCATCGGCTTGAAGAACAAAACTTTAGAAATATACAAGCTCGCCCTAGGGCGTCGAACTCTGAGTGTTCCCAACGCCTTCATAATCAGATAGAAAGACAACGGACACCAAAGACTAGAGAACGTAATCAAGTTTTAGCTAATTGCAAATAACATATAGTTTCATGTTCGAATTGCCCTTATTTTACTTTTTCGAAATGAACCCACGTAAGAAATAGCAAAGTACATACATATGTATGGGAGAGTGTGTGTAAAAACTTATAACTTTTGAAATGTTTGTTTAAGCCCTTGCGAAGCCGGTGTGGTCTGCTAGTTTATAATAAAAAAGTGGCTTCAAATATATTTACTTTCAAAACTGTATTGAATCTGACGTGCTGTTTTGAACACAAAAACTTAATCTAGTTCACAAATCATTGTCATATCATTCAAAATGACATTTGTATTATCAATATTTGCGCAGGGATTAGCCCACATTGAAATACTATAATCCAAATAGCAAACATTTTCTTCATATAATCTCTTCAATTACACATTTAAACCCTTATATTCTCATAGTTCCACTAGTCAGTGCATTTCGAACTTTCGTAAATATTTTCGATTAAGTTGGAGACAGTTTTTGCTTAATTAAAAACATTTTAATTTTTTATAAAAATGATAATGACTCATTTGCTAGACTTAGCTTTAAGTATCAGGTGATACTATTTTTTCTTGAAATCGATGATAGTGTTTTCGGGATAGATTTTCGAAATTATAAGTTGAGTCAATTTATTCAATTTCATTAGAAAACACTCAAGTGCTTCCCTTTTCTAGTGCATATTGAAGATGAATTTCCAAAATGTATTCTGTCTGAACGCAGAGCCAAGCATTTTTTGAAGCCAACAACTGACCAACTTTTTTCAAGCATTTTTTTGCAGACATACAGTCCAATGACTTGGATTCCTTGGATTTCGAAATGATTTTCTGATCCCTAAATATGTTAATTTTGCCAAATAATTTAATTTTGAGATTTAAAGGTTTCCAAAATACATACATATGTCTCAATAACATGTAAGAACGTACATCCAGTTTGATCAACCATTTAGTTTTTTATTACTATTCGACAAATAAAAAATTTTTCATAGAAAATCAAAAATAAAGAAACAGGTGTTCTTTCTCACAGAAACTGTTAAAACACTGCAAACATTTCTTCAGTTTACACTTAAAAATGCTGAAATCGATAGTTATACCAAAATTAATTATACAAAAAAAATCCTATTGCTATTAAATCATATTAATTTACAAAAGTAATACTAAGGCATTATTACACAATGTTTTGACTTGAAGTCACGAAAATTTGAAAACAAAGTTATAGCTGTCTGCGTTGACCCAGTTCCAAACAAAGGTCATTGCGATGACAATCATAAGTTTTTGAAGATTCATGTAAAATCAAACGGATAAAAAATTTTGATCGAAGCTTTTTTTTCAAGAATTAACAAAATGGCTTCCTCAGGAAATTTTTTTCTAGATTTTCGGGAAAAAATCAAAAAAGTCTTAAAAAATCGAAATTTTCTTCTTCTTCGATCTGGCCTGAGTTTATTATGTATTCTAAAAGCTGTATGAATTTCATTAAAATCGACTGAGCGGTTATCGAGTTGCAGTTGTCACCAGTTCAAAAAGTATAGTTTTGAGATAAACGCATTTAAAGTTGCTCCCGTGCGTTTTGAGGCGCCCTAGCGATCTTTATTATTTGTCGAATAACTCGAAAAGTTATTATCGGATCAACTTCAAATTTTCAGAGAATATTTTTAAGAAATAAATCACACACTTAACGAAACTGAAAAAAAAATATATTTTTTTAAAATCCTGACTACCCCTAACCCTTTAAAATCATGTTTTCAAATATTCCAACAATAACAAAATTACTAAGATATGCAGTTCCATGATTTATTTCTTCATTAACAACCAAACTGACAACTCAACTGACCGATCAGCTGATAGCAAGACAACTCTCAGAAGAAGCGATATCCATATGAACAATAATAAAAAAAAATAAATTATCTACAATTTATTTAAAGCTCTAAAGCAACTTAATAAGTACTACATTATGTGCTTTAATAATTATTTACTAAACTGTATTATTTAAGCACACCTGTTGACATTTGTGTGAATACACAAACAAATCGTTGTAAAATGTAAATCTACTCGTACCTTCTACAAAGAACTTGACAAAAATATATAAAACGCCATTTATCACGTTTTACAGGTATTTTTTTTTTTTTGCTATAAATCATATGGAATATATACAATATATTTCTGCTACTAGTTATCGCTCACGCTGTGTGCCTTATTCGCTATGTTTCTTTCCTTACCCCACTCCGCTTTATGGCGTGCATAAAATTAGTCACATATAATTATTGCAGCGAAGCGTGCAAATGAGCTACAAATTCACTTTTCATTTTATTTGAAACGCTATGCCATTTTTCTTTGTTTTTTGTTTTTGCTTTGTCTATATTATGTATGTAAATATTTTTGCGTATGAAAGTTATAAATAATACTCAATATAATGAATGCACGTACATACATATGACTGACTGTATGTAGATATGTAGCTATGAGTCAAACGCTTGGCACTCGTAACCCAGTGAGTGACGTATGATGTCATTTCCACCGTTGACCATCATTGCAGGTACTTACTTCGATTTGCGGATTTGTCGCTTTGGAGAATGTTGTGTAATTTACATTTTTGAAAAGGTTGTCATTTGTAAAGCCACATTGTCATTATAATTACTTATATGTATATGAATAATTTTACTTTTATGTGCATGCGGTCATATGAGTGCAGTGGATTTTTTTAATTTAAAGTTTATTTTTTTATTTTTAGTATTTTTTAAATATATATATATTGGTCTACAACTTAGCTTCCGCCGTTTTTTTTTTGTATAAAATCGGTTACAAATGTCGATGAGCCTCTGCCGCACTTTTCTTGGAATTAATAAAGAAAAGCAAAATTTCCCGCAAATGTCGAGAATTCGGCTCAGAAAGTGACATTTTCTGTTGAGAATAAGTTTGGGATGCAAACAGATCTCTACAAATATTTTGTTGGATTAATGTTGACAAAAATGTCCACGATCGATATAAAACGATTTAATCTATCTAATCGACCAGTGCTTGACCCTAGAGACATCTATTGGAAAACGGCGGAAGCAAAGTTGTAGACCTAATAATAAATAATCTGGAAATAATAGTTAGGCTTGCAGAGCGAAGAAGAAGAATATAAATCCGTAATAGTTTCTTCTTTAAATATTACTAAAATAATATAAATATTCCAAAATAATTTCTAATTCATTAATTATCACATCTAAGCTGAATCTACTATAATTTCATTTCATATTAGCAATTTTTATTGCTTGATATATAACTAAATTGGTTACATACATACCAACATATATGTATATCAAATGTAGTAAATTGATTCGCATATCCACTTGGCCTAATATCAGTCAAGCGTAATTGATACAAGGTAGACTTGACAGTTCACTTGCTTTATGTCTCATATAACTCAGTTATAGATTTACATATGTATTTATATAAAGTAGCAGTAGAGGCTATATATGTATTTTATAGTTTTTCATTTCCAATTCTAACTCAGTTTTGTTAATTCAAAGCTTAATTCCCAAAAACGAAATTTTGATGAACCTAAATACCAATAATCAAATATAAATCAATGAACTACATAACCTTACTCTACTTCTAATTACAAAATTGTAATTTAAATACTTAGACTTATACATCGTCATATAAAATTGATAGCCCTAATAACAAACAAACCAAATTTTAAATTCCTTTAAATGATAAAGAAGCACCTCTTGCCACAAATCAGTTAAACACCGTAATCTATGGTAGTTTGTATTGATTAATCGTAAAGTATTATCAATAATTCTGATCAGAATTACATTTCAGGAGTTCAGTGAACTTTTTGAGCTGTCAGAGTTGCATTGATAAGATAAGATATTGTAAAGCTGTTTACATAGCATATCTAAATACATATGCTACAAAATTATTTCGTTTATATGTGGTAATAAATCCCAAACTACCGAATAGTTGAGACAATTAAGCTCATATATATATATTTGGCGTAGGAACCGCTTTAAGCGATTATAGCCGAATCCACCAGAACGCGCCACTCATTCCTCCTTTTTGCTTTTTGGCGCCAACTGGAAACACCAAGTGAAGCCAGGTCACTTTGCACTTGGTCTTTCCACCGGAGTGGAGGCCGTCCTCTTCCGCGGCTTCCTCCAGCGGGTACTGCATCGAATACTTTTAGAGCTGGAGTGTTTTCTTCCATCCGTACAACATGACCTAGCCAGCGTAGCCGCTGTCTTTTTATTCGCTGAACTATGTCAATGTCGTCGTATAAATCGTACAGCTCATTGTTCCATCGTCTGCGGTATTCGCCGTTGCCAATGTTTATAGGACCATAAATCTTGCGCAAAACCTTTCTCTCGAAAACCCCAAGAGTCGTCTCATCGGATGTTGTCATCGTCCACGCTTCAGCGCCATACATCAGGACGGGAATAATGAGCGACTTATAGAGTTTGATTTTGGTTCGTCGAGAGAGGACTTTACTTTCCAATTGCCTACTCCGTCCAAAGTAGCACCTGTTGGCAAGAGTGATTCTGCGTTGGATTTCAAGGCTGACATTGTTGGTGTTGTTAATGCTGGTTCCCAGATAAACGAAAGTATCTACAACTTCAAAGTTATGACTGTCAACAGTGACGTGGGAGCCAAGACGCGAGTGCGCTGACTGTTTGTTTGATGACAGGAGATATTTCGTCTTGTCCTCATTCACCACCAGACCCATACGCTTCGCTTCTTTATCCAGTCTGGAAAACGCAGAACAAACGGCGCGGTTGTTTCTAAGCTCATAATTGAGTAAATTAGTTTACTTTTATCAATTAGGTATAGATTTTTTTAATTTTTAGATTTTGTTAGTACCATCTAATTAGCTATAAGATTGAATTTATTATATTCTTCTTCTATATTAAAAAAAAATATATTGTCTATAACAGTTTTCAAAGTTTTGTGTAAATGATCTTATAAAGTTATTCTTATAAATACTAATTGTCAATTAATTGAAACCCAAATTATATTTTGCTGTTGAGAGATACTTTATTAAATGTTGTAAGCGTTTCAGACAGTATGTTAATTTAGTCAATTAGCCGTTTATGAAGCAATTAAGTAATCAGTAACAAACACCAAAATCAATATTTTGATAATGCGTGATACTTGTCACTTATTGAGCCCACAACATAGGTTTAGATGAAGATTTTTACGTAAATTTGTTATAAATTTAATGAGTAATTAGTTAATTGCTCCCTTGTTGGGATAATTGAGTACAAATATTGCTTAAATATAAATATTTCCATATTTCCAAAAGCATTTATATATTACGTAATAGTATATCACTTCTTCAAAAAATAATTATGTTAGAGTTTAAGAAATTATTATAATATTTTTGCTTAGCTGCATTCTCCAATTCTAAAGATACATGCATTTAACCATATCCAAAAAGCATTTTAAAAGCAGTATTTAAAATTAGTTAGCTAATTTCCTGCATAATAATTGCACATGATTAACCTTCATTTGTACATAACCTTTAATTATAAACCTTGGTCTGCATAAAAGTTTATCTCTGAGCAGAAATGTTTGCGTACATACATATATACATATATATATACCTAAGTGTGTATATATGTATGTATGTTTGAATATTCTCTGCGTGTTTGCCAACAGCGATCTAATCGCTGATATTTGCTCACTTTTGCTTTTTTGCAATTTTTGTTTTTCGAAGATAATATAAATTTGCAATACTTGAACGCATATACATGCATACAACTAGTATAAAATATATAATATATTTTCTGTATGTATAAGTACTCTTCCTGAGATAAGCGCCTATCAGCTGTAGTGTTTGACAAAGCACCAAAATTAGCAACGAGTCCATTGAACAAACAAATTTATGGGTATTCGATAAGGTACACTCGGACTTTCAAGAAAGAAAGATACATTTGTACATAAAATTATTATTATATGCAAATTGATATATTAATACAGTTAAATGCAGTAAAACAACTGTAAAGTCATAATAAATTACTTTGCACTTTAGATAAGATATAAAAAATACTTAAAAAAGTGATAAAGAGCGAGCTGTTATTATAAATATATTATACGAGTACATATAAAATTTTTCTGATATTTTTATAATATCTTTTGAAGTCTCTTTAAGTGAAATTATTTAGTTTAGAGTATGGCTTAACAACAAAAAAAATATTTTTACTGTTTTAGAATAACCTATCCACTTCCCTTTACTGTATTTTTAAAGTAAACACCTTCGATTCGCCACTTCTTTGCTAACAATGTTTGACCTTTACTCTCTTTCTTTCAAATTTATTTATGAAAACAAAGGATCCACTAGCCACTTGAATTAAGTACAAGACTGCTTGAAGGTAAATTCTTTCAGTCGCTCAATTTAGGTTAAATTAGGTTAGGTTATGATTTTCGTTTCGCCAATCTCTAATTCTTAACGAGTTAAAGGCGGAATATTTTGCAACATACATTAAATAATTTGATACCAGTGAGCCCGATGGAAGAGATCGCAGATCCAAGATCGTGCTGAAAAACATTCTGTGAATACTTATACACACTTATACACTTACAAAAATGTGTTTATCTTTCACCAGTCACCTTTCTACATCAGTTGACCTCTTAAAAATACCACTTTGTGAGAAATTCTTAATGTAATCTTGCGTTACAACAACAACAATATACATAACAACAACGCTCGTGTTAAATGGAACTTCACGCCAACACCTCATCAACTCAACTCACATCAACACGCACACACACACAATTACACGTCAACACATATACATAGATATACAATCACCTTTGTATGACTGTTTATTGTAGAGTGTTTTATGCTTTTTGTAAATTGCTAATTTGCATAGTTAACAGAAAATTGAAAAGCCACGCAATTATGGAAAATGCGGAATGTAAGAGAAAGAAAAGGTGTCACGGCAAGTCAATAAAATGTGAATTGCTATGGTAGTTACTTGGCGGTATGAATATGTGCCACCATTCGAGGAAAATTGATTGTATTTATACCAAAAAAAAGCAACAAAATATTTATCTAGTGTTATCTTTTAAATAAATATCACCGGTCAACACGATTTTTGGGTCTGACATCTACATGTTAAATTTTAGTTTCTCCTATGACAAAAATAAGGAAACACTTTTTTTTTGGTTAAAGTTTGCTTTTGTAGAAATTAGAGAAAATTTTCAATTTTTAAGTAGAAATTACTGATTTTTTTTATATTTTCTACATTTTCACTATAGATTATTTTGATTACTGACTTTTAGATTAAAATATGCTTCATAGGGGTCGCAAAGTTTCAAATTTGTTGATAAAGTTAAGTTTTTACCTCTAACTTTAATAAATTCACCGCAAATAAAACAGAATGAATCAAAATCATTTTTACACTGACTTGATGCCATTTTTTAACTGAGTAATACACTAATATTGTTGTTACAGCTATAATAAACAGGTTAACATTCAGTACTGTGCCTCTTACAAATAATAATACTGTTTACTTTCGGGTTAATCAAAGTGCTGCCATCTTTGATTTATGAAATAAATTAAAATATGCTTATCGATGTATATCAGCCCAAAGCAAACTTAAAGAACTATAGATTAATATTTAAGTGTTTTTCAATGTCTAGAATCAGAATTCAAGCAAGAGAACAGAAACCCCAAAAAAATATTTTTTTTGTTGACCGGTGTATTTTTTGATATTAAAATCTGGATGGCAACGTTAAAGAAATTTTAAAATCCCTTAAGATTTCCCTTTAGTATTCCGGGCTGAAGAAACTTAAAGTTTGAGCAACTGCTTTTTCATGATTTTTCTAAAGAGGTTAAGGGTAATCAGAGACACGAAAAAATTAGAATTTTTAGTAATTTTTTTTGCTCTTAAATCATGTTATCGTACAAATGTAATAATATGGCATTATTACACAATGTTTTGATTTGATTTGAAAATTAAAAATAAAAAACAAATTTGTAATTTTTAAAGTTATAGCTGTTGGTGTTGACACAGTTCCAAAAAAAGGTCCTTACGGTGATAATCAGAAGTCCTCTGGAGATTCATCTAAAATCAGTCATATAAGAAAAAGTAGTTTTATAAATAGATAATCCTGTTCCTGATCGAAGCTTTATTGTTTTTTTCAAAAATTAACAAAACTCTCAGGAAGTTTTTTTTCAAGGAAAAAATCAATAATTAATTGGTCTTCGAAATTTTTTTAAAAAAAGCTCCGATCAGGCCCAGGATTATTATGTATTCTAAAAGCTGTATGAATTTAATTAAAATCGACTGAGCGGTTTTCGAGTTACAGCTTTCACCAGTTCAAAAAACATAGTTTTGAGAAAAACGCCTTTAAAGTTTCACAATAGCGTTTTGGAGTGCCCGAGCGCTCTCTGTTATTTGTCGAATAACTCGAAAAGTAATTATCGGATCAACATCAAATTTTCAGAGAATATTTTTAAGAACGAAAATGTAAAAAAAAATATTTTTTGAAAATCTTGGCTACCCCTCACCCCTTAAGTTAGCTATAAATTGAAGAAATTAATGACTAATTGGCTGGTTTCTTGTAATTTTTCCCCTTCAACACCGCCACTGTAGTTATTTTAATTTGGACCATTATATGATATTGAGAACCTATAATTTTCGATTTGAAGTTTGAATCCCGAGCGAATTCTCTTATTTAACTCACCGTTATTAGTATATAATATACTGTTATCCACCGTTATGATCCGCTTACAATGTCATAAATATTTTGTATCATCTCTACTACCTACAGCGTATGCCATAATTAGAAATCAAATATTTAGAAAAAAACAGAACAACAACAACTGCAATTTACATTGTTCAATTGCCAATAAAACACATTAATACTGTAGAGTTTTTCTGCAACTCGGCTGCTTGACAATTAATATTAATTAAATTCAGAATTAAACTGTAATCGGTCAACGCCTTTTACGGTATTAATCCGTATTTTTCTACATCTTTAATTACCCACGCATGCGTACAGAGTTGCTGAGCTGCTGAGCTACTGACTTTTTCCATACACACTAACGCACGCACGCACATGCATTGCAGCTTCCTCCTTTCTCCACCAATGCCACCACCGCTCAAGTTGTCGGGAAATTGTCAGCAATGTGGTAAAAGCCTGCGCATCATATCAGCAATTTACTTGCTCTGCGCATGCGCGCCAACATGTGCGAGCCGCACGTTCTTACAACATGTTTAGACAACTGTATGAAGCGGTGCTGCTGGAAATACCTACAATACCTGTACTTATGTATGTACATAAGACAGAGGCTATCGGTGATCACCTCTTCACCTCAACTGCCACCAGCAGCTCGCCACTAAACTTAACACTCTGGCGCAATGGCTTTCATTTGGTCCACCCTAGACACCGTGCGTTTGCCCTCCTCCTCTACTACTGTTGCATTGTTGTATTTGTTTAACCGCAAATTTCACATTTCACATATTTATGCGCTGACACGCATGCGCAAACGCCATGTACTTGTACAGTAGCAAAAAAGAAAGCTTCCACACTCATCTCAAGCAGCAGTGGCACTTGCGCGTCCATTCGAGATTTTTTTTTTGCTCTATTCCGTCTCATCAGTATTCGCAGTGGCACACTTGTATGCCCTGTCACCAGCGAGCGCTAAGTCGACGCTTTGTGCGTCTGCTAACTAACTGGTTGGTGTTGGCAATCGCTCAAAATGCACGCGTGCGCCGACCTGTTCTGTTTGTCTTAACCGTGATCGATTGTTGTTTTTGCCATTGACCAATAAAAGCATATACAAGTTGGCGGCTCATCGTCATGATCGGCAGCGCATCTGCCTCGGAGCTGCTGCGCAACAAAGTCAATTGCTTTGCTCCCATTAGAGCCAAGCGTTCGTCGCCAACAACTAGCCAACAACCGCTTATCTAGCCGGTTAGCACGAGTAAGCCACCATCGGCTAGCGAAACAATGCTGCAAGTTGTCAGTTTCACAGTCAACCACTAAGTCGCTCGTCATGGTGTGGCATGTGTCATGTGGCACATTGCATTGGCTCTTTAAGTGTGCTGCAAAAATTGTTGTTGCATTCTAAGTAACTGTGTTTGTGTGTTTTTAGCTGCGATTTTTTTCGCTTAACGTTTACTGTGGTGCTCTTACTTTTCCTCGTTTTAGCTAGCCGTTTTGTTTGTCTTTCTTACTGCGTTTAGTCGGTGCTTTGTTCATTTAACTTGTCATTGCTTTGAATGTTTTAATAAATGTTTCGCGTTTCTCATTTGCCGGAATTAAGTTGTACGTGTTTAATTTATACAAAAACAAAAATAACATCGACCATTCACTTTGATCAGAGTGTGGTATAAATAAGCCGGTTGTAAAATCATTTGTCGTTAATGGACTTAACGTTTATGCCTGAGTTTCAGGTCAAGTTATTGGTATTACTTTCTGGTTTTTGCATGACAAAAATCTAGATAAATGGTTGCTATCTACCTTAAAGTCACTTGTCAACAGTAAAAAGTTGCTAATTAAGTTAGATAAGATATGCAATGAACCGAAAGTCTCTACTCAGAGTTATTGTGTTTAAGTCTAATCGAATTATCGGGTGTAATTTCAACGCTGCCAACTATAATAACATTTATACGGAAGAATTTCGTAGTATGCTAGAGCTTTTCTTTGGCTTATTCAACAGCTCTCGCTGTTTATTTCTTGTTTCGAAAAACGAACTCTGCCAGCCGAAGGTATTACATTCTGAGTGTACCTATAATGTTCTAAGAAACAAAATTGATATAAAAAGTGCACAAGCTTTTCCTTGACAGATATATTAGGTCTACAACTTTGCTTCCGCCGTTTTCCAATAGATGTCTCTAGAGTCAAGCATTGGTCGATTAAATCGATTAAATCGTTTTATATCGATCTTGGACATTTGTGTCAACATTAACCCAACAAAATATTTGTAAAGATCTGTTTGTATCCCAAACTTATTCTCAACTGAAAATGTCACTTTTTGAGCCGAATACTCGACATTTGCGGGGAATTTTTAATTCCAAAAAAAGTGCGGCTGAGGCTCATCGACATTGGTAACCATTTTTATACAAAAAAACTTAAATTTATAAAAAAAAACGGCGGAAGCAAAGTTCTAGACCAATAGTAGAGAAGGTAAACCTCAACTTGAAGAACGCAAAACCCTACAGGCAGAAATCTGAAGTATTGCTAAGGTTCTCAACCGGCATCTGAACCAGAGAATCTAGAAAAAAAACAATTACAATAACAAAAACATGCCTAAACACATTTTCTAGTATTTTCCGATTACAGTAATTTTTAAGATACGACGATCTTATAGTCTTTCCACGATTGTAGCCAATAAGCAATTCTGAAAATGGAGGCGAATAAAGCGTGATGAACATAAGGATATAATTCGGCAATTACTTCAGACTTATATCTCTCCGAAAATATAGATTTGGGGCTTTTATTGTGCGAGCTTTACAAAACGTGCACATGGGTTCTAATAAAGTATGCTCTGGAACCCAAAAAGTGTAGAATAAAACAGAAGAACTTTTAGTGTTTACTTTTGCATTATTCTGAACAGCGTGGGATGCTTTATAATAAAATTAGAAGAAACCAAACTATTTATGATTTCCTGGAATTTTTGGTAGACTTTTAGATTCTTTGGAAAAAATGGAGTATATCTTGTGTGCTGTCCTGCATTGACAAGACAATGGCTACAGCATTTGGTGGGCTCACAGTATAAGAGTCTGGATGAGGGATCGATAGTGAAGACACATAAGCTTTTACTTGACGGCACTCAATCTGGTATTGCTAAGGACTAAAACTGGTCTATGTGTGGTTTGTTGGCCTACCAGACTAATCTAACCAAACCTTGGTTCTTGGTTATCAGAGTTTCCTAACATATATAGTATATTACATGATCTTGTTTACGCCCACATTCATCACTCGATTATTCTAAAGTAGACAATTTAAGATAAGACATTATTGATGTACGGAAATAGCGAGAGAGCATAAAGAAACTGTCAGAGCAAGGCAATTAGGTTTAATGTTCATATTGAGAAAGATAATCTATGACATTAAGAAATTATACAGGATGATCCATTCTATTTTTAGACAAACTTCTTAACTCTTCAATTAAAAATCCAAGGAAAACTGTTTTGAATGTTTTAAAGAAGTGATCATTGTCCTTAGACATCAAAGAATACGTTATTCTGCTACTAGTCGTAAATCACATTGATTAAGTCTCCCCGAATGCCTTCATGACAGCCACTAAAAGACTTTTTCAGTGTCTTAATTCACAAAACTTTCCTTTTAAAAACAAAACAAAAGCTAATAAAAGACAATAAATGCAGGAAATAAAACTTTATGACACCCACACACACACTTGAACTACATAACTGCTCTAGATAATAATCAAAGAACTGTTTACGAGTACGTATGTAGAAAGACCAAAGTGGAATTAATGCGATTAGGGAACCAACCAGAAATAGTAAACGATTAATGCTTAAGCATATTAATAATATTATTTGCTAATAAATTCAACAAATGAGGAATTAATAAAGTGGCCAGCACATCGGGCATTCTGATGAATTTATGACGCAAGCGATGCCGTCACCATGCGACAACAACAGCTTAAGACACATATTCATTTGAAAAAAAAATGTGATTTTAATTTTTTTGTTTTTATTTTGAGCCATACACAGCAGCTCGCCCACAAATAGTTGCTTAGAAACAAAGAAACAACAACAAAGCATCACAGTAATAATTCAAAAATGGTTGTTAGGCGCCTCTCGAAAATCATGACTCAATAGCTTAATCAGCCACCGAATCGCGACAATCATTGGAAGTTGTTGATGATAATTGCATTGTTATTAAAGCTGCTGTTGGTCAGCATACATCACTGTAACAGTATTTGTTTTTATAACAGCTGTGGCGGCGGTTGCGGTGTCTGTGGTGGCTGAAGATGATAAAGTTGTTGATGTGATATGAGAGCTTAAACGATTACCTAGTAACCTTGATTCTGTTTCTTATATTTATACTAATTATATAATAGTTGTTGGTTTAGTGATTTTGTTTTTCATATATATATTTTTTTGAATATTATAAATATTTTTTTGTTTAATTCTAATTCTTTCTAATAATGTATCACGTTTCCTGGAAACTCGCTATTATTTCGCCGCACAAATGTTGCGATTATTAAAAGTTTGTCATGAATGACCACATAAAAGATATGCCTTTCCTTTTCAATGTAGGGTTTCTGATAACAAATGCTCTTGAAATTGTTTCAAATGCATAATGGAGAATTTAAAATAAAATAATATTTCTCTTTATCAAATACATATGTATGTATGTATATTTAGACTCTAGTGTAATTATTTATATATTTAAAAACACGTTACGTGACTTATGTATATAAGCAATGAAAAAAATACAATTGTACCCAGTTCATGTTTTTTAAATATTATGAGCGGAAATGATATATTTCAAAGTAAGAAGTTTTCTCAAAACTAACTTCTTCAGCTACTGAGGCCGACTATTTGAAATATGTTTACTATTAAATAGTTGAGTTTTGATAACAGCACTTGCGATAACTGAGCAACTGAAACTTGCATAAATCACATATTTGGTGAATTTTTAGCATCGGAAATGACAAATACATTAGGTATTTAGTTTTTTATGTTTGTTTCGACAATAAATCTCTCGGGTTTTGTTACGGTTACAGCATAAAGTATGCCTTATGGGATATGATGTTTTGATTCGAAAATGTATGTATGTATGTTATTGGCGTTCAACCGTTTTGCCGGTTATAGCCGAATCGATGAGAGCGCGTCACTCTTCTCTTTCCTACGCAGTTCGGCGCCAGTTGGAGATCCCAAGTGTAACCAGGTCGCTCTCCACCTGGTCCCTCCAACGGAGTGGAGGCCTTCCCCTTCCTCGGCTTCCTCCGGCGGGTACTGCATCGAACACTTTCAGGGCTGGAGTGTTTTCGTCCATTCGGACAACATGACCTAGCCAGCGTAGCCACTATTTTTTTATTCGCTGAACTATGTCAATGTCGTCGTATAACTCGTACAGCTCATCGTTCCATCGTCTGCGGTATTCGCCGTTGCCAATGTTCTGAGGACCATAAATCTTGCGCAAAATTTTCCTCTTGAAAACTCCTAGTATCGTCTCATCTGATGTTGACATCTTCCAAGCTTCTGCACCATAAAGCAGGACGGGAATGATGAGAGACTTGTAGAGTTTGGTTTTTGTTCGTCGACAGAGGACTTTATTTTTCATTTGCCTACTTAGTCCATAGTAGCACCTGTTGGCAAGAGTGATACTGCGTTGGATTTCCAGGCTGACATTGTTATTGCTGTTAATGCTGGTTCCCAGGTAGACGAAATTATCGACAACTTCAAAGTTATGACTGTCAACAGTGACGTGGGAGCCAAGACGCGAATGCGCTGACTGTTTGTTTGACGACAGGAGATATTTCGTCTTGTCCTCGTTCACCTCCAGACCCATTCGCTTCGCCTCCTTATCCATGCGGGAAAAAGCAGAACATATGGCGCGGTTGTTGCTTCCGATGATATCAATATCATTGGCGTACGCCAGCAGCTATACACTCTTGTAGAAGATTGTACCTTCCTTATTTAGCTCTGCAGCTCGTATTATTTTTTCCAACATCAAATTAAAGAAGTCGCACGATAGTGAGTCACCTTGTTTGAAACCTCGTTTGGTATCGAACGGCTCGGAGAGGTCCTTCCCAATCATGACGGAGCTTTTGGTGTTGCTCAACGTCAACTTACACAGCCGTATTAGTTTGCTGGGATACCAAACTCAGACATCGCGGCATAAAGTCAGCTCCTTTTCGTGCTGTCGAAAGCTGCTTTAAAATCGACAAAAAGGTGGTGTAGTGTGTCGATCCTATTTTCACGAGTCTTTTCCAAGATTTGGCGCATGGTGAATAGGTGAATATCTGGTCGGTTGTTGATTTTCCAGGTCTAAAGCCACACTGATAAGGTCCAATCAGTTTGTTGACGGTGGGCTTAAGTCGTTCACACAGTACGTTCGATAGAACCTTATAGGCGATATTTAGGAGGCTTATCCCACGGTAATTGGCACAGTTTGTGGGATCTCCCGTTTTATGGATTGGGCAGAGCACACTGAGATTCCAATCGTCGGGCATTCTTTCTTCCGACCATATTTTGCAAAGAAGCTGATGCATGCACCTTACCAGTTCTTCGCCGCCGTATTTGAATACCTCAGTCGGTATACTCACGTTTTGCAACAACTTTTCCATGTACAAAATATGAAGATTCTTTCCACATACCAACGATGAACCGACTGCTCTCATAAGCAAACCACATTCTCAGCATATTAAGTAAAATATTTATCATATCCATTCAAAGTAAATATATTATCATTGGAAATATTTGAAGTAGATAATGTCGTGGTTAAAGAAGTGTTATGGGTATATATGCACACACTACCCTAAAATTAATAGGTATGCGTTACTCCAATTCGCTATGTTTACCTAATAAACAAAAAACTCATTCAATTCAACGTAAGCGATGATGTCATGGATATTCAGAGCGATTAAACAATGTATCACAATTCAGACAAATACATACATACGTATATGTATGTACGGATGTGTGGACACTTAATTTTGAACCTATCCCTATCATATCTACATATAATCAAAAAACAAGAAATAAAAACAAAACAAAAATAGAAATAGAAAAAAATTTAAGCAAACTACCGATCTACGTTCCTGACACTGACCGTATAAAAATAGTACAAAAAAACAATATTTTTTTAAGTTAAGTTTCCAAGCAAATAACCTCAAAAAATGTCAAGTGAAATGACGGCAAAAGCAAAGCAAACCCAAAATTGCGACTATAAAAAGTGACAAAAAAATTAAAAGCGAAAACACAACGCGTTTTTAAGTACGAATCAACAAGAATGAACAGATATTCTCAAAGAAAAAAAGATAATAAAATAAATAGCGAAAACCCACAAAAGCAATAAAGAGCAGAGTAAAAAATTCGTTAAACTTAAATAAACACAAACAGAATGAGAAGAGGCAGAGTTGCTAATTGCGAATAAAATGGGCATTTCTGGAAATTGCAAACACAATACAAACACACAGACACACACAACACTTTAGTTACGCGCAGAATTTCTAAATTCGCAAGTTATTTTCGTTGTTATTCTCTATGTAGTCAAATGTTGGCAATGAATTATTGCCGAAAGCAAAGTGAAACCAGTTTCAGTGCCACTTAAGAAGTTAAGTCGAGTTCAAATTAGTCCAATTGCGGCCGTCTCAAATGACAGCTGTGCAAGCAGCTCCCCCGAATTTAGATTCGAGTCACTTATCTCTATATAGCCTATGCAAATAGTTGTGTATGGTATGTACTTGAGTTCGTAATGTATGTAGAAAGTTTTAAAGTTGAGATGAGACTCCAAAAATATACCAATAAAGAAACAATTTGCATAAAAATTTAAAACAGTTCACAAAAAATGTACAGGTAAACTCTCTCTCCATACTCTCTATATCTCTGATACAGTACAGAAGATATATAAATAATCCTTTTTCAGTGATTCAGTATCCCCAGAATTACTGAGGTTTTTTTGTGAATCGAACCAAGAGTTGTCTCAAGAAAAATTACAATGAACTAAAGGAAAGAAAAGTGCTCAACAGGTCAAATCTTGAAACACTTCATTCAGCAAATCTTTCATTAATTCCTACAATATTTTGTGATTAAGTTAAACTGAATATTTAAATTTAACAACGGGTAGTAAAGTCAAAACTTTTTGTGGTTGTCTATTCGCTGACAAAGTGGCAGAGTTTTTAAAAACTCTCCATTGAAATATTTGTATATTTCTCACTGATTTGTATTTTCGACTAGAGTACCAAATACTAATATATTTTAGAAATTCGATATAAAAATTATTTTCGAAATTCAAACAGAAAATCATTTTCGAAATAAACTATTTCTTACAAAAATTTCGTTTGCTATTTTAAAATTTCAAAAAAAAAATTAATTATGTTGCGAACTTTCGAAATTCAAACTGAAAATCTTTTTCGAATTTTAGAAACTATTCCATTGAAATATTTGTATATTTTTCATTGATTTGTATTTTCGACTAGAGTACTACTATCATAATCATTTTCGAAATTCAAACCGAAAATAATTTTTGAAATTTTGAAATAAATATTTTTTTATAAAAATTTAGTTTGCTATTTTAAAATTTCACAAAAACCAAATATAATTAATTATGTTGCGAAATTTCGAAATTCAAACTGAAAATCTTTTTCGAATTTTCGAAATTATTCCATTGAAATATTTGTTTACTTCACACTGAATTGTATTTTCGACTAGAGTACGAAAACTATCATAATTATTTTCAAAGTTTCGAAATTCAAACCGAAAATAATTTTTGAAATTTCGAAATAAATTATTTTTTATAAAAATTTCGTTTGCTATTTTAAAATTTCACAAAAACCAAATAAAATTAATTGTGTTGCAAAATTTCGAAATTCAAACTGAAAATCATTTTCGAATTTTCGAAATTATACCATTGAAATATTCGTATATTTCTCACTGATTTATATTTTCGACTAAAGTACGAAATACTATCATAACCATTTTCGACAAAAACCAAAAATTAATTCTGTTGCAAAATTTCGAAATTCTAACTGAAAACCTTTTTGAAATTTTCCAAAATATTCCATTGAAATATTCGTATATTTCTCACTGATTTGTATTTTCGACTAGAGTACGAAATATCACAAACATTTTCGAACAAACAGAAAATCATTTTCGAAATTTCGAAATAAATTATTTTTATACAAATTTCGTTTTTATATTTTAAAATTTCGCAAAAACCAAATAAAATCAATTGTGTTGTAAAATTTCGAAATTCAAACTGAAAATCATTTTCGAATTTTCGAAATTTTTTTTTAAATTTCTTTTTATTTTTAAATAAATGTGTTTGCTATTTAAATATTTCATGAAAGCTAAATAAAATTAGTTTTGATAGTCGCTATGGCTGTGGCAATGTGTGTAATATGTGGTTATGTTTTCCATTGTATGTTTAAAAAAATATAGAATGATATAATTAATCAGTAGTGGTTGTGGTCATTTAAAAGTATGCTGCTAGATTGTAATTTCCATGTATAAATAAATATGCCATTATGGAGTACACCGTTACCAGATTTGTGCTATCTTTCGAGCTTAACTTTTTACCGCGAAATTCGCAATTTTCGCCTTTCTTCCATTTTAAGCGATTAATAATAGCAAAAAAATATAAAAAGCTTTGTAAATTTTAAATTTAGTGATATCAATAATCTCAATTACGAAAAGTCGAATTCGAATATCGAAAAAATTTTAAATTATTATTTAATTATTTTATAAAAATTTGCTTTTGAAAAGTAGTTTAGCCTCTTGCAGTTGTAATATTGCAACGATTATGCGTCACTGATGCACTTCCCTAGTATTTACAACTCTAGTAGACGCCAGCTCATTGTAGAGTCTACAATGTCAATAGACTTGTATTTTACTTATGTGTATCATCATATCTATATAAATATGTTAGTTGCATGTGATATTCTCAATTATATTCTTATTGTTATTATATTTACACAAGTACATTGACATACTTAGATATGTAGATAAACTCGCTGTTGATTTTAAAATAAATACACTTGTGCCTGCATAAAAAGCACGCTCAGTGAAAGCACAGTTATTCGCTGATAAGCAATAAATTAATTCATCAATAACAGTTGGAGCGCGAATAATGAATGACATTGCACTTATTTACAAACACACACATATGAATGTGATTACTTCTCGCAAATAAAGCTCTGAGGTTGGTTTTTCTATAGTATATTTGCTGAGCTTCGTCACCAGGTAGCACACACTTATAATTAAATATTTTTTTTTTTATGTTAAATTTTGTTAACTATGCATCTTTTATCCCAGTTTATTTGCATTTACAAGGCATTTTTCTGCAATTATATTTTTTTTTGAAATATTTCTTTTTAATAACACCTCATAAAAGCTTCAACCACGGCAACCACTTAAGTATTTCTTACACATTTTATTATTATTTTTTATTTTAATTTTAGTAATTTTCCTTTAGCATTTATTAATTCATTCATTATTCCGCTGCATTTCGTGCTTAACGAACCAATTAAGTGTTGGCGAGTACTTCCTCCACTTTTGTATGGATATTATTATTATTCTTCAATCTTCAATCATTGGGTGCAGCACATTTTCCCACAGCAAACTCTTACACACATATGTACATATAAATATGTATGCGCTAAATACCCAACATTATATGCTTTCCACACGCAAAGCGAAGTATTATTCTACATATATCCACACAGATTGACCGTAAAGGCATTTCTGGTATGCATAGTAACAAAAAGAGGGGCGAACTCAGTGCTGCTTATAAGAAGTTAAACAGCAATAAATTGTTTGCCTTGTTCGTGCCAATTGTGACCATGCGAGGAGTAGTGTTTCTTTGTCGTTGTTGTTGCTTTTTTTGTAAGCTGCGGCGCACTTGCTGTAATATCACACCTTTGACCCTGGTAATCAGCTGTTGCTTACAATGACTAAATAGTTGCTATTTTTAACTGCGAACAGCATTACTTCACTGCGTTGGGGTTAGACGTGATGCGAGTGTGATTTATTTGTTTATTGATGTATGTATAATACATATATTTCTAGCAATGACACAATGTATAAATGTACAAAGCTTTTAAAATTATATTTATGAATATATAAGGTGCACTTTTTGGAGTTATAATTTTTTTTATTATATTTAAAATTTTTTTAGAGAAATAATTGTCGAATAAGTTGTCAAAGTGACACATTGGTCTGACATTTGCACTCAGCACTATTTAGAAAATTACTTCATATCGAAAAAAATTCAAAAATCATGAAAATTTATTTAAAAAAGCCAATAAATGAAAAGCTTCCAAATTTCAGATTCCGTGCGTCAAACTTACAGAGAACATATGAAATATTTTGAACTTAACGGCATAGAAAATAAGAAAAAAATCCATATTTGAAAACGAAAAGGGTGCTGTGTTTTGGAACTTGTATGTCGAACGAAGAATTGGTCTTCACAAGTTACTTGAAGGTTGCATTCTATACAAATTTATTTTCAAACACTTCTTCTTCTTGACTGGCTTAGAAACCGCTTACGCGGTTATAGCCGAGTCCACAACAGCGCGCCACGTATCCCTCCTTCTGGCAGTTTGGCGCCAATTGGTAATACCAAGTGAAGACATGTCCTTCCATCGGAGTGGATGTCTCCCTCTTCCTCGGCTTCCACCAACGCGTACTGCATCGAAAACTTACAGAGCTGGGACACTTTCGTCCATTCGAACAACATGACCCAGCCAGCGTATCCGCTGTCTTTTTATTCGCTGGACTATGTCTATGTCGTCGAACAACACATACAGCTCATCATTCCATCGTCTGCGGTATTCGCCGTTGCCAATTCTTAAGGGACCATAAATCTTCCGCAAAACCTTTCTCTCGAAAACTCCTAGTGCCGTTTCATCGGATGTTTACACCGTCCACGCTTCTGCACCATAAAGTAGGACGGGAATGATGAGGGACTTGTAGAGTTTAGTTTTTGTTCGTCGAGAGAGGACTTTACTTTTCAATTGCCTACTCAGTCCATAGTAGCACCTGTTGGCAAGAGTGATTCGGCGTTGGATTTTAAGGCTGACATTATTATCAGTGTTGATGCTGGTTCCTAGGTATACGAAAGTATCTACAACTTCAAAGTTATGACACTAAATGGAGGATATTAAATCGAAATCGATATATTACGCACTTCAACAATTTTTTTGAAGTTTCTTGTCACTATACGAAACTCTTCTCAAACACAAAATGTCTTAAAATTTTCGAGCAAATAAAATCGACATATTGTGAATTTCAAGAATTTTTCATATTTGAAATTTTATGATTTTTTTATTAAAAAAAATATTCCACAACTCTAAAAAGGCACCCTTTACCGTCATGTATATCAATAAGCACTTGTGTAAAAACATATGTTTCCACTGATCACTTTCTTAAAGCTGCCGCACAAGAGCACACACAATTGCTTATATACAGCTAGTAATGATTTCCAATAATACAACAACAATAATGAACCAGCTTTTTCCATTCATTAAAGCTGGCGCATAATTGCCTTTTAAGCCACTCATATACCTGTGAAGATAGTTAACGTTAAACTCTTGCACTCACAATTCACTTCATTTCACTTAAATGGCAACACTGCATTGATGCAATTGTCAATAGTCGCATTACAATTGATTACCGTTAATTAATTGATTGTCATTTAAGCGCTGATTTTTAATCAGAAAGCATTTTCACCTCAAACAAATGTTTGTCGATTTTACATTTTGCTTTTCGCGCCTTATTTCATTTGTTGTTGGCACTTTAAGGTGACAGAAATGTACCGTTTTGTATTCGCAACATTTTCATTGTTTAATGAGAATTGTCTCAATTTGTTTGGTATCTAATTAGTAAATCCATAAAAATAATGTTGACATTACTTGCTTTCTCAAAATAATATGGTAATGATTACAACTGATATGGTATTGATTACATCTGTTATGGTAATGATTACATCTACCAGCAGATTTATGGTTGCAATCACTTTTATTTTATTTTTATGGCAAACAATCTTGAGTTCGGCGAAAAAATACAGAACAAGTTTATTTTGTTCAGTATTGAATTAAGTAGGCTTTCTGCTACATTCGCTATTGAAATTTACACTTGAAAGCAGTCTAAAAAGAAATTCCCAGATAAAATGAAAGCAGACTGACTACAATTTAGAGTTCATAGAACTTGCATGCAAATTTGATACAATTATTTTGATCGCATTCTATCAAGTTTAGTTCGCTATTTAAATTCAAATTTCAAGCATTTCGGGTCTTTTCTTCGCCAGAAATATTTTAGCGTGACGATTAAGACAGCGTTTGAATACAAATTTGATCTCCGTTAGCTGTTATATTTTATATGTATAGATCGGAGAAATTTGTATGGGGAAAGATTTCTTATGGAATCTTTATAGCGAAAATAGTGAAAAAGTATATGTAAGAGGATGGAAAGATAGTATCTTCTTAGGAAGACTAGATTTAAGCGATTTTGATGATTTTTTCAAAAAAGCTCCGGTCATATTAGATATGCCATTTTGAATTTAAAACAAGTAACGAAAGGCTAAGTTCGGGTGTAAGCGAACATTTTATACTCTCGCAATTTATTTATTTAACTTTATTTATATTATATAATACACAATTTGACCCACATATTCGTCATATATATTGTATAAAGTCCATTGAAAGTTGAAAACCATAATATTAGGTTAGAAGCACCGAGGTCCTCATGTTCGATATATGGGGCCTTAAAAACGTATGTTCCGATTTTTAGAATGGGGCTGCCACACTATAAACGTAGTATTTGTGCAAAGTTCTGCATCGATATCTTCACTAGTGCTTACTTTATACATTGTAAAGATAACGATTCAGATCGTCTTAAAAGTTCTGGTATATAGGAAGTAGGCGTGGTTGTGAAGCGATTTGGCCTATTTTCACAACATATCATTGGGATGTAAGGAAACTATTACAAAACAAGTTTCATTGAAATCGGTCGAGTAGTTCCGGAGATATGGTTTTTGACCCATAAGTGGGCGACGCCACGCCCATTTTCCATTTTGTAAAACAAATCTGAGTGCAGCTTTCATCTGCCATTTCTTATGTGAAATTTAGTGTTTCTACGTTTTTCGTTAGTGCGTTAACTCACTTTTAGTAATTTTCAACATAACCTTTGTATGGAAGGTGGGCGTGGTTATTATCCGATTATACACCAAAAACCTATTTGATGGCGGGGCCACGCCCACTTCTCCAAAAAAAATTACATCCAAATATGCCCCTTCATAGTGCGATCCTTTGTACCAAATTTTATTTCCATGGCTTTATTTATGGCTTAGTTATGCCACTTTATGTGTATTCGGTTTTCGCCATTTTGTAGGCGTGGCAGTGGTCCGATTTTGCGTATCTTCATTTTACTCAAGTTACAGCTTGCACAGGCGGACGTACGGACAGACAGACATTCGGATTTGAACTCCACTCTTCATCCTGATCACTTTGGTATATATAACCCTATATCTAACTCGTTTAGTTTTGGGTGTTACAAACAACCGTTATGTAAACAAAACTATAATACTCTCTTAGCAACTTTGTTGTGAGAGTATAAAAACCGGCACAGATTCGGACTACGACTTTGTCATTTTTCTGACTCTCTCAAAACGATCCAAACCGATCTTTTCAGTTGTTAGGGACTGTGCCATCCATTTTAAGTTCAAAACTTTTGAATCAAACCTAAAATGGCTTTGAATTGAAGAAAATTTTCAAAACAGAATGTGTCTATGATTCCAATGCAAGTTCCCAACAAGCCCATTTATCTTTGAGTATGCCTTACAGTTCTCGCTACAAAATTATCATTATATTATTTAATTTTTTTTATTTTATTGTTTGCTATCATCAGCTGTAGAGTATTGTAAATCCCCTCACTCGAAGCACAACCTTTTTATTTTTATGCGCCGAACTCTGGCGACACCCAGTTCATAGCATTCTCCGCGTTGTTCAACATCTCGATTCAAAAGCGCGAAAGCCATAATTTAACTCTTCAAGCAACTTTCTCTCGAACATTCCACTACCAAGAAAATTTATTACACATATTTTAGAAATTTATTTCAAAATAGTTTCAAATAAATCATTTGCTATCATTTTAATTACCTTTTTAAATAATAATACCACAAATAAAATCTTGGAAAATCACCGCCACCAAAGACAAATGATTGAAGATCAACAAACTTTTGAATGGCGCTATTGAATTACCATAACAATAAAACAGCCGGCAAAGACAGACCATATATGTTTAATACCAATAACAGTTGCTTATTTGACGATCTATAATTAGGCATATTTAACCAAAAATATACAAAAGTATTTGCATAAAAATACAAATCAAATGCTGAACAACAGTTTGACAAAGTGGTGTGGATGAAAAAAAAAATATTCGCTGTACATAGCATACACGCGACCAACCAACTGTCACTCAGTCAAGTTTAAGGTCAAGTCATCCATAATTGGCTAATTGCTTGGACGTTGCTTGCGCGCTAGCTCGCTTACTGGCCGGTTGGCTGGTTGGTTAGCTAGCTAGTCGTCTATGTGCACAAATATGTGCTGGTCACGGCAAAGTGGCTGTGATTTTGTCCATGGCAAATCGCGTTGCCGGTTGCCGAGTAACATGCCGACAAGTAAGTGGCTTTAACATGGCTTTGCAGCTTACTAACTGAAAAACTGGTTGTTAACGCTGTGGCTCGCATACATACATGTGTGTGTATGTCTAATGGCCACTTCAAGTGTCAGCTACAGCGCTACACCACTCTCTTCACCACTGTGGAGTCTATTGTATTTGGTCATTTCGACGTAGTGACTGCAACAAAACAAGTTCATTCGCACATTCCAAGCGATTTCGCAGCGAATATTAAGCGCGCCAAATCAATAATGACGAGCTCACCAATGATCAATGACAGGTTAGGTGACTGCAGATGATGGCAAAACTTTTAGGGGCTTGCCACAAAATGTTGCCAGACAACTGGTTGAGGCACGTGTTATTTATTTTTTCATATTTTTTTTTTAGAATTTCAATAATTCTGTAAATCACTTACATCTTAGTAACCCATCATTACTAATAATCCACTGTTTAAAAGTCTCACTCCAACTCTACGTGTAGTGAGGTTATGTTTATCTTAGTCATATTTTCTTAGAATATGTTTTGTGTAGCACTTTAATAGCTGTCTATCATATTTGAAGACGCCTGAGTCAAAGTCTATACAATTGAACACAATTAAAAAGCTATTAGAGCTTTTATGCCACTTTATGGCAAGGAAAACTAGGAAAACTGGTAAAACTGCTTTCCTATTGGTTTCTATAGAACGAAACTCTTTAATAACTCTAATAAATGTGTGTTTTCTGCAAAGTTTAATGTAGCTTAGACAGAAATATAGACAGCATAGCAATTTAGCCGATTCTTTTTTATTTAGCTATATGCTTTATCTTATCGTTTCTTAATATAATTAATATTCTTTTTTGTTTCAGATTCCTCTGACATCGTCGATTGCAAACTGAAATTGATACTCGGCTTAATATGGACGCTCATTTTGCATTACTCCATTTCAATGCCACAATGGGAGGGCGAAGATGAAAATCAAGTGAATGGATCGGGTCCAACGCCCAAGCAAAGGTGAGTTTGTGGAATTTCATTTTAACTACTCGAAGATTTTCCCACAAGTGTCTACGGAAAAAGCTTGCTTCATGACAAACTCAGAGCTAGCGAAATCTTAATGAGTGGTACTGTTAGTTCAATATGAAATGTAGCTCTATCGCATGTTTTAAAAACAATCGGAAGTTCCACTCCCATAATATATCGATATACACTTAATTTATAGCAATAAAAAAAATATTTTTAGGATCGCCATCAATTTTATCTCAAATTTAATTTTAGTAAAGTGAATTAATGTAAATCTTTAAGGCGATAAAAGTAATTCGACTTCAATAAAAATTTCGATAAAAACTTTTCTAGTTCGATAAATTATCGATAAATGTCATATCAAACCCGATTTTAACCATGTCCAAAATTTTATATTTCTACAATTATTTCTTAGTATAACAGACGCATCTATTTTAAAATGAATATAAACTAAAACATTTCCTCTCTCCAACTCTCTTACAGGCTGCTCAACTGGATCCACACTAGAATACCAGATATGCCCATCAACAATTTCACCAACGACTGGACCACCGGTAAGGCGGTGGGTGCTTTGGTAGATGCTTGTGCGCCCGGTCTCTGCCCCGATTGGGAAATGTGGGATCCCAAGGATGCTGTACAGAATGCCTCCGAGGCTATGGGTCTCGCCGATGACTGGTTGAATGTGCGTCAATTGATCAAACCCGAGGAGTTGGTTAATCCCAATGTCGATGAACAATCGATGATGACCTACTTGTCGCAATATCCGAATGCCAAGTTGAAACAGGGTGCGCCATTGCGTCCCAAGACCAATCCCAATAGGTGAGTTTGTATTTTGAAAATATTATCTTGTATAATATTATATAAGCTAAATAGTACAGTTATTTTTATTGAATTAAATACAATTTTCTGCGTGTGTACACATTTAAAAACTGAATATTAACTGCAACTGGCACGTAACCATTTTTCAACTACAATTCAACTTAATTCTTTCTACGTTTTCTATTTGTCTTCTTAATTAATTTGTATATGTGTGTGCGCATACTTCTTTTTATTATTATTCTACGGTTATTTTTTGTGTTTTGTTTATTAAGAATTCGAAACTGGTTTTTGTGTGTGAAGTGTAAAAATATGAAATTCATTTTTTTTTTTTTTGATAAATTTAAATATTTTTTAAAACTTTTTTATACGGAATTTTTATTTTTGATTTTTTTTTTGTTTAAAAAAAATTTGACATTTTTTTTTAAATTAAAATAAATTTTATTTTTATTAAAATTTCTTTTTTTAAAAAATTTAACATTTAATAATTTTTTTCTTAATTTTTTTATGAATTTAAATATTTTTTAACATTTTTTTATACTGAATTTTTAATATTTATTTTTGATTTTTTTTGTTAAAAAAATTTTTGACCATTAATACATTTTTTTTTCAATTTTTTTTTTATTAAAATTACGTTTTTTAATGTAAATATTTTTTTAACATTTTAACATGAATTTTAACATTTAATACATTTTTTTTATTAAAATTAATTTTTTTAATTAAATATTTTTTTAACATTTTAATTTTTTTTTATTAAAATTACGTTTTTTAATTTAAATATTTTTTTAACATTTTAACATGAATTTTGACATTTAATAAATTTTTTTTTCAATTTTTTTATTAAAATCTCTTTTTTTTAATTTAAATATTTTTTTTAACATTTTTTTTAACATACAAAAAAAAATTATGACATTTAATAATTTTTTTTTTCAAATTTTTTTACTCAAATTTCTTTTTTTAATTTTTAAATAATTTTTTTAACATTTACAATTTTTTTTTAATTTTTAATAATACTTTTCTCACATAAAAATTGTATTTTGGCTTTCAAATTCTAAAAATCTAATATATATTTTTTCTTCCTTGTATCTACTCTTCTCTCATGTGTATTTCAAAATTCTTTATTGGATATTGTTTTTTCACAAAAACCCATGCAAAACATGCAAACAAAAAAAATTTCAATGAAATGAAAAAATAAAACGTAAAACTCAGCATTCCTCCACCGCGGTAAGTCTGGAATGCTTGCATATTGTTATTTGTAACAGCTCAACGCGGCTAAATAAGCACAGCAATTTGTTTTGTTGCTATTGTTTGGAGAACAGCTTAACCGCCATGTACCAGTTATTTAATTAATATATTTATTTTGTTTTCTTGCTCTTACTGCTAGCTACAGTCGTGTTTCAGCGCCTCTCTACTTGCTGCTTGTTTGCACCGAATTTTTATGTACTGTACGCTAAAAATTTATATTTTGTTGTATTTTTCGTTTCCACTTGAGTAATGCATAAAATAGAGTTTTAAAGTAAATAACAGAATTTCACGTCAACAGCAAGAGCAGGAACTGTTAAAATGATGTTAATGAGCACATGAATGAATTATATTCATATATCATTAACATTAGCATATATATATGTATGTATGTATGTGTGTGTGTTCTCTCTAAATGCTTCGCGTAATAATCATTGCATAGCCACAGGCGCAGATTTTTATTTCAGTTATTACAGCGACAGCTACATGATGTTAACTAACAGCATTTTTAGACAGTGACTGTTAATGTATTCTCTGCTATAACAAATGCTAACTATGCAACAGCTCTGCTAAAATAACAGTGCAGACTGCAATTTTTAGTTACTAATTGATGAGAATTTGAAAAAAAAAATAAAAATAATTATTTTTTCTTAAATATAATGTTAAGAAAGGCCGCTATTTGTCTAACAGCCAATGCAGTAAAAACCAGTAATGTATTTAACAGAGCACTTGGCTAATAACATACCGCAATTACTTCTGCGAATCAATGAATAATTAATTGAAAACATTTTGTTTAAGAAAAAACTGAATAAAAAAAATTTAAGTAGAAAATTAAAAAAAGCTTAAGGCCAGCCTACAGCCTGTACTATATTTCTACAACAATCCTAACCTCAATTACTCATTCATTGATTACACTGAAAGTAATGCACATTTTGTAGTTGTAGTTATAACAGTAAATTAATTTATTTAGTGTTTTGAAATCCATTTTATAATTTACTTGACTATAAACAATAATCATTACAAACTATACCCAAACAGAGTACGTGCTTATGGTCCTGGCATTGAACCAATTGGCCCTGTGGTGGGTGCACCAGCCAACTTTACTGTGGAAACTTTCTCCGCTGGCAAAGGTATACTATATTTACAAATTAAATTAAAATCAAAATCTTCACCTTTGCCTTTCTCTGATTTCCTCGCAGGCCCCGTTGATGTGGACATTGTTTCGCCCAATGGTAAAATCGAACGTGCCGAAGTACGCTTCAACAATGATAAGAATCTGACCTACTCCATTTCGTACATACCGAAGGCTGAGGGTGAACATAAAGTGTTTGTTAAGTTCTCGGGTCGTGACATACCGAAGAGTCCGTTCCCCGTTAAGGTGGAAGGCCATGCCGGTGATGCTTCGAAAGTTAAGGTTACCGGACCAGGCATACAGCCAACTGGTGTTACGCTCACCAAGCCTACCTTCTTCGATATTGACGCTAAAGATGCCGGACGTGGCGTGCCTGAGGTGATCATCATTGATCCGGCCAATCACAAGACTTCGGTGGCGGCTAAAGTACGTCAATTGGAGAACGATGTGTGGCGTTGCGAATATGTCGCTTCCACGCAAGGTCTACATTCGGTTAATGTCTTCTATGCTGGCAATCCCATACCGAACAGTCCCTTCCCGGTGAAGGTAGCGCCGTTGTCGGATGCGCGTAAAGTACGCGCTTCGGGACGCGGTCTGCAGGCGAACGGTGTACGTGTTGGCGATGATGCCGACTTCAAGATTTACACGGAGGGTGCTGGTGAAGGCATACCGGAAGTACGCGTAATCGGACCTGGTGGTGCTAATCAGAATATTGCTTTGACTAAGATTGATGGTACCACCTACGAGTGTCACTACTTCCCCACTAAGGAGGGTCGCTATGTTGCTATGGTCACTTTTGGTGGACAGGAGGTGCCAAAATCACCGTTTGAAATTAAAGTTGGTCCCAAGAAGGAGTCTTCCATTGTCGCCTATGGTCCCGGTTTGAGTGGTGGCGTTATTGGTTATCCTGCCGCTTTTGTTGTGGAAACTAATGGCGAAACTGGTGCACTCGGCTTTACTGTGGCGGGTCCATCGCAAGCAGAGATCGAATGTCACGACAATGGTGATGGCTCTGCATTGGTCAAATATCATCCAACTGCTGTGGGCGAATATGCAGTGCATATTTTGTGCGACAATGAAGACATACCCAAGTCACCGTTCATTGCACAGATCTTACCGCGCACTGATTTCCATCCTGAGCTGGTGAAGACTTATGGTCCTGGTTTGGAGAAGAACGGTGTAACCATTGGTAAGCCACAAACATTCACAGTGGATACGTCCAAGGCTGGTTCAGCGCCCTTAGATGTTGTGGTCGAGGATGTATATGGCAAGAGAATACCGGTAGATATCAAAAACAACGCTGACGGCACAAAGACTTGCACATATACACCAACTTCTGGTGTACCACATACGGTTGAAGGTAAGTTAAATATTTGTTGACTTCTTTTGAGTAGATTGCTCATATTTTTTCTTCGCCGCAGTCAACTACGGCAGCGTGGCTACACCTAATGCACCCTATCGCGTCTATGTGGGCATGCCAATTGACGCCAGCAAAGTACAGGCATTCGGTCCATGGTTGCAACCTGGCGTACGCCCCAATGCTCCGACACATTTCAATGTAGATGCACGTGATGCCGGCGACGCCGAGCTGAAGGTGAAGATCGTACACGAAGAGACTAAAGTGGAAGTGCCATGCCGCATTATCGATAACGAAGACAGCACATACACGGTGGAGGTCATTCCACCCACCAAGGGTGCCTACACTACCACCATGACTTATGGCGGTCAACCGGTGCCACTGGGACAGAAGGTGCTTGTGGAGCAAACATTGGATGTTACCAAGATTAAAGTCGACGGTCTCGAACCAAGTAAGTATGCAGTGCTTTTAATGCTTTATCTCGCTCTCTCTCATTTTTCACCTATGCATATCTGAGTTATATTGTCGAAACCAAAAAAAAGAAAAAAAGAAAACCAAAATAGCAATGGTTCAGTCAATTTAAGTGATAGTTTACAACAAGTTACAAGAACAATACAAGGTCATCATCTAAGCCCAAAAACTTTCGTTACAAACTTATTCACGTACAAGCTGCACCATTGAATAGCCTCCAGCAGTTCCGCATCATTACGCGTGGCCTGCCGAAAGCGGATCTCGCCGTCACCATTACCAGCCCATCGGGCAGTCGTATACGTGCGCACGTCATACCCACCGCTGAGGGATTCCTCGTCAATTTCACACCCACCCAATTGGGTGAATACTTGCTGAGCATCTGCTTTGGTGGTACACCGATCGCGCCACGCCCATTCCGCCTACAATGTCTCAGTGGCAGTGATTCGAATAAGGTGCGCGCCTTTGGACCCGGCCTGGAGCGTGGACTTGTAGCACAACCGGCTGAGTTCATAATTGACACACGTGGCGCCGGACAAGGTGGACTCGGTGTGACCGTAGAGGGTCCCTGTGAGGCGGCAATCAATTGTCGTGATAATGGCGATGGCACATGCAATGTCGCCTATCTGCCGACCGAAGCCGGTGACTATACCGTGAACATCACATTCAACGAACGTCACATCAGCGGTTCACCATTCCAGCCGGTCATAATGCCACTCCCGAACCTGAATAAAACGCGCGTGAGTGGTATAGGCATACAACCACATGGTAGGATATTGAAATTTACGAAGGCATCGAATTGTTTGCGTTCGATGTAGTTCTGATGCTTCGCCGTAACTGTTGTCAGCCAACCCGCAAGCGCATGCGTGACTCAAACAAGTACGATCTGCATAAAGGCCAACGCAATTTTGAATAATTTTGATAAAAAACAAAAACAAAAACAGCAAACGCCTACCATATTAACCAAACGCTTTTGTGTGCAACAACAACTGGTCTTCCACAGCCGCACCAGTCTTACTTAACCCATGCATTTAATGTGTTCGTTCGTTCGTTCGTTCGTTCTTTGCAAACTAATCACCAATCTAACAGTAATTATGAATAATTGTTTTTATAGCATGTAAGCCCCGCCCGCGTGTGTTCGTAAGCCGTACAGTAATGGGCACTCGAACGCATGGCAAAGGCTTTGCCTAAACACTTACGAAGCGTATTCGAAAGCAGTTTTCTATTTGGGTCGTACTGAGCCATAGTTCGTTTACATACGAAGCTACATAAAAGTTAACAAGTCGGACAATTAAAACAAAACCCGATTAGCTTTCGTGCTGCTTCGTGTGTAAACGCTGTTACCTACACTTTGACACTAATCGCATTTCAATGTTCTATTCTATCATTTATATTGTGCGTTATTTGATTTGGGCACTGTGTAACAGTTCATTAACATAACCCCTCCCTCCCCGTTCCACAGGCGTCATTATGAATGCAGCCACGGACTTCATGGTTGACATGAGCAAAGTTGGCAGCGACATCGACTCCACGAAACTCTCCTGCGCCATCTTCGATCCCAAGGGCAATGTGCTGCCCAGCAAGATTGTTTCAGGACCATCCGATGACATTTTCCGCGTTGCCTACACACCCTTTGAGGCTGGTCGTCATACCATTGAACTGCTCTACGACAACATTCCTGTGCCTGGTTCGCCATTTGTGGTGCATGTGAAGAGCGGTTGTGATCCAGCACGTTGCAAGGCGTACGGTTCTGGATTGGAGAAGGGTTTGACGAATCAACAAAACAAATTCACTGTGGAAACACGTGGTGCCGGCAATGGTGGTCTATCGTTAGCCATTGAGGGACCATCCGAAGCGAAATTGAACTGCACTGACAATCGTGATGGCAGCTGTGACGTCGAGTATTTGGCGACTGATCCTGGCGAGTATGACATCACTATACGTTTCGCTGACAAGCATATACCCGGCTCGCCGTTCCGCGTGTTGGTCGAAGAAACTGTAGATCCCAGCAAAGTGAAAGTTTACGGACCCGGCATTGAGCATGGTGAAGTGCGCGAAAGTGTGCCAACCCACTTCAATGTGGACGTCGGCGAGGCCGGACCCGGACGCATTGCAGTCAAATTAACCAATACGGAGGGCATACCTGTGGATAATCTGCGCGTTGAAGACAAGAGCAATGGCATATATGCGGTGCACTATGTGCCACCCAAACAGGGTTCAGTGCTGACGTGCCAAGTGAAGTTCGCCGACGAAGAGGTGCCATGCAGGTAAGACATATATTGGAATCTAGTAGTTTTTAGCTACTTTTACTAAAAATATAACTATCACTTATCACTACACAGTCCCTTCGTGATGACCGTCTTTCCCAAATCTGAAGCAACTAAAGTTAAAGTTAAGGGCGTCAATGAGAAGAAGAAGACACCCGCCTCACTACCAGCCGAATTCGAAATCGACACCAAAACGGCCGGTCAAGATGACATCAATGTCGCTATCAAGAACCCGAAGGGTAAACAGCTGGCGCCACGCATGGAAGAGGTCGGCAGCGGCACATATGTGGTATCATTTGTACCCGACGAATGTGGCACCTATCACGTGAGCATCAAGTATGGCGATAAAGATATTGAGGGTTCACCATTCAAACTCGAAGCATTCCCCACGGGTGAGGCGAAGAAGTGCAAGCTGGTCGAAGAGGCGCCGAAAATACAAGCCTCAGGCAGCAAGAGTCATCTAACGGTGGATGCGCGTGACGCGGGCGATGGCGCGGTCACATGCAAGATCACCGATCACAAGTCCGGACGGTACGTATGGCGTTAGGGAACGTAAAAGTGGGATAGGGATAACTGGGATCGGCGTGTAATGTTCTTAATTATATTTATTATTTTTCCTTATCTCGTTCACAGTGAAATCGTTGATATTGATGTTTTGGAGAAGGATGGCTTCTTCGACATTTTCTACGCACTCAAGGATCCCGGCGATTATGATATCAATGTGAAGTTCGGCGGCAAGGACATACCCAATGGTAGCTTCGCCATAAAGGTAGTTTAAAATAAATTGTTTTCCATGCAAAATTTTCAAATGTGAACTTTTGCTAAGCACAACAAAAATGGTTGCAAATGGCAACCCCAAGAGTGTAACACTAGTCAAGAAGTATGCGCAGTTAAACTTAAATTAGCAATTATTTTCGAATTAAGCAAAACAAAAACCAAAGTTAACAGCAAATAAATTAAAAAAAATATATTATTTATTTAAATGTGTCATTGTCTTGTTTTAAGTGAAAAGTGTCATTTGTTATGTGTTAAACGTAAGAACCAATTACAGTTACAGCACAAATACACGCAAACAATTTGAGTAAATGTTTTAAGCGGTTAATTTACTAAGTTAAGCGGTCATGAAGTGAGAAGAATTGCTTGAAAACTTGCAAAGAAAACTTAAAAAAAAACTTTTTCTACACTTTCATGCAAATTTATAGAACTTTGTAAAAAACACTCATTAAAATATGACATAAATAAAGAAAATAAACAAATTTGGTACTACAAAAGCACCACAAAAACAACAAAAAAAAAACCGATACTCGTCATTCGTTTCAATAAGCATGTGCAGTAGCGATCAGTAAATTGCCAGTAATGTGCGCGCGCTTTTTACATACAACGCAATTTATAATTTGTTTATACATTTACACGCTTTGATGCTTCAAATTTATTTGCCGCTTGTTAATTTATATGTTTTTTTTCTTTTCATAAATTAATTAATTCAATTTATTATTAATGCCTTTCAGTTATGTTAATCATACACTTTTAAGATGTTTGTGTGTGTTTGTATTATAACAATTTGTTGCGGCAATTGGTTCGTGCGTTTGCGCAAACATAATCGAGACAGAGACAGAGAGACAGACAGTCAAACAGACATACAACAACACAAGCAACGACACATTGTAAATTTTGTTTAATATTTTATTTATTTATTTTTGTTTTTGTTTTTTATTTTTTTTTTTAATTTATTTTTTTTTATTTTATATTTTTGTTATATTTTTTTTAATTTATTTTTTTTTTAATTTATATTTCTTTTATATATTTTTTATTTTTATTTTTTTAATTTATTATTTTTTTATTTTATATTTTTGTTATATTTTTTTTATTTTTTTTTTTTATTTTATTTTTTTATTTTTTTTTATTTTATTTTTTTTTTATTTTTTTAATTATATTTTTTTTTATTTATTTGTTTATTTTTTGTTTTATTTTTTTATTTTTTTTTTTTAATTCTACACTTTAAGAAAAATCGTTGAATTTAACACAAAATTAATTAGTGCTTAATTAAATAATTGCTAATTTAATGTGTACACTCTAGTGTGTTAACCGTTATGTGTAATTTGCCAAATTTAATGAACGCTTTCTAGCAAATCGCCTTTATTGTGTGCTACGCAACGCCTTGTTTTAAGCGCAATCGCAATTTTTAACGGCACATAGTGGTATGAATGCAAAATGCAATTATTCGTATATATAATATGTGTAGATATATATACATAAATATTACATATATATCTACATTTAGGTGCACTGAAAAGTATTTGACCAACGTCATCGTATTTTGAATATGCCTCGGACCGCGTTTAGCAGCGCTTGCAAATGACTGTCCCGCCAATGAATGCGTCTAGCTATAAAACTAAATATTTGCCTTCATTTACAAATAATACATTCTACCGCAAAGCAAATAAGCAAAACATGAAAACTAATAATAATAATATAAATATTTTTGCAGTAGACTATATATAAAGCAACTCAGTTCATATGTAGTTACGTGAAATCTAATATTTAAAAATAACTAAAAGTGTCTAGGTCAATATATATTACCTTACGCCTAATTTTCTATGGAATTTATTTAGAAATTTACAATTTCAGAAACAAAATTTCACCTCAATTTGTTTAGGCACTCAGTTTAAAAATTTTTCATACGTATATACAAATTTTAGTGTTCATAAACATTTAGGCGTTCACTAATGATATCATTAGTGACAGTACATCACTCAACGTTGCACTATTAATTTATAATGCGAAAGGTGCTGCTTGTATTTTCGTTATATGTAGTTTTGTATTTGAGCTTAAAAATATTGTTTCTGAACTAGTTGAGGCAAAATAATATCACCTGCTCATTATTCTTTAGTTTTGAACCTAAATATCTTTAAAAACGTATCGAAATATTAGTATTGAGTATATTATATTCTTTTGTAATATTAAATTGGAGGCAATTATAGCACATTTACCTCGAAAAACAAACTCGAGTTCCAGAACTTTTGCTTATTAGCAACTGAATGTTATTATTCGGTTATTTAAATTGTTTTGAATTTAATTCTACATTTTTAAATATAAACTCTAAGAACCGCTCACTGAATTTAGAACAGAATAGAGTTTCATCTTCATAAACACTAAGTAGTGTTTTGGACAAGTTAAGGGGCTTAGTTCAAAATATTTGTTAATATAAAAACAATGCAATATTTAGTTCAAACCTTTTATCGCCTTAACGGTACACATTTTGTCAGGAAAGGGTGCGTTGTAATTGAAAAAAAATCCTGCGTCCAAGTTTTTGTAAATTGAAGGTATTTCGAAGACCTGCCCAAAATTTCATCAAAATCGGTGGAGCCGTTCTCGAGAACACAGAGACAACCGACTTTGAAAACAAAGTTGTGAGAGTAGCGCGTCTGAAGTTTTCGATGATAGCCAAACAGCCAGAAGCGCGCAACTTCTTCGGACCGTATCTCCAAAACTATGGGATCGGCTTGAAATTTTAGGACAATATTTTAAAGATTTTGTAGAATCGTATAGAAAATATAAATTTTTTGAAACCATGAAATCCAAGTAGCCTCTTGATCCAAACCCAATTTCTTGAGTAGTTTAATGGTAAACACTGAAACTGCAAATAAATACTCGGTTAAACATATGAAAAGTATACATTTTTTTGAAAAATGTATTCCAATGAATCTCAAGAGTAAAGCTCATCAGAACTTAGAACCCCTATTAAAAATTTAGTTTAACAATTATTCTTATGTGAAATGTGTTTTTTTGTGCACTATTTTTTCGGAGTTGATCTTTTTGACAGCTGTTACTTGATTCATACTCAGTTTGATTTGCCATTTCATAATGAACAGACTAACTCCGGAACAACGTTTATTGCTCCGTATGTCAGCTGCAAAAAGTAGTCGAAAATTGGGACTCTCAGCTTGAATTTATTCGTGTCAGCCGCGGCGGTCACTTGCATTATAGGCAAAAAAAACATCCTTTATATGTGTATATAAGACAGTATAAGTTAGGCAGTTAGATTATGAATCAATCAATATTCTCATCAAAAGATTTAGTTAGGTTAAGTAAGTGTGAGTTAAGTTATGTTCAACTGTGAGAAGAAAAGAAAAATACTCATTGCAGTCGACTAAAAACACATCGGTCTGCCATACACAGTCATACTCTAACGCTAGTCTTAGAAAAGCAGGAATGCAGGGAAACCTATGAGGGAAAAAATATATATAAATATACATTATAAACATTGATAAATAAAATCAACGAAAGTATAAAATTATTTAAAGCAAAACTTACTTGACCACGAAGACAAGTAGCAGGGCCTGTTGATTATCAAACTGTGTAGCTAAAATGACAGTTCCGTCGGTCTATATATACATAGTACACATAGTGAAGGTATGAACAATAAATATCAACAAAATTGCCTAAAAAATACGCTGCACAGAAATGGTAAATTAATTATTGGCATGCGCATTACTGGGCATCGCGCCCAAATGTGCCGCCATCACGCGCCAAGTCAGCAGCCGCGCAGAACTTAACAAATAACTTAGGCATAAATGAAAGGCACGCAAAAACATAAACAAACACAAATATCTACATGCATAAGTATGAAAAGTTAAACAAAGTCAGCGATCATATGTTTGAAAGTCTTCTTCTGCTGTTTTAACACAAAAATTAAACGCAAATTTTTGTGAAATTATTATTTTAAAAACAGTCGCATAGTCGCTGCCTAATTGCTAATTATTCAAGATTAGCAACGTGTGTGCGGTGACTTTTGTCACTGATATACAATGTTGATAATAGAATCTGGCATATGTGCATATAATTTACGAGAAATAAGATATATTTCGCTTAAATGTATGTATTTTGGGGTGTGTAGCGCTCGCGTTTGACGCGCACATTGATTGGCAAACGTCAAGTGAGATTTGCCACTTCGAGCGTTAGAAAGTCGTGGGAAATGATGAAGAAAGTCTTACACAAAATGCATATTAAATAAAGTCATATGTATATTAGAGGGTGATTTGTTTAGTGATAACTGGTGATGTTTTTTTTTTGCGAAAATTTGAAGTAAGAAGCAGAGCAGAAAATATGAAAAAATGAATTATTATATTAAGAAATGTATTTCTTTTTATTAAATTAAAATATTTCACACTTTAGATAAAATTTAGCATATTTTTATAATATATTTCACTTATTTAAAGCAATTTAGTTCGCAGATTTTTAATTTTCGATTTTTTATTTTTTATTAAAAATTTTTACTTTTAAAATTTAATTCCGAAAGGCAATATTTTCTAAAATTTTATAAAAATTAAATATATGAATATTTAATTATAATTGTGACTACATTTATAAATGTATTTTTTACAATTGAAATTTTATTGGGGCTCCACGTCGTATGAGTAATATGATATACATACTTTTTTTATAAAACAAAAAATCTAAATATAGATCTTTTCACATCAAGTTAATCAATTGATAAAATGCCACTAGATTATATTTAAAATAGTTTAACCTGAATTTTAATGCATTTAATGCTAATAACTCCAAGGAGTACATACATATGTATATATAATTTTTTACTGCCATGGCGTATGAGTAACATTCATATATTGACTACTGAGTAGAGTTTGGTTTTTTGATATACGAATAATACAGAAGATATGAATGACGTCACTACGTAGAGTTAGTTGTGAAATACTCTTATTCAAATAATTTGTTAAGTGTTCAACATATAATAAATTCAAATAATATTAGAAAGTAACAGTATGTCAAAGTAAACAGTCTCAAACATTTAATTTTCCGAAAATCACCACTGGTTCACCATTATCTTAGAAAAAATTGTTTCTGGTATTTTATTATTATTTTTTTTAATATTTTTAGTTTGAATAACTAACGCATAAATTTCGGAATTTATTACTGTATTATATATATTTCAGTAAACTCCACTTGGCACACCCTGCAAGTGTAATTATCTTTATACAAGTGTGATATGTATTTGGTACGAAATTTAGTTTTCTTTTCGAGATTAAAATTCATTTTCTAATTTATTAGCCTAACACAATGAGGCGTTTTGAAATTAAATATGAAAAATTGTTATTCTGACACAATGGGAATATATGAAAATAATATCTAAACTATTATGTAATTAAAGACAAGAATAAATCTATTTGGGATGGCAGACAGCGATTTTACGAAAAACATAATACACTGCTTTATAATTTAGTTCATTACAATTTATTTAGATTATACGGTATAAAACTCACCGAATGTTTGAAAATCCTAATACTAGGTATAGGAGGGGTAGAGGAAGTTATGACTCGATTTTAATCTTTTTTGGCACAGAGGTACATTATTAGAAGAAAGAGATTCCCTCTAAATTTCTAAAAAGTTTCGGCAAAAAATTATCCATTAGCAATGAGGTCTTCATTTTACATATCTGGGGCCTTAAAATATATATATAGTTCGATTTTGGACAATTTTAAAATTAGTGATGTCTCATCTTCATTATTAGCATTTGTACAAAGGTTTATTCCGAAGGTGAAAGGATCAGATGAATTATAAAATTATGTTATATGTGAAGTAGACGTGGTTGTCAACAGATTTCGCCCATTTTCAAACTGTAGCATTAGGTAATTAGGTAAATATTGCGCACTACATGTGCTTGAAATTTGTATTTAATTTGGTAGTGAAACACTCTGCTGGGTTGCAAATTAGAAACTCATTTCTTTGGGCAATTTAGAAAATTTGAAAATGTGTCGAAATAGCAAAGCTAATAGTGCTAACAGCCGCAGCAAAAGTTTGAATGTTTTAAAAAATTTGAATCTCGTAATATATGCAAGCAAACGCTATATATCATGTAAACATATGTATATAGCGAGTGCTTTTATATACAAATATATTAAACTTGTATACACTTTGGTATAAAAGTGTATAAACACACATTTACTTGTGTATGAATAATATTCAGTATTTTTTGCGCCAAAGAATGTTGCAACAACCAAATAGCAAAAATTCGAATATATGCAACAGCTGCAACGTGCCACCTCCCACTACATTTACACACTACCATTTCGATATATACTTATGTACAAGTATTCAGAAGTATTTTATTCGAAACTCACTCGAAAAGAAATTTGAAAATTTTGAATGAGGAAAATATTTTGAATCGCCTAACTTTAATTACAATACTTGCTATATACATATAAGCTATGTACTAACACATACATATATAAATTTAGGTATGCATATTAAATGTATTAATTAAATATAATATATGATAGCATGTATATATATAATATGTACTATATATCGAGCTGACCGAGCATTGACTTTTGTGTGTCGTGTATGGGGGGCGCTAGACCGTGCTGCGGTATGCCATATGATTGTTGTTGCTAATTTTTTTCAGCGAAATTTCTGCATATACGAGTAATAAGGATTACTTATTTATATACATAAACTTTATACTCTCATATAGAGTTCCCCAAACAGAGAGAAACAAGAAACAGATCTAAGAAAATGGTATTGTTAGTATTTGATGTGACTAGGCTTATGTATTCATAGGATAAAGAATTTTCATTTTTTTTCTTTCAAAATATTAAGAGGACCTTTTTGGCAGTAGATATTTTCTCTCACATAATTTCTATCTTTTATTGAATAGAAAATGTTCTAAACTCTAAGACGTTGGTAAAATGAATCAATGTACCATTACCCCAGTAAATATTTCTATATTAAATTAAAAGTGAAATCAAAGAAATAAATACACAGTATTATTAAGAAAATAGAGAGAAAATATCGATTGTAGTTTACACCCTTTTTTGTTCAAATTCACAATTGTCTATATTAATGACTTTGATAAGTATATTATTGAATATATCGATAACGGTTGTTTTACAAAAGTATTAGGTCTACAACTTTGCCTCCGCCGTTTTCAAATAGATGTCTCTAGGGTCAAGCACTGGTCGATTAAATCGATTAAATCGTTTTATATCGATCTTGGACATTTGTGTCAATATTAACCCAACAAAATATTTGTAGAGATCTGTTTGCATCCCAAACTTATTCTCAAGTGAAAATGTCACTTTTTGAGCTGAATTCTCGCGGGATTTTTTGTTATTATTTTTTTAATTCCAAGAAAAGTGCGGCTGAGGCTCATCGATACTTGTAACCGTTTTTATACAAAAAAAATAAATTTACAAAAAAAAACGGCGGAAGCAAAGTTGTAGACCAATATATAACAAAAATATCAATCAACGATAATCCCCATAATCATCACCGCGTATTCTCATTAGTGATGTTATTTTAAATTAACTGAATTTAATTCGCGAAAAAATAACAGTATTTTTATTTACAAAAACCTTTTTAAATACATTTTTGTTATTTTTAATTTAACCCTTTTATGCCCAATGTTGCCTATAGCAACGGTAATCTAATTCTTGTTATTTAAAATTTTTTGACCAGCGGTTTATGTAGACTTATGTGTTGTGCAAGCTTACAGTTACGTTTTCTGCTATGAGCTATGCACGTGTTCATTCAGTAGGCGTTCTGAAATTTGAGTGGAATTTTCAAAATCGATTTCGCGAAGAAAGTTATACAAATGTGGTTATACAAAAAGTGTTCAAAAACATAATTTTTTTTTTATTTTAAAACCAAGTGAACTATATAAATAAATAACGATAAGATAGTTATTTAAAATATCAGTAATGAGAAAAGTGCTTAGTTTATTTATAATAATTTAGTTGTTGCCTATAAGCAACGTCCTGTAACTAATGAATCAGGATACATAGAACTTTGAAATTTTTATCACTTCATATTTGAGTTAAGACTATATATGATCTAAAACACATTCTGGCTCCGCCGATTTTAATTCGAATATGAGAGGGTTAAATTCAAAAATAGTTCGCCTACAAATTAAATTTAAATAATTTTAGCGAATAGAAAAGTTTTAGAAAATAAATTTTAAATTTTTTCCGATTTCTGAAAGGATTTTCCCAACTATAGTCCTCCAAAAGTGTTACTTATTAGCTAACGCTTTGATATGGCATTCATCGACGTCAGATTTGAACCAAAAATGCTTTAATTGCAAAAACGAGCATGGAAAGAGTTCGATAAAGGTATTCTAGTCATTGAATCATAAACAAAGCCGGTTTATGTCACACATTTGGGTTCCTGCGATATTTTTTTTGTTTTTTCAATATATAATATTCGCTTCAGAAAGCGTTCATTATGATCTTAAAGATAGCTTCCCGAAGGCCCTAAGGCACAGCCGGTCCAAGAACCACCCCAAGTAAATTGATATTGAGATTTTCGTTTAATTTCAGCTTTTCTGTATTAAATATTTTTTGTTTCTGGTACTCATAAATAACCATAACCAGAGGTTCTTAGCTGGAGTAGTGTATATATCCACAATTTTCATGAGACATATGTATATTTATAATGATATACTTACACACATACATACTTATATACAAGTGTATATACAAATATGCTTACATGTTAATTTGGTATTTTCAACATGCATATCTTGCACACTTAGAAGTATAATTAAAAACAAAAAAAATAAAAACTGAAATTTATACATTTTTCGAAATTTCAATTAATTTTGGTTTCACAACAACTACAACAACAACCACAACACGACTCTGGCAAGCGCAAACACACACACTTGCGCTTACTACAGCGGCGGGTGATGCATTCAGAAAATTTTTGATTTGAATAAAAGTATTTTTAATTGGGAACAAAAATAAAAACTCATAAAAAAGTTGTTTTGGGAAGCCGACAATATCTAATAATAATAATAATGGCAGCCACTTTTGTTGCTATGTGTTTATGTGTGTGTGTGTGGTTGTGCGCCTGTTTTGCCTGCAATTTCCGCCGCCGGCAATAATAAATACATAAAAATATATAAATATGTACGTATAAATATATGTGGTGCCTGTATACTTCGTTGCCACCACACAGCGCGTGACAAGTCAGGCGTTGCCCGCAAGCACCACTAACGCAATGTCCGCCCACCGTCAAAGAGACAACAACTGTTGTTGGAGCACACACACTTGAAACATATAAACGCATATATATGTGTGTGTGTGTGTGTTTGGGTGAATGCAACAACACTAGCCGAAACTATTTGGTAACACAACAACTCAACACTCGTCGTTCAACCAATTGTCCTGGCTCATTTACAAGAACATATATACATATAGTCGAACACACACACACATGCACGCACATCTTATATGCCTATATTGCATTTTGAAATATCACTTTCACGATCGTATTTTGACGATCGCCTCGCTTTCGTCTTTACTTAGTCCGTCTATAGCCAAATTTGCCTAGCCAACCAAAGGCAGCGACCAACAGCACTGCCAGCCATCGTCAGCCATCGTCATATGGTCTATGCAAAGTCGCCACCATTGATGAGCGAGATCGTGTCGAGAGTGTGTGAACATTTCCAATTGAAGCTTTGTACGCTGCAAACAAACAAGTGTCCACTAAACGCAAAGTCGCAAAGTGTTTCGAGACGAAAGCAGTGTCCACCACGTACGCTACAAGTGTTTGGGGCCAGCGAAATCAAATATCCAAGTTCCTCACAAATTAATTGAGTTTTGTGCTTGTGGAAAGGCGAAGAAGCATATAAAAAATAAATAAATAAATAAATAACTGTAAACCCTTGACGTTGCTAGCAGTGCTTGGACATATACAATAAATACAACAAATACACATACGTTTGGAATAAAGGTTGGTGTGCAAATTGTATTGAAATTGCTTTTCAATATTATTTCGAAAATCTACAATACTCGTATATTGATCGATAGAAAAATTACAACAAAAACAATATTTATATACTGTATGTACCTAGTAGATATGTGTGTATTTTGTGCTTAGAGTGTGTAAGTCTTGCAAATCAATATTTCCAAGCGTTCGGTGGCAAGCTATTAGCAAATAAGGGCGATGCAGCATTTGGTGGATGGGTGTGGCATTTTTGAATAAATATAAATTGTTAATAACAGATTGATTTGTGCTGGCAGCCAATACGCTATGTATGTGATTCCTTATGATCCAAAGACTGATACATACTATTTTGCGAAAATATAAAAAAATAAAATAATTTCGAAATATATTTTTTTTGTTTAAAATTCAACTATGTATTTGATATATACTTTTGTTTTTATTGATATTTGTATTATATATTGCTGATAATTTGTAGTGCATATTTGTCGTGGGTGGTTTTGGATGTTTTTTTTTTTCAATTTTTCAAAAAATTCAATTTTACACGCATCAATTATTTTTACAGCATAACAGGGCTCATAAATATTTTTGTTTCAATATTTTAAAAATCGACTTTGAGCAATTAATCAGTTGATGCTTTAAGTACGGAGTTAATTAAATTATTAAATAATTTTTTTTTTATTTTTAAAATATAGCATTAAAATGTGCCAACTATTGATATATAATATTTTCAGAGAAAATTACTATGGAACTTTAAAAATGATTATGCCAAGGAAATTGTATATTGATCTAGCTAAATTATATTGAAATTAAACCAATAATTTTTGCCAAAATTATTTTTATAAAATACTGGCGGGCCCGACACCTGTTGTCCTATTCAATATCCTATTAGGATATTAAACAAAATATGAAATGAAACACACATAATAAAATAATTGGAATTAATATAGATAGAAGATAATAGCGACATCCAATTATACAACATTTTTCCAAACCAAAATTTTCGAAAATAATTTTATATACCTTTAGGTGGTTATAGTAACAATGGCATCATCTATGGTAAACATAAAACATCAAATAAATTTATAAATTTCAAAAAATACTAATATTAATAGACGACGATTTTTGAGAGAAAAATCCCTTTTTTACTTTGAAACACTTTAGGCGGTTACGGGTAGTCAGAGACACGAAAAAATTAGAATTTTCGATAATTTTTTACAAAAGTAATATTATGGCATTATTACAAAATGTTTTGACTTGAAGTCACGAAAATTTGAAAAAAAAATATATTTTCCAAAGTTATAGCTGTTTGTGTTGACCCAGGAGATTATTCTAAAATCAATCTGTTAAGAAAAGTTAGTTTTATAAATAGATAATCCTGGGCCTGATCGAAGCTTTATTGTATTTTCAAAAATTAACAAAATGGCGGCCTCAGGAATTTTTTTTCTAGATTTTCGGGAAAAAATAAAAAAAAATGGTCTTCGAAATTTTTGAGAATAAAGCTTCGATCAGGCCCAGGATTATTATGTATTCTAAAAACTGTATCATTTTCATTAAAATCTATTGAGCGGTTTTCGAGTTACAGTTGTCACCAATAATGTGCCGAATAACTCGAAAAGTAATTACATGTCGGATCAACTTCAAATTTTCAGAGAATATTTTTAAAACATTACTTAACGAAAATGCAAACAATTTATTTTTTGAAAATCTTGACTACCCCTAACCCCTTAATAAAAAAAAATATATAAAATTATTAATTTAGGAGATTAACTTTCCTTGTTAGAGTTATATATATGTATGTATTTATGAGGACATCAACTTATATTCGTTAGCAACTACATACAGTTAATCCAGGCTCTCTCTATAAGATTGTTCTTCAAACTTTCATTACTTGCTTCTCGTTTCAACCTTTCGGTGCAATGATAGTTTATATGTGAACTTCTTTCAAAAAATTCTGCAATAAATATTATAACAATAATTTAATTGCAAAACAAAAATAGTTAATACAGCAATGTCACCAAAAGTCGTATTTCATTCTCTAATCTTATGTTTTTATATTAAAGTTATCGAGATAAATTGAATACAATTAGTAAGCTATTTGAACAACCGCAGCTATTCATCTCTTTTTGATTATACCAGTTTATAATATTTATACCAGTTAAATGTTCGTTTCACTACTTTTAACCACTTACCTTTACAACAGTTACTGCTAAATTAACAGAGAATAAGATTTAAGTGTTGTAGGATGATAAACAAATGAACAGAAATTGTACGAATTATTCTAATTATTGTACTAACTCTACGCTTTCCAAACCTTACAAATTGTCACTGAAAACACTAAGAACACATCAGATTAGTCGGAACTGAACTGAAAATTTTTGATAAAACGTTTACTCAAATTTATTTGAGAGATTAATTTCAATAACTTACAGCTTAAACCTAACTGTTTCGTAATATTACTCTTTTCTCTCTCTTTTTATAATTCCGAAATATCATTTATGATAAGTAGGCGTGGTCATTACATTATGATTCCTCAGATTATGCTTTAAATCGATTAGTAGATCACCGAAGAGCATTCTTGTTTCAATTTTTTCTCCACAAAATTTATAAAAAATGTTTGCTTGCAATGTTTCATCATCATAAAATAAAAATAAAAAAAATTATGCGACCAAATACATTTATTTTTCTAGCAGGCAGCAAATATGTTAATTGCCGCGTTTTTTAATTATTTTTGTTTTTTCTATTCATTTGACATTGCGCAAGGTTATTTAATGGTCACGTATAAATTTTGAATTGTGAAGATAATTTTAACACACAATAAATTAGATATTCCCGAAATTTATTGTGTATGCCATAATTATTTCCAAAATAACTATAAATAATATTACTAATTTCTTCTACAAGAGGCACACTCGTAGCGCTGCATGTTTTTGAAAGCGGCGAAAAACCATAAATTGTATCTTGAGGAAAGAAGCAATAATTTTAGAAGTTATAAATAAATATTGAAAATAAAAATAAAACATAAATTGAAATTAGAAACTTATAAATTTGTATAGAAAATAGTGCAGGAAGTAAACAACAAAAAAAAAAACAAATAAAAATCTCAAAATAAAAACTTTGTATTTGTGCACATGGGTATTTTCAAAAATATATTAATTATATGTTTTTCATTAAAGCCTTCTAAAAATACATTATATTGTTAATTAATGCATATTTTTGAAAAGACAAAACATGTTGACATTTTTATGGAGAGGACAATCGAACGACACAGCTGCTGGAGCACGTCCACCACACTCATTTTGTTTACAAAATACAGAAAACTAACAAACAAGATAAAAATGAAAAACAAACAATTAATAAGAGAAACAAAACAAAATATTAAGTTGACTAATTCAAGAAATAAAAAAATAAAAAAACAAAAAAACTGAAATAAAAAATAGAATATACCATATACTATATACAGGAAGTGGGCGTTGGCCAGACGACAATAGCGCCAGAGAATTAAAAAAAATATTTCGAAATTAAAACACACAAAAGCAAATTTCTTGTATTTCCCACATATATTTAAATATTTTTTTTGTTTTTTTTTTTTAATTTCAAAAATGTCTATATGTATTTTGAAATATTTCTGGGTCATTAGTTTTTTGATTTACCACACTTCGGTATAATTTTATTATTTGTGTGTTTGGAAACTTTGAAATTGGCAAGTGGGCACATCTGTTGTTTTGCCATGACACAGTCGCTGCAATTAATAAACGACTTAGCACTTGTGAAAATTAAAAAAAAATTAAATATTTTTAAATGATTTCGAAGACGAAAATCAGTGAAACAACTTCGAATTTAACAAATTGTTTGCAGAAAAAGCTGCTTAATAATAATAAAAAATCGATAAATAACACACACATCCAACAGTCAAAATGAAGTCCGGCAATGCGGTACATATCAATCAGTCGCATTTCGCATCGAATGCTGCCGGCATTTTTAGGCCAATTTCCAGTCATACAACAATAAAAAGCCCTTCAAACGTCAGTTACTACATGTGCTAGCTGCTAAATCAATCATCAGCGCACAATGTAGAATATACTGCAGAAGGCGGCACAAATTGCCGTTATTTTTTCGTTTTTTTTTTCAAAAGAATTTCTTTGAATTCTCTAATTGTTCACACTGCAATAAGTGCGAAAAGACGGCATTGCGTTGCACACACACACACACACACGACGAAAGCGTAAGCAATTTAATATGTATATTTATTTGTTTAAAAAAATATTATTCTACACATTTTTCTAATTAAAAAAAAATCAAATATTTTCATTTACAACAGGCTGTTGAAAGCATCGAGGAATATAGTCATAGCGAGTATATTGAAGAGCATACAAAGATTGTAACACAGGTGAGAATTACAAGCATACAAATAATTTGTGAATGAAAGATTGTTTTATGAATTTTGTTTTAATTTTAAATGTGTTTTCTTTTCACGCAGAAAACTGAATCGATCGCCAGTGAGAGAACTTATAGAGCAGTCGCTTTTGAGAAATTACCGTTACCAACTACCGGCGGAAACGTTGTTGGTGAGTACGAAGTGATATTATAAGTTAGTAGAATTATGTTGAAACAGTTATTGATGGAGAGTTTATTAGTTATGGAACTCATCTCATGTCAGATGCCAAAAATATTATCTGTTTCAACATATATGAAGTAGAGCTCTTGGTATTCGACTTATCGACTAACCGAATTAACCGAATAGGGCATTATTCGAATAATAATATTCGGTTTGCACTATTCGGATAGTCGTCAGCCATCGACTATTCGATTAACCGCTCATTTTCGACTATTCGGTTAACCGTTCGTTGTCGACTATTCGAATAGTGCAAGTTCATTAATTTTCTTATTTTTATTGAAAAAAGTGAAACATTAAAACTAACAAAAAACTCGTTTTTTTTATGACTGTCATACCAAAACTGTTGTTGCAAACATGCAAAATTAAAATATGACTGATACAACACTGCGTGGTATGTTTCTTGAGTTCGCTATTCTATACCCCTACCCACTTGCTGCCGAATTTTTTCGGTTTTTTGCGGCATATGCCTAGTACTGCAGTAACCGGTTACTTTTTGGAACCGGTTTTTTTTTGGACACACTCGTGGCAGTGTGGGCGGTCGGTGGGTGGGGCTTTGGGGCCTTTTGGTGCAAAACTTCGACGAGTGGGTAGTCGGTTTTCTGTGAAGAACCGGTTTTTTTGGGTCGGTCAGTGGTCAATTTTGCTCGTGCCCTTCTGCCCGAACACTTCTCAACCGATTTATACCGCACATTGTATATATCTGGAAAATACGGACATATATCTGGAAATTCAAAGGCTTTTAGACTGCAAACAATTTTCATTTATTCGAATAGTGACAGTATAACTATTCGAATAACCGCAGTAGAACGACTATTCGAATAGTCGGAACATTGCGACTAACCGAATAGTGCTAACCGGTTAATATTCGTACGAACGGTTACAAACCGGATATTCGAATAATCGGTTTTCAGGTTAATCGAATAATTTTAAGAGCCCTAATATGAAGCAATAGAGATATAGTATAGTAGTAAGGTTCTAAAGAAATGTAAAATCCTGGTCGAGATGCTTAGTATATGAGGAAACTCAGAACTTAATAAATATATTAAGGTTCAAAATGTGTTTCTAAGATCACAATTGGGTCTTAGCAAAAGTATGCATTGCACGTTTGTCTGTCAAAAAATCATCGACCTTACATAAACGATCTTATGATTATATACAGATCTAGAATACAATATCTATATGGCTTTACAAAAATAGAATATTTTATGGGACCGGAGCATTGAGCTTCGACTTCTACGAACAGATTAATTAGACAATCCATATACATACATATATGGTTGGGTACTTCCTGAAACATTCTAATGGGTTTTTTAACACTTTCGTTGCCAATACTATCTTGATAAATTCCTCTTCAGTAGGCCTCTTCAAAATATTTCAATGTGATATTGGTTGAGTTAACTAACTGGTTCCATCTAACAATATTCTCTCGTTAAAACACCAATCAGTTATTTTTAGAGCTTAACTATCCCGTTCAAATCTGGCTTCAGCAAGCATAAATCAACTAAAAAATATCAAATCTCAAAATAAGTAAGATAGACAAGTTTATGTTTATCTTTTTTATTATGATTCCGGTTTGTACAATGAAAATATGGCAGAGGTCTGTTAAAAAATAAATATAAATATATACAAACTCTTCAATAAACAGACTGCTGCCATGGCTTCAATGAACAGACCATTTATATTATATAAAAATTACAATTCTATTGCTTTAGAAATATTAACTGAAAAATTTGGTAGCTTCTGCCGAAAAAGACTCGTCTCCCGCATTGAATTTGGTGATATGTATATATAAGCAACAACAATGGATTCTTTGGATCTAGCTACTGAGCTGTTGGTGTATGGTGATGAAGTAAACCACTTTTGTGTTTACTTTACTGACAACTTTACTTCTGAACACCCAGCTGTTTGCGTATGTAACGTGCGAGCAACTTAGCTGGGCGTTCTTGCCACTCGCCTAGCGTTTCCTTGGTTTCTGTAATCTGTGAATTAGTAATATAGTATATATTTGGTATTATTCATCTATATATTACAAATTGTATAACCCACCTGATCACCGTTGAGCCGATTTAATATGGCCGCACAAATTATACCTGCTTTAATGCCTGCATTATTGGTCAACGCTGCAAACATGGAGCTTTCCATTTCGATGTTTACCACACCTTTTTGCTGCAACATGTTTAGCCATCGCATTTTGTCTGCTTCTTGGTAATCACAAAATGCGCCATCCAAACGTCCCTGTCCTATATGATTCAATGTGAAACACTTTATTAAACATATTTTTCTAAGAAAATCCTACAAAACACACCTTCATAGAAGTCATCGGCGCAGTATGTCTTGCCCACAACTGTTTGAAAGCCATCACTTGGACTTGCTAAGGCTTTGAGCTCTTGCGCCAAACCGGCGTCCAGTTTCGTGGGTCTTGGCACAACTTTACCCAAAGTTTTCTATAGTACGAAGTATTTATAATAATTATATTTATTATAGTTACAAGTACCGTTACATAGCGCTACAAATATTACTCACAAACTCATGCTCGGCATTCAATTTGTCATTGAGCACACCATCGGATATGACCACAGTGCCACCCGGTACACCTAAACCGCCACAAGTTCCCAGGCGTATGAAAACCGGGTTCTTACATTTCGCATGATGCATCAGTTTAATCAATTCATGCAATAAAATACTTATCGAGGGATTGCCCATGCCATGATTGACACAAATAATCGGCCCCGCCTTGTACATGGAGTAACGATCTGCGGCGCCGGTTAAGTCGGACAGTTGTGTGCCTACGGGCAGCTTGTGTTTTATTTCTTCCAACAGATACTGTGCGAGCTTTTCCATACGTTTCGGTGTACCACCTACAATGACGAACTGCGGGTAAAGAGAGAATCGAAGCATTACTCTAGATGTATTTACATTTTTTACCAGTACTCTCCTGTCATGTGTTCGGTGTGGTTAGAACTCATGTTATAGTTAAGTTAGGTTAAAATACTTGTGCTCTCTGTTATGAAACACAAATTCTTTGAAAGTGACCCCTGACCCTTTGACTCAAAATATACGGAACAAAATAGATAGATCGTTAAAAAATATGGAATATTTATACACACTAGATAGTGACCCTCGAAACCACTATTAACAGAATGTTAGTCACACAGTTACCTCTCATATCAAGAATAGACTCGTATTAAACGAAGACCCCATATTAAAACTCTATGCTTACCTTCACATCGCCGAACATTGCTGGCAAGTTGTGTGATTTCGTGCCCAAACCAAGATGATAAAGGAAATCTTCGTCCATTTGGGCGATATGTGGATTACGTAAAAAGCCTGTAGTGCATTCTGTTGATTGTTCTGTTGACCTGTTATTTTAAGTTAATTTATAACCATTGTCTTAATAGATGGACTACCGCTAGATTGATAACTGTACTTACATACAACCACAACTCGCCGAAGCTAGATCCATATTTTAGAATTTTGGCTTATTAATACGAGTACTTAAAAATCGGGAGACGAAGTGAATTTTGTGATTTTATTTACGAGAAATTTTATGAAATATTTTCTAAATAATTGTCATGAAACGTCAAATTTTGAAATATGATTACAGAAATTTGAAATTTATGTTGATAAAAATTTTCCATTCATGGTAACAAAATTTTTAAATGAGTAGTTTGCAGTTATTGATTACTCAATGTGAATTTTTTTTAAAACGAGAGGCTCCCGCCACATACCACACGCATCTTCGCAATTACTGTATAATTAATATCAAAAGTGGTAGAAATTGAGATTACGAAAATTTCGCCCCGTTACTCTTTTAGAATGTATTTGACAGAAAAATTAATCGTTTAGTGACGTCATAAAGGAATGGTACGAAGAATTGTTTTTAAAAGGATAACTCATTAAAGTGGTATTAGACCTTCTATGCCATATCTATGGCATTCTTTAAATAGAAGATTAGTTATACCAGTTGATTGTTCGATTCGACACTACATTTGGAGTAATCGAATCTAGCTTTGTGTGGGTGGTTGCTTTCAGAAAAATATTTCCACAACTTGTGATTAAGAGCATTTAGTAAAATTACTCTGGACCCTTCCCGGAATATTTGACCTTATTTTATTACTCATATATTTATATGTATGTATAAATTCAATTTAAATCCATATCTCGCATGCTAATTACCACAAGACCGCTTGCTGCACACTTCGTGCCAGTAAACAGACTAGAAACAGCAGCAACAAATGACAACGACATGCATCGTCTGTTGTCTTACATGATGGCAAAAATAAACAACAAGTGCGAAAAGACAACACCACGCCTGTCACTTGCAGGAGATGGCAAATGGCAACGACAAAATCTTGCGGCTTGATGAAAATGTTAATGTTGATATGCCACAAGCACCATAAAAAAGCAAGAAGAATAAAATACAAGAACAACAGCAAATACTGTGTTTTCATTGTTGCTGTTTGTATTATCTGTTGCTGGTGACAGATTGTCAGTCAGACTGTCAGCGAAAATGTTAATTAAGCTGAACGCTACCGTGTGGTATATGTAGTTATTAATACATTTTTAATGTAAATAAGAAGAACTTTGTAGAAAATATAAGGGATACAATATTATAGGCAAATTTTTGTTTAATAAATGTAATAGAGATGGGTTTTGATCGGTTATCGGAACTCAAGCTCTATTCTGATAGATCTGATATGTTATATGTATATCAGATGAATTATGAAACACCTCAGTCATCCTTTCAATTATTTATCACAAGATTTTGTCATACTTAAATTCATCCGTAGAATACATATGTAATAGATAACTGGGAGTACAAAATATTATATTCAAACGATATAGATCCTTATATGTGACCTGGTCTACGAAAAGGGAGCTAACGTGCGAAGAACATGATTAGTCACAGTCTTGTGGCGGCACTACAAGATGGGGCGGACATAAAGCGAATAATGCAGCAAATGTCTAGAGCAAGGTATCAGAGAAACAATGGAACATTTCTTCTGTGCTTGTCCTGCATTGCCAAGGCAACAGCTTCAGCACTTGGGGGCTTCTCAGTACCATAATCTGGAAGAGGTTTCGTTAGTGAAGCCACATCACCTTTTGAAATTCGCATCAAGCCAAGCATCCTTAAGGATGACTAATTCACATTGACTGCATGACGGCATTCCATCTCGTATTGTAAATAAACAAAATCGATCTAAGTGTGGCTCATTGCCTGCCAAATTAATCTAACCTAACCTATATGATTCCTCAGCAAAGGTACCATAAAGTTGTAATATTTATGCAAATTTAAACTAGAGTTTGACCCATCTTCTCAATATCTAAATTTCTCTCTATCCAATTACGTATAAATATTATTTTAGAAACTTCTTTTTAGACATAGAAAATATTTTTTTGCAATGGCGATGTTTTCTCATAAATAAACAAAAAAAATTGTCGAAATTTTTAATTTTAAGGCAATAAGGTCCTATTTAATTAGATCACTTCCAAAAGAGAATTGAAATGTAGAAAAATTTCCCCTCTCTGAGCCTACTAATATTATGGTATAGCTGGTAGTTGAAGACAACTCAATCACATTTTAATATGTTTTTTTCTAATGCTTGGCGAATCGAATGAACAACTGGTATAAATCTAACAAACTGGCATAATAGAAGAAAGAAATAGAGAGTGAAATTTGTCAAGAATGTCAAGCGATTATACCACTTTAATGATGTATCCATATCTGATAGTATTGAATTAATATGGATAACTTTTTTGCGACTTTTTTTAGATAAGATTGTAAACTCCAATTAAGTAGTGACGAATGGATATAAGTAAAAATTGTCGATGAATCAAGATTATTGAATTTTTGATATCGAACTAAAACTTAAAGGTTTCTTCAAGCCCTATGAGTAATATGAATAAATTGTGAGGTCATGTCGATCCACTCTGATTTTTTCTCTAATTCATACCATTTCTCTCTCTCTCTCTTCTTCGAGCGCATTTTCTCAACTCTTCGCGGTTCCTTAACACCAAACACCTATTGTGACCCTTATTAACGCTTCAAAGTGTTGAGGTTTAGTATGCATTTACTGTTTATTAGCCGCAATTTATTTGAAATAAAAGCTAGCTATTAATATTTTCAACACAAAATTGTATAGCGGCGGTCTTCCTTATTCGCATTTATTTTGAAAACGAGCACGCACCTGCCGCTGCACACAGCACAACAGTAGCGCTATAATTTTGCAAATGGACATTATTAAATTCAAATTAATTTTTAGCAACGCAAATACTTTTCACTTGTGACATGAACATGCAATTTATTAGCGTAACAACAGCAGCATTTAACAGTTATTAATTATATTCAAGATTTATGAGCAATTCCTCACTCAATACATTGTCAGTGTGTGAACAATATTGGGGTGGCACAAGTTCGTTGCGCTCTTATATAAGCAAATTTACTAATATCTACATAAATATATGTATGTACATATGTAATTTATGCATGCACTTGAACGGCGCGCCGTTGTGTCGCCTACGAAGGAAAAGCGCTGAAGAAGCACTGCATGCGCTATGCGGTGGCAATCAGCCTCCAATATTTGGCCAGCATATTTTGATACTTTTCGACAGGTTTCAATATTTTGCTTCCACTTGCTGCGACACGTTTCATTTACTCGCTGTGTGACACATGCACAGCAGCATACTAGCGCATAGCTGCAGCGCATACATCAATGCCTCTGAATTCGCGGCACGGCAACTCCCCGCAGTCTTCCTTCGAGTCAATGCAGCTATTGCTGCCACATTTTGACTGCCAATAAGCGGCAATGATGATCGGCTAGCACTGCATGCAGCAATAATTTTTTGAATTTTTTCAAAATATTTTTTTCAATTTTTTTAAATTATTTTCCAATATTTTTTTTAATTTTTTTTTTTAATTTTTTCTTCAAAATTTTTTTTTTCAAATTTTTTTTTTTTCAAAAAAATATTTTTTTTTTAATTTTTTTTTGCATTGCTCCTCAAAATGTTTTGGCCGATTTCGCTTGCAAATACTTGGCTGTAAATGATGTGTTTTTCCTTAATGATTATTTCTTTGCCTGCTTGGCGGCTCGTGCTGTTTTCTCATACGTCATGTCAAATGCATTGATTTCTCGACCCAAAAATCGCCAAAAGCGGCGAGTCATCAGCCGAGGCAATACACTAGCTTCAGCTTCATGTGATGGCTAAAATGTTTTTTTTTTTTTTGAAAAATTAACTCCTCTCTGCTAACACAAATGTGTATAGAAAATATGTATGCTTGTGGTTAAATGCAATTTCCTATGATTACTTGTGTACTGCTGCTCAACTTTTGCAGCCTAAATAGCCTACATACAGAATATCTATAAATTTTTCCTAATTTTTTTTATTCACCTCACCTCTCTGTCTTATTTTCGCTTTGATTTGCATTGCACGCCGCATTAAAATTTTCGATTCAATAAAATGCTGCATTTTCGAGCATTATGTCAACAACAGGTACCATTCGTTCCTACATGGGTGCATAGAAATAGACAAATAATTTTGCTATGAATAGGGTTTGATTGATTTGCGCCAATTGCGTATATGACAAATATTGTGCAATTTTTTAAGTATCACACACAGACATACACATGTTGCAATTGTGTTTTTCACAGCCACAATGCTGCCACATTTTCATACAAACATACATATCAATATATATATATTTGTTATTTGCATGCCACAAATTATAGCACCTCGCCTACTAGCCCTTGGAGACCTGTAATTATAGTTGAATGCAATTACACATAATGCACCAGTGGTTAACGATAAGTGGATAAGTGCTCTAAATGTTTGCATGCAATGCTATGTTAATAGTCGTACAATTTTGTTAACCCTTTCATGCCCAATGTTGCCTATAAGCATACCGGCTTTTAATTCTCGTTATTTAATTAAGTGTTCAAAAACATAAAACTAATTGTTTTATTTTAAAACAAAGTGAACTATATAAATAAATAAAGATAAGAGAGTTATTTACAAAAAAATGTCATGGGAAAAATGTTAAGTTTATTTATAATAATTTAATTTGTGCATATAAGCAACATCCTGTAACTAATGAACCAGGATACATAGGACTTTGAAATTTTTTCTTTTCTTTAACCTTTACAACTAGATGATGAATTATTTTCAAAAATCGTTAGATTATGAATCATACACTATTAGTATTATCGAAAAAAATGTAACAACATACATCAGTAAAAATGTGTCACATTATTCAATATGAGAGTAAAATTATTAGCAACAAAAAAATAATATTGGGTCATCCTCTTACCCTAACTAACTCCTCTTTTGATTAACTTCAACTATCTTTTTATATTAGTTCCCTCTTATCGAACTAACCAACATAAATAGGTTCCTTCACATGGTTTTTAATGAGAGAAATGTTCTTAAGTTTTCAAAAATGCCTTCCCAAGAGTTATTAGAAACTATCATATTAATAATTTTGAGTTCTAAATCGATTCTAGTTTGCATCAGATACCTAAAATCGTTACAAAAACAAGTTCAAAGAATACTACCAATATACATAATTATAGTTATTTTTGTTTCGATTGACGATCAACATTGCTAATTTGCGGAGGTTTGCCTAATTTTCACGAATACTTCCGAACATTGAGTTAATACTATCACTGACCATTATACCTTTCCTAAATGCTTTGGCACATTCCCGATATATTTCAATTCTTCTCCGACCGGTGATTGAATGTACTGAAACGCACGTTGATGACTGAGGTTCTTCACTACTAGTTGACGAATAGGGAAAAGTACTATTTGATGATCGGAGATCGAACACAATCTTTTGATCTTTTGATAATGGGACACTATAAGTCTCTTCTACACCACAGTGATCTCGAGAAATTGGAGTAAAATGGTATTTTGGCATACAAAGATTGCTTTCAGACATATTGCAACGTAGTCTCCTTCCAATCTGGGACTCTTCTTCATGACCAATACCGAAAATGTATCATTTTTCACTGAGGTCCTTAAAGTTTTGAAATTTTTAATTCGGTCGTAATGTTCTAGTGTCTGCCAGTGATAAGACGGAAAATAAGTTGAGTAAGACACTTAGATAAAATTGAAAATTTAGTGGCGGGGTTCTTATTAGATTCAACCGTCATTTCCTTGGATTCGAAGATATTTTTCCTATATAAAATTAATTTTAAAACTTATGACGTGACCTACCATCATTAGGTGTCAATTTCGACAGAGCTTTTTGAAAATTGGACAGAATTTGACTTGCACCAGATGAGAGACAAGAAGAGCGCTGTTGTTTATGCGCTCAAAATTCAAAGATTACTGACTTCTCAGTTTATAAATCTAAAACCACGAGATAGGATTTTATGTTAAATTTTTACATAGATCTTAAGTAAAATATAATAAGACTGCTGGACATTAGATAGCCGAATTGGTCTGAGAAAAACTTACTTGTTTCAATCATCCAAAATCGAAATATTTGCCTTCGAAGTTGGAAAAAGGCGTAAACAATTTTTAATAATTACAGAATATAGCTACTGATTAATTCAAAATATAAACCAAACTATATTCCAATGGTGTATAACATTTTTCGATTAAGCTTATAAGACAGATGCTATAAGGGGTCAAAGTTGGATCTTTAAAAAAATTTTACATCTCTTATTTTAAAAAATATTAGCAAAATACAGTTGGACTTCCCTAACTCGATTCGCCACAATCCCCAATAAAACTTCGAGTTAAAGGGTCTTCGAGTTATGGAAGGTAATTTGTATGAAATTTTACTTCAATTGCCAATTCCAAAGTTCGAGCTATGGAAAGATAGCTTCGAATTATAGAAGGTCGAGTTATGGTAGTTCAACTCTATCTGAAAATTTGGGAATGGGACCATGTGTAGAAATTGATATAAGTGAGGAAAGGGGAGTGGCCGGGAACGATAATTTTCATATGGCTCAAGCAGCTCACGACTTCCGATCTTAGACCAAGTAACCTCTGGGTAGCCAACAAAAATCCGTTTGGGGCGAGCTAAAGTGAGAAGACAAAGCCCGCCTCCGTGGTTGTACAGTTTGTGAGCCACCACAATAATAAATATATGCCCGAATGAAAAAAATTTGTCCAATACCCGTATATTGTTATGACCTCAAAACCCGAGTACATCGAACGCTTCCTTTGTAGTTTATGGAGATCATCATGGAAGTGATTGAAAAATCGAGAGGTCTCGACTTCTTGTCATCAAATTTCTTATCCCAGTACATATTTCTATGACATTAATTATTATTTTTTATATACATATACACATACGTGTGTAAGCATTTAAAACTTATCAAGAAGCAATGATTAATAAAATGTTGGGCAAATCTATTTATAACAAGCGAAAATATTCTGCTGAATTTAAATAAAAACAAAAACATGAAATAAATGCTGCAATATTCGCACCTTTTCGAAATTTCGAAATCATTTTAAAAGTATTAAATATTCGATCACTGCCTTGACTAGATTTTAAAGAGGAGCAAATGTATGTATGCATGTCTGTATTTATATCATCAAATTGACCACTATATAGAAGTACTATAGCGCTAAGAATCGATGCTGACGACAACAAGGCAGCATTGGTCATTAAAAACAAAAAAAAAATAATAATTACAACAAAAACTGAATGTAGAGGAATTCACACGCATACAAACACAACACGAAGCAGATAAATTATGCGCTGCGGACACAAACACATGGAAATTGTTATATTTTTATATAAAAATGTTAATAAATAATAAATGTGCTTAATTTGCAACGTAAAAAAGTCGCAAAGACACCAACAGCAACAGCAGCAGTGGCAGTGGCAGCAGCAGCAAAAAAGAATAAGCAAAGCAACAGCGGCGAACGCTGACAGCAGCAGCGAAATTTGCAGCATTAGCGGCCGCGACGGCAGCGTTCGCTAAGTCAACAGTATCGAATATTGGCAAAGGAGGTTTTCCAATTCGTTGGTGTTGTTGTATTGAAAAAATCAGCCATAGCGGACACTGCAAGCAAGAGGATCGCTGCGCAAGTGTGTGTGTGTGTGTATGCCTGTATGTATGTGTGGATATAAAGCGACCAATACAAGGGCGTTATCGATGTGAATTTTCGAAAATCAGCCAACGGTGTTAGCTGCTGCTATGCTACATTGTACTATGCGGTACTCTTTGATGCTGCTCATGATGATGCTGTTGTTGCTGCCTTCACTGCCATATCTCTGCCGCTGATATCTCTGCCGCTGTTGCGGTCTGCGTTTGCCACTGCGATCGAAAGACGCATTTGCTGCGCAAACGGAGCGATCGGAGGCACTACTGGTGGCGGATGGCCTTAATTTCGATTTGGAATCAAAAAAAGCTCACTTGAAAACGGAACGTGAAAACGCGTAGACGACAAGCGCCGTGCGAGTTGTCGTTGGTAAAAATGCAAAAGTGTTGAGAAGCAATTAGTTTTTAAATTTAATTACATAAGAAATTCAAAGGACCTCGCAAGTCCCATTTATACATATTGTGTGCTGGCATTTTTTTACAAAAAGTGCTAAAAACAAATTTTTTTCAATAAAAAAATTATATGATAAAAAACGCGTAAAAAGACAAATATAAAAAAAATAAAAATTTTAAAATATAAAAATTAAAAAAAAAGTGTGAGTTATCCTTTGAGCATGTGCATATAATTTTCAAGGATATGCGGAAGTTATTTTTTTTAACTAAAAATAAATATTAAAAATATTAAAAAAAAAATAAAAAAATAAATTTTAAAAATATTTATTTTTATCAAAAAATCCTCTCTCTAATTTAACACAAAATCTTACTTAATCCTTCCGCATGTCCTGTCGAAATTATTTCACACGCTGCAACTGCTCGCTCTCTCTCTCTCTGTCTAATATTTATACTCGAACATATCTACATATGTCTGCTCTAACTCTCACAATCTCCTTCTCTACACTTCATTTAAAAGCTACTTAATTTTGTTGTTTGTACGTCGTTAATTTCAATTGTTATAAATTTTAAGTGTCTTTATTTCCAATTTCTGTGTGAAAAAATTGCATAACAACCACTACTGTGTCAAAACAAAAATTGAAAAATCGAAAAAATAAAATAAAAAAAATAACTCAAAACGAATTTGCTAAAAAACTTACAAAAACAAAACACTAAAAAAATTAAATATTACAAACTAATATTTGTAAATAAAAAACTACTTTGGCTAATAAAACGCACGAAAAATGCACTTCAGTTGGTTGGCCGAGAAGAAAGAAACTCCCGAAGCCACTTGGGAAGAGCACACTTATTTCTATCGTCCTAACTACTATAAGATAACGGTCTCCGAACGCGATCACATCGAACGCGCCACTGTGTACTTCAATGAGTCCATCATAGAGCAGAATGAAGAATTGAGCGGTTGTGACTTTTTGCCATTAAATTTCTTATCTTCATTCTACATAGTAACGCATCAAGGTAAATTTTATACTGAAGCGAAGTTATAAAGGCTGTGAAACGAAATAATAGAAATTATTTGTTTTAAGAATAATAAATGATTTGATGATTCAACAAAAAAGAGATACCCAATATTTCTCTATAAAAAATCATTAGAAAATGTGTATCTTTTGCTAAAAGGGATTCCTCTGAATTGCTCAGTAAAGTGCTTATTTCAGTGTAGCATTATTGAATATTTTATTATCGACCCATATTTCATGATAAGCGACTGTCGCAGATAGTATAATTTCCAGAGCACAAATCTTTATTTCATTCTCGTAAACTATTTCGTATTTTAACGGTTGTTCTGACATTAATTGAATTCTTCAAAGATTTTTCTACTTTTCAACATAAACTAAGCAAATGATGTTAACTCTCTCTGCACTTCTTCAATATAAAATCACCAAGAAAATATGTCAATGCTTTCTCTATATATATTTTGAACTCTGGGTTTCTATATTAGATTACTCTTTCGTTGTAAAAAAATTAGCTTGATCAACCACTCTTTCAAACTAATTATTATCCCATTAATAATATCCATTCAAATAAATTGTCTGCTGTCTCACGAATCTCATTTTACTTCGATTTTGGTTATCTAAATGACCAGAAATGATATTTAAACATGGAAATATGAATTCAGTTATCATAGATCATGAATGAAACGATCGTCAAACTGTATAGTAACTATAAATGAAAGATTCTCCAACCTTAATTCATGACATCACGAACCAATATATTTTCTTGTTTCAAAAGCTCCAAAAGGTAACCTTGTGTAACTGTCCTAATCTATATATGAATGATTCTTGGTTTACATCGAGACCTATATCGAGAGTTCAGTTTAAAAACTTTATTATTATTTAGTTTTGCCTTAATATATAATCTAAGAAAATTTAAAAAAAGTTAAAATGACAAGATGAGAGACTTTCAATAACAGCTGAAGAAGTTTCAAACTTGAAAAATGTTCAGAAGAAATCTACATTAGATGACATGATATTTTTTAGGATATTTTAAAATCTTAACTATCATTTGAGTGGACATAGATCCTGATCATATCTTTAATAACTTTTACCTAAAACCTTTAAAAACTAATTGGTTAAAATGTTAGAAAGGAAGTACAACAAAAAAAACAATCTATGTAGTTGAAGCTAAAGGCTAAACAAAAATCATAAAAATTTTTCACAGGGTAATATGACAGTTATAAATCTCTGAGGGTTTAGTGCAAAGTATTCTCTTTAAAATATAGCGTACTAATATTAGGTATACAACTTTGCTTCCGCCGTGTTTTCCAATAGATGTCTCTAGGTTCAAGCACTGGTCGATTAAATCTATTAAATCGTTTTATATCGACCTTGGACATTTGTGACAACATTAACCCAACAAAATATTTGTAGAGATCTGTTTGCATCCCAAACTTATTCCTAACTTATTAGAATTAGATATATTCATCATCATATGAGGAAAATAATCGAAACAAATTTTATAAATTTAATTCTTTATCTTTTTTTACCATTCAATAGTGTCATTTAAAGAATGGCCTTTATCAAAATAAATTAAAAAAAAATTACAAGGCAATGTCTATTAATATACTCTTATAAACGAATACAAAATTTTATATTTTTTTCTATCACTTTGCTATTGTAGCATAAATGTTTCGAAAACATTTTTTCAGACACTCAAATTTTATGACAGTCAATTAAAATTGTGGACAATTCTATTAAAATTCCTAGTCAATCTAAAAGCATCAAGGACATGCTTTTGTAAAAAATATAACCTTCAATCTGATTGAATTTATGTTGCTAATAAAATACATAACAAATGCTTTTAATTAAAAATGAGAATCTTAATTGCTTCACTTTCCTTAGCAGACATACATACATTTTAACAAAAAATATATGTATATAAAAAAATTATAAATTTTCTACACAACACAAAAATTATGCCAAATAATAAGTAAGAAAACGAAAAGCAAAACACCAAACAGTCACACTCTCTTTGGATTACACAAATTTCAGAACGCATTAAGGCGCGTAAGCGAAATTTTAATGCAGCCAATTAGCGTGTAATCAACTGTGACTAGAAAAAATGCCGAGTTAATTAGAAAACCATTCAAATATACGCCTTCTCTATACGTACAACAACAAAAAGTAAATAATCATAATAGCGAAAAAAGTGAAAATATCAAAGCAACAACAAAAATAAAATATATATTTTGTGAGAATGTTTTAAGAATTATTTGGCAAACGCTTTTGATGAAACAAAGGCGTGACAACAACCAGCTGGTGTATCATATTGTTGTAGAAATGGCGCCGGTAAACGTTACTAGGCGAAATAAATCAAGTAAATTGGTTGTGCGCGTGCCACTTGGCAGCGCATAAAAGCGTAAAATATCAACAAAGAATTAGGAGATTACAAGATAAATAAATAAATAAAGTAGGTCTACAATCTCAAAACACAATGAAAAGAAGAAAGTTGGATAAAATATTTACTATTGGCGGGTTTTATTTTTAATAATATATGAGTTGCTGGAAATGAAGTGGTTCATATCCATAATTACGATGGATTATGAAGGCTTAATAAAACGTTTCTGGATAAATGTCTTCCTGCCAAATAGCATTTGTCTATCAAACGCACAGCAAAATTTGTAGCGGGCAGAAACTTACGTCGTCTATATTTCTACTATTGTAGATTATAGTCATAACCCAATTGTTTATACTAATAAGTGCCACAGTGTTTCTAAGCTTTTCGAAACCCACATTCATTGAAGTTCTTTCTTAACATAAAAATTTCCAAAATTAGACCATTTCGTTTAACTATCAATTTGCCGTCGCTAACGCAAAAATATATAAAAATAAAAAATATATATATTTTACTCATTCAATAGATTATAGGATGTCATTCCGCCGTTTTTTTTTTTGTAAATTTAAGGCTTTATTGTATGAAAAGGGTTACAAAAATGTTATTCAAAATATTGGCCGTTGCTAGCTACTACTTTTGACCATCTTTCTGGCAGCATGCGCATTCCGTAACGAAAGAACTCCTCATCTTTCGAGTCGATCCAAGTATCAATCCAATTTTTGACTTCTGCATAAGAACTAAAGTGCTCGTTAGCTAGACCGTGTGCCATCGATCGGAACAAGTGGTAGTCAGATGGAGCAACGTCTGGAGAATACGGTGGGTGGGGTAAAATCTCCCATTTCAGCGTCTCCAACTATTTTTTGACCAACTTTGCGACGTGAGGCCGAGCATTGTCATGCTGGAGAATGACTTAATCGTGTCTTTTCTCGTACTGTCGCCGTTTTTCTTTTAGTGCTCGACTCAAACGCATCAATTGCGTTCGGTATCGATCTCCTGTGATGATGGTTTCAGTCGAGTAATGCTTCCAATTCAGCATCTTCGAAAATCTTCTCTCTTCCACCACCATGCCGGTCTTCGACTTCATAATCACCATTCTTAAAACGTTGAAACTATTCGCGACATGTTCTTTCACTTAGGACAGCCTCACCGTACGTATCCGAAAGCATTCGATGAGCCTCAGCCGCACTTTTCTTGGAATTAAAAAATTATAGCAAAATTCACCGCAAATGTCGAGAATTCGGCTCAAAAAGTGACATTTTCAGTGGAGAATTTTTGAATTTGGGATGCAAACAGATCTCTACAAATATTTTTATGGGTTAATGTTGACACAAATGTCCAAGATCGATTTAATCGACCAGTGCTTGACCCTAGAGACATCTATTGGAAAACGGTGGAAGCAAAGTTGTAGACCTAATATTACACGTTGATATTCATTTCTACTTACTTTTTATAAAACTAAGCAAATTAATCAACCATTATTAGTTCTCTTCTCAAACGATAACTCTCAATCTAAAGAAACCACGTATAAACTGTAGGTCTAGAGACCCCGTTGTACGAAATATGAAACTCTCAAGAAACATTGCAAATTTATTTATTACAAAACCAAAGTTCAGATTATTATATAGAACTCTTTTGATACTTACTTACGTATCTTAGTAAAGGGTAGTTATAGTTAGATAAAAAAATTCCTGCATTTCACAATGTGATCCTGACAACTGGAGTACAATGAGCTCCATATGTCTTTAAGAACTTCTTAGATTGTCATTTGAATCAGTTCATCTAATACTGTTAACCTATATCTCTCGTAGAAACCCTATCTAAATTGTATTTTTTTTTCTTCAAGAAAAAGCGCTTAATGTTTTCACTACAGGGCTGATTTAAAATAGATAAAACAACTATAAAAACTATTCCAGAAGCGACCTAACCAACTTAGATTTCAAATCTCTCAATAAATTATATGGTATCATATATTCAAGATTACACAATATTTCACGAAATACATATATGTATGTTTCATGAATTAGAAACTCAAAGTAAAAAATATCTGTACGTACTCCTAATTTATGCAGATTTTTATGTGCATATACATATCTATATATATACCTATGTATGCGCTTGTTTATGCTTCCGCCACGGAGCATATGTTTTATGTCGTGTAATGAAGTAAGCAAGCGACGTTTGATCGCCTGCAATTTATAGCGCTCACAAGCATTACAACAAATTCGAAAACAGCTCATACACACATAAGCCACGTCGATTTATGCGTGCGCGAAAATGCTTTATGCATTTCGAACCAACAAATATCAAATAGCGAGCATAAATCCCAAGCAAAAGGCCTATTTAGTGTCTTTACATTGAAAAAAAAGTACAGAAAAAAACGAAGAACTGCCCAACACACCTTTTGAAGTTAAAAAACATAATTTATGTTCGAACCCACCACTGTGTGGCCGCGTTCGTATTTACTCGTTTTTTAATGTTCTGCTTAATGAATCGTTGCATTCACCAATGCGCTTGTATTTAATTTGTTCGCATTTTACGAGCGCAGAAAAAAAAATGATTGTGCAACAACAGCAACAACAAGCTAATAAATAAGCGCAATGTAAATGAACAACAACAACAAAAATCCGAAAAAAAACTAACACAAACAACAACAAACTAGTGTACGTCGTATCGCGATTTCGGCTCGCGCTAAAATCACACAATTTTTATCCGTTTCCTTCAAATTTCGCGCTTCACTGCTGCATATGCAAATAAATTACAAGAATTTCGGGTGTCACAGCAAGTGAAGTGTAGGATTTGTATGCCGTCGATGCGTTGAGTTGCATTGCATTGCATTGGTACGGTGGTGCAACGATGCGTATACGTAATGTATGTAATGGGGATTTTCATACTATACAAGCATTTGTTGGGGTGTGTGTGATTTTTGCTTTACTTTATTTTATTTTTCTTTTCAGCATGGTGATCTATGCTACCTCAAAGCAAAATATACACACACACATATGTACATACATACAAAAATTGCATGTCGATTTCGACTCCGATACCCAGCATAGCACAGCACAGCACAGCACAACGCAACATTAAATTGCAATCTTAGAAATTTGCTGATTTTTCACTTGTTGTTGTTGTTTAGAAGTGTCGCATTTTTGTTTTGCTTATTTATTTCATTATTGGCTGACAGCCTTTGAATCGTCATCGCCACACCACTGCGGTTGTGGCTGCTGGCTTGAGCTATTTTACAGTTCACTTGCCGCATTTTGCACTGTAAATTTGTATTTGTATTTGCGTTTGTATGTATGTATGTCTGCCATATTTCGCGTAATTAATTTTTTCAGTGGTAACTGCAAAGGATCGCCGCAACATGTGTTGTTGTTGTTGTATGAGTTACGTTCAGCGTCCGCGCTGTTGATTTGTTAAATGCTCAAATTATTTATTACAATGAAATTACTTTATGCCAACACAACAATAAAGCAATTTATTTCGGTGGTATGCAAGGCATTAAATAATTTAGTATGCGCTTAAAGACATTGTTGCTGATGACTTTAATTCAAAGGAAATATGAAAGAGTATTAAAAAATTGTTTAATATACTCTCATGAATATTTGCTACTTTCACACTCGTTCGTTCTTGTTTTTTTAACAGTTAGTTTAAATTTTTATTTAGTAAAAGTTTTCGCGAACCCGTTCTCTAGTACTTTGCGATGATTTTCTGTACTGTCTTATATATCACATATATTTTCTAGTATTTTATGTGATAGATGGCAACACTATTTGAAATATATATTTAAACTACTATTTTTTAAATAATTCTACTTTAATACTCATCAAATTTTATAACATTTTAACTCACATTGTTCGAAATATCCATCTTAGAAGAAAATAAGCATATTGAGGTCACTTTTTTGGTAACAAATTGGGGATCTGAAAAATGATTTATACCACTAAAAGTAGAATCTCCACAAATCAACTAATTCTATGTGAAATATTATTCAGATATAATCCATTTTTGCTACAGCCTTCGTAAACATTGAGTTCTGTAGAATATTATTAGGTCTACAACTTTGCTTCCGCCGTTTTTTTTTTGATAAATTCAAGTTTTTTTTGTATAAAAACGGTTTCAAATTTCGAGGAGCCTCAGCCGCACTTTTCTTGGAATTAAAAAAGAAAAGCAAAATTTACCGCAAATGTCGAGAATTCGGCTCAAAAAGTGACATTTTCAGTTGAGAATAAGTTTGGGATGCAAACAGATCTCTACAAATATTTTGTTGGGTTAATGTTGACACAATTGTCCAAGATCGATATAAAACGATTTAATCGATTTAACCGACCAGTGCTTGACCCTAGAGACATCTATTGGAAAACCGCGGAAGCAAAGTGGTTGACCTAATTGTTCAAAATACCCATCTTAGAAGAAAATAATCATATTTTCATAACTTTTTTGGTAACAAATTAGAGATCTGAAAAATGATTAATACTACTAAACAGATTCTCCATGAATCAACCCGTTGTATGTAAAATATTAACCAGATATCATGCGTATTTGTTGCAGTCTTCTTAAACAATGAGTTCTTTAGAATAATATTGACTAGTACTGCCTCCGGTTCTAAGCCCGCAACAAGACATTTTAGATGTCCAAACATATTTTAGAAAGTATTTTAAGAATCTTACGTGATTTAAGATTGCAATATAAAGAAGCAATAAGCACAAAAAATTAAACAATTTTGAATATATTTCGATGTTGCCTAAGGTTTTGTTATTGACCCCTAATAAATGTGCTCTAATCTCCGAAAGTTTCAATTGGGGATACAATCATTAATCATTAAGCGGGTTTGAATCAACTGAATATATCTATCCTAAAACATTCATTAAAAAAATGAAAGGAAATTACACAAAAGAAAAAACCTATAAATCAGGTTTCAAAAGCCGCCCAGTTTTTCCGGGTTGTAATGGTGAAAGCACCCAAAGCTGGACAATGAAATGTTGCTGATTGAAAATCTTAGGCTTCTAATATCGTTTTTGAAAAACATTGTTCGAATGTGATTTTTGTTCGAGGATCTGTTCTTGTAATTATTTAAATCTTACTCTTCGAATAGTTTCGAACAACGCAGATTATATCCAATCTCGGTTGATATACCATAAAAAACGATTTGTAGTATTTTCAGAACAATATTACTTATAAGTGAATAATTTAAATTTCAATGAATATTTATTTTACTGCTGTTACCAAATAATGGTATACATTTTTTCGGCCACCACTGTAAACACCGTTCGAATAACATAGACAGTATGAAAATAATCATACAATGTTGCTATAAAACCAAATGCCTTCGCTTGGATAAACTAATCGTAAATAAACAAAAAATGTAGATTTATACATATTTACACATATACAGATATACATACATACATTTTTTGCTAAGCAATTAAATATTTTTCTTTTTGACATTTCGCTGGTATGTGGAAGTTATTTATATCAAAAAAAATAAATAAATATAAAATGTATAAAAATAACGGTACAACCGAAGGTGCTGCCATTGGCGAGCCTTCACCAACAGGAAAACAACAACAGCAACAACAAGCGCAACATGCAAAAATCAAAAACCGAAAAATTGTTTTTACGAAAAATATTTGAATATTGACTCATCAGCGTTCAATTAATTGCGTCGCCATTTTTCAAAGCATTTTTTAAATATAAAAAAAAATAATTTTATATTTAATACGAAACAAAGAATTTGAAAAAAAGCAAAGCTATAAAAACAGACATTAATTAAATGGTATTAGAGCTGATAAAATATGCAAAAAGGCGATAAATAATATTTTCTTGAAAAAAAAGATTAAATGTTTTTTTAAATATGAAATTTCTCCAATTTTTTTTTGATAATTTCCAATTTTTTTTTTAATTTTTTTCAATTAATTTTTATTATAAATTATATTTAATAATCGTTAACTTTTCTTTTCAATAGTTGAAATTTTTAATTTCTTTTACTTTTTCCTTTACAGCCGAAGTCAAAATGCCCAGCGGTAAAGTTGACAAACCTGTCATTCAAGACAATCGCGATGGTACTGTGTCAATCAAATATGAACCTAAGGAGGAGGGCACACACGAGCTAGTCGTGAAATACAATGGCGAGCCAGTACAAGGTAAAGAAAACTATATATGTATTTGGGGTGTCTATTACAATTATTTAATTTTAGAAAAACGGTTTTTATGTAATGACTTTGAAATAGCTTTTCGAAATTTTGTTTGGTGATCGACTTTTATTAGCTACTGTTTCTCAAATATTTGAAAACATATAACACTTAAAATTCAATTAGTTTGTTTCGACTTAATTAGTCAAAAATAGAATTCTTCAGCAGAAGTGATTTTATAGCTAAGGAGCTTAAGGAGCTAATTGATCAATTAACCGGCCTGTGCTCGATTAAAACGCTGATTAAAATCGAGTTACCAACTTCTTATGAAAAGCAAAAACAAAAATGTATAACTGCTGATCGGTTATCGAGTAGCCCACAGTGTAAAGGGCATTAATTGGTTTCTCAATCAAAATTTTAATTGATCAATTAATTTGGCTGTGTGAAAAGGCTATTAAGTTAGATTTGTATATCGAATCCCAGAAACTCTGAACCTCATAGTGTGTAGAATACGAAAGTATACTAACTATTTAGGCGATAACTTGAGATATAGACATCTTAAGATATCCGTTCTTACAACAGTCGGGTATACATAACCGAGACGACTCCGATTTATATCAGTTCAAGGATCTCTGCATTTATTGATCATCTGAACTCACTTTATTTCAATGTCTTCACTAATTTCGGAGAGCAGATAGTCCCCATAGATATGTGACTGAGTTTCTATTCAAATATTTACAATATTTGGTATTCATAGGTACTTGAGGTAGTTAAATAAGTCCAGACTCTTGTAAAATATAGATTTATTCAAATATATATTCAAGTTACAATTATCATATAGAAAGAAATTAAGGTCGAAGTCTTTACCGCTACTAATTCCTCACATCAAATCCATTTCCAGGTTCACCTTTCAAATTCCACGTTGATTCCATCACATCTGGTTATGTGACTGCCTACGGACCAGGTCTGACCCATGGTGTTACCGGCGAGCCCTGTAACTTTACCATTTCAACTAAGGGCGCCAGCGCTGGTGGACTCACCATGGCTGTGGAGGGACCCAGCAAGGCTGATGTAAGTGTACACAACAACAAATCTAACTAAAGAATTATATATATTGACAGAACATTATATTAATTTTCGTTCAACACAGATCAATTACCATGACAACAAAGACGGTACTGTATCAGTGCAATATCTCCCCACTGCCCCTGGTGAATATCAGATTTCGGTGCGTTTTGGTGACAAACATATTAAGGGTTCCCCATACTTTGCCAAAATCACCGGTGAGGGACGCAAACGTAATCAAATTTCTGTCGGTTCCTGTTCGGAGGTCACCATGCCCGGTGAGATTACCGATGATGATTTGCGCGCATTGAACGCTTCCATTCAGGCGCCAAGTGGTTTGGAGGAACCATGCTTCCTCAAACGTATGCCAACCGGTAATATTGGCATCTCGTTTACACCACGTGAGACCGGTGTACATATGGTGTCGGTGAAGCGCATGGGCACGCATATTGCCAACTCACCATTCAAGGTGGACGTTTGTGAACGCGAGGTGGGCGATGCCAAGAAAGTTAAGGTCTCTGGTGTCGGTTTGACTGAGGGTAAAACACATACCGAGAACGTTTTCTCCGTAGACACACGCAATGCTGGTTATGGCGGTCTATCCGTATCAATTGAAGGTCCCAGCAAAGCGGAAATCCAATGCACCGACAAAGATGATGGTACACTGAATATTTCATACATGCCCACAGAGCCTGGTTATTATATTGTAAATCTGAAGTTCGCCGATCATCATGTTGAAGGCTCACCGTTCACTGTAAAGGTCACCGGTGAGGGCAGCAATCGTAAACGTGAGAAGATCCAACGTGAACGTGATGCAGTGCCAGTTACTGAGATCGGCAGCAAGTGCAAGTTGACCTTTAAGATGCCGGGCATCACATCGTTCGATCTAATGGCCTGCGTAACTTCACCTAGTAATGTGACTGAAGATGCCGAGATTCAAGAAGTTGAAGATGGACTATACTCAGTGCATTTCATACCGAAAGAGTTGGGCGTACACACCGTTTCGGTGCGCTACAAGGACATGCACATCCCCGGCTCACCCTTCCAGTTCACAGTGGGTCCTCTCCGCGACTCTGGCAGTCATTTGGTTAAGGCCGGCGGTTCGGGCTTGGAACGCGGTATCGTTGGCGAGTCAGCCGAATTCAATGTATGGACACGTGAAGCTGGTGGCGGTTCACTAGCCATCTCTGTGGAGGGTCCCAGCAAAGCTGAAATCGACTTTAAAGATCGCAAGGACGGTTCATGCGATGTCTCCTATAAGGTAGCCGAACCCGGTGAATATCGTATCGGTTTGAAATTCAATGATCGCCACATACCCGACTCACCATTCAAAGTGTACATTTCCCCCGACGCCGGTGATGCGCACAAATTGGAAGTGCAACAGTTCCCACAAGGTGAGCACAAAGCAACAAGCTT